>CM070078.1:2400946-3601419 GCA_036250285.1 Pyrocoelia pectoralis
TTGAAAGCTTTCGTATAACTTTTTTGAGAAATCTAACAAACAGGTAGGTCTATATGCCTTTCCCATCTTTGCAATCATTACTAGCTCTGCTTTTTCACTTGGTCGTTTCCCTGACATTTCCCAGATTTTAATGTCCATCATCTCCGGGACTCCGGAACACTGTTTTCATCTTCCTTCATTGCCACCTGCGGTCTTTTATGTTGGGAAAAGGAAGATGCAACTTTGTTATCGACAACATTGGTAGTATACCAACTGCTGCTCCTCTTTTTTTTATTCTTTTCACGACAATCTCCCTTCCCAGTTACTCAACTTTTTTTACCAAGCTCCGACAGTATTCTCACTTTCTGTGTATAGTAAGCAAGATAGCTTTTTCCTTCGTAATCTCAACGTTACAGCAGTAGGAACACTGTCTTCCTGCTTCGACCTTACGACTTCTTCAGATATTTAGGATGGCCCTTCCACCGCTCCGATACTACTTGGTGGGAAATCGACGCGAGCCGCTTTGTCAAATCTCTTCACAAACCTTCCACTCCTGCTATCAAAATTAGGTGCAGTGGTATTTCCGCCGATGTCCTCAATTTATACAGACAATATTATTGCGGTGGATCAAAGTCTGTTGGTTATGCTCTCCTTCCAATATGGGGAGGCGGAATTAAAATCATTAGCTAGGATCGCACTGTTCGGTCCATTTCTTGCCAACGCGTATGATAGATCTTCCAGACAAGCTTACCCTCGTCTTTACTCATGCGTACACCTACTTTAGACATTGTTACATTATTTTCTAATGGCACAAAACTTACCCTCACGTAGGTGTCTTTTATCAATCCAGCCTCCTTAATGGTACACTGAAACGAACATAACATTTGTATTAAACCTTAAGATATTATGTCTATATAGGTCATACGCCCCTAGAGTTTACACTGTTACCTTCATCAACTGAAAATGTTTATACGGGGGACTTACTACTTGATTTTGAGAACGGATAGAAGTCATTAGAATAATCAATCAAAGGAAATTTTTGAGGTCTATTTTGTCATTAGAGTTTAGCTCATGTGATATGGGATAGATCGCGGAGAAATGAAAAGAGAGCTCTGTGCCCGATATGTAATTTGTACGAAAATCCAAAAAATTGGATCATGGAGCATTCTTTGGTAGAAGTCAGGATTAGGTAGTTTGGAATTAATATCTTAAAACACTCACAGACGTTGCAGGCTCAATCACTTGTAATAATTTGTCTTCCTCTGTTACAGGCGATCTTTGTTCCTGATTTTAGTCGAAATAAACTTCATCCTTTTAGAGTTTATATGTATACATCGTCCACATGTCCTGATAACTGGACGTCTTGACAAGAATTGTTAACGCATTTTTGCAAAAATTCAAGTAAAAATAAGTTATTGTTTGTGTCTCGGTACATCCATCTGTCCATGTGGACCTACTTCTCGTGGTTTGGCTGATTTGGTTTGCGTTTTTTCAAGAATACTGATAAATACTCTGATACAGATACTGATCTGTGGATGAAACATAAACAAAGACGCTAAAGTGATTTTTCCATCAGAGTTTTAAGCTTATGAAAATCATGTAACTTCACACATATTTATTTGTAATAGAAAGTATTATCTCATAATTCACCTTATATTAGGAATCTTTACCTTATATTAAACCGACAACTTTTGCCCCTATTGTACCTAAGAAGCCTGTTACTGATTGTCCTAGCTTTGTTGCCGTGTTAGATGGGAACTGAAACAAAAGTATTTTGAATGAAGATTAATAAATATGAGCAATTTTAAAATGGTATTAATAGCTTGCGGGGCAAAAAATTGGACTGCGTTTGTCTCAACGAGGACTGCAAAAGGAATCTGATGTTGAGCTTTATAAAAGTGACAAAGAAAAAGCTTACATTACCACAACGCACCAGCCCAGATTACACATCGGCCGTTGCTTTGACCAAATTGAATGAATGCAGAACTTATATCTCAGTTCCTTATTCTCCATATTCTTTTGATTTGGCTCAATCAGGTAATTATTTAGTTCCAAACTTAAAGACATGGCTCGAAGGTAAGAGATTTGGGTCTAATGAATTCATTATCAAAACGGAGGCATATGTATATTGAGAAATTTCGAAAATGGTATTGTTCAGAGGGCATCGAAAAATTGAAGTGTCAATTGTTTGACTTTAGTTGTGAAAATATGGAAAAGAGTGCAGTGGTAAAATATCTTCAGAAGAAAAGTTTATAACCTAAATATATTCATCGGGATATAAAACCCCTTATATCATACAAGATTGGTGGCTGAATTTCGCTGTGAAAGAATTAGATGTCAAGATGTGAAAGGCTGGAAAGCCATAGTCAGCTTGTACTCAAGAAAAATTGATAGTTTTAATGGTTTAGTTATGAAAGATCGCCGACTGGCCACTAGATGACTTGCACAGATTTATTGTGATTATTGTGATCACTAAGTCAATGCGCGAGTCAAGCAAGTACGAAAGAAGAAATCAAGGCCGAAGTACAAAACATTGGAAGAAATGTATCAGAATTAAGAAGGAAGCAAGAAGAAACAGACAAGAAACGAAACGCTGAGTTAAAGAAACACAAAAAAGTTGTAGAAGGGAGTTTTCGTTATACGTACAAGCAAGGGAAATTGAAGAATTAAGGTAAAAGGATTATATAATACTAAGAAAGGAAATCGGCGCAATGGTTGGTTGAATGCAGCAGCGACTTAAAATATATAATGACATTATAAATCAAGAAGATAGAATCACAATGAACGAAGAGGATATCGGTAACATCAAAGAACGACTAAATGAAGATAGAAAAATTGAAAGACCAGAAGCAATTGTTATATATAAACCTAAGAATGTGCACAGAATTGTAATTGGGAATGAGACTTAAGATTGTGAAGACCCACAGTTCACAGTTTTCTGGGACTCGAGAGGATTTTCTTAATTGAGTAGATGCCGAAAGCAATATGCTTACATATTATGTAAACAATTAAAACTTGAGAACTGCAATAAATGAACCCACAATTGGGCTAAGAAAACCGGGTGGTGCAAAAGGCACAAACTGTTCAAGCAGTAATTATAATGAATATGACTTTTAGCAACTACAACATCCCCTTTACAGTCCGACCTCGCTCAAAGCGCAATAGAGAGAAAGAGGGCGTCGATTTTTTACCGAATGACGACCCGGGAAAACGCTGTGAACTCGTATTTGAAAATCGCTCAAATAGGTCCGTATAGGTACGTTGAAAAATAAAATTTCCAGTTATTGTCGTGGCTAGGTGGTCAACATAAAAAGTTCCCTTCGTATATGCAGGAGTGGGCAAAATTGTGAAAAGTGTGAAAAGTTGCCGAAAAACTTACGTCAACGACGGCATTCACAACATTTGAGATCGTCTTAAAACTTCCCGTAATTAGGTTTCCGACCGGATGAAACTGTTCTCCTGTGTTTCCATATTTATCTTCCTCGGAAATTGTGTCCACTATAGGTGTGGGTTTTAGCATATTCTTCACGATAGTCTGCGCATAATCATATGCTGACGGTTTTTCGATTTCAAGTGTAGCTTCTTCTCGGCCCGGTAGTCGTTGTGGAAGGATCCCTCTTCTGATTACCTAGAAAAATTTAATAGGTGAAATCCATTAAATGCAGGTGTAATCTCAAAAAGAGGGTTGTAGGAACAATTCGTGTACCTGTACGTTATTCTTCGATCGTAACCTTTGATAGTCTTTATACATAAAGGGTACGAAAATTTCTCAAGCGATGCTTCACTACTAGAACTGACGACGTCTTGCTTGGGAGCTATTAGTACAATATGGCCGGTAGTAAAATACTCTGAGAATAGTATCGATAACATTGGGTGTTCACTTATATTTCCGATCAATGAGGGTTCATTTGCTATCCCACCAACGTTTGACCTTATTGATACTGGAGCTGGACATTATTGAATCCTATAAGGAAGTGCAAGAGATACTATTACCAGAAGAAATCAGAGTTGTGAAGAACAAGCTTACAAAGGAAAAGACGAGTTGCTATACAGGGGACCGCCTAGTGTACAACTTTAAATAGTTTCGTACTACAAAGTTACTCTTACAAAGCAAAAAAAAAGTTATCTGGGCACGATTTCGTTTACCTATCCCACTTGTTGCTTATTGATTAATTAAAATGATTCGAAAAGATAATAAAGACAAAATGACACAAGTGAATGGAAAGCTGAAGAAATGATTGCTGTCTAACCCACTTTATAATGAGGACGGTATGCATAGGGCCATTAAATCAACTTTTGAAGCCCGATTCTCACATCTTCCAAGTGATGATTATCAGCTCCCTGAACGTTACATCACAGATGTAGTATATTTTCATCTGTGGTTACATGATTGTAGTTAATGGTAGATGCTCCTACATAAGGTCGTTTGCGAAATATAAATTTCACATAGGAGGTGGGTCATTCCAAATACACCCACAGGCATTATGGCACTGCTGTATTGGTGGTTCCTTATGGTTTTCCTGAGAAGTCTGAGAAGTGCAATTACTGAGCTTGCGTTAGAGAACATTAACACCAATCAAGAAGACAAAGATATAAACATAATAGCCACCACAGTCTGCGGCGACGGAAGAATTTCTACACATGGATAGGGGACACAAATGAGCATATTATTATAAGCGAGGAGGAGACTTTTGACACCTATTTAGATTAAAAATACTAGGATTTACAAACTGTACAACTGTTGACCACTTTACCAAATCGTGACTCAGATCTGTTTCGATTCAGAAACAGCTTTCGATCAATGAGACTGGGTGCTTACATAGTCGTTTGGGGAGCACCGCTCTGAGTATGGTATGCTGAGCTGGGATAAGTTAACCCTTCCGGGTGTCTTAGTTCCTCTTCTTCCTAGGTTCGCAACTAGCACCGACCCCGATCTAATTTGTAAAGATGATTGAACCGGTCATGTTTTAGTTTCCAGGAGAATACAGCGCACCAAACCATCTTTTGCTTATCCAGTACCGGTAGTAAGGAAACTTATTGATTAACAATGCAGGACAGTTCGAAAACAGAGATGCCACAGGTACACAAATTTCAAAGGAAAGACCGAAGAGTTTGGTAGCCCTGTATCAATCTTTTTTCTACTAGTTACGAAACATACTGGAACGTCGAAAAGCTGTGGAATGTGACGATTTTCAGTGGTATTAATGGGCAGGTATGGTATGGAGCACAGGGAATGCGTAACAAAACCCTATGCCGACATACAGAGCATTCAAATCTCAGAATCTCTTAACCTTTTTGTGGGGTAACTCCCCATTTTTTAGCTCGTATTCACTGAATTTATTCAATAGCTCTACAATAAATGTTTAGTAAAAGAAACAAAAAATACAAATCCTGTCTGTCTACGAAAGAGTTAAACGAAAATGTTTCAAAACGGGATCATTTTTAACAGAATTTTGGTTCTAATAAAGGTAGGTAGGCCTAAGATTATAAATTTAAACAGTAAATTTTACCTTGTGCGCAACCAGTTCCGTTGGTAACGTATCTATTACAGTAAAAAGTATTGATGTCATAATCACTGTTACACAATTCATTTTATTTACTATACTTTTAGATTTAACCATTTTCTCTTATTTAATTACTGCCGCTACGAGAATATAGCGATAAGTGCGAACCGTATACCAACACCTACTTTCACTAAAAATATGCAATTTCTATCTTTGACATTGTCCATTTCCACAGCAGCAATAACGATTACGCAACTACATATAATTAACATAGGTAATCGTAATTAAACAACGACTAATTGATTATAAAATTAATACGACGAAACGGTTTCGGGAGTCTTATTCTGCGAAATGAAAGGATTTTTCAATAATCGGGAAACTGATTGAAGGACACCTATTGGTATCTGTAAAAATTGAACTTTAGTATAACGACCTTAACAAAAAATTGGCAAAAAACCTGAAAAATGTCATCGATTGCCCTTATGACTCCAGCACCGGGCCGATTCAAATTGTTCTCGTAGATCTGGGGAGTTGCGGCACTTGGAACCGTTCTTTGGATTTCCGCCTCTTTCGTATCAGGATTAACCTTGTTACTCAATTCTTCATCGCTGGGCTGAAAGGAAACTTATTTTATTAAGTTTAACGATATTAATAATAATAATAATGTGAATTACCTGCTGCTGGTTTTGCGGTTTGCCCATAATTAGCGTGAAGGAGAGTAAGAAAATTACGACAATCGGAAGGAATTGCATTTTCTTTTTCTGCTGTAATTAATTAATATCAGCTATCTTCTTCTGTTCGTTTTACTTACGGTTACGGTTTAAAGGACGAGAGATAGGATAAGTACACGCACACACACGCTGAATATAAGAGTGCGTCGATCTCTAATTGCAGATTTGCTTTGAAGATTTAATACGGGTACCCCCACGTTGATACTTTCGATTTTGTATACTGTAATGGATTTGTTTTTGCAAGAAGATTGTTTAAATATTTACAGTTTGTAACGTTAGCAAATCAAAAAAAAAGTTTTTGTAGGTATTTAGGTGGACGTGAGAAAGTTTGGTTTTTCCATTGTGATCTCATCATGAAAAAGGTTAAATTTTACAAAACGATGCTAATCTGCAGTAATTAAAATTAGAAATAATCATAATATGACAAAACACTTTTTTTTATGTGAGAACATCCTTCAATGGACAATGGACCTCATGTCTAGTGGACGTCAATGGAATATTTCTTCAGGGGAGCATAATATGCGTATTTAGAGATTGTATTATTACTTATTAATAATTTTTTGAAATGGTGTCCAATCATTTAGACCTCGGACCAAATTATTGGTCCGAGATTTAGGCAGTAAAAGGTGCGAGCGAGTAAAATTTACATTTTCTATTATTAGAGTATTGACAAAAATAAACAGAACCTTGATGAATCTAAACAGGAGAAAAACAAAGTTATGGGTGTAATAAAGAAAGCAAAATAGATGTTTTCAAGGACTTTATGGTTGGTAATGAATAGGAGAGACATGAAGGTGCCAAAAGGAAGAAGCACAAATGAAACGTTACAGATTTTCACCGAAGAGAACTGAGTAATAATCCGTTTAAAATCAAAAACTTAAGCGCTGGCGGATATCTATACAAGTACCTCAGCCTGAACAGACACCTTCAGAATAAGAGGCCGATTTACCACGTAAATGCAAAAGTTAACATGTGAAAATAATATACATATCTACCATCATCTACTATCACAGGCACAGACATAGAAGTGCACGTGAAGAATTTGTACATTCTTTTGACACAACTAGACTAGATGAAAATGCACTTAGATGCAACTGAAAGGTGTTTCTCCAAATACAAAATGAATACCTGGTGCACACCACCGATGCAGATACAATCCCTCCATTAGAAATCAGTGTAGATGCACTAAAAAAGCTGATTTTTCCAAAGAATATCAAAGAATTCGAAGTACTGCAACCATCAAGTCATGAAACTTGATGAGAAAAAACCAAGAACACTGAGCGTATGATAAAGACTAACATTGTTTTTATAACTATTTGTACAGAAATTAAATTACTATACACGAGTAGGCAACACACACTACAAATCATAGACCATTATTATTACGATTCTCCCAAGTTTCAGATAATATATTTAAGTCCAAAGTTCTCCTTGCAAATAGAAACACCAATGAGTTACCTTTCAGATGATAAATTGTAGAATCACACCCATAGAATATTTTGAGCAATTTTATCAATAGTCTATGGGGAAAGGTGTTGTGTGATTCTACAATTTATCAGCTATTCCTCCCCATTTTGAGCAATTTTATCAATATTTTATGGGGCAAGGTGTTGTGTGATTCTACAATTTATCAACTATTCCTCCCCATTTTGAGCAATTTTATCTATCGACCTTTGAAGTATGGAGCCCTTTAATTTTTACCTTTCAGATTACCATGAAAATAAAACCATTAACACAGATCAATCAGTGCTAAATAAATCTTAGATAACTACTATTCAGGTATGATAATAAGGACGAGGGACACATAAGGGAACTGGCCAAGAGAGGGGAGTGTGTGGGGGGATAGGGGAAAGAGTGTTCGGGAAGGACATGGAAAAGAGGAGATGGTTATTTGATAAGTTGGTGAGGAGCGTGATGGGATACGGAGCAGAGATATGGGGGTGGAAGGAGTGGGAGAGTTTGGAGAAGGTGCAAGTAAGGATACAATAAACCTCTTTGATTTGATTTGATTACATGCGACATTCAACATTAACTCACCGGTTCCAGGTTCCACTATACAATGTTGATTGAGGATGCATCTTCTGTGTGGTCTGCGAATTCCAAGGATAAGTTAGTCCACAACAAATAGATTGATTATGACCCAACATTGGTTCACGGACACAATCTATCCACAAATGATTTGATGTATTTACCTAAATTTTACTTAATAACACAAAAATAAGATGGGTAACCTACCTTTGTTGATGAGAATGAGGTTTTTCACAGTATACACAGTCCGTACGACCTTTGGTTTAGCTAACACTGGGAACTGTAGCATTCAACATGTTCGAAATCAAAACTTGTTTCTGGTTTATATTACGGTGACTGGCTATATTTGTTTACTGTAGAGTATTAATCGGTGGTTAACGAAAACACCTTACACTTCACCTCATAGGCCAAGTAGAAATTGTGATCAATGCCATATCTTTTCCAAAAAAACCCATAAAACATGACTAAGTTAATGAGTGGATATACATTACAGAAGAATGCGGATTCTTATTCCACTACACCAGTGACGTAATAACCGATGTAATCATTCTAGTGTATATCCAGTAGGTCATCTTTGGAGATAGGCCCCACTTGGTTCCGAACCCTCGCCTACAAGCCCACAAGGTCTTTTTGGCTTTGTCTGCAATCTTCTCTAGGTGTGGTTTGTGGTCTAATCCAAGTATTTACCTTCTCCCACTACCTGTACCTTGGTGCCGTACATCGCTATATCCTTTAGCTTTGTCGCTCCCTTTCTTCGTAAAAAGAGGACGAGGTTCACTTTTGTTAGATTAACAGACAGACCCTCTTCTCTTCACCATGTTTCCACTAGATTTAAAGCTCCCTGCATCGAAAATGATACGGTCTCTTCAAATCTATCCCGTACCACAATCACGATGTCCTCGGTATAATCAACTGTGGTATAGCCTGTGGCACTTAATCGCCCCAGCAGTCCGTCCACCATCGGACACCACAGTGATGGGGAGGGAACTCTCCCCCGCGGACATCCTCGTGTAGACCGGACCGCAACAGAGTCATTGAGCAAGGTTGTCACGTTCCTATGCTTTAAAAGCTATAAAAACAGCGATTCAAGGAATAAACAATAGAATAAGAACCGTTAACACTGACAATTTTGGCAATCACAGAGTTTTACAAATTTTACAAATTCTCGAACAAGTGACGTCGTTATTAGTGTTGGGAAGAGGTAACAGTCAAAACGGTAGATTTTGTAATTCCTCAAAGCAGAATTCTTCTGTTGTGGGTCGTTTTTCGTCTTTACGTCATCAATATTGTGACTTTGTAGACATTTCGTCTTGGGAGTCAAATTCTTTTTCTTCAAAGTTTATTGCCTACACAGTTTTTGGTTAACAATCTATACTATATAACAACGCTAACCCATAGTGGTGTAAAGAATCATTCTGTTTCCCTTCGAAGCCTTCTTCTTGACATTAGTCCTTTGAGAATAACCTCCTGTTACACTTAAGTAGGTCCCAATATTCTGACATAGTCCTTTCTAGTTTTCAACTCCTTTCACTTCTTCAAGTGAAAGCTTACCCTGTTCTGCAGAAATCTCCTAGTTCACTGTACCAACATCTCGCTAGTTAGTTCGTACAAGTTAGTTGTGTTTGATTTCCATGGCAATAGTAGGTACCTATACGCCATACCACCCTACATTTAGAGGTAGAACATATTCTATGAGATTTCTGAACCGATCCCGCAGGAGGTTTCTGAACAAATCGAAGAAGAGAATTTGCCTATACATTTTAGTATGAACATAATATTAGACGATATGTTGACGAGCTGGCCAAATCAGCGTGATACACGCTTCCCAATCCTTTAGAAAATACAGGACTAGAAGAATGCTATTAACAATTCTATCATTCTATCACGAAATAAGTTGTTATGGAACAGGTTCATAAAGGTTCTCCATCACCAACGATAGGTAAGGATACAGTTTTCTGTGAGAAAATAATGACCTGTAACACGACAAAAAGACACAAATAAAAATTTGTAAGTAACTGTGTACGTGAACGACGAACTCATAATTGTGCTCCTCAAAGACTCCGCTTCTGCAAGACGATAACTGCAGAGTGCATCAACCACAAATTAGTCATCATTAGCTCCTGGCTTAAAGACATTACAGCACTCATCTTATGTTTCCCATCTCCCCCCCCCCCAGACCTATTACTTCTTTACAAATCTCAAAAATCACTTGAGATGAACCGCAGATTTGTCGAATGACTACAGAGAATCGATCAAATATCTAGGCATTACACTTGACACCAAAATGAACTGAAGTAAGTATATCCAGCTTAAAACAGATAAAGCAAATGGGACCTTCTGGCATTTAGATGGATCTAAAACAATGTAAAGAACAGGTGCTGGTATCTACTCCAAAGAAATGCGAACTTCAATATCACCCAACCAGGCAACCACTAAAAAAATTCCGACTGTATTCGTATTCCAAAGAAAACTGTTATGAATAAAGCTTAGTGCAAGAAAAGTTCTTAAACCTATGTAGCATAAAGAATAAAATTATCAGAATTTACAGCAGGGGTACGCTCTAATCAGGGGGGTAACAGAAAGGGTCCTAATATGAGGTCTACATGCGCGTGGTTTATGCCCCCCCCATCGTAATCCAGAATCCAGAAATACCAAAAGAATTTTGTGTCGCGAGTATAATAACGTTATTAGAAAAACGCTAAAACAAGGAACGATGTTAATCCTTCTTGCGTTGAAATTTTGATCGTTCTCCAATAATTTGGACAAGCTTGCCAAAATTTAATAAAATAAATCATTTGCATACCCATCTGAAGTGTTATTTGAAATGGCAATGGCAAGACCACAGAATTTCAAGGTAAATTCCTTTGGTTTCCGGTCCGCTTCAAAATGGGGTAGGTAATATTCAAATTAATCTAATTGGCAATTTATCGTGTGATTATACAATTTCAAAGAACGACAGTAAACAGCGTTCACCTTGCTGCAAGCGAACTTGTAAATTACCTTCTCACGTTAACAATTTATGTGAATGGAATTGTGGGGAATTTCCAAAGAAAAGTGCCCATTCTTGCCCAACGAATCAAAGGGTTAAAATAGAACATTTTTCCCTTAAGATTATCTACTTATTGATTAAAGAAAAGACGCACCTAAGACGCAATTGAACCATGAACTTTGCACAAGCAACCATTTTTGAAGTATCATCTAACCTAATTTTCTTTTAAAAAAGCATGTGGTTTTTTACCATAAATCAAGCAAAATTAGCAACAGTCCAATTTACGTCAATGATCTTTTTTACTCTTGTGTTTAGAATTTCCTCCCCCCTTTATTTACAGGTGAACAACTGGTTAACTTACAAGGTAATTAATGATTAGTTTTCTTTAATTGGTAAACCAATACTTATGAGTAGTATAACCACTTATTGATTTAAGGAACCTTGAGGATTTACCCAGCCATTTTTCTCCAAGTTTGGTTTATAGTAAACTTATATATAGAGGATATAGTGGTACATTTACTAATCATAAATTAGTAGAACGTTGTTGTAAGTAGTTTTGTATTATTGATAACATTATTAATATTTAGCTCGTTTTAATTAATTGTATTTAATGTGTGTTATTTCCGATGATTCATGGCCAACCACTTTAGTATTGTAGAGCTTCATGTCGTAAGAGAAATATTTCAATTTTAAATTAGTTAAAATGCAAATATTTTGTACATCAACTATTTTAGTACGCAAATGGAATAAATTCGGTTCATTTTGAAAGAAAATTGACGCAAACACTTTATATTATTCATTGCTAACAAGTTTTTATCGTTATTATTAGTTTTGGGCTGGTACCAACAACAACCAATTAAATTTATTTGGTTTGCCAAGAAAAAAAAACTGAAGATGTTTCGCTTATTGCACCTCGTACCTCTTCTCATCAGCGTCAATTACGTAGCTTGTGTAAGCTAATAAATTTATTAATCAACCGTAAAAATAATATCAGTACATACTTTTAGGCTCCATCTTCGGATTTGTACGTAGGAGCTGGTGGTGGAGCAGCTTCACACGGCAACCGTAAGTATTACCTTTTATCTGTGGTATTACATTAAGCTCCAAATTGCATTTTCTACTTCCTCTACTTTTTTGGAAAGTGCAAATCATTGCCATAACGAATTTCGCTTCCTGTTGAATCTAAGGACGTGGTTAAAGAAATCAATAATTCCAGTTCGTACGATCAAACGAATATCCAATAAATGCAACTCTTCGTTTTCGGATCCTTCGTATATGAAAAAAAAGTAATTTTTAAGTAAGGTAATGTGAAAAATCTGCATTTTACTGACGCCAATCGTGATTCAATGTGACGAAATTTTCCTAAATTAATAACCTTCAAGGACGAAACTTCACAATATTCACAAATTGAAGAATGTTTTCCTTAGACAAAGTCTCAAAATTTATGTATGTGAAAAATTCCCAAGTTACCATACTCATACAACTACGCAAGTTATTTCGCTGATTAATGTATTTTTATTTTGAGTTAAAGTGAATCTTCGACCAACTGAATTCAATTTTCGATGACTTTTTTGCATAAATTGAACGATATTTCACTAATTTCGCGATCAATGTTGGTTTTGATTTATTGCTATCGTTTGACACAGATAATACGTTCACTGTACTTCAATCCCTGTAACTCAATTTTTTTGATTTAGTTTTTTAGACATTTTCCCCGACCCTAATTTTGATTCACAACTTGATGTAACGGCCTGATTATTGATCTTCATGAAACTGAAATAAAAACTTGAAGATCGTTTTTGATTAATACAAATCGTTTAGCAAAATTCTGAATTTATTACAAAAAATTGGTCTTCCAAACTCCAACATTTTGAAAAGGACAAATTATTATTATAAACGTAGCATTATCGTAATCATCAATGACTTTAATGACATCATTTTCAAAGCTACAATTAACTAAAACTCATTCCATTGGCAAATAGTTTCGTTCCATTACCTCTTTTAGTTCCTTTTTTCAAAGAAAGTCTGATTTTTTCATTTCTACATTTTTCTACCATGTGAAGAAGAATCCTTCATCTAAAAAGGGAACGAATTTCCGAAAAAAAAAAGGGAAATCAATGTTTTCGTCGTTCAATTATGTAAAAGAGAAAATGATATGTATAGGTAAAAAGTCATTCTGACATTTTTTTAAATTTAAAGTTAAACTATTCAGCATCTTTTCCATGATGTCTCATATAGCCTGAAATTATCCTTTCTTTTAACACAAGAAGGATGTACTCCTTCATCATTCGGTTATACCCGCTCCTCTTCTATTTTTTACTAATTTGCTCGTTATTGTGTGATCCCTTCTGTGTTGTTCCGTTGAATCCTATAAATATCAAATTTAATAAAGGTAAAATCATCGTCAAATATCAAATATAAGTTAAAAAAGCTGTTTTTTGGAATTTACATAATCAATTATTGAAACATCATTTTCAAAACAATATTTAACTCATTGCAGTAGTGAATTCTACTACGTTAGTTCCTTTTTTAAAATATAATTGGGGTCTTTTTCTACATCTTTTCCAAAATGATAAAAATGGGCAAGAGGTGTTTCCTTCATTTTCATTACACCGTTCAATTGTGCAAAACATGAAAAGTATTATGGAGAAGTTAGAATAGCTTGAGATTTCCTTCGATTTTTGTAAAATTTAAAAATTTAAAATTTTAAAATTTAAAAAAATGATATCAGCAAAATCAAAATCATCGATCACACGTTCTTGCTATAACCAAATATAGGGCGAGTCAAAATATGTGGTAAGTAGGTACGATAACTATAAATAATAGGCATAAAATAAAGACGATTGTTTAAATAAATTTATAACTTAGCATGCATAGGTAAAAAGTGATTAGGTCTTCCAAAGTTTGTAATCGACTATTTTTTGTAGTTGTTAATGAATACTTAAAAACAAAAAACTGTGAAAATTTAATGAAAATTAAATAAACAGAAGATGGAGTACTCAACTGTTAAATCCTCTGGAACTTTTTAATCTTGGAAGTTTTTTTTTTATTTAAAAATAGTGTTTGATAGGAAATTTTTGTCTCTTGTTTATTTAATTTTACAAAGAAAGATAATTCTTTCAGTTGATCCAGTGACGACAAGCTTTAATAAAAGTTGAATGGGTTAATCAAGAAAATGATAATTAACGTAATTAGTAATTATACAAAATATTCTGACAATCGAGACATAATGGAAGAGGAAAATTTTTTTCCCATTTGTTTGTATTCAATACGCGATTGTTTAATCTTTCTTTAACCCGTAACCGTTTTCATACATACATTATTTATTGGTTAATATTCTTTTTAATTTTACTATTTCAATACAGTTTTTGCCTAAATTATGTTCAATTTTATGTATATGGACAATAATTAAACTCGTAATAAAAAAACATGTATATTATATGTTATTTAGAATATTTAAATTTTGTTTTATTACAATTTTTTTGTTGAAATAATTATTGCTTATATAAACAAAGTACAGTGCTGTCTCCCTCGCCAAGGTTAGTCCGATTGTGTAAATGTGTGAACCTTGCTCATACTTTACTCTTATGTTTTTGGAGACCAATTGTTCATTTAGCTCAATTAGTAGTCTCTTTCCCCACACATTTTTCCGAACGGAAGATTTTTTGCAATTCTGGAACATTTTTTTAAACTTAAAATGGGGTATGGATGTACTTTAAAAGAAATTTGAACGGACTTTTAAAAATGATCAAAAATAGAATTCCAGAAAGCTTTCATTTTGTGAGGCTATTAATAATAAAATCTGTTATCCACCTATAATTGTTTATAATAGATACGTATTGTATTTGTAGTTTTACTGAAGATGGACTATTATATTTATTAGTTCGATACATTATATATAGGTACATATAAGAATGAATTGGGAGGCGATCGAAGGGGCAATGTAGTTCAAATCGTGAGACCAAAAGTAGGTTTACCAAAGTCTCCCCTTTTTTTAATTAAATTGAAAAATTATTTTAAACGCAAAAGGGAGAGATGATTTATGCAATTTAAATATCAAACGCCACTGTTATGTCACAAATTAGGTACACCAAGGCACTTGCATTGTATTTGGTATTGTAATATCAACAGTTGTTTTAAATTCGATGAAATGTTGCTCTTATTTTTGTAAACGTTTAGTTGGCGCCTCGGCTGGAATAAGTATTGGAGCATCAGCCTCTTTAGGCGGCGGAGGTGGTGTTGGAGTACGAAAACACGAGGTTATATCAGAAAGAGTTATTGACGTGGAAGGGCCACCCGAACCGGAATTGAAAGGAACCAAAACAGTAGTCGAACGCACCTACATACCACAATATGCAGAAAAAAAAGTAAGGGTACCAACGTACGTTGAAAAGACGATCAGAGTACCATCGTATGTAGAGAAAACGGTTAAAGTACCAATAGAGCCTAAGGTGATCGAAAAGGAGGTCAGTCATGAACACGTTGAGGTTCCTGCAGTTAAGGTTACCAAAAATTTGGGATAGTGAGTTAAAGCGGTAATGTGTTTCGAAATAGTTTAAATGTCGGTTTCAGTGAGGGGCATTACGCAGGAGGAGGTGTAGGTATTGGTGCCCACGGCCATGGTCATGGTGGCGGATTTTTCGATGGCATTTTCAATGTAATGCCTCAATACCTATAATTACATGATTTTATTTTTCTCTTCCCCTCAGATACCAATTAAGACTTTAGGGGCCGTTAATGGATTTTTGAATGGTTTAGCAGGAGGCGGTGGCGGTGGCGGTTTCCATGCTGGAGCAGGCTATGCAGCATTTTAATTTTTATAGTGGGCTCATGTACTTTTTTTACGGTTACCATACGGTTTTTAATAAATGAACATTACCACCACAAAAGTGGTTCCTAAGTGATAGAGATGAGTTTATTTTTAAATTGTATGAACCAAATGACATGAATACTATACACTCCTCTCCTAGACTAAATGTTTAAAAGCACACGCGCACTTGATCCATCTTCTTGTACACGTGGACCATCCAGGTACGACCGATAAGGCTTTTTCTTAGTTTTTCTTGGTAATCTTGAGTTTGAACTCGCCGAATTGGGGGCTGCTGCACCAGCAGTATTACGATTGTTTAATCTTAGTCTTCTTGTAGTTTGTAGCAACTCATTCACAGAGTTTAACGTAGCGATTGGTATCTAAAATTAAAAATTGGGTCAGTACGAAAAATAACTAAAAATATTGGTAAATGTTAAAAAATCAGTACTGACCTATCCATTCATATTTTGGCTGTTAGTACTTTAGGTCGTAAGTGTTTCACGATGATAAATTCCCTTTCGAAACGTCTCTATTTAAAATGAAAATGGTCAGTTATACTTTAGAGACTATTCCCTTGTTTAAAGATTTGAATTTTATGATAGATTTTACAATTCAATTAAATTCGGATTTGAAAAAGTTCTAATCTAGATATTAAAAAAAGTACCACATGAACCTAATTGCAACTAGCTTGGTTTTTTATTATTTCTAAAATACAAAGACCAATAATGTCATATTTGCATATTACATCGTACATAATGTATTGGGGATTGTTTTTATGACCTAGAGAAAGAGAATTAGTAAAAGGTCAAATTCTCCAAAATATGAATGTTACAGGCTGTACTTGTTCTCACATGGAGCAGTCAATCCAAACGACACTTAAACAATTTTTCGAAGATGGAAATAAAAAAGGATTTTTTAAAATTTCTATAAAACATGTCTCAGCAAAAATTGAATCGCCTAAAAACCATGGGATTAGGTCCTTGAACTTCAGGGAAAAGTTTTTACCTGTATAAGGGTGTCAAAAAAGAACCTACATTTGATCGTGGCATACATTCTAGGCACTGTACATTAAACAAGCACATGTACCGTATGGGCCAGCATCTTCAGGTAAGGCTTGAATGAAGTTGCAAGAATCGAACGACTATAATAAAAAAAGCAGTAAGTACAAATTTTGAGAACTACCCACAAATCGTAATCCAGAGTTCTGGTGTCGTATGGGACTAAAATACAAAAATGTGATTCGCCCTTTGGGGTAATCCAAGGGATGCTTTAATTGTTTAATTGTGTTTTGTTTTTCAAAATTAAAGGGTTTACGCCTTAATGGATCTGAATTAGTAGATAGCAGTGCAAAATTTTATATTAGTAATAAAGGCTTGTAAATTAATCAATAAAGAGTCAAAAATGGAAGGTACAAAATATGAGAGCGCGAGGAATTCTACAGAAAATTTCAACTTACTAAGGGTCTAGGGAGGCAAACAACAAAACATATGGAAGTACATAGTGGGTAAAAAGTTGAAGATGGGGAGTTAAAGCTCGTACCATACAATAGAAGTAAAAAAATTTGGAAGAGGTAAGAAACGCCAGAAGTAAATTAGACATCAAGGAACCCTTTGGGAGCGATGAATCAATTTCAGGGGTCGCGAAAATATGTGTATTATCGGCACCCACCTGAGGTCATGGTGGTCTGTCTAAAAACAAAGATAGATTTAGGAAGAAGAAATCTAAGGTATTGGCCATAAAATATAACAAACGAGAAAGCTCTGTAAATTTAAGCCACATGTTATACTATTAATTGAGGCCGACTGTAGAGAGGAGCAGATGAAGATGTGCATTATCCTATTTATTTACTTACAGATTCTATACAGATTATAAAACTAAGTCTCCTAGCCGCGTCGGTCTGTCTGTCTGAAATCGATAAACTCAAAAACTACCGAACGGATTTTCATGTTAGTTATCCGAATGATTTCACTGCCAAGGACCATCAAGGCGGGGAGCATTGGCAGAGAAGATACAGAAAAATTTACACATCATTGGAAACCAAAGGTTACTCTATGAGAATCCTAGTAGATACCGATGCAACATATTCACTGATAATTGGGACGTACACACATTGATGGGATCAGAAGAATGCTTAATTCAATACTGAAACAAACAGGGAAAGTACCTAATGACCACTCTAAATTTTCATTAGGAAAGTAAACTGCTACAATAAATTCATAAAAGTGTTTGCTGAAATTGTCAGCCCGTTGAAAGAAAAACGCATAGTTCAAATGGACAAAGCAAGAAGAAGCGGCATTTTTTAAATAATAATAATAATAAACTAAAAATATTGGTCAAGAATTAAGTTAAGAAAGAAGTGAAACTAGTGCTCTTTGACCCAACTCAATTCAAGATACTAGTCATAGATGCTTCATCACATGGGATTGAAGCATTATTACCTTACAAATGTACAGATGGACCAAAAAATCCGAATAAACATCATTTCGGAACCGCAAATATTGAAAAATTGGCACCATCAATAATGCGGGTCTAGAATATCACCTATAGGTATGGACGAAAGGTTAGAATCGTCTAATATGTTAATAAGTATCAAATCAGAGACAGAAGCACAGAAAAACATGGTAACTCTGAAGCCTTATCAAGGCTATCTGATTCTCCAGAAGAAAGATAAAGAATCTTCCGTTACACTGACAGAAGAAATCGATTCATTTCCGAATCATGAAAAATGGATGGCCAAATTATGCTCTAAAAGAAATTACATTAAAAAATGAGTTGCCATCAACACCAGCCAAGGCTTGTTACTTCTTCGACTGACCTTATGAAGGTCCTTGTACTCTAGCTGTTTTAAAAAAAGATTCTGAAGATATTTCGTGGTCGAGGCAACAGAGCAAATGAACCAATGTTTCTATTGTCAAATTAAAAAACGAAATCTCATCAGAATTGGCCCCAATTGATTTGAACCATGAAAAGGAATTGATTATCCTGGACCCCCTTGAAAACCATACTGGTTCGTAGGTAATAATGGCACACCATAGTTTCACAGTTGAAGATCGATGACGGGAATGGCACCTGATTATAGCAATTTTGTTTTACACGGCTGCAAATAGGGAAGCATAAAACTTTCAAAAATAAAGTGTCGTGAACAATTATTCCAAGGGCCGTATTATTACTGATTCTGACACGAAGAGAGGGAAACTCAAAGATTCGTTCAAAGTTTAATTAATTGTGTTAAAAATACAAATTTCCAAGCCCCTCCTTTAGGCCATTTGAACAGTTGGCACACTGAATATCTACTGCAAACATTTTCAAAAGAAATGAACGCAAACGAACAAAGTGCAAAACAATATTTAAATCCTTAAATATATAATAAATATTATTATTAATTTAAAAGACATGTGCATATTTGATGTCATTTCATTAATATCAGGGGGCACCAAAGAGACTTTATTTTACGGAAATGTTAAAATGTCAAAGCCGTTCAAAAGTGCCTGAATTATGAATTTGCTTTATTAATAAACATTTTCTCGAAAAATGTGTTGCAGATATTTAAAACTCAAAATTAATCACACAAATCCGAAAGAATAGGCCAAATTTTGTATTTTTTTGCTTTTGCTTTATTTGCTTATTTCATTTGGAAAAATGAAACATTTATTTTCAAATAATTATTAAATATTTGATTTTGGTATGAAAACCTTCACCTTTACGTTGCATTATTCATTTTTACTTATAATTGTTAATTATGGTTCACTTTAATATGAGATTTATAAATTAACTACCATATAATTCAAATCTTGGTATTAAAACAAGGAAATTGCGTACAAACACAAATTAATTAAATCAAAAAAAAGCTTACGTTAAATATGTTGTCAAAAAGTGCGAATCTCTCGTCAGATTGCCTTTTCTCTCTGGGATTTCCTGCGGTCACTTTGAACTCATATTCACCATCCTGTACATAAAATTAAAACAAAATCACTTTCACCGCAAATTAAATAAATAAAAAAAATATGAAAGAAAGTAGAAGTTTCACTTTCTCTACCTTTTCATATGCAATTTCACCTAATGTTCTTGGTCCTTCGACGACGCCAGCGATTTGAAGTGCTTGAGTAGTTATCACAGTCACCAATAACATCCATACAAATTTATCCAAAACGTACACTACAAACTTTAAATAATAAAAGAATAAAATTATAATTAACAAAATGCGCGATAAATTAAACTTACCTTACTCATTTCTGCAATTCACAAAACCGTATAATGTCAAGAACCAAAGCAAATAATCCGAAGAGGTCCCGATACCTATCTATATAAACACCAAACAAAAGTTGAAACTGATGTAATGCATGTTACTGACCCAGTAAGGCCAAACACCAAGTTTGTCTGTTATGATAAGGCTTTCTCCTACGAGCACTTTCACATCTCCTTCTTTGAAATTATTTCGCACTGTAAACGTAGTGTGGGTTTTAGCATTTTTGCAAAGTGTGGGATAAAGTCAGTCAGTTACATAATTTCTATTTTTTGATTTATTCCATGCAAATCCGTATGTTTGCGCAATTAAGAATTTAATTTAAGATGGCTTGTGTTTTATAAACAATGATATATTTAAGTAATGGTTTTTCGAGTAATTCGTAGTAGATTTTTGTTTTTGTTCGTTAAAGAATTCTGAGACTTAATTGTCTTGAAAAATTTGTTTTAATAATTTTTGTTTTTTCATGATTAACCTACTGAAATTCTTTTTGGTACCGCGTATACCGACCGCTAAAATTGGCGACAAAATGGTTACGTAATAAGCACACGGGAATGAAAATTATATAACGTAAGGACAAAAAATATAGTAGAAAGGCTAGAAAACATTAAAATTAAATTAAAATAAACAGAATGAAAGGTAAGGTTGACTATTAAGAAGAAACAAACGCAAGATAGCACAATTAAATAAGGTAGGTGGTGACATAATAGAATAGAATGGATAAATAGAAAGGAATAACATACTGGGGATATATAAATTAAGTAAAACAACCTTCGAGGTAAGTAAAGAAAACCAACCAGAAAAATTGTGGAAAAGAATTAACCCCAACCTATAAGTATAATAGAGAGAGAGACAAAGAAGACGTGGAATAAGAAATGGAAATAATGAAATATACTAAGTACCTACCGAAAATATAGTGAAAATATGGAGGAGATATTATGCACGACAGTTTGACAAAAAAAGAGGGAAACCAACAAAATGAAGTACAAAAATTCAACAGAAGTAGCGAGAAAACAAAGATAAAATTAAAAATTAAATCCGGTGGTATAGAATCAGAAGCGATGAAATAGGAAAAACATTAGAAAATTAGAAATTATAAGCAAACATAATTAATTTTGAACACAATACCAAAAGACTGTGGGGAGAGCATTACGCCACCTATACACAGTATTATTCGTAGTATTTTAACATTACACAAGAAGCTTAAATTAGAACTTACCTTGAGGGGAAACTCAGAAGAAGAACAGTCTGCCTATAAGCCAGGGAAGTGAATAACATTTTTATTCTAAGAAATATAATATAAAATAAATAAAAAAAAAGTGAAGATCTTTAACATTTATTGATTATTCAAACAGCGTTTGACTCTATAAAATGGTGAAAGATCATGGAAGAATTAATATAACTAATAGACAAAAATGTCAAGCGAAAAGTACAATTAAGAAATGACAAGAAATGTAAAGAATCTGAAATAAAAATAGGTGTAAAACAAGGAGGTAACCTAACTAATTATGTATTATTGCCGAGTTTAGCCATGGATAAGAGAACAAAAGATCTACAAACTACGTTGCTTATCGTCTTCGTGGTTGCGATCCCTACACCTGTCTGTTGGTCTCTTTTTAATCCTCAACCTCAACATGCCCAATGAGGAGTTGCGCCACCCCCCCATGTTTTCTATTAATCCAACTGCCTATGTGTGGGATTAACTCTCCGGCCACTAAGGCGTTCCCACTCTCTCTATCAGTCTTGCATGGTTTGAGCTCGTATTCTACCTGTGCGCGTCAGATGGTGGTTAAAAGGTGTTCTGGAAGTAGACCTGAAAAATAATCCATGATGTGTCAGATTTGCACGAAGAGGGTCAATGATAATAAATAAAACTACTCAAAACCTCCCCTTAGACAATGAATTAATTAGGTACCTAATTTCATTGTCTAAGGGGAGGTTTTGAGTAGTTTTATTTATTAGACCTGAAAAAACGAGGAGATCCTCGGTAAACACAGTCCTTTTACCATTTCCTTAATCGCAAGTAATTGTATAATGCGGTAGTATTTCAGTCGCAACTCCCTATCTGGTGGCAGTTTTCCACATTTCCACCGCGTATCTCACCAGTGAGGCCACAGTATCTTTTGACATTATCAGACCTTTCTTATTCGGTAGCATTTTGTTGACTTGCATTTATGCGAGGATAGTCTGCATTTTTTGATGAGACTTAACACAGTGAGCCCCATAATAAACTCCTGGGGCATTTCACCTTATAGGCATTTCCTACGTCTATCAGGCGACTAGCCCCTTGTTCTAATTCGCCAGGTCTCTTCTTTGGACTTTGTTCATTACGTTTCTCTTCGTACTGCGTATTGGAAACTTCAGAATCTTCCAAAGATCTTGCGGGTGCAGTTTTTTAAACATATCGGTGAGAAGACGGTCTTGATTAGCATAAATCTACCGATCTTCAACTGCGCTCTTTTTCCTATGTCACTTTTATTAATATGCACCAAGCCTCGGGCCCGGCCGTCGTAGCCGCCTTTACCATCACCGCCGGGATATTGTTCTGGCTGCTATTCAAAAGGTAAGGAATTCGTGTCGGTAACAGCCTCCCAATCGTTTTTATAAATCCGTCATTGGTCCACTTTGGTCCCTGTGCTCGTTTTGAATCTTTTTGTGATGATTTGGTATGCTTTCACATAGATCTCTCCGTCGAGCGCATCACACGGTTTTTCCTATGTCTTCCTTGTACTTCGGCTTGTACCTTCGGACGTCCCCCTCGCCATGTGCTGGTCCCCCAATTCCCACCCTGTGTTGGTGTGCGCTCCTGACCCCTACATTCTTTCTTCTATTGCCGAAAATCAAGTAGAAATCGAAATTTTCGCACGATATGATTTTCCTAAAGTCATTATATCGGACAACGATCCACAATTCGTCTATGTCATATTGAGCTTATGGCTTCGAACAAGGAACTCTCAACACTAGTTTACCCTCATCTTACATCCGGAAACCAACTCGTTTAAAATTTCCGTATAAATGGAACGGAACCCTATCCAATGAAGGAACCAATGCATTTTGAATCCATAGAAACAACAGCGAATTGACAAAAACATACTTACGAATTTCGGCCGCCCCTGCTCTATCGTCTCCAACATATCGGCATAATTCCTTTTCGGTAGAGAGGTACAGTTACTGAATCGGCAATTAATAAATCGTCGAGTCCCTCTATAAATGCCATGGTTGTAAAACTCGGGGAAAGTCTATTATATTATCGCTTTTATAAATGGTTTTGTTATTTCTGGTAAATTCAGCAAAAGACTCGAAGCCTCCCTTTTTCATGATGTCTTTTTCTGAATTTACCTGTTCTTGCTCCCTTATTTTGAGTACCGAACCACCCTTTCATGATGCCTTTGTTATTTCTTATAGGATGTTGCGTTTTGCCATTCTACAATTGATTGTGAAGATTAATTTATAATTTTTTTTAAATTAGCCCGAACCTTCATGTCTAGGTTTAGCTAATTTTGTTTAAAATTAGATCCTCTAATGTTATGATTTCACTTAAACCGCTTAGGTATCAATTACGCGAGGAATATAAGCAAACCTTACAAAAAAAAATCAATGATTTTAGATTGGAGTATCAATCACTGATGTCAAGTAAATTATATTTCCATCATAATCGAAATCGATTACATACTTCTTTGGTGATCAAAAATAGAAAATTAGTAAATTACGTAGTCCTTCGTGCAATACAAATAAAACTTGTCGAGAATGCTATTTAAAAATCACATAGAAATGATATATCATAATAATTCATAATTATTTTAAGTAAGGGTTTTTTTAGATATCTGCCATTTGTAGAATGAAATCTTCTAATTACTTATTATAAGTATTAATTATTATAACTCAACTCATCTGTAGCTTCATAATGTTTATTAGTTGGCAGGAGTAATTGGTCTTAGATCGAATGAACAAAGATTATTTGGAATTAGACCAAGAAAGTTATGTTAATTGATTTATTGTTTTTCGATACCTATTTCGCAAATATCGAAAAATAATAAATCAATTAACATAACTTTCTTGGTCTAATCCCAAATAATCCCTATTCACTTAGTTTATCATACAGGGTGGGCCAACGAAAAGGTAATAGACGGGTTTCTGGCTAGAACATTTTTTCTTTTGAGAAATTCAAAAACACGTCAATTTTTATATCAAGGGGGACAACTTTTGTCATGATTTTCAACGTGAAATGATTTCATCCCTTAGCGATGTAAGAACAACCCCTAAAATTTAAATAGGACTGATGGGGGGAAGTTGTAAAAATGGAAAATGAGGAAAGAGTATGAGGCATTTAAAAACTAAAAAAGCGCGGAGAGAGGTCTATTGTTTATTTTTTAGAGAAGCTTGGTACGTTGTCTGCCATTTGACAACATTGTGTCACCCCTTACATACAGGGTAAACAATCTTTAAATTTTTAAATAAAAACAAGAGTTAATTTTTTTTTGTGCTAAGTAATAAAACTCTTTTATGCAAATTCAACCTTAGTTTAATGTTCGAAGTGCCTGCTTTCAGCTTCCATGCAACAATACAGATTTTGATTAAATCGTTCCCGTACATTTTGCAACATTTCAGGAGTAATTAATTAGACGGCATTCATGTAACTCCTCCAAAGGTTCCGGCGTAGTGGAATAAACTTTACTCTTTACATGAGCCCATAAAAAAAATTTAATGGGATGAGATCAGGAGATCGCGGTGATACCGTACTCTTGAAATGCTACAAAATGTACGGGAACGATTTAATCAATGCCAGACTACATCGAAAATGGCAGTTTGGTTATCACGAAATCGAAAAATTTTTTGATGCATACAAAGACTTTTTAAGTGAGGATCTAAAGTAAAGTTAAAATCGTATGAAAATTTGTCTGACGAAGACGGTATTATCCTATCTATGCTATAGATTTATTTTACATAGCACAGAAACACATGGAGCATGGATTCGATTGTGGCGACCAGACGATCGTATGGGTTGTTTATCTTATTTCAAATTTACTCTATATGGTCCCGATTGCGTATGGTGGAAAAAATGTATGTGACTGATGTGGGGAATTTGCAAACTTTGGCAAAAATGAAATTAAATTTTTGATGGTACCTAATGGAATGCAAAGACCTACTGATTATTCTCAAAAAAATACATGTAATTTGTGTAAGTAGGTAAATATTAGTTATTAATTAATTATTATCAGCAAACGTTATTACCGGCGTTAACGACGCGACGCGTTTACGTAGATATACGTACATTTTAGGTTAGCTAAATTCTTGTTGAATTCATATCTTTTCCACTTTTATTAGGTGATTGGACGCCATCGCAGAAGATGAAGGTACTCCCGTCATGGCGTCCTGTTATCTTATATACCAAAAGTATTAAACTGTGGTTACAAGCATTTTCCAAATTATTTTTAACCCCAATACGTTTATAGAACCCTTCATCATTTTTTTAAATAAATATAGGTAGATTAAAATATGATTGCTGTTAGAAAAAAATACGGGAAAGTGATGAAAGAAGGAGTTGATCTCCAACATTCAGCTGACAGACAAACCCGCTCTTAAATTTTGTCGGTGAAATATTTGAAAATATCATTGAGAATCGTCTAAACGTAGCAGTGCGATGCAAAGTATCTGGAATCGTTTCATAAAAACCAAATCAAACATGCAAACATTAAAAAGATTGAGATATTACTTTTAGCACACTGCCTTGTTGTGTCAAACGATGTCAAGAATGGATTTAATTCCGCTTTATCAAAAAGAATCGCAAAGGTGTTAAATAGACCCCTTCTCTGTTATTTGGTAAAAGTGGTGCATGGTTATCGAAAACACTGTATGGACGAGACCATACGGAAGTCACTATGACCTCATATCAAGTCAAAGGATTGGTATTGTAACCGACTGGTGTCCAATGGTGACCAACACCAGCAGGTGTAGAGATTGTTACCATCAAGGACGACATTACTTTTGAAGTTGTACCACGCTCGTTATAGTTTCTTGAAAGGTATATAAAAATCAATCTTTATTCATAGGTACCAACTTTAAACATCCCAGTGCATCTCGATTGAAAAATACAACAGAATGTGTACATCCATCCGTCTGTTCGTCTGCATCCCTTTTTGTGGTTTTTAGGAAATTTTCATACAGGGATGAAACCTTCTGTTAAGAAAATGCGCTTAATCTGCCAAACTTGATTGCGCAAATGCATCATATAGTTAGAATAATTTTCAGATAACATGTAAAACACACGTACTGTTTAAAAAACAAAATATAATTTAATAGATCATAAACAATGACTTAATTAGAATTTATCACAGTATTCCTTTCCGTATTCCAAAATTTCACAAAAATTTCGCAACTTCCTTTGTTACATTTGCTCTGAATTGTTTACGCGTAATTTCAGATTGCTAAAACATGGTTATACAATAAACAATATACAGTAATGAAACATTTTACCTTTAATGCATCTTTTAGTTCGATATTATATAATCGCGCCAAGCCCTTTATATTTCTTCTCAAGATGCGTATAAGTTCTGATCTCGTTATCCTGTACGGTGGCGCTCTTGTCGAAACGTTAGTTGCTGGAGCTGGAGTTGTTGTTAGCTAAAATTAATATTATAACATCCAATTTAATCAAGCTAAGAGAGTAAAGGGTTAAAAATTAAGAAGAAGTGCAGAAATAGTTTTACTTTCTTAAATGAATTGTACAAAGTGTATATGGAAGGTTACCGAAGCATTCTCTGGCAAAAATTGTTCGTTGAAAAGTTTGCTAATCGAGTTTAAGGTAAATCTGGTGTCGTTCCATTGCTGTAAGTAATTAAAAATATTTTATTTCTGTGTGAAATGGGAACGACAACTTACCTCGTAAACTATGCCAAATACTTGCCGAATGGGACCCGGTTTGTTTTTGGTAACAACAAATCCTCGTTTTCCTCGTGTCGAATCTTCGTGTTGCGATGGAGATGTCTGAAAGTTTTGTTAAGCACTATTAAAGCTGTGATAATTAGGTTTTACCACTAAATCCTTGGGATGCGCAGAATTTGGTGTAAGATGCAAGCAGACAACTATGAATGATACCAGATACAGTAAAATTGAACGTGTTAAGATGTCCATCTCCTAAAAAAAATTCAAATTTAGATCATTTTATAACGAAATCATTCAAAGCACAAACTAGAAAAAAACTCCAAAATAATATGTACACTTTGCTATAAAAATAACGAGTCAAGGAATCAACGAATAGAATAAGAACCGTTAACACTGATCATTTTTGCAAATAGTCATTCTAGAAAAGGCGACGTCCACTTTAAGACCGTAAGGTAGATTTTGTAATTCTTCAAAGCCGAATTCTTCTACTACTGGAACAATTCGTGCTTTATGCCCCCTGGAGTTTTCGTGGTGAAGCGGAATTTTCTGATTATAGTTTCGGGCACGTTTTTCGTCTTTACGTCATCAATTGTGACTTTGTAGACATTTCGTCTTGGGATAAAGAAGTGAAATTCTTCTCGAAAATTTATTGTCTCCATAGTTTTTGGTTAATAACCTATAACTATGTAAGAGATCCAACCCCTAGCAGTGTAAAGAATCATCCTGTTTCCCTTCGAAAGCCTCCTTCTTGGCATCGGTCCTTCAAGATTACACTTAAGTAGGTCCCAGTATTCTGACGGAATCCTTATTAATTTTCAACTCCTTTCACTTCATCAAGTGAAAGCTTGCCCTCCTCTATAGAAAGATCCTAGTTCACTGCATCAACATTCCGCTAGCTAATTCATACAAGTTACTTGTGTCTATTTCCAATGACAATAATACGCCACACCACCCCAATTGACAGGATTTAGAGATAGAAGATCGTGTTCCTGATAGGCTTTCCTGACAAATGTTATTTAGATTTTAGAAGAAGATGAACCCTCATATTACTTCATGGGAATTATAGGTGTTACTTGGTAAATTATTCATCCGCTCGGACTAATTCTCTTGCCATATTCAACAAGGTTAGGTAAAAAGGGCTTTCTTAACATATCAATCCAAATCACCAAATGCGTTATGGGTTAAAAGAGATGTGATGAAACACACACGCCTAGAAACAGGATGATTTAGTGATCATTGTTTTTTGTAGGATCAATATCAAAATAAATTATTTCTAATGCATGGTAAAAGAAGATATAGTTCCCTTCAATTTAAATAGCGTATATAGCAAATTTGAAATATAAAATATAAATATAAAAGGATAAATAGATTATTATTATGTACTTCGTGACTTAGTGACTTTTTATAGAAAAGAAAAAATGAACATAATATGTACCTATGTTTTGAAAAAGTGTTATGGTTATTGTGTAAGCGTTTTTTGTTGTTTAGCTCGACGCATAGGTTGCATTCGAGTGGGTAATGTGTTGTTTGTGTTTTGTGTTAATTGCGAATTCTGATACTGTGAGTATATTGTGTGTTTACGTTTGAGTGCATGAGAACGAGTCAGAGGTGTTACATGAGTGATTGTTGAAGTGTTGTGTGTTGGTAATGGACTTTCTATAATGTTATGTTGTGTATGCAACAGAGTTTCAATTTGTGAAGGGAGGATTGAGTGTTATGTTTCATTTTGTGTTTGAATGGTATTAGTTGAAAGTGTGTGATGTGGTTCTGAGTGATGTGCGGTATCTTCCGTTATGTTTAGAAATTTTCTAACTATGTGGCAAGTGTTGATAATGACTGCCTTTTGTAATTGTATGTATATGTTCTTATCTAACCCTAAAATGTGCAAACTGTGATGTATTGTTTTTGGTATAACTCCGGTTGCACTAAGAACAATGGGTACTGTAAGAGCAGTTCCCATTCTCCATTGCGCTTTAAGTTCCTGAGCTATATCAGTGTATTTCCGATGTTTCTCTGCGTGTGTATTGGCTAAATTGTTTGTGTTGGGAACGGCAATATCTATTATGTATATGATTTTTTGTGTTTTATCTATAAGTGTTATATCTGGCCTATTGTTATATACAGTTTTATCTGTGAGTAGTGTCCTATCCCAATATAGTTTGTGTGTGGTGTTTTCAAGTACAACTTGCGGTGTATATTTGTAATAGGGTGTGTTATCAGTAGAAAGGTTATGTTTTGTGGCGAGTTTTTGGTGTATTATCTTAGCTACCGGATCGTGTCTGTGTTTGTATTCTGTTTGTGCTAGACGTGTACATGCTGATATAATGTGTTGTATGGTTTCTGGTCTTTGCGAACATTGTCTACAAAGATCATGTGTAATTGTCCTATCTTTAATTATGTGTTTTCTGTAATTATTATTATTATTATTATTATTATTATTATAAATTAATCCCTTTAGTAATTCACCCGGTTTTTGCTTAAACATAAAGGGATTTAAGTAGCATCCCGCTGCTCCAAAATCTGACTTGCTAAAACAAAAATCCGAACTGTACTCTATAGAATTTTAAAACTGTTATAAAATATACAATATGTAGTACAACAAATTTGTTTTTATGGCGTAATGTGGGAAACCGGCCCTATAGTTTCCATTTCTTACCTAACTCAAGTACCCCTAATTGAGCTTAAGAATGCTATTCCTAGAAATAAAACATTAGGTTCTATTTTGTTGTTGCTAAATTATTTCTGAAAGAATAAAAGAAAGAAACAATAAAGTTGCAGAATATCTGCATTAGTTAACATGTTTAATAGTTTTTGATATTTACTCAACGGTGAGTTAACATCAAATCCTCAACCTCGTTGATGATTTTTTCAATTCGTACTTCCACAGGTCTTCCACACCTTGGGATTCCCTATCCCATTTAAACTGTTGGTTGCATCAATATTTCAGAAATTAGAAGAGACTATATTCTCCATACACTGCCATCACAATTTCATTGGATTATCCTCCAAACTTTGCTTTTTTTCGATAGATATGTTATTAGAATTTTATGTTAAAATTTCAAATCACTCATCGTCGCTTCTTTAAACCTATTGAAATCAAACTTCACATAAGAAAATTACTGCGATAGCATGGTTTTTTTATATCTAGGTAGGTCTTCGGCAAGGAAATGGATTTGATTAGTTAGGTTTAGATATTGGCTTTCCACAGTATTCCACAAGAGGCTGGGAGATACGTTCAGTAAAAACTAGTAAGGATTTCTGCTATCTTTGAAATGAGTGGAGTGTATAGAAAAAGCCAGGCATATAAAACAAAAAAAAAGAAGTGAAAAAATACCCTTGTTAAAGTGCAAGGGACAAAACCAAAATCTATAGATCGTGCCCATACTTAAAACACATTTGAGCTTCTTCCAAATTTAAAAACAATATCTTCTTAATATTTGATTTTAGGCAACACTTCTTGCTTAGTAACTATGATTTCGAGAAAGTATAAAAATAACGGAAGGTCACCATTTCGCAATAATCAAACTTGGATCATGTGTTAGAAACGGAAAAGTAGAAACTGTAATAATAATAATTAGAAAATTTATCAAAAAAAAAGGAAACCAAGATGAACAAATTAGCTAATTAAAAATTGCAATGGATTGCAATAAAAAGAAAAAAACTGTCTTCTACGGATGATTTTCAAGAAAGAACGTGTGGGCTTCCTCAAAAGAGATCTTGTTAACCTTTGGCCCGCCCAACCAACGGCAAAAAATTAAATGAATTTACATCTCAATTCAAATTAAGTTTAGTTTTGCTCGCCTTTGATATCCGACGAAGATAAAGAAAATGACTCGAGCTAGATTCGGTTCTAAGCCTGATTTCTCGTTAATGTAATCCCTTTTGGTTATACTCAATTACTCCCCTCCGCATCCTGCAGCCATCAGTTTCCCCGCAGAAAATCGCCTTCTTGTGTGACAGAGAATCTTTACAAATACATTGCATGGATTCTTGTTCCAGGTCCCAGTGGGCGGTGAGCTCTAGCCCTAGTTACAATTCTATTAAGAAAATCTTCATTTTAGGATAAGGCAATCAAATGTTCCACGCAAGATTATCATCTCCATCCGTTTATCTTTTCAAGACTGGGAAGAAAGCAGCTTAAGCACTGCCTAATCCTAAAAAACGCTAGTTTATGATACTCCCATTGTTGATGCCTTTTTCAATTTGTGCTTCCAGAGGTCTTCCACACTTTGGATCGTCATAAATCCATTTTTATCCCATTTGAATGGCTTACGCCCAGCTTACGCCAACATTGCACATAGGATTTTTATCATTCTATCATGAATATTCTTCGAGCCACTGACTTTAGAAGAAGAAGAGAACACTACAAAGTACCACACAGGAATTTAACATAAACAAATGACCGCGATTTCGCATTGTGCATAATAAAAAATCGTCCTTTGTAATAGAAAAGTTAAGCAAGAGGCACAATAAAATAATTTTAGATAAGAGAAAATCTGCCAGCTATCAGTAGTTTGATAAATTAGCCGCTTTGGTCATTCCCCTTTTTGGTGATTCTGCATTTTAGTGGCATTGAGCCGATGACGTCCGTGTTTTTGAAATGATTGATTTTGGAAACATTGGCCTAATATCGTACTTTTTCGAATATGTAAGTAAAATTCTGCAACAAATGTGACGGGCAATGTTGCATTTGTTTGCAAAACTATACAATAATGATAACAAATACGCAGAGATAAATTAATTATATTTAGGTATGATAAACGATTTATCAATGTAATTGACGTCATTGAATCAAAGTTATTTAACGCTCAAAATTTTACTTATATATTTTATAATTATTTTTAAGTTACTGGAAATGGAAAACTGGAGGTATCTAATTTTCTGTTGTTCTAGGTACCCTTAGGTAAATTTGTTTCATTTGGAAGAACTTTTGTAGAAAAATTTGCACATTTTTGCCTCCATATCTTCTCATAAATGTCGTATTCGTAATCGTAAATAAGGTTTGACAGGACTTGTATTTTGAAAGTTTGTTCAATCCTTACTTGCAAAATGTATCAAACACTTTTCTCTGTGGTGTCATTCGTCATTCGTTTCCAATTTTCAGAAACATTTATTGATTTTTCCACTAAATTCTAAAATTGAATGGCTAAAACTGCAATTATTTCTTGCAGTGAAAGAAATCTTCAATCGAGATCTTCACCAGATGAAAATCTATCGTAAAGGACAGAAAATATTTACTTTATTCTCTGGCTCTGTCTTTACTGCACTTATGATAGCGAATAGCAAAAATTCCTTTTATTTTCGTGGACTTGAGAGAGTCTTTCCTGCAGCAATTATATGAAATACCTACTAATAGTAGAACTAAAGATGGAAGACATAGGTTCAAGTTTTTAATTGTTAGTTTTTATTTAATTACTGTTCTGGGAATTACTAGATTGCAATTTGAAAAACTGTTCCAAAGCAAGACAGCAGCCTTCATGAGATCCTGTACAAGTTTGTCCAGCGAATTTTTGCCGATGTATGAAATATACAACAATATACGTCCTCACAATTTAGGTTCTTATTACGCACCAAAAACAAAGATAGATGCTACAGTATTTGTTATATGCGTGTGTTGAAACCTCAAAATACGTTGATTCCAATTTAGTTTGTGTGTACAAGCATAAGTTAATTAGTATGTCTGAGCTTACGCTGTATGGATGCCATTTCTATTTTCACGGCGGCCATATCTGCAAAGATTCGCTGGACAAACTGTTTATGCTCATTTTGAAAATCGCTTTGTTTCAATTCTATGAATTTTTGAGATTGATACCGAAGGCACGCGGAAAACTCCATCTAGACAGAATGCATCCGAACGATCGTCCTTACCCAATTGATACTAAAAAGTGGTTCCAATACCTGTTGGGGATTTTAAATGGGAGCACGACTCGCACCGCAAAAGACGTGTTTGTAACAGTGCACGAAATTTTCAGCAAGGTCATAAGAAAAAAAAGGGAGAAAAGGCAGGCATCGTGAACTCTCTCCCATATCAACCTGAGCCATATGAAAGTGGCGAGAAATCAATCTTCACAACCAAGAAGACCTTACAAAATATGTTTTTGTGAGAGAGTTTTCACAGAGGTCCGCACAGGACTATCTTATGGAATATTAATTAAAACGGATGAAGACACAGAGCTCATCTGCTTTGCAGACGACGCGACGTGTCTAGAGTCGTAGCAAAAGACAAGGAAACAAAAGGTTCGAAATAGTTACCAATTGAGTGATTAATAGTGAATCTAAGAAGACGAACATTATACTGCTTAATAAGAACTAGAAAAGAAAAAAAAAGAAAGAAAAAGTCAAAACAGCAGACAGTTCCAAATTTAAACACCTCGAGAGAAGAGTGAATGAATCTACAATCTGCGCCTTTATGGGAAGAAGAGGGTGGCGCAAAGAGTCTTTACATGCTCTAGGGAGAAAGAGCCGTAAAAGCGGCAGAGGACTAGATGTATTATCTAGGACGTAAGAATACCTACTTAAAATATGTCCAGACGGTCACCCTTTTCGAATTAAGTGCTTAAAAATGGAAGAAACATATCGTCAAGATGATTTGGAGTTGTAGTAAGAACACGTACGCACACGCACACTTTCCTGCCGTGCAAAGCTCTTTGGCAATGGTAAAAAGAAAGCGATTTTCATTACCAACGAAAGGAAACGAAAGGGTCCAGAGTCATAAAGGTCATAAATGACCAGATAAAAGCCTCCACATTCGAGGAAAAATTTACTAAATATTATTAAACAATAATTTACCATCAGATGGCATAGGAAAACGGAAAATTTTAGAAGTCTTAGTGGCAACTCTAAAAAGGTAGTAAAAAGGTAGGCGTGAAATCTGTTAGCCCCCCCCCCCCCAACTGGCCGCCTTTAAGTAATCATGGGTAGATGAATTCATAAGGACATTTTAAATGACAGGGACAGGATTTTGAATTTTGAAAAGAGATCCACACATTCAGCGACCCCAGAAAGCATTGAAACGATTCAGGCGTCAATCGGAAGGAGTCCCCAACGTTCTGCAGGGAAACGCTCGACAACGTGCCAAAAGGTTGTGCATGGTGTGATTTGGCCTTACTTCTTTGAGTAATGCATGCACGTAAGCTCGAATTTACTTTTGTTTAACAATAAAATTTTAAAAATATCATTATTTTACTTTTGTGGTGCGGTTTTTTTACCAAACCTTCGAAAAATTCAAAAATATTATATGATTCAATTTAATTAAACATATTCAAATAAATTTTTTCCAGAGAACATTCAATTATTTAAGTTTTACACTTAAATTATTGCAAAATTTTGCATTTTTCGAGAATCGTGCTGCACGAATTGTATGGAACCACACAGAAATATTTTTTGGAATTAGAACCATTCTCCTAATCAACAATAATGGGTGATTTTGAGATTTGAAAACACCAGGACGTACCATTATGCCAAAAAAAATTACTTACGTTACGTCTTCTTAGCATTAAAATAATCCCTCACACAGAATTTCGAAACTTTTATCGAAAAAGGATCCTTTAAATGGCACTTGAATCTCAAACCTACAAACTGCCACCTATGCACATTTGAACTATTCTGAAATTGGTGTTGAATTTGATTAAAGAGGTTCGCAATAACCTCGTAACTAAAACAAGTTAAAGTGAAACTCTCTCTTTCATATCCTTATGTAATAATTACGCATTTATTGCGAATGAATAATATATTTTTAAACTTTGCTTCACAAATTTCCAAAAAGTTTTACATAAATGATAACTAAATTAGTAAGTAATCGATTTTCTTTCAATCTTTCTCATTAACTTATGAAAGTTTAAAATTTCTATTTAATTTGAATCCTAAACTATTCGCAATTACGAGTAGTGTTATGAAATGTCAAGGTTACTTATTTAATTATCGCAAATAAATAAATCCTAAACACAACAAGTAGGTCAATTAGCCATTTCGCAATAGCTTCCTTTGGTACATGATTCTGTACTTTCCAGACTTGAATATTTAATCAAGTTTGGTATCGTCCGATTGTGACGGCTTTAACAAAAACACTTTCCTTTCCTTTTCGAAGTGACATCATTGCCATAAATCACGTAGGTAGTCCAAATTTTGTATCCTTTAAATGTGGAAGTTTTGCAATTCGAGAAAGTTTTTCGGCTGGGTGTCAAACTAGATACCAACAAAATTTGGAGCCTCCCAAAACTTGTTTAAGGAGACTGAAGAGGTCAAAATTTCAAGAGGGAGTGCTCCTTGGGTCACTTGGGCATTAATAGATTGTCGGGAAGCGGAATTATATCGCTTGGGTTATTTTGATTGAAAGTAAAGGGCAATTGTGCCACGTTTTCTTAAAATAATGCAAAAAGTAATCTCAGAACCCAACTTGCACACAAGAGATTTTGCTATTTTACAAAAATTCGTAGATCGTTTCCTGATCGCTATATTTTACTACATTAAATATTACCATCCCTCATTTTTCCCTCGTTAGGTAATTACTAGATTAATCCGAACTGGAAAAACCTAATTTACTCGTGAAGGCTATCGATAAAGGTGAGTGAGTCGGAAAAGAGGTGCAGAAATTAATATGAAGTAAAACTCGAAACCTCACCCTTATACTTTATTAAAATTCGTTTCGTTGTTTTTTCAGGTAAATTCGTAGTAAGAAATATAGTAGGTAAATTATTTAAAGGTTTTTTAAATAACTCCTACTAATGTTAATAAAATATAAGGGGGATATTTCGAGTTTTACATACTATTTACCTAATTTTCACCAAGGCCAATGGGTGAAGTTTGAGCCGCTGACTCCAAATTGATGGAAAACCCACTTCACGATTGGCCAGATGGATTTTGACTTCACTAAGAAGAGTCCTGCCCCGTATTGTGTCTGAAACAAAATCTAACGGTTCCTCGTTTATGGTACCGAAAAAAACTAATTAATCCTCCGACAGTCTTGGGAAATATGCCAACTTTTTTATTGAGGATTGAAAACTTTTCAGATGTTTTCCTACCGTTAGCGTTACAGGGAGAGAGATTACATATCCGTCTGAGATTGTGTGCCAGAACAAAAATGCCATGTGTTGGACATCCAGCTGTATTCTCTATACTCGACCATTCCAGAGGTGATTTCTGCTAGTTTAGGATAGGTTTACAAAGTTTTGAGCACCATAGTGACTATTATAACACCATACTCAGATCTGTTGTGGGATTTTAGCAACCCCACCTCCAGAAAGGACCATATAAGTGAAGCAAGTTATCTGTTTGTAATGTAAATGGCATAATCTTATTTTTCTCCTGTGTCTTTTCTTGGTTCAATGTTTTACCCCTTCCTACATGGTTCAAAGGTTTTTTGATCTTCCAAGTTTCCAAAGGACATACGACTCAAGGATGATAAACTAGTATAATCCTTACATACGTCTGTCACTATATGCAACAAATCATAAAAAAACTTTTGAATAATTCAAGTATAACCAATAGCGATTCGAGAAGATGGCGTTTTAACTCGGAAAAACCTGATGGTAAACAAAACGGTAATAGAAAATAGCGCAAGATTATTTTTTTTGATAGTGAAAGTAACAAACGCACCAAATTTGCAAAAAAGAAAAAAGAGTATTATGTGAATTATTATAAAAATGAATGACATTCCCAAAACCGTTTCCTTTACGAAAACGTTCAATAATAAAGTGGACTAATTATAGTGCAATGGTTGTAATTAATTGAAGGCACTTGCAAGGACGAATTCTCACTGACACAAATTATTTCTATAATTCCGAATTCGCTATTTCCTGTTAAAATTTAACCCTTCACATTTTCTCATCGTTAGAGAACCCTTGAATGACTTTGACCATGCGAGTTAAAACAATTAAGCCACGAACGGAAAATACACAAAAAATTCAAAAAACTAGTAGTGATCGGAGAAGAGAACGTCCTAGATCGGAAACACATAATGGAGTACAATGTCAAGAATACGAGCAATGGAATTTTAAAAATCTACTCAAACTATTCTACAGAACTTTTTAAACCACTTTTGCAGTTTTTTTAGCCCATGGTTCTCTTCCATTGACATTCACTTCATTTTTCCACGACCGTAGGGTCATATAATAGTCATATAATAATCTCTTGCTTCCTCTCAAATTTATTGTTTCCTCCGTTCATCCATCTTTTGATGTTTGTTTTTAGGATTCTATTGATTCACAACATCGTGCCAGAAACCCATTTTTGTGATTATTATTCTTCCATGGTTCACCCATACTTGTGTTCCATATTTTGTTCTATTGTGGCCTTGTTAGTTATGGGTCCATGCTATTCATTTCTAAATTTTGTACCTGCTCTTTTGGTGTTTCAAGATATTCCGCTTTAGCAAAATCTGTGTCTAGCCCTACGGCTTGGTACTCTTCCTTTAATTATCTCACTTCATAGGGAAAACCTTCTTAATCTTGAACGAGAATTACTTAGTCATCCGCAAAGTGGTCATTTCGGACTGTTAATCGCTTTCAGTTTCTTAATGTATCTTCTAAAAATATTCTGGATAATGTTGGTGAGGTTGAACATTTTTAGGGTAGTCCCAATCATTGGAAAAGTCGTATTCCAAGTATGGACAAGGTTTGTAAATATAGAAAATTTCATGGAAATGGAAAACAAACATTCTCTTGAATTTGCATGGATCAGAGGTTATACTTGAATAAAAAAAAGGTGTTAAAGACGATGCGTTAACTAAAACAGATAGTGGTTTTTTAATCCAGGGAAGACTATTCTTACAGTTTAAATTGTAAGTTCGAGGTGCAACACAAAGCTGGATGTGACTAAACAATCACATTTAGCCATGTACCTTGATGAAACTCCCTCTTGTAAGGGGAATCGCACTGAAGAGGTCGTGAGAAGTACGATTAGTACCTGCGAGCGTCTGCGTCTTCCAGCATCGCTCAAATGTGGGGTGGCTTCAATGAGTCGTTGGGGGAGGACGGTCGTCATGTCCAACTTTTGTTAGAAATATGAAAGCTTGAGACATGCAATTTGCGATTCTTCTCCTAATAGGGGGAAGAACGTTTTTATAATATTATATCTTTCAAATAACATTATAAGATGATAAGTAGTCCTAATTGTATGTAGTACCACATTATGGTCTTTATACATATACCTAAGCTTCTTTAGAAATTTATTTACCAAATACTTATTTGTTCGCTAATTAATAAGTCTCACACTATCCGTATTATTTTAATCTACGTTAAGCGATGAGGCAGACGGTGTAGTTCTTACTAGCATCAGCCTGAACTTTGCTCTTTTCAGTTTAATAATGAAAATGAACGTTTACTTTTACAATTACTACCTACTACAACTGCTAGTGGCTTAATCACTGATGCCAACGATCGTATGGACACTGAAAATTGGAAAACTACAAGAAAAAGTGCCCTAGCAAGCAGTTGATCGTGCCGGATTGCATCCAAAGAAGAGCAATTTTCAAATTGAAATGACCCTAATGTATATTAGATGGTCTTAGATAAAATTACAATAAAACAATTTACAATACGAAAAGTACAATCGGTGTGTTAAGCAGATGTGTAATAATAATAATAATATCTCAATTGTACGCAATTGTTTGCAAAGACTATTTTAAGTGGCAAATAAAACAAGTATAAATGATTTGGATATAATTTAATAAAATTCAAGTACAACCAGTGGGTGGGAAATGATAAAAACGTCCGTCAACAGGATGCATTTATCAAACACACTTGAAGAAGAATCTGTGCAAGTATCACGTACAAGTGTTACAATTGCAATGAGATGGATTCGATTTTGTTTCGAAACGTAGTAGTGATTTTTGTGATATGGCATAGGGCTGCTTATTGTGATTCGAATGGGGGAGGGAATGGATTTACACCAGCACGTATGTTTTTGCACTGTTTTTTTTTAAATAAAAAGTTATACGTAATTAAGATAAGATTGTTGCACTTTAGGCGCCTCTGTAGGCGTGTACACACTAGTAAAACAATTACCTACGTTATGATTTGCAAAATCATTATATTAAGGAAGTAATTTTTCAATTTAGAGATACGTCCAAAACCTATATGGAATTCTACTTACACGGACAATTTAAAGCAAGATCTTTTACTAAATTATGATAAATTTGCAAGACCTACCCAGCATTATAACGTAACAACAGTCACCATTGGGCTTTCAATACTTCATGTAGAAATTAACGAATTTAAATCGACAGTTAGTGTCAATTCGTGGGTGAGACTAGTAAGTGACTTGTTAAAAATCTGGAAATTTGGTATTAACGGCATGGTTTTAGTCATGGACCGATGACAAGTTAAAATGGAACGCTAGCAACTACGGAGGGTTGAGCGATGTCAACTTTGCAGACCATGAAATCTGGCAGCCTGATGTCATGTTGTATAATAGGTAAGCACTGTCCCTTATCGAGCGTTATTTCTTTAACAAATACTTAGAATCATATTTTTAGTGCAAGTGCTAGTGCCGTTAGTCACCTAGGTGGAACCCACTGTGTCGTCAAGGATTCAGGGGAGATAGTGTGGGTACCACCTGCCCAATTGGTGGCTCTATGTGATCTTAACCTAAGGTACTGGCCTTTCGATACGCAACAATGTTATCTCAAATTTGGCTCGTGGACCTACGATGGTTCCGAAATCGATATTAAGCTTGCCGATTCTTCTATCGACGTAAGACTACAAGATTCATCAAATTCATTCAAAATATGATATTTCAGTTAAGCTACGTTATTAGTAATGGAGAATGGGACATAACGGACACTAACGTCACTCGTAGTGTTAAATACTACAGCTGCTGTGATGAACCATACGTCGACGCCGAATTTAGGCTAACGCTAACTCGAAGATCCCCGGCATATAAAGCTATCATCATTGCGCCTGCTCTCGGTAAGTTTCCCCCAAATTCATTTTTCTACAGTTCTTATTTTAGTAATCATCATGCTTACTCTAATGGGATTTTGGCTACCGCCACAAGCGGGCGAGAAAGTACTCCTGAACGGTTGTACCTCAATTATTATCAGCATTTTTATGGTCTATTTCACCCAGAAAATTCCAGCGATGGGTTCGCATACGCCGTTAATAGGTTCGTGTAGATTAGAAATTTTTTCCAAAATGTTCGTTTGTAGTACTCTTTTACAGCAGCAGCCTCTATATTGTATGCTTTTCAATGCTAATATCGGTAGTTGTGATTTGGTTATCAAGAACTCAGCATACCCGCCTATTACCGTGGATTATTAAGAAACCTTTAACTGGAACCTTAGGACGCGTCTTGGGTTTACACAACTACATAAAAGAGGTAGGAACGTAACGTAAGATGCGAGAAGTTAGTAACTCGTTTTCAGAATCCACTGCATTCGCAAAGGGTAACAACAGAGGAAATGCGCGACCACCAAGTGACCGATTTTGAAGATCATCAAACCAGAGACGATCATCAAATCATAGGCACGGGCATGAAAGTACCATTACAACACGATTGGATATTATTCGCAGCTGCTATCGATCGAATATCGTTTATATTTTATGCATTCCTCTTTGGAATATTAGCCGCTGTTTATTCAATTTAAAAATGTTATAGAGTTTTAAGTTTTTTTTTACTTTTTACTGGTTAAGCGCTTCTCTTAATTTTAAAATAAAGTATGTTAATTTTTTATATTTAGTACGATCAAAGAGAAAACGAAAATCTATCGAGATTTATACTTAATTGATTTTGGTAGATGTCCGCTCAGTATTTTAAGTACCTATCCACAAATACCATCCTGTCCACAACGTCCAATTTGTTTTTAACGGCTACTAATGTGCGCTCGTGTAATCTCCACCTTCCCCCCTATTAATTTCTCTCACTTTGTCCATCTTCAAAATTTGTTTATTCATAAAGTTTGGTTTGTGTTCATGATCTTCACCACGTTGTTACGATTAATTTTTGAGCTTTGCGATAGGATACGGTCGCTTTTTTCCAACGACACTTTTGTTCATTGTCCGGTGTAGTAATCACTGCTGACTATTGCGTTTAAGAAAATGGTATATTACATTACAAAAAATCATTTTTCAGATAGAGTGGGCATTGTCACCAAAATAAGCAAAGTGGTCACTGAAAAAGATAGAAGGTATAGATAGAAGAAACTAGGTATTTTCATTATCTTGTAAGCTAAGATTACCAATACCAATACTTTGCGCCTACAGCTTCATTTCCAGCTAACCAACCAGAACGGAGTACCTTCACATGAACCACAACTAGTTCAAGATGCCCAACCGAAACCACTTCCAAAGCAAACGAGCCTTTGCGGACGTAGAACCTCGACACTCAGGATTTATTCGACGGCGAGCGTACTTGAAAGGCTATATGCATGCGAAGTAGAAGCAACCGCTTCCTTAATCCGCGACCAAATCTCAATAACTTACAACACGCACAACAAAACAAAAACTACATAGGCTTCGTCGTGAAAAGAAAATTAAAATGAAGGGTTCCCGCTATATTGGCTGTCCTGTTGATTCTATACCACTTTGAAATTCAAATACGAATAGGAATCAGTGTGGGCCGTATACTTATGTATAAGAAAACAGTATGTTGGTGTCACGATTATAGAGCATTAACTGTTGTACAAATAGGTCACCGCAGATTAAAGTGCATAGCATAGTATTAATAAATCAAATTTGTAATTTATTGTATTGGAACCTTATACATGAACACATTGTATATTGATGACGCAACAAGAAATTTAAAACTGGCGTGTTGCGCACGCATAGGCGCAGTAACGGAAGATCAATAGTAAACGAATTTTGTTTTTGCAGTAAGCTGTAAAATAACCGCATTAAATCAATTTAATTTTTTGTGTGGGGGATAAACAGTCGTCAGAACGCCTAGTAAAGTGTATCCAAACCCTGGCACGGCCCAAAACGTATGGGCTTTGCCTCAAACCTCCTGTAGTATGGTGGCCGATACGGATAATCCAAATAACACACTCAACTATCACAGAGATGCAAATCGGTATTTGACGGAACAAGAGTCTTCAGATGGTTACGAAAAAACAATATTCGATGTTGTTAAAACGGGGTAAGATTTTGATAAATTAAGAATCCCTATACTGTTCTTTGATTTCTTGAATTTTCTTTTTAACGTCCTCCAATATCTCCTCAATTTTTCTCCCTTTTTTTAATTCGTCTTTTATGTATTGGAGTACTTTATTATTCTGGCAAAATGAGTAATGGTGGTTACAAAGTATTGGAAAGCAAAAAAGGCTCACCTGTGCAGCAAAGTATTGGCCCTCGCGAGCTTTTTGCAAATCACTCCACTTTCCACCAGCGTCCTTTATTGAACTGTAGTACCTTTTTGGCCAAGGGTTTAGTACACGTCGTACATTTTTCCAAATTCTGTACATCGTAATTTTTCAAACGTCACTGACATTAAAAAATGAATACAAATACAAAGAGCACTTGATTTATTCATATTTTTTAATTACATTCTAAGATTTTGGCTCATCATTGTGCTCCACCTCGGTATCGTCTAAGCCTTGTTCGTCTTTTGACGACGTCTTGGATGTCCCACTCTCGCCGTACAAAATCGTTTTCAAACGCTGCAAAAATTCTTGTTCATCCTAAAAAAATGATTATAAGAAGGAAACCAATTTTGACCCCCTTTGTCTTACATCACTTTTACTTGGCGTTTCATCCCATACTGCAGCTGACGTTCTAAATTTGGATACCATTAAGTTATTGTACAATAATTTTGAATTGCGAATTAATGACATTTTGATTTCAATTTCACTAACGTACTAGATTCATTACACCATTTCACACGGTTGCTTTGATTCCAATACCATGTTTTTTAAATAAAGTAAAAAACTAAATTTGAACGTAGAAACCTAACGAAATATTAACATTAGAATTTACCAATTAAAACACGAAAAGGGGCATAAATTATAAGTTTTCACGGTTTCAATTTTTTAATGGTAAACGTTAAAAACGTGACAGGTTTACCAAGATGGTCAGCTCTGTCGCGTGTTTAGTACGTTATATTGTTACAAAATACTCCTTTATAATTTACTGCTTTGTCTCTACCTTTGCACCTTAAAATGTAACCAGAAAAAAGAAGGGTATTAAATAAATATTTTAATGATAGGAATTGTAATTTATTTCGTAGTACTGTCAATTCTTTCCTTGGTCTCAGCAATCAGGTCATTCAACAGTTTGCCATTCTTCAACTCATTCGCGGCATAAGTTATAAACTCCATATTCTTGGTGATGTAACAATCTTCTTCTTTAAGGGCCATGGTGCTCAACGGTTGATGGCCACAATCGCGTTCTACTTCCGCTATCAAATTTTCAATTGTTCTTCCTTTCTCCATTTCAGTTTTAACATAATCCAAATACTTGATACGCTATCAAAAAGACATTTAGAATGACTGTACGGATCGTCGATACGAACCTTATTAGTGAAGTATTCTTTTTCGTGCGCTTCAAGTAATTTTATCCACGAATCATTACTGTACAACCTTCGCCCAATTTGCAAACGGCTACAAGTTTTCAGTAAAGATGTAACTGAAGGGAACATTTGTAATTTTTGTTTACGTAATTCCAGAAATTTTGGCACATTCACACTTGATACAAATAACCGTTGTTTGTTTTTTAGTGAAACGCAAGACATAGAAAATCTTATAGAAAAACTAGGAGCTCAAATATTACGGGCACGAGACGAATGGGGTTACACGCCGGCTCATTGGGCATCCCTAGATGGCAATGTAGAAATAATGCGTTATTTCATAGACCGTGGTGCACCAGTTGATTTACCATGCTTGGGAACTCAAGGACCTAAACCCATTCACTGGGCGTGCCGAAAAGGTCACGCAGCTGTGGTACAAGTGCTTCTCCAAGCGAAGGTAGCGGTAAATTCCGCCGATTTTAAAGGTCTAACACCTCTAATGACTGCGTGCATGTTCGGAAGAACGGCGACTGCCACATATCTCCTGGGAATGGGAGCTTTACATCATTTAGTTGACATTAACGGCGATACCGCGTTACATTGGGCTGCCTATAAGGGTCACGCGGACGTTATTAAATTGCTCATGAATTCTGGTGTTAATTTACAAAAATCTGACCATTTTGGATCAACTCCTTTACACTTGGCATGTTTGTCTGGTAACGTCCCTTGTGTTAAAATTTTGTGCGAAAAGGTGTGTATTTTCGTTAAAATCGATTTTACCTAACATACTAATTTCAGAGCAGCATCGATTTGGAACCGCTTGACAAGAATGATAAAACACCTTTGATGTTGGCCCAAAGTCATCGTCATTGGGATATAGTCCAGGTATTGCAATCGGAAAAGAAACGTCGCTCCAGCTGGTTTCCGCCAATTTCGGATATTTGGGGATTGTTGTATGGACGAGCCGGAAATTCGAAGTGTCCACTGTTTACTTTCATCGTATCCGTTCTTTTGTGGGGTTACCCCATGTACATCATTAGGGTAAGCTTTCCCTGCACCTTTGGTTATCCTCCAATGATGTTTTAGTGCGTACCTATCACTTGGAATTTGCTAAGAGGCTCCCACTACTGTTTCATTTACTGGAACTTGGTGATGTGGATTTGCTGGATAGTTGCTAATCGAAGAGATCCAGGTTACGTTACCATAAATTCCGATTGCTACTATAGGGCCATTAACCAAATTCCTTATTTTGATAAATGGAAGAAACGCAACTCTTTTCTTAACAGACTTTGTCATAGTTGTAGATGTCTAAGACCTCTTCGAGCAAAACACTGCAGAATTTGTAACCGCTGTGTTTCGTACTTTGATCACCACTGCCCATTTATTTACAATTGCGTCGGGCTTAAAAATCGTTTGTGGTTCTTCTTATTTGTGATGAGTGTCGCCATCAACTGTTCGTACACCATATACTTTGCCACTTACTGCATCGCGATTGAAGGTTTTGGAATTTTGTACACTCTAGGATTATTAGGAGCTTTCGTCTTTTCTGGACTTGGATGGATTCTAACCTGCACTTCCGTAAGTAGACAGCTCCAATCTCTTGTACATTAATAAAAAATCGATCTCTTCCAGGTTTTACACGCTTGCATGAATCTCACAACGAATGAGATGTTTAATTATAAGAGATATCCGTATTTGAGGGACAAAAGGGGCCGTTATGCAAACCCATTTTCGAGAGGTCCAATTTTGAATTTAATCGAATTCCTTTTTTGTACTCCCGATGATTACGACGAAGATGATTTGTTTTATGAATATATATGAATGAAAAATTAAAAAATCTCAATTACATATTTGAAAATATTTTTTAAATATATAGAACGATAATTTTTTATAATAAACGATTTCAATTTGATTGTGGTTGAATAAATAGTTCATTTAGGCACACTTGAAACTAAACACAACCGACAGCTCTCAACAACGAAACAACTTCTTGCAAATGTCGATCTTCATACATCTCATGAACCATCAGGATCAAATTTTTTCTTCTCTTCAATTCGTTTCTTTCATCTGGGGAATTAGCAAAGACGCTGAACCTACCATACTCAGTCTCCACTTCCGTAGTTGTAGAAATAGCATCCCGTTTTGGGAACATTTAGCCGCATCTCCCCATTTTTACTATCAAATCCAATCAGATCCTCTTCTTCATCTTTGATACCTCGCTCTCCATTCCATGGATGTGCTCTAAATCTGCTCCTTTTTTGATCCCCATTTATTACAGCTCGCACATCCCAAAAAATAATCTTGTTTTTACTCATCTCTCTTACCATCGTCCTCATCATAGCTCTAGTGAAGGATTGACAATCTATGAATTCCTCATCTTTTAATTTCTTTTTCTTCTTGTTCTTCCAAACATCTCAAACACAATTCTCTGTGAAGCTCGCGCTTAAACCAAAGTGTGCCCATCTTCCAACATCAGCTTCGTCATCATCTCAATTTCTTCAGATCTAAATGAAAAATTCTTTCCTCAGTTAGTATTCTTCTTAAAATAAATAATTTTCAATGTTTTAATAAAGTTAGAGGTAACTTTCCGAACTTAAAACCTTTAGATAATTTAACAAGTATTGTCCCTTAAAATTTAGCAAAATTTCGTCTTCATTTAACATGAATGAAATCGGCCAATACCTAAATTACAAACTGTGTAGAAAATTCAAATAATCTCTACAACGAATTAATTAATAACTTCAATTCTACCACTTAATGCACATCACTAATAAAACCGTATTTTCGCTGTAGCACGAAGAACTTAAAAACCATAATATGGTGAATAAAAATTTTTTAAAAATTTTCAAAGCCAACCATGTTTTGTAAAGTATGTACATAATTATAAATTTAATTAGAAAAATGTAAATAAATCTGTAATCATTGATTTTAGGTATAGGAACATGGTACATATATCAATTTAAAGGAAATTTATTTCTGCATCGAATGGGCCGATAATTAAATAGGCATTCCATTTAAAAAAAGAGACTTTTTAAAGTTTTTCTGAAGTCTGGAAATAACGTCAAATTGATACTTAACTGCGGGCAATTTTTTATTATCAATGACATTGACATTGAGATCCTAAAATCCCATTTCCCTAACTTTTACCACTTTCGACTTTCAATTTTATTTCCTAAACAAGATTTTGACATTTTTCAGTGACAATTTAACTCATGTATAAAAAATCCCATTAGCCGCAGTGCAATTGTCACTTTTACAGCGACAAATGCACTAGTGGTTTTTTCACTTTCAAATTCTAATCAACTATCGCAGTATCCGTGCCCGCCGTATAAATACATAGTTTGACATTTGCGAATAATTTATTGCATGATGTTTGTGTTACTTTAAGAATGAGTCCATTTGGTAAAGTTACGAACGGATTTCTAAATTTCTTGTTCGTTAAATTGTCCTGCCGAATTACACTCGAGATTTGTATTTATACCTAGTAAATTTGTGTTGTTTAAATTCTAATCTGTTTCCTTTAGCAATTTGACTCGAAAAACTGTCAACCTAAAAATGCTCCACCTTCGGTGTCGCATTTTTATTGGTTGACAGTTTTTCTCGTCTAATTGCTAGGCAACAGATTCTTATTAAACAACCCAAATTTACTCGGTAAAATACAAACCTCTTGTGCAATTATAAGTGATAAAAATTTTTTTTCTCAACAATCAAAATTGATACGCCGATTTTCTTAAGCATACTTACTAAACATTTTATGACACATCAGAATGTGAAAAAAAATTGCCCGGTTTGTATTTAAAATAAAGAAGTTGATGCTCACTTCCGGTATTTCCGGAAGTGCTGCCATTTGGAAAATATTTTTATTTAATAGATTAAACACTCCATGTCGCATGTGCAACATTTCAACTTTCCAGCTTTTACAGTTCTTGATATACTTCTAACCGACGGTCACCGTGAGACACCCTGTATAGTAGTAGGATAAATTGCGTCGGTGTTCTTCACTGCGCTAATCCCACTCTGCTTTTGACAAATTTAATTTTCCCATTATTGGCATGTTAATAATTTCACATTGTTTTCAATTTTTGTTGTACTTCGCTTTGACGTCTCTATCATCATTTTAATTCATCTCTTGTTTTGATTTGCACCATATTTTCTTCTTGTTATAATAGTCGCCTGAAGATGGTATTTTTAACAATATCGAAACATGTCGCAATTTTCCTATGAATAATTGTTAATTAATAAAGAATTAGGTACGTGGGGAAGATTTCGTGTCCTTTGGATTTTATCCTTAGTTTACCCCATTTCGAGTCTCCGCCAAGTGTTCACCCTACTTGTTATGAACCCTACAGATTTAACATACGGTACGGTACAAAAAATACAATAGCATTAAAAGCCAATAACAACAAAATGGCCTACCTTGTGTCATTGTGTTAACCTGTATCTAATATAAAAATATGCAGTTTCCCAATAGGCAACGTATTCAAATATCATTTCAATAAAGACTTACATTAACTTTTCATCAATTGTTTTCAATATAAGTACTTACAATAAGCAGTTCAATAAACATAGAAAAAATAAAAACAAAATGACCTACCTTGTGTTACCTGTACCTGATAGAAAAATGTAAATTGCGCTTTTCTACGGAACAATAATCATTTCAACCTATCAATTTTTCATATACCTACAGTGTGTTCATTCATTAGGGTATCGTGATGATTGCAGAAAGAGTTTCAACTTTACCTTCAAATTACATTTTGAACTGTTAATGCGAATATTCGACAAGCATTTCAATTATTCGAAGTTCATAGTAATTATAATAATTACAAACGTTTTTAACGCCATTCGTTTGCAGTACCTACCTACATACTTATAAAATTTAATTGTTTGTCGCCATTTTGTACACAAATTTTGTTACTTGTCAAGGCCTGCAATGAGTACCGTAGAATGGGGCTATTTGGAACTCCTATGCCTATTTGGAACAAAAGCATGTTTTTTTCTTTTTGATACTACGCTTTGCATAGGAAAATATTTAAAAAAATTTGTTGTGCGTATTTAATAAAAGACATCATTAAGTACCTAATGGGAACTGTTGTTGTTCCCAAACAATAAAAAAGCATTTTAGATTATATTCCAGTGATTCTAAAAATATATTTTATGCAAATTTTTTAAAGTGAACTTGTGTCCTCTGGATCGAAATAAATTAAACAATATAGCACCTTCAAATTTGTTCAGGTATGATAATACAATTAGAGGACTATGGATTCCACTCTATAATTCTTATATAAAAAAAATATAAAAATATTTTCGTATTTAAAGTAAACAGGGTTTTTACAAAAAATTACGTTTTGTGGTACAATTTGGAACGACATACCGCGGAAGTATAAACGGCAACTTGTTGCTGCAAGAAGGCTGGATTATAATCCACAAAATTTAGAATTGGCACTACAAGCAGTTGTGGAGGGAAATTATTCATTCTCGCAAGCTGCTGTAAGATTAGAACTCCTGCAAACAAGATTAATTTGACCGAAGGTGTATTTATTGTGGTAGAATTAGTGTATAATTTTGGAACTAAAAAAGAAGCTAATAAACAATTTGTCGCTGAGTTACAAAAATTGCTAAAGAAAAATTACAAGGTTTCATGCTTAAGACCGTATAAAGAAAAAACAGATGTATTTGTATTTCCTTTATTTGAGGACATCATAGAAGTGTCTTTGGAACAAATCAAATACATTTTGCCCAAACCGCAAGTTTCACGTGGAAGGCACATTTTTAAAAACAATGTTCTGTAATTTAGTACCTAGATCTATAAGATAATAAGAATATTTTTACTGTACCTATTCACCATAAAGAGAATTAAAGCAATACATTTTTTACGCTTTTTTGATGGTTTTTAATGTGTTTTTATGTTTTTTTCAAAAAAAAAAATTTTTTTATATAAAAAAAAAATTTTTGTACATTCCATTAGGGGGTTTCTCGGAACAAACTACAAACTAATGATATTTTGCATATAAAACATTATCGTTCCAAATAGCCCCAAAAGGTATGGTTATTTGGAATGAAAAAAAATGTAAAAAGAGGCACTAATTGATCAATTTTTTTTGGTAATTTTGGTACTAATTGATTGTATTTATATGCATTTTGTGAAAGATATTTTTAAATGTTTTTGAAAAAAATTACTTGAACAGCTACAGAGTGAAAAACAAAAAATTTGTTCCAAATAGCCCCATTCTACGGTAATTAATTATATTAAAATTATTCGTACTTTCTTGAACGGTCATTATTCAAATAATAAATGAATGACTAAAGGCACTATTTTAATTTTCACATTTGGGAGTAGAACCTACTCCACCCAAGTAGGTAATTTTAAACAGAACACACTGTATCCTTTTCAATACACCAGCACCTCAAGCGTGAAGAATAAAAAATCACTTACCACTGCAATGGAAAAAGGCAGAAATTAGCAAATTTATAAACACTCAAATTACACAACGTTTACGATTTAATTATAATTGCACAGGCACAGATTTTTACGCGATACCGAAGAGTAATTTCGAAATTAATTTCACTACACTTATGACCGCCACAAAAGTCGTCGACGTACTGATCGGTAACATTTTCGAAAGTTTACAAGAACGTCGCTTATCGTTATCAAAATTTGTAAAAACTAGTCATTTTCACAACATTTTAACGAGAATGTCGACTTCAAGTGACCTGACGGCAATGATTCACGTAAAATTAAACAAATTTTGAATTAGATGATCACGTATAACATGAAATAAAAAAATGTTACCAACGTATTGCTATTATTCTACAAATTGAAGTAAGTCTGCATCCTTGGCGTTAAACTTCGTGATTGATCTTCCGGGATTTGGTGTTTTCGAATTTAAAAATGCCTTTAGGAATTAAGTCGACAACTTTGCTCATCGAAAATTTTTCTAAATTCGCTATAATGATAAAATTGGCAGACTCCACAATATGTACGTACTGTGGGACAGATAAGTAATACTAGGAGTTTTGTTTACATATACATACTTATCATGAGCTAATGCTTATGGACGATTTGGAAATCAAAAATTTAGAAAAGTAGGTGGTGCCATCTAGCAATGAATCATTTATTTAGATTATAAAAACCTTTCCACAATGGTCTTCGTAAATTTGGTAACCATAACCACTTGTCGTATAAGATTCTAGGGGAAATTGTAAATGTTTTGTCGACGTGACTTTATCTGTCACGCATTCAATTTGTTCAAATAGTTCCGTCTTGCCCACAAAGTAACATTAACCAACAGCTGATCCATTGTTTCCAAATCGCCTCCCCCTTGGAGTTTTTTTGCAATTTGGAAATAAAAAACAGCCATAGGGGGCGGATGATCGATTTCTGCGAAGCCTTATTCAGCAATTATTGCAGCTTTTGAAACCCTTAACTTGCGCAACAGGGCACATTTTCTTAACTTTACTCACCTCTTCACTTTGGTAAACTCTCTGAGGTGATGGATTAAACTCGCATAATATTCTCTATTTAGTTACCTACTTTGGACACTGTATTTATGTTATTCTTCTTCTTAAACCTGCGAGATGATCATGGCATGTGAAAATTGGACCAGGTACGTTATTAAAAAGTAGAAACCCATTACATCTGTGCCACATAAGTGCATTTTATTCGTTTTTGGCACTGAACTACCTATTACTGAAACGCGCGCTTCGTCCGTCAGCTCGATCCGAAAGAGAGGACCGCAAGGGTCATCTCTGTTCTACTCTCGAGAGTACATTTTGGTTAGTATGTTTTGGTTTAACGCTGTCTGCTCCCTCGCACAGAGTTACGAAAAGGACAGGAATGACCACTACAGGAGCCTAAATAGTTTTATAATATCAAACTTTATAAATAACTGACAGAGGTGGCGTACCAGTGTCCACAGCACCAGAGTCAGTACATTAATAGAGTATCGCAAGCCTTTGACGCAACAAATGCCGCCCTGGCGGCCATTTTTAGTCCATATACATAAAATATACTTACGAAGTGCGTAATTTTTAATAAAATGCCGTGTTGTTGTGCCGTTAAGTGTATTTTTTTTATTATATTCCGAAAAATTTAGTGAAAACATCATCTACTTTACTGAGCGTGGTCTCTAAGCGTGTAGTGAGTGAAGCGCGGAAAGGACTAAAAATGGCGGAGGTTGCGGTACTCTATTAATCTACTGACTCTGCACAGCACGCGGTGTCACAACACAACACGTTAAAAAATAACACCTTGTAATATCACAGATAATCTGTGGTAACATTAAGCTTCAATTGAAAACAATACTGGAAAGGTGGCGCTGTTTGTGTATGTTGTGTTGCCTACCCTATTTGTTATTGTTGCAAAATCATAATATTTATAATATAAATATAATGTTAATGTATCACCCTCTTATCTTTCTTTTACGTAAGTATAATTTTTTACAATAAATAAAAATCGATGTATTTATAAAACGTGTATCATTTCCAGTGGCGGTTCCTTGAGATGAATTGTTATAATCAATGGAAATGAACAACAAACTTGTGCTGTGTAACATATGCACCCCCATGTACTTAGGAAGAAAGGAACCAAAGTCCTTTCTGATTCACACTCACATTTGTCAGTGTTACTAGAGCAACGTAACAATGGAAACGGCCAACATTAAGCCACTACTTGACCCCGTCAGTTCAGATACAGACGAAGAAGGGGGCCATATTTCTAACATAAATGATGATCGAATTGTTGTCGTTAAGGATGAAGAACCTCTGTTTAAACCTCAAGAGCCGAGAGATAAATACAATATCGTATTTTTTATCTTTTACCTTTTAGGAATGACCACATTATTACCTTGGAATTTTTTTATAACGGCTAACGATGTATGTAAAAACTTATTTAAAAATAGAAAAACTTCTGACGATTTTTTCCTAATTTCAAGTATTGGATGTACAAATTTCGTGATCCCAAAAGTCAACTGAATTTTTTTAGTCCGCCGCCAAAACGTACACCTTTACAGGCAAGCTTTATATCGTATCTTAGCATCGCATCAAATGTACCTTGTGTAATCTTTCTCATAATAAATACTGCGCTGAATAAACGGTACGTATTCACGTCCACAATTGTGTTTAAAATGTTTTTTTACAGGGTATCTTTAAATACACGCATGATTGGTTCACTTATTCTAATGTTAGTCTTACTTGTGACCACTACTGTTCTCGTAAAAGTTGATACCGATGACTGTAAGTACTGAAACTGAAAATCTCTATTTCTGATCTCTAATGTTTAGGGCAAACTGAGTTTTTCATCGTAACTATAATAACAGTTGTACTTTTAAATGGTAAGTATAACTGTAATAAAGTTCACTTATTTTACTTTATTTAATCCAGACTTCTCGAGAGGCTTAAGTTGATTTTTGACCATCATTCTTTCCAGGTTTCTTCCCACCTCTCCTGCTTCGTCCTGCCTTCTCTTTCTCATCTATTTTTGTTTCTTCTTATTAGTCTGGTTTTGTCTTTCTTTGGGCAATCTGCACATTATATCCTGTGCCTGTTATCTTTGTTTTATTTTCTGTATGCACTAGCACTGCAAGCCTACCAGACCCATGGCTTGATTAACTCTTAGGTTCCATCCACTCTCCTTTCCCTTTTCTTTCCAGTTTGTTTGGTCCTCTTTTTTTCTCCTATTTTCATTGACACTCTATTCCCCATCATGACCTTGCCCACCTTAGTCTCTGTTACTCGTATGTCTGGATCTGTCAACTCTTTATTAGCTTTCGTTTCAATACAGGGTGTTTCAGAATAAGATGCTGATCCTTAAGGGTGTGAATCCTTATGCGATTTTAGGAAGAAAAGTTCAAATAAACCTATGTCCTAAACCTCTTAACTTTTGAGCTACAAGCTTTTAAAGTTTCAACAGCTCCTCTAAATTATTTTGGTTTTTGTTCACGTTATCAAATGTTAGTTTTTTTTAATTTCATGGTAAAATTTATTAAATAAACAAATTTTATTTTGTCATTGCAATTATTTCCTTGACAACAAAGTTTCTAGCCTCCTTTTCAGAAATCATAGGCACATAGCGGCATGCGCATTAAATGCTTTTTATTTTTTTTATCGGAAACCGTTCGTCGGACAAAAAAAAGTTAAAAAATCAAATTTACCCTAAAATGAATGAGAATTTTAAAAATAATTTTTATTTTAAGAAAAAGCAGTGGGGTGCATAATATTTTTCCAAAAATATCTAGTTCACATCTTGTACGGACGCCACTGGTTAAAAAATTAAAAAATCTTTTTATTAAAAAATGGCTATTGATGCTTAGAGGGCGTGTGTCAAGTTTGATAAAAATATCTAGGAAATTATTAAAGATACGATAAAAAAACAATTTTTTTCTTAAAACTTTTAACACCTTGTAGCTCAAAAGTTAAGAGGTTTAGGACATAGGTTTATTTGAACTTTTCTTCCTAAAATCACATAAGGATTCACACCCTTAAGGATCAGCATCTTATTCTGAAACACCCTGTATAAGTACCTACCTCTGATTGAATCACACTTTCATATATTGTCACCTTCTTCCAGTTATCGGTTTACTTTGTATTTCTTTTTTTGTGTCTGGTATACCCAAATATGTTATTTTTTCGAAGTTATTGTCAGGTGTGTATGTCCATGACATACATTTTGTCTATTTCTTTTTAGTCCCATGATTTCTGCTTCTTCTAGCTTCCTTACAGCCTAGTGCTGTTTTATTTTACATCTGTCGACAATTTGCTAAATCATCGCCGTATGTATGCCATACATTGATGTTGATGGTACACTAAATCTGATTGGTTCAATTTAGGACGTTTTCTAATGCACAATTAAATAGAATCGGCGAAAGACGCTCACCTTGACTTAATCCTCTTCTAACTAAGAGCGTTGTTTATTTTTACTCCATTTAAAGGACTCCCAGTTCTTCTAAGTACTATCCTCTTTATCTTATCATATGTGTGCTTGAAGTACTCTTAGTGTAAATATTTGAAACACTGAAGTACCTCTTCCGAATCCACTCTGATACTTCCTTCTATAGTTTTTACTAATTTGTTTTTTATACAAGTGCCAAAAATTTTATAGGTGATGTTTAGAAGTGCTATTCCACTGTAATGTGTGTTGTCATATATTCTTACCCAATTCTTTTTGTATTATATTAATGTTATGTTGTAGATGTTGTCCGATGTGTACTACTATCACCATACCATATGCATATAATAGTTTTGCTATACTTTTCAGTTTCCTACTATGACGGGTTTCCTCTTTTATGTTTCCTTTTGCTGTTTTTATAGAGTCGTCTAGTATAACCGAAAGTAGGATGGAACTGAGAACACAACAATAACATCCTCTATGTGAAGTGCTGGAGAATAGGAATTATGCTACAGACACAAGATTATAGCTTGTGTAGCATGTGAAATTATCTTCTGTAATTATCTGTCTGTTTTCATGTTCATGATTTAGTGTTTTTTATTTTTCAGTTGCTTTATTGTACTTAGTTTTTGATATTAGTTGTCGTGGTTCATTTTTTACAATCTCGCTTCGTATTTTTCATAATCTTCTGATCTCTTTGTTGTAAACTATTTTTTGGTTTTTCCTTTTTCTCTTTTATTATCTTGTACTTTTTTCGCTCCACCAATCTGTTTCCTTTATGTATATGTTATATATATTTTTGTTCCCCATGTCTCTTTGTTTTTTAAGGATTCTCCATTTGTTTTTCAGTTCTTGAACTACTTCCCGGTTCCGAAATTAACTCGTCATTTCTCTTCTTTGAGTTTGTAAGTTGTTATTTTTGCTTTTATCCTTCTTTTCCGTTCATCTTGGATATTCCGTTTCATGTTTTTTTGATACATTCTAATAGATTGTAATCACTCTTGTGTTCGTTATATATTTCTATTTACATTTCTCATTTCTGCGCTCATAAATTTTTGTATATCTTCCTAGTACCCACCCTCTAGGCACTAGGCCACTGCAAAATTGCCTCTAGGCTGCTTTCTGAATGTCATCATACACTTGAGCAACCACCAAACAGCATCATCTTGGAACTCGTATGTGTTAAAAGACGTGCCCCGGTGCACTATCTATCCTTGGTTTCTTTATTTACTCCATACATATAGTTACTAATAACCATATGTTTTGTTTATTTAGCATTATTTTCACTATCGGTATTCTTTCGTTTAGATACTCTTCTTCTATTTTTTTTATTTACTACTTATCGATTATGTTTGTTCCTTACATCTACTCCTTTCTTACTTCCTATCCCTTTTTCTCATCATGTTCGGTCCTTTTTCCTGTTTCTCAAACACTAGTTTCCATGAACATTCACTAATATTAGCTTGTAATAGTAATAAACACATATCCGAAACATTATTCCAGTTGCAAGTGCTATATTATCCGGAAGCCTATTCGGAATAGTGGGAAAATTCTCACCGAAATACATCACAGCCGTCTTTGGAGGACAAGCACTCGGTGCTATATTTACCGCCATTGTACAAATTATGGCATTGGCAATAGGCGCTTCGTCTATTCTTAGCGGATTCATTTACTACATGGTTGGAAATGTTGTAATCGTCATCTCTCTATTCGTCTACGTCATGTTAACGAAAGCGATATATTTTAAATTTCATATAGCAACAAAAATGGGGACAGAATTACACGAATTTTCGAACGAATTACTTAGACCGCAATTAATAAATCACAAAATGATTTTGAAAAAGATCTGGAAATTTGCGGCTTCCGTTTTTTCGATTTTTTGTGTTACGCTTTCAGTGTATCCCGGAATTGCGGCTCTTATCGAATCAGAATCGAAGGGAAAGGCGTGGAATGGTAAGAAAAACTGGCCTGAGCTAAGCTCATTTATGAAATTGTAGATATTTACTTTGTACCTGTAATTACTTACTTGCTGATGAATTGTTGCGATTACACAGGACGTATTTTAGCCAGTTTAATACAATGGGTAATGTTTGTTCACGTTTATCATTTGATAATTATTACCTTATTGATTGCAGCCGAAAAAAGGTTCACTTCTTTTGGCGCTTTGTGTGATACGTTTGGGATTTATTCCGCTGTTCTTACTCTGCAACGTGCAACCTAGACAACATTTACCTGTGATTTTTAATCGTGACTATTATTACGTTATCATTATGGTACTATTTTCGATTTCAAATGGATATTTGGGAAATTTAGCCATGATGTGCGCACCTAGGTAAAAATTTGTTGTATTTTAATGGCGATAATTAATAAGCATTCTAGGGTTGTTAAAAATCACGAAAAGGAAATAGCTTCATCAATGATGGCCATATTTTTAGGACTTGGACTTACAGTTGGCTCTGCCATTAGTATAATTTTTGTAAAGCTGGTGTAAATTTGTTAAATGTTAAACAGAAATAAATGTATTTTAATTTTTATTAGTGGTTATTTATTATTCTTGGTCAAACTTGCTGCAATGTGAGTGGGCAATAAAATATGGCGACATATTTCATATTACAACATGGGGGGGTACCTTGTACTTGTAAAATAAAAGCAGCGCGAGGGTTAACAGACCTACGATACACAACTTGTTGGGCGTCCAGGCTAAGACATCAACAAAAACCCAATTTCCTAGGGTTTGCACAGAACTGGTGAAACTTATAGAAAACCAGAGAACATAGTGCATAAGTGACTCTCCTGAACAAACAAAACCCAAAAATGGAGACTTCCTGAGCCAAGCTAGGGACAATCTTCACCAATCCTTTTTGGTTACAGTTTTGACCTTAGGAGAACCGCCCTGAGACCAGTATCGCAGTCTTCGAGCAGCTCTAGCAGGCAAGGCATTTGGTTGCTTAGGGCCTTCGAACACTCGAAGCTCCAGAAAGGTAGCAAACACGCCTACGACAAAAAGCGACCTTGTTCCAAAATGACCTCATGCAATCCTGACGGCGGCTGCTCGGCTATTAAAAACGAACCTCGCCCAAAAGAAAAGCTTTATAGTCACAGACAGCAAAGCAGCGATTGTAGCAGTAGATTCGATGACGTGATAAATTCAGGGCTAGCCCTATGCAAACAGATGCTAAACGCACTAGGCAAGTGTAACACAGTCACCTAGGCCACATGGGCACGCGTGAATCGCAGGTAACCAGGTTGCAGACTAGCTTGCAGAGATTCAGGCAATACTCACAAAAGAGCAGTGCAGACACTGGTCGAAAATTCCAGGACAGAGTCATTTCAAGATCTTTCTAGAAACACCAAAGCGTCCATCTTAAAGTTAAGTAGGACGAAGATAAAACTTGCTACAGAGTTTGCCAATGTGAGGCATACACAAAGGCAAAGGAACGCCTACTTGGAAATGAAAAGATTACACAAAAGGAAATGACGAAGATTCGTCCTACTAAAATCCTGGATTTTGTTAAAGATACAGGTATTCTAGAAGGGTACACAATAGACCAAAAGGTCGCAGTGCAGGAACCAATTGGGACCACCGCTAGTATAAATAATAATGTAAAAGATGATGGACAAATAGCATTGTGTGTTTAATATTGTTTTTCAATTGGTATATTAGGAGTACCCGTGCAGCTAGCAGCAATATGTGGACTATATTGTAAGGACAGTGTTGTGTATAAAGGTTGTAATCAGTTGGAAAATTAACAGATTGTCAAGGCTTAGGATATAACTTATGTTCATTGGGGAAAAAACTCCTTGGATTTTTATTAGGTTATCGTAGAGGGAGTCACACTGATATCTAAAATTTCTGCAGTTAAAAAATATTGTTGAGGTACTTGTAGGTGTCCGTGTCATTGTGTGCAGATGAAATATTTCCAAAATAAAACCAAAAGTTATGTATCAGGTTGGAGGAAGGAAGCCGGCCAAACTCAGAAACTATTCGAGATAGAACAGTGAAATAAAAAATCTTATAATAAATGTGGCCAAGAGAAAATGCCGGAAATTATTTTTAATTTCTTATCATTGCCGCCAGAGAGTGTTCACTGATTTCAAATTTAAATTCCACTTCAGGCAATTTTGCTGTGATGCAAAAAAAAATTATCTATTGTGAAATAGCGATCAATATTTCATGTAACGCAATCTTAGTGTATATGATATATTTATTATGTATTGTACCTACATGTTTTTCTAGTTTGGGCATGTCTCGTTGGAAACAAATAAATTAATAAAATCTCTGTTTTCCAATAGAAGGGGCAACGTGTTGAAGGAACAAAAGGATGGACTTTTAATGAAAAATTAACAAGGGAGTAATTCTAAAAAAAGTGATTCATAACTAAGGAAAATTGCTCAAAAAATGGGAATTTCAATTTGAATGATGGGAAATTAGATTATTTCTAATTTCCCGCATTTTCTCTTAGACACATTTATTACAAGATTTCACCGTTCTGTCTCGAATAGTTTCTGAGCTATGGCCGGCCTCCTTTCTTAGTTGTACACCCGGTACAGTGGAAAGAAAATAGGACTGTCTCTGACCTTGAGATAGGTACGGTCCACTTGACCGTCAAGTTGCTTTCTTAGATACACCTATAAAAAGTAATATGTACTTTATTTGTTAATTTTGTTGTAGTTAATTGTTATAGTCATTTATTGTGTTTTTTTTTCTATTTTTCAACATTTGTACTAATTTCATTTTTATCATATTAGCAAAGTAGAGACATATAGATGTGCCTTTGTTTATCTTGTACATAGTTCATCAGCAATCTGGACCTTTCCAATTGTGTAGGTGTCTGATTGAGTAGGGGATACCTTCTAGCAATTATTGTATTATTTATTCGTGTTATATGTTGTGTACATGCTCTTTCTGTAATGATCCATGGGTGCATGTGTGTTGCTTATAGACCACACCTTTGAGAGATGTTAATGCAGGTAAAATGTGCTTTGTGGTAGTGATCTACTATCGGAGTAAAAATGCAAGGCCTCTGACTTTAGAAGCTTGTATCTCACTAATTAGCAATCATAATTTAATGAAATAAAGTGCATTTAAAATATCATTTAGTCCTACAAAAAAGTGTACAGTTTTAGATTTTTGCAACACATCGTTAATTTTCTGTATTAATTTATGTGCGAAAAAGCGCTAATTATGACTCAAATCGCACAAGCGCCCGACTTTAAAAATTAATTACGGCTATATTATTGAAACTTAGTGGTAGATTCTTATATATTTGAAAAATGTATACTTTTTTGTCGGTGTGAGATGCTTTTGAGGCCAATTTGTTTATTAGTCTTAAAACTATAATGAAAAAACGACATCTTGTGTAACTCAGTACTTGAACGTTCGATATTAATAATATTGACAGTAACATAACAAGGTTAAAGCAATTATATTGTGGTCTAACACGATTCACAAAAATAATGCCCTGTATACATGTTTTGTTTAAAAGAAATTTGGAAAAAAGGATGGATGCTTGCGTTCGCTCGGCGAAGTGCGGTACGGGGTGGAAGATGGTGTCGACACTATTGCTATAAAGCGCATGGTTTTGTACAATGCTAAAGAATAATCACATTGTTGTGGTTTGCCGCTCACGATTTACGATGTGGTAGATTACCTCTCGCGGGAATATGTGCGTCTTTCTTTCGCGATAATTATAACATTTAGATTGAATTACAAGAAAACAAATTTTGTTTTCAATAAGGCAATAATACAGCTCGATTTGAGTAATACAAATTTAGCATTTAAAACAAGAATTTTTCTTTAATTACTGTATATTGCAAAATAGCACATTTTCGGTTAGGGCTTATAAAACCGGTTAATTATATAAATAATCAATATTTATTGGCTGTCGACTTTTCAGAAGTATGTGTGCTACAACATTTGTAAATTTGGTAACAATTTATGAAACAATAACATATTTAATGATCAGTTAAAACTGACCGTCAGCCAGGAAAATACTAAATACAGCGTTTTTATTGCTGTTAATTCAAATAAAAGTTAAACACCTGATTCGCCCACTTTGATTTTTACACATGTTAAACATATATAAATGACTAATGTACTGCCCAAAAATGAAGAAATTTCACCCCTCAGTTTTTTCGTTATGACCACTTAAAGTCAGAGGCCTTGCATTTTTACTCCGATAGTAGATCATTGTAAAAATTATTATTATTAGTCAGGTACATCTGTGCAGATATGCAGTGCCGGTTTATACATTACGCACACTACGCACGTGCGTAGGGCCCGGACAAATCTAAAGTTTTAAGTTTATTAATTATAAGTATCAATCAATGCATTTAATATTAAGGAATTAAGGTGTATTTATTTCACTCACGACTTCCCTGTAAGATACAACAATCTTAAATAACAGGAAAGTTAAAATCTCAAAAGAAGGTATAATAATAAGAAGACACAATTTAACACGTTTGAGACTAAAATTTATTGGTCATATATTTTAAAAGAGTTTATTGCAGATTGAACATTTCCTCGTCCCTTTCTAAGTAAATAACCTTTGTACTTAATTATGCCGACACAAGAAGGGTTTGTGAATCAGGGGCGTAACTATCAGCCCTGCGGAACCCGGGCCTGTGATCTATGGGACCCGGATGTTACGGCACTAATATTTGTATTTTCGTAAACATTCCTCTTAAATTGCTGAAAACGTATTTAAAAAAATTGCAAAATGTAAATTTTATTTTCCAGCAAGTTAACAATAATGTGAAACATTCCATTTATGGAACAAAATTCTTATTGCCATAATTTCCGGCCTACACTTCGTTTACGTGCGGTGTTGTTTGTACTCGTACCAACCATAAATAAAGACAGATGCGTCGTATTTATTGTATTGTAAGCTTCTTGAGAATTCCGACTTGCCGTTTTCATCTTATGAAGCTATTTAAAATATATTAGCTGAATGATTCTCATTTTTATCGTCTCAAAAGCAATGGAGGTGGAGAAAAAAATAGATTGGCTTGTATCAAATTCGAAGTTTTGCTATGTATGCAAATTGTTGTGGGGGGGGGGGGGATGGTGGGGGGCCCAATGTTACTTAGTGCGTACTACTAAATGACATGTAAAACCGGCACTGCAGATATGGCACAATGTCATATTGGAATGTGTAAAATCAATGCAGATATTTGTCACGTGTTACTATGTCCTACATTCGTTTAATAATTCATATTTTATACAAAAAAAATGTGTTCCGAATGGCCCATCCTAAATGAATAAAATGGTATTCGTATAATTTATACATAAAATTAACATTACAAAGTACAGATCTATGTATGTTAATAAGATGATAAGAATTAATCTGTCATGGTTTAAAGTGCCCTTATACACCGTAGATATAGAACATTACAGTAGAAATGGAACAAACTTTGAACGTGTTCTTTAAAACAAAAAAAATTCGCAAAAAACACATTCATGAACATTTGGAAACTTTCTGCTGAAACACCCTATACAATTTTAAAAGAGTATTTAGAACGAAGCAAAAAGAAAGGAATTCCTTGTTGCATCATCCGGTCGAATTATTCAGGCGGTAAATAACAATCTTATTAGGTACCAACATATTTTCAACTTCAGTCCTAAAATGAAATAGAACTAGAAAAAATTCGTTACAAAAGACGGACTTACTTAAGACTCTGTGGTAACGTGGAAAAATCTAATTTATAATCGCGTACCACCGAAATACATAACGTTTTTAAGCTGGGTTTAAAATCTAAAATGTACATATCACTGTGATCGGTTAATTTTTCTTCGGGATTATTTAACCGTACGCCTCGTGGGGAAGGTTTTGGGCTATAACAACAACAACCTTAAGAAGCCGCACTTAATGCAACGATCGATCTCACCTTGTTCCGCCAAAAAGAAAAACTCTATTACCGACGACGATGCACGCCTGCCTTCGTCGGCTGCAAGGACCATTACCTTGTGGATTAATTAACGTCCATTCGGATGTTATCGGATCGTATTCGAATAAATCGTTGTAATGTTGAAATTTCAGTGCGTTGTAACCTCCGAATATATACATTTTGCCGTTGTAAACAACTACAAACATCGTATTACTGTAACGTACATTAAGATGTTAACATACAGGCCGAGTGACTTCGTCTGCCTATAGGTTTAGTTCCGGTGGTGTGTGGCCTATGCCAGGTATGCGTTTGTAAATCGAAGTACCACAACTCGTTACAGTAAACTTCCTTTTCGCGCAAATGTAAGCTGTGTCTTAACTCTGTGCCTCGACCTCCAAATATGTACATACGATCATTTATGCAAACTGTAGAATGGAAATCGCGAACGGCAGGTTCAATACCTACAATGAGAAGTATGATAAGGTTTTCGAGTAAAATTCGTGATTACCTGTATTATGAACATATTCCCAACACATCGTATGTAAATTGAGTATGTGGACGGATCGTGCGAATGTATCAGATTCCTCTTCGAAGCCTCCAAAAATATACATATAATGTTTCCAAACGCACGCAGTATGACCGTCGCGAGCGGGAGGTATGGCACCCGTCGTTTTAGGTGCAGTCCAACAGTGATATCTCGTATCCAGGCAGAATAAAACCCCACACGACTCTTGGTCATTACGTCCTCCCCAAATATAAATTTTATCTTGATATACGACGGCCGTATGGCCGTACCTTTTATAAGGAACTATATCGTCGTTTTCGAAGTACGGTAAATCGCTCACTGGATGTTTAGTCCACCGGAATGTTGTAGTATTTAAAACGTGCACATCGATCGAGGTGTACTCGCTCGAACTTTCACCAGTACAATAACCTCCAAATGTATAAATTTTGTGGTCGACTGTAACAGCTGCATGATTGACTCTTTTCGGGCCCCCTTCGATGTGTGTGATCCACTTCATGTCAACTTCGGTCACTGGTAACAAACTGTATTATTATAAAATTTGTACTAAGCTTTTGAAGCTAAATTAAAAATTGTCAATTCATTTTACTTGATCTCAATTACACTGGGAAATGGGAATATTTAAACTTTTTTAAATGATCTTCCTGAAAGTTGTTTTAAGTGTTTCAAGGTTTACGGTTTAAAATTATTGCTGATTGGCAAAGAATCAAGGTTGAGATCACATACGGGCTGCGAACGAGTGGCAGAGTATATCAGCGTTTGTGTATTTATGTCGAGATTTAATGCATTATCATAAATCACCCTGTATATTGTACAAGGTGTTTACCGCTCTCTCGACAATTATTTCTTGTTTTAATTATAGTAGGAGATACGTTATTAGAAATATATACCCTCATCTGTTATTTGACCATGACAAAGATTATAAGTTAGATTATATATAGGTCGATAAATTGCAAATGGGTTGCCTAGCTAAATCTGGGTCCGATGCTGTTAAATCCGCTTTCTTTCAGAAGAATGCTCTGCATCCCTGTCTGTCACATGGAATGGCGCGCGCAACGCTCTCTGTCACTACCATCACATTCCTGGTTGCCTAGATTTTACATATTATCTTTTCAGCGCGAGCGTGGAGAGTGACAGAGAGCGCTGCATCCGCCATTCCATGTAGCAGACAGGGATGCAGAGCATTCTTCTGAAAGAAAGCGGATTTAACAGCATCGGACCCAGATTTAGCTAGGCAACCCATTTGGAATTTATCGACCTATATATTATCTAACTTATAATCTTTGTCATGGTCAAATAACAGATGAGGGTATATATTTCTAATAACGTATCTTAGACTATTATAGAGACCAATTGTATTGTTATTATAATCTGTTTACTATGCTTAAAACAGCTTTTTATTTATTGGCGCAGGTGCACGTTATCGTAAATGATCACAGCAACAACTTCGTCACATACATCTCATTTATTTTTATTATCATAATATATTGTAATTCGTGTGTATAAAGAGCGACGGCAGCTGTGACTCCTCACATAATAAAACTTCCACCACGTTAACACCCTTAAATCTTATTTAAAAAAAGGATGGTATCTTGGGTGTATTCAGAATAATATTCATATTACGCCTGTTGTAGGCAACACACACTACCTTTAAACGTTTTTTTCTAAGTAGTGTACCTAGAATTGCAGCGATGATGTAAAGAAAATGAAAACGTCAGCACGTTCGCAGTATCATCAAGTTTTACCACTTATCTATGAGTTTTACATAGAAATTACCAGAATTTTACACGCGTCTACATTACAACGTGCTATCATCAGAGCCGAATTTAGGTGTGGAGGCCCATAGCAATGAAAAAAGCGGAGGCCCTTTTAATAAATAGGTAAATATCGTGAAGAATTAATAGTGAAATCTCTGAATAAATTTCTCTAGGAGACTAAAGCTGATCACAATGATCGAAAACTAGACGCACTTGTATATTACGTATAAAGTCAATGGTATTATTGGTATTAACAATTACCAAAGACTATATAATCAATTACCTAGGTACTAATATCCCATGTTATTCAATTCAATTTTGTTTATAAAATTCAAGGTTTGTGAGGGCCTTCAATCTGTTGGGGCCTGGGTTGTCCCGCCGTGAATCCGGCCCTGGCTATCTTAATCACGACAATTAGCTTAGTGCTCCAAGCTACATATAGGTAAAATACGTAATTATGTTGGTTGGATCATTAAATGTTGGGAATTTTATTATAAAATCAATTAATATACGTAATATGAAATGCGCAGATCAAGTTTCCTTAGTTAAGCGTTTACTTCGTTAATGTAACATGCGATAACCGATAAGTATAGTTAATCGTTGAGCCTTTTTAATAATAATAATAATAGGTAAAGTATTAGTAATTTGTACAACAAGTGTCACAATGAGACTTTTTGCCGCACGAAGACCAGGTTTGCAGACCGACTGAAAGGAGGTCTGCAAAGGGATGAGTGCGGCAAAAAGTAATTGTGAAACGTGTTTTTCATACTATTTTTTCTATTTCGCATGAATTTACTGTAAAATTTTTATTAAATATAGGTAATAAAATTGGTTGTGAATTTTTTTTTTTTTAATTTAAGTTGGCATTTCTGACATTTGACAATTCAAATTTAAAATTTCAAGCATTAATTTGTTTAGTTTCTGAATTTGTTTTATCTATAAAAAGGAATCTGAAAATATGAGTTGCACTCCGCCCGAAGTAAAAGAATTAGCGAATAAAGCTTTAAATAATTTGATGCCAACAAAATCCACTCCGAAATATGAAAAAGAGAACTTCATAACTTGGTGTGATCAACGTTGTGTAAATACAACTTCGGAAAATGTAGTGTTAGCATATTTTGAAAACATGAGGCATTCGAAAAAGTTATCTACTATGTGGGTCTAATTATTCGATGCTAAAACCTGTCTTAACATTAAAAAAAATATTGACATTTCGAAATTTGTAAAAGTAACGTATCGAGAAGTTTCCCATCGATGCCAATGATAATAATTACCTTGCAATAAAAGTACATAGATACATGCATTAAACTACACAAAGCTTTTGTAATACACTTTATTGGATTGTTCCAACTAATTGATCTGAAAACAGACAACCTGGAAAATAAGTATGAACACCACACCAAGTGTATTTCCAGAAATATGAGCCTTCATAGTTCAGCCTCTGGCTTATCGAGTGTCTCAAGAAGTCATGTTAAGCATGTAATAACTCATCAAATAGGTCACGTAACTCCAATTTCTAATTCTTAAAAGCGGTGTTACAGTTTGTACCACAAGAGCTCCAGTGTGACTCATTGTAAATTAACGGAAATATTTTGAGACCGAATGCGATCGCGGTGGATCAAATTAACTGTTAACATCAAAATAGTTCAGATAAATAAGAATATACTAAATTTAGCTAAGACAAACGTTTTATTATAATACGTTCCGATGGTTTTTAGGTATCACACTTGAGCTCTCGTAGGACAAACATTGGCCTACATCGATACTATGTTAAAAAAGAAGCTCGAAATTGCACAAAAGCTTTCACATCATTTCGCAACATTTACGGTTGTCAAACCTTCAACTTCAGAAGCTTGTGAAGATGTGAATAGCAGTACCACTGATAATGTAAATGTCTGTGTTAGTGGTAGTACTTCAGAACAAATTAATGTTGTAGAGATACAATCTAAAACACAAAAATTATACAAGCACTTCCTGGCGTACCTATTTCTACAGGTGACAATTGCACTGTTACGATTAAAATTGACAATAATTGTACAATTAATAATGGATAAGCGTTTATTAAAAGTTCCTACATTTTGTTCTAATTTATAAACTAACCTTTAAATATCGAAATTAACTGGACTATAAAATAAAATTACTTCCATCAATAAAAAATTCAACTTAATGTTTAATTAGGTCAGTAAGCTTTCCGAACATCAAACCTTCAACTTCAGCCGATTGTGAAGCAGTATTGGCAGTACAAGGACAGTACCCAAAAGAAACAATTAACCTTGTAGAATCTGAAATGCAAGTTATAAGTACATTAAATTATGCAAACACTTCTTGGCGTATCTACTTACAGGTCACACTGCATCACTACAATTAATATTTATAATACGTTAATAACGTACAATTAACTATGCATAACGCATACGATTTTAAGAAAAGTTCTTTAACTTTGTTTCAATTTACAAACTAACGTTTAAATATCCAAATTAACTATAATGTAAAGGTAAATGGTCTTGTTTAATGTTTTGGTTGACAGTTTTAGTGTCAAAGAACTGAGAACACTCACATCAGTGCTGCAAACTTAAAAAATAATAAATCCCTGTAACAGTACTGAAACAGAGCTTCTTTCCGCATCGTTTTCAGTGCGGCAAAGTGCTATAACCGTCGCGAAATAGAAAAAATATATTGTAGGTACAACAAAAGAAACATTCCAATGAAGTTTCTCCATCTGTCAGAATAACCAATTACTCCAACTGTGACATTAAAATTGTAATTAATTCAAAAAAAGATAACTTGTAATGCAATGCTTCAATAAACATTCAAATTAATCTATTGAATTCTATCGTAGAAAAAATGTTGTGTACAGCATGTCCCAAAATATACACTTTGTGTATTTGTTACACAAATAACTATTATCTTCTCGTCTTACATATCTATTAATGTGGTGTAATTGTGATTGTTCATTGTAGTATCTAAGTAGTGGAATCACTTTACCAGACTCAAATCCTTTGCAAAGCGTTGTTAAGATCCACAAGTATGATTCATTAGGTACATAACGGGTGATCAAGGAGTTTTCAATCTTGAATTCCAGTGTGTGTTTTGTGATTCCAGTAAAATCTATGCTAACTTTAAAACAGAGCGACAAATGTACGTGTTAACCTTAGATCATATACATATATGTATATGATCTAAGGTGTTAACGCTACAATAAGAGGGAGGGAGGGAGCGGTCATGGTATTTCGGGGATTACGCCTGAAAGCAACAGCAGCCTATTAGTCTATTACGAAGGATATCTGGGCAGTTTTTCTAGCTAGAGCGATTTCGTCTTTTCTTGGAGGAAGAAGGTCTTATTCGCACCAGTTGGAGCAGGTTGCACGGGTTGCCATTCCCTTAGCTTTAAGCGAATACAACGCATCAATATTGATTTGAGAGGGGGATGGCGAGTGGGTGTGTTCATTAGATACTGCACAGAAGCTTGATTCATTGAAATGATGAGGATAGTCGTAGAAGCACATGAGGAATTCCAATGAACGATGTCTACACGTCTACACCTCTTAAGAATGTAATAATTAAGCGTCAATTTATATGTACCATTATACCATATTCCTTTTACAAAAATCTGCTATGTTAAGTACAGGTCGCGCGCGTTAAGGAAAACTAAACCGGCGCATGCCGACGGCGAATCTGGTTGTAGCTTTAGTCTTTAAAAAACGTGTTCCCATTTTTAATATTGGATCATTCATTACTTTTTCTATGTATTGGATTGACCAACTACATATAAGTATAGATACTACTTAAACAAGGGTAATACAACCTTTGTTTACTTACCTTCTCAAGTATTTGTTTACTTGTTTTGTTGTGTTGTACCTGTACGTATATGTATTATATGCAGCTCAACTTTATTTATTTCTGAACCACCACCACAGACACACAGAGGGCGTGGTCCAGAAATAAACCAATTACCTATGTACTTGCAGAGCATATTTACGGCTGAACCTGAACTTATGCACTATGCTTTTGGGACGACTTATTCAATAGTAACTAGTAAGGCGAATGTTCAACTGACACTATCCTTAGGAAGCAAAAGAGAATTTAATTACGCATACTTATAAGCATCGTGTGTTGCCTACCTCACTTTGTTTTCAAACGTTGTATCGTGGTATCGTATAAAAGTGATAGAACACGATGATAAAAATTCAACCTTTCATGCCTAAAATTCAAAATAAATTGATGTCATTGAAACCTTAACGCGCTACCGTTCGCATTAAAACATTCTGACCCCTGATCTAGCCACTTTGCGAACACTAAACGACAAAAAATTGCTAACCTAAGCGTAGTTTGTCACAAAAGCGCTTAGGTTATTTGCAGATTTAGTATATTTTTTTACAAAAACGAGAGTATAACACTAAAAACGACGTCGGCAAGCTCCGCTCCGTGGCTAGATCAGGGGTCAGAATGTTTTAATGCCTACCGTTCGATGATCATGTAAACCTACTGTTCCACTTTAAATACAATAACCAGTTCTCTTGTTGTTTACTTTTACTATACCGGACTTCGATAAGGCAATAGTAAGATAATAGGTGATTTATTTCTACTTTAAACAGCCTAAATAGGTAATTTTATCTGTGGTGTTACAATGATAAAGTGAACTGTATATAGGTCGCTTTACAAAAAAGGAAAAAGTGCGATCTAATTAAAATTAAAATAGTTTGGATAAGGCTGTTTGTAAATCTTAATCAATTTATTAAATTTATCAGTTGACCTCGCAAGCCACCTGTTTTAAGCGTGATATTTCACATCTGGTAATTGTTAGTATTTGACGCTACTTTAAATGTATGCAGTACGCAAATAATGACATACGCAGTTAAAGTAAATAGGAAGAAGGTTGTTATCACATCACACCTGTTTCAAATGGCGTCATGTGACGTATTCTGTGATCGGCAAAATATGAGACGTACTGTATACAATAACCTTGTCAAATTTTTTTTGGAAAAATGACACGTTGGTAATTGGTATACCTGCGTCAACACGATTGATTGCAAATTACAATGGCCGCACACTTCTGTTTCTGAACAATAAATTTTTTTAAATTTAATTTTTGAACGTAAGTAACTATTTTTTTTAAATAAATATTCTTTAGAGAATATTATGCAGTAATTGCATTTTGTAATTACAGATAAATGCAAAGGAGGAATAATGAACGACGAAACTCCTTTGAGACCACTAACTGTAACTACTAACTATAAGCACAAATATGTTGCATTTTGCATGGCTTTTTTGCTCTTTTTTTTTTGAAATTATTTGGGGGTGATGAATATAAATCATATTGGAGCAGATTAATATTGTAATCATTTGTAATGAAGTAACGGAAAACTTTTAGTAACCATAATTGTAATGAGGTAACGGAAAACTTTTCGTAACCCTAATGTTGACTACTTTTTTTTTTTAATTGAGGGTTTAGAAACAGTTTGGAATGTTGACCTGTGCAACCTTTGAATATCTTTATAACAACATGTTTCGATTTAATTCCTATTGGTCTAATTACCCTCGCTGAAAAGAGGGGGATTTATAATGTTATAATTAAAATGATTGGGTTGTGAGTTTAGATTTAAAAGTTATATAGTGTTCATTTTAAAAATGACCATTCATTATGGAACCCCTAAGCAAGATATGCATGTAAGTGTACCTTTTTTTTTTGTTTTGGTGAAACAATGAAAAAAGCTTATATAAGGATATGTAAATTTCCGAAGAGCATAAAATTTATAACATATTTTTTTTATGATAAGAATAATCAGAATGTTATAATTGTTTTGTTATACGGTCAATCATATCATAGTTTATGGAATTTTACTAACACGATAAGATGGATTTTATATTTGAATGCAGAATAAAGGGTACCTAATCCACGAAAAGTAAACGTCTTTTAAAATTTATGGTTTGCATATAACTCGTGGAAATTTACATAACCAGTTTTTAAGTTTGCTATCGCACGATACAAATTGTATTAATGATAATGTAACCTTGTGTTTTTTTTGATTTATACATTTTTAATTTCGCTTAATGTCAATGTAAAAAATTTTAATCGTACTTGTTACTACCGACAATATTCAGCTATTATCTCCATTCATTGGAGGTAATATCAATTTTATTATCATCATACGAAATTCCCACATATCGTTTTTATTATAATTGCTATTGAACTTTTAGTGAGCCAGCCCTCGTACAATGAATAATTGATAACAAGATCTTGTTCCGTTATAAAGTACAATTTTCTTTATCTACTATTATCTATGCATTTTGGTTATTAATAGGTGTACGAGAAATATAAATATAAATATTGTACAGAGTGTTTATTAATAATGGCTCGATGTAAATTAAAAGGCTTTAATACAAAACAAACACTGTTTGGATTGTTCTTCATTTTATCCAAAAGTTGTCTCATTTTTATTACCATTGTGAAAACATGAATGTATTAAAGCTCTCCATACCTTCCTTAGTATTACATAGGTATACAGAAAAGGTTTAAGTACATGGAAAAATTATGGCCACTAAGTCATGCCAAACCAAAGTTCCATGTTTTAAATGGATCACACTGTATATCACTACAGTTCGAATTTGTTCACCTGAGTTATTTTAATGTAATATACCAATATCTTATACTTTGTTATTTGGAAGTTTTACCATAAATTAGAGCCAGTTTAACAGTGTATATCTGGTTAAGCAAGGCTTTGGATAAAGCGATTGTTGTGCAGTGACCCTTTAACTGTCGTAAGCATTCCCTATATTTAAATACTTTGTTCCCTTAGAGATTCCTGGTTCCTTCAATGCTACTTGCATTTAGTTATTGCATCTGTCAATGCCACAAAACACTTAAGTATTTCTTTCCTGAAACTGGTATGTTTCAAGTACGAACTTACATAAAAGAACAAAAAATATCTGAGAAAACAATGTATTTAGGTTTAGGGAATGCTGCACAAAAGTTAAAGAACTGCTATACAACAATTCGTTAATGGTATGATATACAAAGTGTTCCATTTCGTAAAAAGAAGAATTTAACTTATTGATACATTCTCTATACAAAATGTATAAAACTAAAAAAGGAGAATGAATTAAACTTGGTTTGGTTTGGCCTGACTATGAATTGCCCTGTAGACATGAGAATAATTTTAAATAATACCTTATATAATTAGCACTCATAACTGTTTTATTTCAACTATAACAATAAAGCAGGTACAGAGTGGAGCATTAACACACTCATGGACCGCCCTGTATAATTAATTTGTTTAGATTTACATGTTTCATATTATGTATGTTACAAACAATAATAATGTATATAATATACAGACTACAGTAGTCAATATAATAGAATTGTTTACATGTTATATTCATTTTGAATAGTGTGTTAAGTAATATAAGTAAAACAATTGATTGATTTCTATAAGTAAATCTCAATTACTCAATTTCATAGATATAGTTCATTCATTTAACTTATCCCGATTGATGGATGAATCAAACGCGCACTTGTATATGACTATCCTTTTCTACATATTCAATACAATGCATACATTATTAGCTAACGTATTATTCCAAGAGTGTCGTTTTGTATGTCTCTCATTAAGGAGGGGTTCAATAAAATTGTCCTAAGTAATAAAAATTTCATAATCGCACTCCCATATAAAAGCCATGTTAAAATTGGACTTTGGCATGCATTTCTGGACAACTCGCTCTGATCATAGTTTTGCTCCGATCATGGAGTTTTATGTCTCAAAATGACCCTAAGAACATGCCACGGCTCATATGCCTAGTTTTAGCAAAAAGTATAATGTTTCAAGCTGTCTAGGATGTGTCAAAGTGAGACATACTGTTTTCTCGCGATATTTTGCGATTCTTTCAGAGTTACAATAGAAATAGCATACCCCAATGCGATATCGATAGGCATAACTGCCGTGAGGGTTCATTGGGGTCATTTTCAGATATAAAAGTCAACAATCCGACCAATACAGTGGTCACAGCCAGTTTTCCAAAAAATGAAGTCCGAGTATTTTCCAATGGCGAGTGAACTTTTGTCGTACTAGCAGGAAAAATTGTCGTTCCATCACAACTCTTTACCTCAGGCTAAATTTCCTCGTAAATTGCTCTCATTATTCCAAAATTTCGGAATTCATCAAACAAATTTGTAGAGGTTTCTTCAGTGGAATGGGCTAACGTAAACCAAGATCGGTGCATGCAGGTGAAAGAAAGATGGCTAAGAACCAAACTGGGCAGACGTAAGAGAGCTTTGGAGGCCTTCAACGCGATAGAAATCAGGGTCAATATTGTACCTAAGAAAGTTCTTGAACCCCCCCTTAACTCAAGTAACTAACAAGGATAACATCAATAGCAAATTTCGTTTTCTTGTACGAACAATTCTTATACCAACTTAACGTAAATGTCAAATGTACATGTCATAATGTGGTGTGCAAATAAAGAAAGGTTGGTACCAGTGCTCATATTTTTGCTTTCAATTACAGACGACGGTCATTTCGTGAATTTAATGCATACATGACGTCATCGGGATAAGTTAAACGAATGAACTATACCTACCACAATTTTGATATTACATTCAAACAGCCAATTTTGAAGAAAAGAATGGGTTATTCAGAGCAGCTACTATGTACAGTATGTATAAGAACAGTTGAATATGTCGAGAATGGTATTAAGATATCAAATTGTAATTTTGACACAGATACTAAACGTTTTTTGGATTAAATTGGCATTTTTTTCTTATATTGAAGATCCAAGATCAACTTAATTTTTTTTATAATAGTAATAATTTGGCATATTTTCAAACAGTGACATATTTAATGCATGAGGGATGACATTTTTATCATTGTAAATTCTTCTGGAGTCATTTTTGGATTATACAGTTGACTCAAATCCCTTTTTAATACAGTCGCGCGCGATATCTTTTGAACCATGATAGAAATTTGATACAAAAATTCTTTACCATAAAACCTAGGTCAAATTCATTAATGCGCAAAATGAGAAAATTAAAAAAAGTCATTGCTTCAAATTTTAAATTAAAAAAATAATCGGTGTCGCAATAAATATTAAATTAAACGTTTTTAGGTTGCAAAATTCTACATTTCTTCATTTATTAACTGATTTTTTTGTTTAAGTATATGAGAAAGCATTATGGCAGTGGTATTTAATTTTATATTTGGAATGTTTGGTATTTTATTATGCATTCATTATTTCATCAGTTTAGTACCCAATTGGCAACTGTAATTGTATCATACAACATTCAGTGACAATTCATGCAACTACTATAAGTAGGTAGTCTGTCTTTAAATTAAAGAAGTTCATTAATTAAACACTCTGTATATTTTTACCCAGTAAAGTGAACTCGAGTAGCCAAAAGTACTGGAAAAGAATCATTCTTTTCCCATTGTCATATCAAAAGCATTTTTTTAAAAATAATCTTATAGCAACTGTAAATATTGCTGGCAAAAATACAAACTAGAAAAATACGTTCTAATGTAACTGTAATGCCACACAGACAAGTGACTGTCACAGGAAGTGTGGAATAATTTCTCATATGATGATTCGCACATATTAATGTGTTCATTTCTCGCCAGTTTTCTCTACACTGTGCTTTCAGATGTATTTTGCTTGTAAAGCGGCTGGAAATAAATAAAAATTTTCAATATTTTTGAGTATCAGTAAATTACAAGCCAAAATAGTGCTAATTCGTCGTAGTAAAAAAATTTCAATTTTAGACTGTAAATTCCAATGGACATTCCACTAATAAATTAAAGATGAAATTAGAAGAGAAACGTCCGCTATTAGATAACGAATCTCAAAGTGATTCCACTGATGTAACGACTGAAGATACGATTCTCGATTTATCAAAACCAATTAATAATGCGGGATCTACAAAAATTCCAGAATACAATCCAATTTTAAATAGAGATTTAGAACATCCAACTTCAAATTTTGATACGATGATACATTTATTAAAGGGAAATGTCGGTACCGGTATTTTGGCTATGCCGGACGCATTTCGTAATTCGGGATGGGTTATCGGTATATTCGGTACATTAATTATGGGAGCGATTTGTACGCACTGTATGCATATGCTTGTCGGTTGCGCACACGAATTATGTCGAAGAACTCAATTACCGTTCCTGAGTTTTGCGGAAGTCGCCGAACTCGCTTTTGAAACTGGTACGGAAACGACAAAGAAATTTGCCCGAGTTTCTAAGTAAGTATTAATAAGTGTTTTGAAAAATGTTGCATGGAGTGTGTTGTAGGTCTGTTGTTAACCTATTTCTGTGTATAACGCAAATTGGTTTCTGCTGTGTTTACTTCGTATTTGTTGCTGCTAATCTACATGACATTGTTAAGCATTATTTTGTGGATATAAACGTACATTGGTATTTACTTATACTTTTATTTCCGATGATTTTTATAAATTGGCTTAAAAATTTAAAGTATCTTACACCGGTTTCGCTATTTGCCGCTATTCTAACAGTGAGTGGATTGATTGTTACATTTTTTTATATGCTGCAAGATTTACCTAAAGTTAATACCATTAACGCAGTTTCGACTTGGGCACAGTTACCATTATTTTTCGGTACCGCTATTTACGCATTCGAAGGAATTGGAGTGGTAATACCATTAGACTTGAGTTCAATGTGTTTTGTATATAACCTGATTACAGATATTGCCGTTAGAAAATAACATGAAGACTCCGCAAGATTTCGGAGGGTGGACCGGTGTACTAAATACTGGTATGGTTATCGTAGCATGCCTGTATACGGCTGTCGGATTCTTTGGTTATTTAAAATATGGCGACATGGCAAAATTGGGAAGTATTACCCTGTATTTACCACCGGAAGAAATGTAAGTAAAGTTTCTCGTTTTCTTTTCCATTTTAAGTGTTACCTTTACAGATTGGCGCAGTCCGTCCGATTAATGATGGCAGTTGCGATATTCCTTTCTTATTGCTTACAATTTTACGTTCCTTTTAATGTAATTTGGCCTTCAATTAGAGAGAAATTGCCGACAGAGAAATCGCGCTACTACGGCGAATACGTATCTCGAACCATTTTAGTAATAATTACATTCTCGCTTGCAATGGCTATACCAAATATAGGTTCCGTTATATCGTTAGTAGGGGCATTTAGTAGTTCAGCTTTAGCTATTATATTTCCACCTCTAATAGAAATTATAACTTTTTATCCGAATAAATTAGGTAAAAATAATTGGATTTTATGGAAAGATATATTTATTATGCTCTTCGGATTTGTTGGATTTATGTTCGGATCCTATGTTAGTATATTGAACATACTATATCCGGAAGAATAGTGTAACTTATACACATGTATTTATAATAAGTCAATGTGATCTCGACAATAATTTCTAGTGTGACTATTTTTTGATGTGATGTTTTGACAATGTCAGTATTTTATTTTTAATTTTTTAAATTTTATTAAGTTATGTTTGCAATTTTTACATATCTCGTTAATAGCTTTTAAATGTTATAAAAAGTAACATTTATATATTATATACACAAAATATTTTATCGTCGTTTATTTTTGTATTGTATGTAGCAAAGTAAAAAATACATTTTATGCAATAGTTACTATTTGGTAATACAAGATTAAACAATCCTGGGGGTGTGCATTGATTGACGTCTTGTTTTGCACTATATATAAGAATTAACGCAATTGGCGATTAATTAATTGTAATTTTACTGAAACATTTGTTGAAATGGAAAATTTTGGGTTCCTAAGGGTTATCACATTTGTCCGATATCTTTCAATAACATCATTTTTTGTTATTGTAATTAATCAGTTGCGTCATTATTACATAGTGTCATTTTTTCAACATTGGAATCTAGACAGAATGTCGCCACAATTTTTTCGATTGTGTGACAATAAAGCAGGGCTGTGTTATCAATAATCAAACTAATAGTAGGAGATACGTTATTAGAAATATATACCCTCATCTGTTATTTGACGATGACAAAGATTATAAGTTAGATAATATATAGGTCGATAAATTGCAAATGGGTTGCCTAGCTAAATCGGGGCCCAATGCTGTTAAATCCGCTTTCTTTCAGAAGAACGCTCTGCATCCCTGTCTGTCACATGGAATGGCGCGTGCAATGCTCTCTGTCACTACCATCACATTCCTGGTTGCCTAGATTTTAGATATTATCTTTTCAGCGCGAGCGTGGAGAGTGACAGAGAGCACTGCGCCCGCCATTCCATGTAGCAGACAGGGATGCAGAGCATTCTTCTGAAAGAAAGCGGATTTAACAGCATTGGGCCCCGATTTAGCTAGGCAACCCATTTGCAATTTATCGACCTATATATTATCTAACTTATAATCTTTATCATCGTCAAATAACAGATGAGGGTATATATTTCTAATAACGTATCTTAGACTATAAGTATTTAATGAAATCTGGTGTTGAAAAATTACATCAGTCACTTGAGAAACTTGCAAAGGTGATATATTTTGCAAACAGAAGTGCGAATTAAATATTTATAAACAACACTATCGCATAATCTGTGACGTGTTAATATTTGCGTTCTAGAAAGATACACTGCAATGTACTTGTTACAATTTTACCGAATCAGTAAAGGAGTCGTCTAAAAAATTATGGATTTGTTACTGTATTATTTTTTTGTCATTTATTGATGTCAGTAGTGAAGATAAAGGCAAGTTCAAGGGTTAAGTTCGTGCTAGCATGTTTACTATGAAAGATTATGTTCTTAAAAATTGCATTCTTTAAATACAGAATGTGATTATATTTACAATACAAGTTTGAATTATTAAGCGAACTGTTTCGAACAACTGTAGTAGCATCCAATGTATATAAAATAACATACAAAATTCGTTTTTTCAAAAAGTACAGTGGTTTTATTTAAATGATAACTAAACTGAATACTCATTATTAAAACTTCTATTTCATAGGGTGTTCCATTTGAAAAAATGAGATAAAGTTCCTGTATAATTGCTTCAGTTGACTCTCGCCCTATGAACAAACATTATTCCAAATTTGAAGTGAAAATTTAAGTGCAGTGGACAATTGTAAATTTTCAAAGATCACATTAAGTATGGCGGCAAGTGAATAATACCATCATAAGCAGCTACTGAGAACTTTTTTTAATTGTATGTGTATGATCAGCATGTGTTGTCTCTAAGGTGTGCAAAAGATAATGAAGATTCAAATTAGTGAAACCTTTTGTGCGATTTCGAGAAGGCTATAATAGCTGTACCATTACACTTTTAAATATAACAGACATGCAACCAATGCTAAGGCTAGAAGGCTGTCACACTATCCGACGACTATACATGGTAGCCCATTAGTGCGAGGAAGTCCAATATTTCATTCTATATCATACGGATTAAAAAATGTTTCAAATAAAAGTTGTAGGATACGAACCATTGCATGTTTGTAAAATATTTATAAACGTACAGGGTGCTTCGAATAATCGTGGCTCCGTGCCGACCTCTGTTTTTAAATGATAAAGAATGAAATGTTGGATTTCCTGCACAAATGGGCTACCCTGTATGTAGTGCCACAATACTCTATTATTTTATACTGCCATAGAACCCAAAGTGTACTTGTTAATAATCCTCAATATGTGCCATGATGTCCCATAAGGATTTGTTTTATACTCGTCATTCTATAAGATTGTAATAATGTAATAATAAGATTGTGTAAAAGATGAAACTATTTTTATTCATCTCTTTATTCACATCTATTGCATACAGATATCATTAACAATAACACGATTGCCGAATTGGGTCACCTGTGTGTACACTATTCCAAAACAATGTTTATTTAGGGCTGTACAACATAGTACACGTATTGTCTGTGACTGTACTCTCGACTGTAGATTTAGAGCGTGTCCACATCCACATTTGGTTTCACAGCCGAGTTCTTTGTGCTACCTCCATGACCTTTGCTCCCAAAATGTTACTCAAGCGGGAGAAGCACTACGGATCCTTTCAGTTGAATAAGTGCATTACAGCCCTGTGTCGTGTGTGTAGCATCTTCTATAAGCAATATTGTATTCGGATGTTATATTTCGATATATAGTGTTACTATCTTTTAATTTAAGAATAGCTGCTGCATAAGTTAGAAATCACCCCAGCAGAAATATGGACTGATTCGCAGTAACTTTGTAGAATAATATAAGCGATTGTCTACTACAAATAGTAAACTGAAATTCAAATAATAAAAGCATAACTATGAATCAAAGCGTATATGTGTTTATATCCATTGTTGGATTAATCATCCGTTGAACTAGTGGTAAGTTGATAGTTTGTATAAAAGCTTTGGTCAAGTGCACAAGATGCAATAGAAAAAATTTGTTGGACAATAAATCAATGTTAGTGATGGTTTGAAAAAGTGACTGGAAAGTCCAGAATTCCTACTAATATTAGAGAACCATATTGTCCAATGAGTTGTGATCATAAAAGTAACTGTATTATGAGTCGATTAATAAGGGTAATAAAAAGCCTGTAGAAATATATCACCTGGTATATTTTAAAATAATAACACCAAAAAAATCAATTTTAGACAATATAAGAGATTGCAATCAAGATAATGTAATAATGTATATACGGCTAACTTTGAGTTTGTCAGAAAAGAGACTGACCACAAGTATATTCCAATTCTACCTATTGGATGTGACGCAAATTTAATTGTTGGGTCAACCATTTTTTTTATAAGGCATATAATTTACCTATTTTCTTAATCTACCAATTTCCGTTACCAGTAGCACAGTGTAAGAACATTGAAGCACAGCTTTAATAAAGTCAAGTGATAACTACTATGGAAGTATTTATTAGAAAAGCACACGATTTTTTTGTTTTTAACAGAACGGCTTTTTACATATAGCACCTAACTAGCATACATAAAATACATAACTGCGGATGGAGGCAGTGGCGAGATGATAGGAGGAACCGGTGGACGACGTAAAAAGCTTCTCAATACGTTCCTCTCGTGTCGGCTACGATGAAGGTCTCCAAGACGCACCCTGAGCGATTTCGGAGAGAGAGTTTAGCCGTCACCAGTTGTTTATCCCAACCGCGCTTCGGGTGACCGATGCGACTTCGGGCGCGCTCGTGTATGCATGTCATCCCTACAAGTATATGTAATAGTGCAGCTATCTTTCAATCGGTTATATTTAGATGATGTAGGCAGAATAAAAGAATGTTAGAATGATTTTAGAAACAATTTTAGCAAACATAAAGAAAGAATTGAGCCACTTAAGGTTGAGGATGGTCCAACTCTACAAAATGTAACTCAACTATAATCAACTTCTTTCGGTACAAAATGCTTGTAGGTACATTTTTTATTTATTCTGATCATCAATTTACAAAACCTTCAGACATGCCCACTGTAGACATGTGATTAACTGTCATTAACAGAACCCTAAAGGTAAATATCATTTTCAATTATAGCTATCATTACTTCATTTCTCCATGTGAGATACGATTTTCAAAATTCATATCAATAATGGGTCTTTTTCTTCTAAAATGGTTGTATTTCTAGTTAGTTAGACATGGATAGAGTGAATTGAAATCATATTTTGCCTGTAGGTATGAATTTTGAAAATAAGATCTTACATGGAAAAACTGAGTGATGATATCCAAAGCTATTCATTCAATCATACTGTCCTTACTACATAAGGTCTGAATAAAATTCAGGGGAAGGTTTGAATTTTGGTGGCCTGTAATGAATGATAATATTGAAATACAGTAATTAACGAATGAGTATAGCCTGTCAAATGTTTTCTGGTGGAGATAGAAATTATGGCACATACAAGTTGTAAAATGCCTCAATATCATCCTGAGTCAAACAGAAATCAGTTAACATTATCAAAAAAAAAAATTATTTTTGAAGAGAATAGCTACAACAGTAACTGTACAATTCTGCAGGATATATTAAATAACTTTTTGTTTAACTATTGTAACACCTGCAGAATAGGCACCTGCAACCAACTATTCATACCATTTCTTTAAAAAAGGGGAACAAAGTACAGATAGTTAGGTGGAGGTTGGAGAAGAGACAACTTCATCCAATAACCTCAATGGATAAGATGATCGTTTCAGCACCTACAACAGCTTTACAAATACAATAACATGTGGAAAGACCTCTATAACAGACGATAAAAATATCAGTAGTAACAAACAGGAAGTGGCATTGCCTACTTATCCTATACAAATGAAGTTGATCTCAAAAAACTACCAAAGCTCCAGTCAAAGTTAAATTTTTGTAATATAATAATGTAAGTATTGCTTCTATTTCAGCAATGTTAAAAATCAACCAATTCAAATGCTTATAGAAGAAAATTAAAGCGTGCAATTAGGTGTCAATTTTTTTCCAAGTAAAAAAATATCACTTTACGGAAATTAGGTATTCGACCCAATTGTGGAAAAACCTTTGCTCTCTTGACTCAGACATCTCTCACGGGAAGACAATCACGAATAACTTATGGACAATTATTGCAAGCGTTAAAACCTTGATTAAGTATACTTAATTGTTGAAGTAACCTACATGAAATGGAAAACACTAAGATCCGATTGAAGACATCAAACTTAATTACCTGAAGGTAATAAAACATGGCCTACGAACTTACTACTGTACTTAAACAATCACCTACAAATTTTAATAAAAGAGTGTAAAACTATAGAAAAAACCCCTGTGTACACACAGTATTATACAATGGTAAAAAGCAGCTTCGGTCCTTATAAAAATGAAATGTTTTGAATTAGGTTATCATAACCAAAAAATCTTAGGTTAGATTACAATATAAATGAACAATTGCAGGCAACATAAAGAGAAATTCCCTAGATTTTGTTTTGTAAAATTTTTGTTGTAGCTTGTAGGTTCTGGTCTCTGATTATTTGTTGCCGCCCATTGATTTTTATACAGGACGAAGGTGTGGTTTAAATATTTAATTAAAGCAAACACGATATACGTATTGAATAAAAAAAATGTGTAGATAACATCCTAATTTCGTATGCGGTAGCATCACGTGCAATTATGTTTGTACAACTTGTTTTTCACAACACCTTCATATGTGTTATAACTGTAGTAACAGTTTAGTGCAAACAAACGGCCCCCGTTTGTATGAAATGAGCAGTTGGGCAGCGAGAATGCATAGGCGCGCTGCCACCTTCAGTAATGTCGTCACCTCGTGCGGACATCCATCCGGTCCCTATCCTCGTAGACTGGAAAAAGTTAAATTTGGTGTACCTCTTGAAGAAGTTTGTAAGAATGACATTCCGGGACCACTACTTGTAAGTCGCCCCCGCTCATTCCGTTTCTGTTTTTAGTTAATCGACCATTCTAAATTTTAAGGTATTAATTTTAAAGTTAAATAAAGAAGCGCCGTATCGTAAGGACGTGTTCCGTGCACCCGGACATCAAGGTGCCATGAAGAAACTTACACATTTTTTACAAACCGGCCGTTTGTTAAATATGGATAATTTCAGTGTTTATACAATTGCTAGTGTCCTAAAGAAATTCCTTCGTAAAATTCCCGGCGGCATTTTCGGTAAAGAAACTGAATTACAGTTCTTTCAAATAATCGATATGACTGATGTACAAATACAGAGAGATGAGATTCACAGGTACTATTTTTTTTTTAGTCACGTTACCTATATTTTTTTGTTGATTTGCTTTTGTTTTTTATAGATTAATAGCGTCTCTACCGATCTTTACGCAAAGGCTATTAGTATTGTTATTTGGCACTTTTCGTGTGATCGCTTCTAATAGCGAGAAAGCAAGTACTGGTATGACGAGTGAAGCGTTGGGTGTTAGTGTTGCACCAAGTTTCTTTCATTCTTGTGTAAGCGACGGTAAAACTGCTAAAATGGAAGATGTGATACGCTTTAAGGTAAATTAAGTTTAAATTTTCATTACGAATTTTGTAAAAAAAATTTTTAATAATTCTCATATAGTTTTCAAGAAGTAATGAAGGCAGCACGTCAAAAACAATTACTGTATATATTTAGATATGGCACTTTTTATAAATTGATTTATACTAATATTTGTAGCATAAAAGCTTGTGCTGTACAGTGCTTTTTTTTTGCATACAGGCCGAAGTTAACGTAAGTTAAAAAACTCATTCGTGTGTACATGTTTACATAGTTTCTCTTTTGATGTTGTATTGCTTCTTGTAGCTATATTTAACAACATGCAATGTTTGTAGGTAGATAGCACTGACAATACGTTGACAACAGTACTGAACTATACATACAAATTCTGTTACGTTGCACATGTCTTGAATCTACAAAGTTTGTGTACATGTTTTATTATTGTAAACATAACCTCACTGCATTTGTACTTGAGTATTGCTGCTTTGTTTCCAAAAGTGTTGATTTACTTCTTGTAAACGTACTGATGCGTAGTGTCTATTTCATTATCTAAGTAATTTGTCTCGCACCTAACCACAAGTGGAGTCTGCTATACTGGGTGTACAACTAAGAAAGGAGGTCGGCCATAACTCAGAAGCTATTTTCGTTTGAACAGTGAAATAAAAAAATTTATAATAAATGTGACCAAAAGAAAATGGAAATTTCAATTTGAAATCAGTGAAACGCCCTCTGGCAGCAACGATAGGAGATTAAAAATAATTTCCAGCATCTGTGTTGGCCACATTTGTTCTAAGATTTTTTATTTGACTGCTGCTCAAATAGTTTCTGAGTTATGGCTGGCCGCCTCTCGTAGTTGTACACCTGGTACACACAGTATCTAATAGGGAACGCATGAAGAATTTCTACATCCCCATAGTTAATTATTATATAGGCAGACAGACTTTAGGATCTTATTATGGATTGTATTGTGTAATAACAATTTCAAGGTTCACACCTAGATATTTAACATTATTTTGATAAGGGACTATAGTTCTACGAACATCTAATGTTTATTTGTGAAGTTAATGTGGACTGACACTGATTTCATTTATCAGTCCATTCTAGTCTTCATTACTGTCTGGACTTTGTCTGTCTGTGCAGCACGTTGTAACAAATTTTAATGTTTAAATATACAGGGAGGGCTTAAGGAGTGCAAAACTATTGTTGACACCCGTCTGTAGAGCAAAATCACAAATATCGACTATAAACGTCATCTGTCCTGAAAGGGTTAATGTGTCTCCAAACTTCTCTGTGCCCACTGCACATACATTCCATGGTCTTCTGTGAGGATGCTTGAGTTGTCTGTCAATCATTTCTTCATTGATATCTTATTTAGTACTTATCTTCTTACTTTTATTTAGATGAGAATCTTTCTATAATTACTTTCTGAAACTCGTCTCCGTAAATGTTTGTTTGCCCATTTTAAAACGTGTGAATGGAAAATTTTGTTTCTTCGAATAAGAAAAACAACAAAACAAACAACCACAAAAATATCTTATTTTGTATTATTTTCGAGATTAGGTACTTGCATTTGCTTTTGCTTTGTTCTTGGCCATAAGCTTAAATGTAAGAGTCTTCAAATAAGTACAGAAAGTAGAGTAAAGACAATTTCGATTTTTATTTGTTTTCGAAACAAATCGAAATTTCTGGAATTTTACAATGTATTTTAATTTTGATTTCAATGGAAAAGAAAATAGAAACTATGAGACCTTTTCCTTTGTTCCTTTTGTTTCCATTGTTTAATAATTATCATTTAATTGCCGTGAGATTTGCACAAACTTGTAACAATGAAAAAAACTTCTGTCCTTCGATCATGATTAAATTTACATTTTGAAATAGGCACGGTTTAAATGCTAAATTATCGGCGGTCAAATTAGTGATGATAGGATGACAATTCACAGAATTACATTTACTCGACACAAACAGATTACATATTTAATTTATTTTCGTACTCGCATTTACACTTAGTTTGAAAATGCAGTTGTGCATGCCTTTAGATTTTTGCGTAGTACGAACGTTGTGTAATGTTCGTATGTTTCCTTTTTATCAGGTTGCAACGAGAGTTATGAAACATTTAATAGAAGAATTCGCATCGGCCGATCTATTTGGACGCGAAAATTATGAATTCTATGCCCGCGTAACTGGCCGTGTTTTACGCGTACAGGGTGAGTGGATATGTTCCTTTCAATATCCTCCTCCACCTCCTAAGGGCCATTCAGCACAACAACTGTATGCTAGTGAGTATGCAGCTTTGGAACGTTATTTGCTGGGTATGTTTTTCTTTGCTTTTTGTGTACGTTTTTTTTGGGTTTTTAATGCTGCCAAATACAGTTAGTTTTTATCATGTCAATTTGTTACAGGACAACTGTCACTGGAGGCAGAAAAAACTTGGTTGCAGTGTGAATGTGAACGTTGGCATCTAAAATATGGATTGGAAGGTAATGATAAAGTAGATGCCCCTAGTACAATTTAGGTTTTGTACATATTATTTCGTATTAGTTTAATTTATGTAAGCTTATAATGTATATCGCGTTACTACTGTGATATTTTTTTATTGAAATAAATTTTGTATTTTTTGATTTTTGCTTCTTTTTTGTAAATAATTGCGTAGCCGTTGAAAAAGGGCAGTCAACTCCGGCCTTGGCTGAAGCGGGACTTCAACCGCAAACGGCAAGCACATCATTGGGAATAATAACAGAGCACACGCTTCTCGAATCTTGTACACGTCTCTCGATCTCCTTAGAACAAAACGGGATTTACAAGGTCAATATTTTCGTATTTAATTTAACCGTTTGAATTTTATGTTTCTGTCAGGTGGGGAACAATTCGAACACATCGAGTGAAACTCATTCGTCGCCGTCTGCATTAAAAATGACTTTAGATGAATTGAGAGCCGTTAATAGATATGCTGAAAGCACAAGAAGTTTAAGTTATTTACCTCAGGTCAGTAGGTGGAGGTGTGTTAATCAAATCATCACTTCTTTTAATAGGTTCACGAACGTCAACGAGCCCGCATGTTGACACGTTCTCAGTGGTTTCTAACCCCGTCAGTTGAATGCACAAGTTGTGGAGGTTCATTGGATCTTGCTCTGGCAGATGCTAATGTTTCTGCACTTACAAATGCTTTACTACGAAAATCGTCATCTGGCACAATAGGTTTGTATATTCGAATTGTTGAATGTTTTTCACTTAAAAACTGCAAAACCTTAGTATTTTCTAATTCACTTATATTTTCATTTGTTACACAAAAAAGATTTTTGGGGTTTCATTTAAATTTGTTTATCCAATGAGACCTCTTTGCTCATATCCTATGACTGGCTTCCGTGAATTTTGATTCACAAATTGGAATAGACCACTAAAGTATATTCTAACTGAAATGCTAAACAAACGCTACTCAAAAGCGCCCTGACTTTGACTCCAGTTACAATATACTTCAGTGTAGTAGATTAATCACGTCATGTGGCTTTCTAATAAAAATAGAAGGTGATTATTTATTATTATATATTATATATTTATTTTTTAATTACAAATTCTATAGCCCCCATAATAGAAAAGGGATAATAAACCAATTTGAATTTTTATTAGTTTATATTTGAATGAAGTTTAGAGGTGAGAGAATGACTTACTTTATCTTATCATAGTAGGAGCTGTTGGATTATCCCTGAGTGCGGAATCGATTCAACGCAAACCGAGCATTCGTCGCACAAACTCACGTGATAAACGACATTATTTGCACCGTTCCAACAGTAGAAGAAATAAAGAAAATGGATCAAGATCGAATAGGTAAACAACTACTCGGAATTGATTGGTAATGAATATTTTATTTTAGTTTCAAAACTCGAAGTTCTAGTTCAAAACCTGGAAGTTTTAAAATTAAATATGATAGTATGTCACGATCAAATAGTTTTAAAGGGAAGAGCGAACTGTGTTCATGTCCCAGTCCAGGTTCGGTGGAAGAAAAACTCGAAGATATTGTTAAATTATCATCGGGACCTACCGAAACTATTTGCATTAAACTAACTTACAAACCACGAATTTAAATTTGATTTTGTTATTATTATTATGTATTATTATTAATTATTATTAAGGAAAACCAGACCAAACAAGTTAATTAAAGAAGACTGCATTCCAAAAATTTTACGCATTTATTGTTATATAGCTTTTTTTATATATATTTTGCTATTTATAACAAATGTATGAAATGACAGATTTATATTGTCAGTACTTGAAAGATGCATCACATAATATGGTCTTTTTATTATTCGTCTCAATTTAATCACAGGATTAAATGAGTGCTAGTCTTATGTGTCGCACTTTTAAATTTCATTCACATTTTTTTAAATTTTTGATAAACTTAATTTTAATATAATTAGTAAGGTTACAGTACATTGTTGATATGGATCCATATATTTGTCAGTTTTTGTATTTTATCTTGTATGTGATGCATATTTGTATCATGTTGTGTTTGAACGTGAATATCACGACTAGAATTATTAATCATTGATTTCCTCAGCAAACTTAACATAAGTTAGCCTCCTGTGTTCAAATCAAGAACGCTATGCGATAGTCGCAAGAACATGTTGTTCTATATTAAATTGTCACTTTTTTTAAGCCAATTTAATGTCGACCAAATCATTTACTATAAGAAAATAACACCAAATCGAATTTTGCAAACTTCTTATGAAATTTTCACATTTTTAAATGTAAAATGTTGATTTTATTTGAGTGTTTATTAAATAGTCCTCAGTATTAGGTTTTTATCCGTCCAAATTAAAGCAGACGTCATGCCAAAATTTATCACAAAGCGAACAATGAAAATCTATCTAATGAACACTCTAACATTTTATTTTAATGTATATTTCAATCAGTATTTTTAATATTATAAAGAAATGGTTGCCAAATTATTAAGCATAAAGAAAAGAGGACATTTATACATTGATCTCTTATCATACACTTTGTGTTCAACCACCATTTTAAATGTAGTAATGTAATAGCGAAAATAAAAATTAGTTGAAGCATTTGTCATTTGAATGAATCCTTTCAAAAACATCCCATCATTATAAGAGTGAGTATTCCACAAATTTGACGACTGAAGAAGAAGATATAAGGAACTACAATCTTGGAATTCAGAAGGACCTATTCTAAAAAAAATCGCGTAAGATTTTAGCAATGAAGTCTTGTATTCATTTTTGTGTACATATGTATAGACCTATTTAGTGTTTGGTATTTGTTTATATATAATTCAAAATACCCATGTGGAATTAATGATTACTTTAACTGCAAGCAATTTTAAGAGGAGTGCCCATCAAATTTGAGCAACAACAATTTCTTTTTAAGAACTTTACACCTCAGGTATAATTTGCTGGCGTGTTCCATACTGCAGTAAATTTATTACAGAATTAAAGTTAAAACATTCTGCCAAGAAAGGAGTGACTTATTTTTGTTATTGTTACAGTGCAAAACAGAATTCTTTCAAATGAAATACAGAAGCTAAAATCACATATCATGGAAAATTAATTGCACCTGTATTCAGTGGTGTGTTGGAGCGGGCTCGTGCGAGCCAGTTTGTAAATTTTTTAATTTAGCAAACCAGCCATTAAATCGTTCAAATTTATACTTGTAGAACTTATATAACTTCTCGGGCGGTTATTCTGGAATTTGATACTAGATTTGCAGCTTTACAGATCAATGACTTTTTTAAGTATTGTACATGTGGAATTATCTTTCTATGATATCCTCATTCATACGTACTAATAGGAAAGAAAAATTAAATTTAAATTGAGGGGTTGGAAGAATGGAAAGGCTACTAATCAGTATGTGGCAATTATATAATTGCCAAGTTTATTATTAATATGACGTTTCGCCCTGTATTAATAATAAACTTGGCAATTATATAATTGCCACATACTGATTAGTAGCCTTTCCATTCTTCCAACCCCTCGATTACATACTCTATCTATGGCTAAAGAGTACACCACTGCCTGTACTTCACCTTCAATATTAAAAGAATGTGAGGCTACATTACAATTGAGATACCACAAAGATAGCTACAAAGGTTTGTTATTATACGAAAACGAAGAAGAAAGACTTCATGTCTTCTCTTTTAATTCTCATGTGGCATAAGTACTAGGAGGAGGTAATCAGAGACCACTAGAATCCTATAATAGTAACACGGTTTAAATTTAGTTGCTTAATACAATGCAGCGTTCAAAAAATCATACTGTACTTTTGTTTTGATAACACCCCCCTTTCTTACAAGCTTTTAATAGATTATAAAACAACGATTTCAGCAAATATACCTTTTAAGTGCAGATTTGAAGAGATATTAGTAAAAGCTGGAGGTTGTCATTCATAAGTATAGTCACAAATGGTAGGAGAAAATTAAATGGAATTACATCAGAATGGTTCAACCAATTACTCAAAACACATTTGGGAGCATAATTTCAAGTCATAAACACTTGGATTATAAAAGTAAGCACATTCGCATCCCAATTATGAATTTGTCTTCAAATAGTATGGTGTTTTAATGCTGGAATTGGGATATAGTAAAATCCATCTAAAGGATTAAACCCTCAGAAGTTGAAAATCAAACCAAACGCCATTCCTAACTTGTGTAACTTATTACCAAAACCAAAAGTGACAATCACCATGATTAAACTGGCGCAATGATATAGCTTGAGGAACACCTTAAACTACATACTCGCATCTGTTTACATTTGAATGTTGCCGATGTAGGCATCAGAAATAATTAAACAGGGTGTGAATGTCTGTTACTTTTATGCCTTAAAATTGTGGACGTTTAATCTTAGACGGATTTGACTAATGACATTGTTAGTTTTTAATATGATGAAGAATAACATTTATAGGTAAAATTTAATAAAAATAGTTATACCTTACACTAATGTATACGGTATTTACAACAACAGCCTTAAATTTGAGGCACATACGGTATCTATAAAAAATATCATTTAATTAACAGGCGAAGGTACAGGGGACGGTGGAGGTGGAAGTGGGCTAAAGTATGTAGATGAACGAGAACTGGGAGAAGGGGGGCAACTTTCACTGTGACAATGAGATCTAGGAGTTGGTGGTGGAGGTATAGGACCTCCTTCATAGCGGCAACGTGTGGGATAATTGTAATCGCTTTCATCACACACGTCTGTCGAGCATGGAGTAGGTGGAGGTGGTTGGTTAATTGATCGGTAATGTCTATACGGTCGGTAACGTGTTGTAGGACTGCTTCCTCTTGTCGAAGCCGCAGTTGTCGCCGGACTCGGTGGTGGGTTTAAAGTTTCACGCGGATAACACATTCTGCTCGAACTGTTTGTACTACTAGAGGCACCTGTAATATGATTTCTATCGTAACTAGAACTGTGGCTACCACTAAGCATCGACATGTGGACCACATCAGGAATTTTACTGTGCACTTTAATCCGTGTCCGTGGCATGGGACTTAGGGGATCTTCGGATTGGTCGTGCAAAACGGTGTTGTTACCATTTAGTCGTTTTCGTACGACAAGGAACAGCACCGAAAATCCCACAACTGCCGAAATAATTATAAAAATGACGACGATTAAAGTACTGGTACCGCTTTTATAGGATGACATATATTTGTTTTGATCTACACAATGTGATCGATCTTCGTCCGCACCATCTGCGCAATTATCCATACCATCACACAAGAGAGACAAGGATATACATACATCCGTTAACGGACATCTATACTCATTCGATTTACAACAGTGTACTTCGTCGAAGTGATCCGAACATTGTGGAATACCGTCACAAACCTGACTTTGATCAATACATTGTCCACTTTGACATTTAAATTGATCACTTCTACAAGCTGGACAGCCCACCTCATCTGACCCGTCCGGACAATCCGCTTGTCCATCACATCTCCAAGCAACCGGTATACAATCCTTGTTATGATTAGTCTGAGTCATGCATGTAAAGTGATCGCTACCACAATCGGGCAAAGCTGCACAAGTTTTCTTATCGTCTTGTAAGGCCAAACCGATGGAACATGCACACACAGGACTTGTTCCATTTATTATACATAAATGTGAACAACGCATTTGCGTGCAAGAGTGATTACGATCTGGTTGCTTTACTGACACCAAATCTAGAACAGCCGAGGCATGTGTTAAAACGACAGATCTGGAACTACCGGTTTTTAATTCCAGTCTTTGAAGTTGTTGAATTTCTCGATCCAACCAATACAACCACCCAGTGTGAATAGCCAACTGAGTAACACGTGAATTACTTTCGTTAAAAACGACATGTCTAAAAGAGCAAAACATAATCTAATCGTATCATTATTACAAATTAACTCACTGATTATCCCCATCAATATTGCACATATAGATGCTATGCCCTTGCGCCCATACCACCATGTCATTTTCAGCATCGATTGCGATTGCGGCAATATCGTTGCCACGTGTAATAACTATTCGCTGTGTACCATCCAAACGTGTTCTTATCAACTGTGGCGCATTACCGACATCGGTATAAAAAATTAACCTACATTGAGATAGTGAGAGCACGTAGAGTTATTACGATACACACCTTTTAGTTGGATGAATTGCCAATAACCGTGGTTTTTCTCCTTCTTTCTGTATAATGATACCAACCGTTGAACTGTTGTCTAAACGTGTGATATTAATAACATCCTGAGAGGCACACGACCAAAATAATAGCCGCCCAAGTACATCCACAGCGATATCGAACGGATTGTGACCTTGATTACCTGGTACAACAATACTGGTAGATTGACCCGATTCTGATGCCCGTTTAATTGCGTGAGTTTTTCCTTCGATCTAAATCACATAAAGCAATTAATTAAAGTTGATAATGCGTCTGTCTGTAAAAACTATACCCAATATAAATAATGGTAAGCAGGATCGAAGTCAATCGCTTTAACTCCCTTTAATCCTTGAATTGATAGTACAGCTTCGGGAGAATCTAATGTATCAGGTACAAGTCTTACAGCCAAATTTCGTTGACTATAAATCATAAATTGCTTAGGCGCTAAAAAATAATCAAATAGATTTTCATCTTATACACAATGGTTTAAGCAGCTGCCTGCATGCTCAATAATATTTTGTACAATATTTGGTACTGCACAATATTGAAACATTTGTGCATTAAGAGTCATTATTGCGCATGCAGCAAACCACCATCAATCCAATGGCAATTGTCAATATTTAACTTTAAAGGACAATATACAGTGTAGAGGTATGGAAACTAAGAAATTATGACAGTCTGAGAACTAATTATAGAATAGAAGTGAACAAGTTACAAGCAGAATATAAAAAATGATAATTGTTCTTTCTTTCAGGGATTGTTTTGTGTACTGCTATCATAGGACATTGTACCCCTCCAATTTTCATTTCACTTACTCAGGATGTCTGTCTTAAATTAAGGAATATTGAGGAAACATAATACTATTTAGCAAGTAGGGGCCGCTGTAGTTATGATACACTACTAATAACTTACGAATGCAGGTGTTGTTTTGTAAGAAGTAATGAGTGGGACAAGCACAGGTCACGGTAGGTCCACTAAGTGTTTCTGGTGGTTGATAAAGACATAAGTGTGAACATCCTCCATTATTAACACATCTATTTGAACCTTTCTGTCTTGATTTGTGAAAAATTAACAAGTCCGTAATATTTTCTTTCATTGTATATATCCTTGTATAATTTGTAAGGTTTGATTTTTCGGCAAAAAATATTTCACCTAAATTACCCAGATTAAAATACATTTTGAATGCAGTCGATCAATTTTGTACCTGTAATTTCATCGCCCCAATACACAGTATTTTCATAGATAGTCAAACCAACTGGTTTTTTAATTCCGTCCTTTATAATTATTTGCTTATCAAAACCATTTAAATCGGACGATAAAATGGAAGAAGCTGCCGTTTCTGCCCAATATAGTCGTTTTCGTTCATAATCTAATGTTAAACCAGTTGCATGTTTGGTATTGATAATGATCGTCTTTCTGTTAGATCCATCTAGGGTGGCACGTTTAATACAATTAGAGTGACCCCACTCTGACCAATACATATACCTATAAGTCACTTGTCTTAGGGATTTACTTTTGTACAGGGCGACTCAGAGATATCCTCACTCATCACAATGTCATTATTGATTTTTGTGTATAACATAAAACAACAAAGGTGTCTTTTTTAAATAGAACACCCAGTAATATTATGGCATTTTCTTCAAATTTCAAGATCCTGTAGATTAGTAAGGAAGCGTTTGCGGACCTATGTTTATATGAACTTTTAGTTATGAAATAAGCCAAAGAATCACCTCCTTCCGTATGTACATACATGACATTTAGGAACACTGTATGTGTAAATATTTTGATGTAATGCATTTGTGAGGATATCCCTAAATGACCTTGTATATCAATAATATCTTACCCCTCTTCTGGATTCAAAACTATACTATGTGGCTCATCAATATCTCTCCACACAAGGGTTCGACGACTTGAACCATCCAATTTAGAAACTTCTATGTGATGTAAGACAGAATCCGCCCAATAAATATTTTTCGAAATCCAATCGACTGCTACTCCTTCAGGTGAAGTTAACCCCAATTCAGTAACCTTTTGCGGATCAGACCCATTTACAAAGGCACTCATAATGACTCTAAGTTTATTGTCGCTCCAATAAACTCTTTCATTTTCAATGTCAAAATCGATGGACCTACAGTAAATTGATGTTAAAAATTCGTGGCAATATCATACTTACATGGCATGTTTAAGACCCGCCACAGGTATCGTCACCTCTCTGTAGTTGTTTTCAATGCTAATGCGACCTATATTACTCCTCCGTGCGTAAATAAGAAATACATTGGCAAGTACGCATGTTCGATTATCACTGGCAAGTTCGTAATTAATCTGGCAACCGCATATGTGTGTATTGTTATGCCTATATAAACATAAGTGAGAGCAGCCTCCATTGTCAATGCCACAAGCATTGCTTCCGTGTAACTCTCCCAAACGAATTGCTTTCAGTCCCATAACATTAGCGATTTGATCAATAATAACCTCCCGGTTGCCTCCGGATACCTTATGAACTCTATCAATAGCTCGCCTCTGCCAATCAGTCCAATATAAATAATCTCCCATAAGAGAAAAACCGAACACATGTGGTACATTATCATTAACCAGTTCTCTACGATCGGTTCCATCCATGTTTGCGTACTCAATCAAATCCGTTTTAGCATCGCACCAGTAAATTTTTAAATTTTCAACATCCAAAGTGACTCCATTTGGCCAACCAAGTTTCGTCGAGATAAGAACTTTCCTTTCGGATCCGTCTAAATTAGAGCGTTCAATTTTAGGATTCTTCTCGTACCAATCTGACCAAAACAACCAACCCAGTTGGGGTGCAACGGTTATGGCTCGCGGTTCGGCAAGACCATCGAAAATAACGACATTACGATATTTACCGCTTAACTGTGCAACTTCAATGCGATCGGTACCCGTATCGGTCCAATATATGTTGCGTGCAACCCAATCAATAGCGATACCATCGGGGTGAAAAATTTCCGATACAATTACATCAGTTTGTTGTGTTCCGTTTAAATGCGCTTTCCTTATTTTCTTTACATTGTCATCTGTCCAATAAATAAAACCGTCGACTGGATCGTAGTCTACAGCTATTGTATACTTAATGTTACTAAGAGGTAAGATTTTGTAGGTATAATCCGCCGAATCTAGAAATACCACACATATGTCTGATCGTCTAGCTAAAACTAATAATTCTTGCGGGCCATTGGTACAATTAAAATTGTTGACTAGTTTTGTTCCTATAGGGCAGGCACAGGAATATCCTGGAGGATATGGAGCGAGTAAACATAAATGAGAACAACCACCGTTGTTAGTTTCACAGGGATGAGACATTAAGGGTTGACGATGGGAGTCCCACACGTGAATGTCCATTGGCACAAAGTCAGAATGTATAAATTCTTTGGAATATTGAGATATGTTTCGATCGTACAAATGAACGGACCTAAAATCAATGTTCAAAATGAGCTGATTTTTGTATGGGAAAGTGAGCAATTTCATTACATTAGGGACATGATTATAAAAAGGGAAGCAATTAACTTTATTAGTAAAAGTGAGTGAATTAATTAGAGATGAGTGAAGGAAGGAAAACGTGCAATATAGTAAGCAGATCAGTGTGAGATATTAGAAAGGGTAGAAATGGAATCAGAATTCGATGTATAAGTGAAAATTTAAACTCAAAACCTCCCCCATATTTTAACATCCAGAGTTTAAATTTTCACCTATACTTCATACTTCAACCCCATTTGGAGAGGATAATTACACCAACTTGTAATTATTAACATTTAATTATTTATGACCATAAATAATTAATTGTTAATAATTACAAGCTAAAGGGGAGGTTGTGAGTTTTTATTTTACTTCTTACATAATAAGGATGCAAGGGAATAGAAGAAAAACAAAGTGTAGGAAGCTATGAATGTGGGGAAAAAAGAAGAGGAACACCTAGAAGACCATGGAAGGAAGATACGATTTTAGGGATTTTAGGGAAGAAGATATGTAAAAACTTAAAGTGGACTCAACTCAAAACAACACTTAAATAGTAAATATTAGTAAAAATTGTCAATAATTCTTGATAAAGAAAACCAAGCGAGTTTTCGAAACGTTGAATATTATCAATACTTACACGAGATAAACTCGAAAATGAATTTTATGATAAATAATATAACTCGTGGAAACTTAAATAACAATATTAAATAGGTAAGTAGATATATAAATGAATTTTCAGTTTGAAAGTTTCAATTCAATTCAATTAGCCATAAATCAGTTCACATAGATAACACAAGCCTAACATAATCAGACAAAGCTATAGTAGACAGCTACACCCCCACACTCCCTATCTTTTTCAGAAGTGATTTCACATGATAGTAGAGGCGTTGTTTATATACACTTAAAATTAGCCAATGCTTATGGAGAATTTCAAACCAAAAATTGCAAAAAGTAAGCAATGAATGAACCTTTCTGCAATGGCCCTTGTGAAATTGGTTAACTATAACCACCTATGGTATAAGGTTCTATAGGAAACTGTCTTGGAAAATAGAATTTTTTTGGTAAGCTTAGTGAAGAAATCAAGAGATGAATGTAAACTCTCACTCAATAGACTCAAACTTTGAGCTTGACTTGATAAAAAGCATAACTTTCTTCTCTAATTGTACAAATAGCTATTCCTTTACTTTAATTGCATGGATAAATAATATAATCTGGCCCTCTGGTGCCTGTCTCCAAAAGCTGGCTTCTGTCTCCAAAAACATATCCGAATTTTTAATATTGAATTGATAAAGTCGTACATAAACAACAGGTATTTCCATGTGAAATTCCATGACAAACTCTGCATCCTATTCATTCGGGCGTCCCTCAAGGAAGCGTACTGGAACCTATGATCGCAGTGCTCACTTCACACCAAGACTCACCAACAGCATCACAGCTTCTCCAGCACAACCTAGATAAAATCCAAACAATGGTTAAACACTTGGCGAATAAAGACCAACGAAGTCAAATCGGTTCATGTTACATTCTTACTAAGTAAGGAGACTTGCCCTCCAGTTACATTAAATAATAAACAACTTACCCAAGCAAAGAGTGCTAAATATTTGGGCATCCATCTAGACCGAAGATTAACCTAGCAAACTCACATATTCAAAAAGCGAATGAAATTAGGTCGAAAATACAGGCGAATGTATTGGCTCTTAGGAAGAACCTCTAAAACTCTCAAATGACAAGTTGCTGCTCTACAAAACCGTAGTAAGTCCATATGGACTTATGGAATTTATTTGTGGGGATAAGTCAGCAATGGGCTCATTTACGATTTTTTTTTTATTGGCCCAATCGAAAGATTGTACAATTTTATGAGTCCCTGCAAAAAACAAAAATTTTTCAGGACGTACAAGTAACTTTAAAATAATAAAAACCTGAACGCTCGAGCTTCGCCGCGAAATTGCACTGTGACGTCACTACATGGAAATTCATAGTTCGGCAGCATACGATACGTGAGGTTCGTCATACCGTTGTTAACAAACGTCGACTGTTTCTTATCGAAATTAATTTTTTTGTTATAAAGATTATTAGGTATTTATTGGATATTGCCATGGCAGATACAGGAAAGAAGAAAATAGTTATAAATAGCAAATACTGTATTCATCAAACCCAAAACTCGTAATAACTTCAACTTAGCGCCTAGTACATTTTAAATTTTCTCCCACGTAAAATTACTACCTGCACATTATAAAAATCTAAACAACTTTGTAGTACCCTTCCGTTTGAGAGGTTTGCAATTTGTTTAGTACTTATTTACATGTTAAAGAAAAATTTTCTAAGGTCTAAATAACTCGGGGTGGTTACTGGTTAGATTATACTATTCTGCAAGGATTTGTTTCAATACAGTTATTAGTTTACTACTAAGCTTTGTTTGTTAATAATGAGTGTATTTTACCGACAAATACGTTCTCATGTTGTCAAAATTTAACTACATACCTACGTTGATGTAGCCCTAGAGTAGATAGCGTAGAAATCCAAAAATGTACCAGATTGTGTGTAATGTTAACTCCTATGCAGCTATGAATATTTTTTAAAGATTATATACAACTTTGCAAGGCTGAGGTGCCGTGGAGCCATTATTTACTACGGGGCAAGAAATCTAATTTTCAGCTTTAACTGTGACATAATAATATGTAAAATATTAACTTAGTTTTACATTATTTAACTCCTCTCATTTCTGTACTTATAAAATCGTGACTTTTATTAAAATATTCCATGACCATAAATAAGTCTACTTCCGGTAGATTTGAAGAGTCACCTTTAATAAAATTTGCTTCAGACATGTTTCTTAAAACAAACAATTTATTATAAAATACAAAACCGCTTCGAAATGGCACAAAAACGATGGCTTGTGAGAATGAAAATGCGTTAAAATGTACAGTTGCAATGCCGACGATTCACGCTCAAACATTTTGTGACGTCACAACTCTCGGCGTCTGTACCGAGAAGCGCTCGTATTTAAAATGTAATAACTTGTGAACGGCTTATCGGATTGATTTGAAATTTTCAGGATTATTTAGTGTTTAAGGACTTTATATGTAAAACAATTTTGAGCCATATCCACGGTTCATTAAATGAGCCCATTCTAACTTGGAGGTTCTTCAACGATTCCAAAACAAGGTTATTCGGAATATTGTCAATGCACCCAGATATGTTCCAAAATGGGTGATACAACAGTGAAACAAGCACAGTGCGAAATATTCAGATACATAATTAAGCTAATTAACTAATATTATTAGAGTGTTTTCACTGGTAAATCCTCTCACATGCTCCAGCTTCAATCACATAAAATTTACTAAATGTCACTTAATGACAGATTGTAAATATTCATCGTTACTAAATAAGAAAAAAATAATATGGAATTGGGCAACTATAATATTTAAGTGTATATAAACAAGGGTAGAGGTAAACATTAGGGCTCCAATTAGAAAATACTTTGGTGATAAAAACTAACCAGGTTTTCCAATCCGTCCAATAAAACTTATTTTGAAACTGAGTAAGTGCAAAGGGATACAGAAATCCGTCCTTAAGAATAGTATTTCGATGTTCTCCATTATAATCCATTACATCAATAAATAAAAGTCTTCCGTCGATCCAATAAATTAATTCAGTTTTATAGTCTATAGTTAAACCGTTAGGCCAAAATATGTTCTCCATTACTATCACTTTTCTAGTTGCGACATCACCGTTCATACCGGCCCTTTCAATTTTTGGAACTTCGCCCCAATCAGTCCAGAACATTAAGCTGTGGAATAAAACTGTTTTACAAGGCACAAAAAACAATTACAAATCGTACCCCTTCATAGGAACTAAAGCGATGGCACGAGGTTGATCTATATCACTCCAAAATAGGACTTTTCGAAACTGCCCAGTACTTGTGGCTACTTCAATTCGATTAGTTTCACTATCAGTCCAGTATAGTTTATTGGTAAACCAATCACAAGCGAGTCCGTCCGGTGATAATAAACCCCCATCACGGCTACTGACAATTTCGATCTAGAAAAGGTCGGGTGTGATGTAATGACCTATACTGAAATTCGGTACCTTATTAGCAACTTCGACTCCGTTAAAAGTGGCACATTGAATATTTTCAAGCCCGTGGTCCGTCCAACAGATTTGTTTCTTAGCATAATTAAAATCTAAAGCTGCTCCATCGGTCATATTACGTATAAGTATCTGCGGTTTGATTTTTGTGTTGTTCGTACGAACAATTCGTATATCTTTCATTGTCGAATATAACAATAAAGGTCCATTTGCTTGAAAAGCATCTCCTGAAATAAAAGATACTTTAATAGAATATTTCAAATTGAATGGTAGTCTATACCATTGACTTGAGGAAAGTAAACACATATTAGGGTTGTAATGCAAATAAACACATTTAAGCCGATATCCTTCATAACCCAAAATAAAATTTCTTTTGCTCTTAAATTATAACGCTTATAATCTACATTTTTTTCTTATTTACTACATATTTTCTTTTCAAGTTCTAAATTAAACTTATTTTGTAAACAAACTTTAATGGAAAAGAAGAAACAGGGTCGCCAACTGTAAATTGTAAAGCTAATGCAGAACAAGAACCAACCAAATTTAAAAGCTCCTGTTGATAGGCAACTTACGTTGCATGGGTTAGGCCAAAAAATGGATTTGTTAGCATTTGCGGCTACTCGGGATTTATATCCTGTACCTGCAATTTCTTGGTTTACTCGATTATTTACAAATACGATTATCTTTTTAACTCGGCTCCTCAGGAACAAACTGCGTTCAAGTCTTCTACTTCTGGGATTGCATGTTATGGTACCTAGGTGCTGGTTGGGACTGGTAGAACACCCGCTGGCTCTGTAAAAGAAATATGATTGGTGGTAATCTGATTGCATCTGTTTCTCGGGACGAGTTCGATCACTGAATAAAGAAAGCTAGTTCGATGGCGCTGTCGTATATCTATTTGAATTTTTTTCCTGGGTCTTTGGCTGATGTTTCGGTCGATTCTTTCATGTGTGTTAGGATTTGCCTTTGCACTGTGGTTAGTTGTTCTGAGGTTCTTTCGCCTTTGGTAGATGCTAAGTTCAGATGGGTATCTGTGGAATTTACAAAGCTTGCTGATTTTATTAAGCCAGTGTTCCAGTTCAATGGTCGGTTGAAAATTACACCTAGGCAGGAGCGGCTGTTACCCAAGTGAAGAATTCTTTGACTGCGATGTTTGGTGCAGTGTGTGCAGCAGTTTCCCTGCTTCTTCCGGATGATCGTCAGAGAACTGTGTTAATTGCATAGAGGGTAGTGTTTGGTGACTATGGCATGTCGTGCCATAGTCACCAAACACTACCCTCTATGCAATTAACACAGTTCTCTGACGGTCATGTCGTGAGTGTATATGATGCATAGAATACACGTGTTCATGATGAGGACCTTGTAGAAATCTAGATCTAGTCTCAGATGTAAGAGAAGAAATATTGGGAGGAGTTTACTTGGGTGTAACTTCTCTTCCACTATCTAGGTCTGCAGCTGTTTCACTCCTATCTTAAATTCAAAAATGTTGATGCAATTCTCCAGGGGTTGTTTTTGGAGGGGAGTCAGTAGTGGCAGTTTGGCGTTTTTCTTGAATTATCAATTAAAATGAAAACCTTCAAAGTAAGGCTGCAAACCGTTTGACTATATGCTCTGACAGGGATGTCTTATTCAATACTGCAATTTTGAAATCTTCAACGGAAGTACAAGAAATGAACTACAATTAAATTTTGACATTGGTAAAAATAAAAAGGGGAGTGATAAGAAAAATGTGTGTATACCGGTCGCTTTAAGGTGAAAAATCGATTGTAATAATAAATTTAATATAAATATTAGTGTAGATACAACATATAATGTATGGCAGATCACCAACAGCACAAATAAAATTTTTTAATTCTTTAATAAAATTTGCCAATGGACCCGCTCTATCGTGTAATGTTAGTTGGCTCCAGATTAGGATGTCGCTTCGTACATATTACAGTACATAGGATTATTTTCAGTGGTTAACTCAAAACCTAAGACATAAAACAGGTTCAAATTCCTTTTAACATTCTCCAGCATGACAAAAATTTTTTATAATTAATATTTAATATTAATGCATGATACAGTTGATTGTTACATGGTATGGTATGGTAATTTATGTATCACTACAGTACTCAATTAGTGGAAGTGTATCTTCGCATCCAGACTGTGTTATTGGACCTAAAAGCAACTGCAACACTAAGAAAAATAGTTGGAAAGATGAAAAAACAATGAATGAATAGACATCAGTATTTATTTTATACAAAAGTGTAAACTTAATACATGTTAATGAATTTTCGAGACAGCGGTTTAAAAAGAAAGGGCAGTTTTTCAACAATAACGCTTTCTTATTTATTTTACAATGACCAGAGCACTTTGTATAAAAGAAAGATTGTTTAGTGTGAATAGCAAAAGCTACTGCCAGTTTAGAAGAAAACAACACTGGACAATTTTTTTGTATTTACATGAAATTTACAAGGTATCTAATGGAAGCGCAACAAAACATTTCCCATAGTTAGAAATTTTTGTAATTTTACAGTATACTTGGCATGTACAAAGCATGAGGAAAATCTACTGTACATGCATTACGGTGTGGTGTGTGTGGATGTGGTGAGTGCAATTTAGAATTAACAATAATGGTACAGAAGTCCGCTACCTATAGGTTAGACAAAGATACAACTAAGCATATTTAGTAATATTTACGACTTCGTGTTTTAATCGATCTAGCTGCCGTACCATTCTTTTCTGTTGGTAGCGCTATGGTTGTTGCAACAGGAACTCGTTGCATTGCTCCGATACGTGATATACTAAATAATTCTATATGTAAATGATCACATATTTCTCTACAAATTTGTGTACAATAACGTATTAAGTCAAAACTCGCCCAAAACTACAATAAGAAACTTAGTATACCCAATATTTGTATAAAAGAATGTAATTTACCAAGCATAACCATAACACAATGTATTCTGGGATATACGTGTTAAAATACTGATTCAGAAATAACATAGATGGACCTATCAGCGCCCAATCCATGTACTCCATTTCGCTCTTCGTCATATGTGCCACCTGTAAAACTGATTAAATAGTGTGATAAAATAATTAATGTACGTACCACAAGCCGATTTGTAACTTTCGCGGATACCATACCAAAAGCAAGTATGTAAAGAGAGGGATTTTGTTCATAAACGTTTTCGATCGATTTACAATATATTGTGACTGCCGGAACTAGCACGGTAGCAAACGGTATGATCGGCGATAATACACTTGTACCCTAGAGATGAAGTAGATATAATCTCACATCGTACTGTAACCTTCAAGCAGAACATTTTCATCTCACTTCCATTAAAATCATTATAACATAAACTAAAACATTTTCCGTATTATATTAACAAACAGAAATGCTGGACTTTCACAGTTAAAGTAATTCATATTGCACTGTTTAAATGTTGTCTGAGATATTCTCGATTTGTTTCTATTAAACTACTTATTGGTTCTTTTTGACAATTTAATAATTAGAAGTCGGTAAGAGAATGAATTAAAAAAGTAGGAACACAGGGCACGTGAAGTAATATTTGGAGAATCTGTTTCAAAGGTTAAAGTATAAATTTCTATTATAAATAGTATCTGCAAATCATTACAAATGGTGGATAGTTGTAGGTAGAAGTGTTGTGAGCTTTGCAATTTGTGTGTTACGTTTATTCGATGATATTTTAATGAGTTCAAATAATTGACAATACCCTTATTAAATTTGAATACAAATTAAAGTTAGCCATTACGAACTTACACTTGTTATATAAATCGATACCAGAGGTCGTATGTGATAACTACAAATGCCACAGGAAAATTAGATAGGTTTTATAAAATATGATCCCGAATGGTGACACTCTTGTCAGATCAATGAAGAAAGTTCATTTTTATAACAGTTAATAATGTTCAGGTCGTTCGCCCTCGATTATTTGATCTTCTGTTATGCACACTAGATTTCAGCTACCCACGCAAACCATCTGGCGATTTTAATATCCTGCTCAATTCTGTAGCATCCCATGACTAACTTAGGACAAAGATAATTTGTGACAGTTGCACTGAAATGGACAGTACTTTCATCATGCTTTTATCTCCAATTATATACCGGGTGCTGATCCGGCCGCTCGGTAATAGCATTTTACATGTAAAATTTTGTCTATGCAATTTCCTGCTCCCCTAATTGTTTTAGGGCCAAAACATAAGAGTACAAAAATTTTCAAAACTAAAAATACTACCTGAATGGTATATTCTTTCCGACCAAAATTGTACTGTAAGAAAGAAAATGAAGAATTAAATGTTGAATAAGAATGTGCAAAAATCGCATTGCCACGACGGTGGTCATGGCAACTTCCAGTACTAATGAAAACGTCAAGATTCTACACTTGTTCATAACGCAATTATTTTTAAAAGCATGGCAATGTGATTTTTCCAAACTCAAATTCAACATTTAATTCTTCATTTTCTTTCTTACAGTACAATTTTGGTCGGAAAGAATATACCATTCAGGTAGTATTTTTAGTTTTGAAAATTTTTGTACTCTTATGTTTTGGCCCTAAAACAATTAGGGGAGCAGGAAATTGCATAGACAAAATTTTACATGTAAAATGCTATTACCGAGCGGCCGGATCAGCACCCGGTATAGTATCAGCCATTAAACTCAACACCTAATGTAACATTTGTAATGGTTACATAATTTAATTCAATCTGTGTTATAACTGTTTATTATGAATGACACATTAGATAAGGTGTTTTTTGTAACAAATTCCCCAAATACTACAGTTGCCTCCCTGAAATACTATATTAAGGTACTTATGCCATAGCAAAGTGGACAATACAAACAGAGAACTAACATTGCATAAAATTTATATTTTTTTTATTGTATAATATATTTATAGCTTTATAGTATATGACCACCACGTTTTATAAGCACCTTTGCCAGACTCAAGGGAAACAGATACCTACTAATGTAAAGCATGCACTAAGGTGTCAAATTTATTAAATTAGAAATAAAATAAAATCCAAATATGTAAACAAAAAATAAATATTATAAATAGATAAAATAATACAGTAAGTCAAAAGTCAAAGTATTTTGTGGAATTTCTGTAATGCAAAGTAAACCAGAGTTTTTTCTGAAATAAGACTTAAAATAGACTATGAAATTGGAGTAAATATCAACAAAGTTATTGACAAATTGGCAACTCTAGTAAAAGGAAATTGAGACCTTTTTATTTCGTAACGATTAACACACAGCGTCCGGATTGAAACAGGAGGCTAGACACAGTTCACAGTTAGAGATCCATTAATTTGTACACAATGTTTCACGTATTTGTTTACAATAACATAAATTTGGGCAGCACAAACGTAATGGATTTCCAGTAAAATAGTTATATTACCTAACTGCTAATGTTAATATTTCTAAGTCCTTCCCTTCCCCCCTTCTCCCAAAACATTTGCTGGTTATGCCATTGTTCCTGCATTTCACAAAAACAAAGCATGTCCTGCAGGTACTTTCAACCTGTTTGACTGTTTGTCGTATCCTGTTTTTCTCAGTTATTCATGTAAAAACATTTGATTGACATCGATATTCTGATGTGCAATAAATGAGAGCGCTGATATTATCAATCTAAATTTATTAATTTAATCTAAGAAACTTTTCTAAAATGAGTGGAAGTTAGACAAGCAGGGTCTTTTATAAAGAATGCATTTTTCGTACGTTGAAACTTATGACTCCATCTTAAAGACACACTGTATACATATGGAATAATTTACTATTTCACTTTTTATAAAAATGTGTTGTGGAAAACTAGATTAATCATTGTCTATAGCCTAGAAACAAAATACTTGGACATTTTGCAAACTAAGCAAGAAGCCAACCAGAGCATTACTTAACCTGTCTACTAACAGTACTGCATAAAACTACCATGCATTAATTAAAAACACCCCAGAATTGCAAAATAACCATTTTGTTTCAGAAGGTAATTAGATATTTATGTTTAAAAAGTATACGCCCTCTGACGATAACATTATTAATATTTTTAACTGTGAAAATCTCTCTCTGTTTAATTGCCAAATGCATTAAAAACATAAAGCATTGTCCATTCACAAGAAGTAAACTTCAGTCAAAATTTGTTCATGCAAATACCGTCCTAATTTTGAAAAATATTGAAGAAGAGAAGATGTTTTGCCTTGAAAGTATCTGTTACATTGATTAAAAAAAAAGCATGCAAAAATCACTATAATGTTGCCTTTGTGACTGAAGGCCAACAAAGGAGCATTAAAGTGATTATTAAAATTTGAAATGAAGCACATAATGCCATATAAAGAAGCAACAAGCACCTACTACAAAAGAAAAATCATCACGGCTATAAAAAACACCAACACCTATTACCAATTCAACGAAAATTGCCTATGTAACTTTTAAAAATGAATAGGCAGAATCCGTTGAATTATAAATATCACAGGTTGATCGTGGAGCAATCTTACAGCAACCGTTGATCCGTTCTTTCCAACTCCGCCTGTGAAAATCACGGCTAGATTAGCTTGTGCCAGAAGGAATGCCATTGCGCATGCCACCACTATAGGTAACAGCTTCAATTCCATATTCAAACCGGGAATCTTGGATAAAAACATTTACAATTAAAATACTGCTAGTAGCAAATGTAAGTAGTTCAACTACTAGACCCATAAGATAAAATAAAAAATGATCCCTGCACTTTGGTATAAAACAAAAATATAATAAAATCCATAAACCTAGAAGAAAAAGTAAATAAAATAAATTGCTCCCGCCAACCTGTACTTTCTGTTCTGCGCAATGCAACTTAAAATATTTGTAGAAAACACACTGTCATATTAACACGAATACAAAGCATCCTTACGCCTTATTTTTTTAATACAAATTTAAAACACAAATAAGGCTACATGCACTCCCAAGTTTGTCCCAGAAAACCTGTGACCACAATTAACCAGAGTAAATTATTTCAAATAGCAGCGGTTTTCTATAGATATTTGCCAAATTCCATGCTGTAGGGAATTGGTGCCACTTACTGCAACTGTGGACCCATTTTTTCCTATACCTCCTGTGAAGATCACCGTCAGCATGTTGGATAACGCCCAAACGCCACAAACAATTGTTGAGATTGGTATGAAATACCACAAAACAAACATTTCGCTAAAAACCTATCACAATATTATATTGACAACAATCTTCTGTAAATAAAACTTAAAACACCATTCGTTAACACAAACGGTATGTCACTTGTAAATCAATTTCTACCACGCTTACTGTATAATGTAAAAGAAAGTATTCGCAACCGAGATTAACAATGGTGGTGCAGAAAATCATTACAAATGATTGGTAGTTGTAGCTAATCGTGTTATCCATTACGTTAGTTAATTAAAACAATTAAAAATGCCCTTCTTAAATTTACGGACAGTATTCCATCTGCTTAACAGTAGTTGCACAAATCGCCACCGTCGTGCGGTTGCCAATACAGAACGATACAAAAATATTATGTAAATAAAATTAAGTGTGCGAAATCACACTATTACATATTGAGAGATTCTATTACTGCAGGCGAACTCGAGATGTAGGAACTGATTATTTCTGCATCTTAATAATGTAGACTCTTGAAGAATGCTGTGTTCTCTGGGTCATTTTTCCCCTTGATCTCGTGCACAAATGGCCAACAGTAATAGAATCTGTCAACTACACCTAAACACAAAATAGATTGGTTAATCACTTCTGTTACTTGAACTACAGTAAGCCTGGAGATACTCGATATTAAACAGACACATGCGAGCATATTGTATTGCGTTTAACGTACAGTTGAATGCAATAGTTCAGATAATTAAACATGAAATTCATTTCTGCTGGCCCTTTTATAAGTGTATACTAATTGATTTTTCTGTTAATGTTATAAAAGAGCTTATAAACAAAATTTACACAACCATGTAATAGTTATATGATATGGAAAAGTTTGTAGGGAAATTTGGTAGCGATATTGAGAAACACACCTCTTGACCCAATAGCAATATAATGTTTTAAAGTGTACTTATGCTTAAAAATCCAATAATCCCTCGGTTTAATTGACTTAGGTGATCATTGATTTCTAGCAGATAATTTCTCCGCTTCCGTCAATATGCCATGTTCTTCTGTTCAGTGTGACTACGTTTCTCATTGTGAAATATTGCTATTTTGTAAATCATTGCTAATACTACAATTACATGCAAGTGATTACTGCATAAACAGTATTCAATGTACAAGGTGATTATTTTGAATTATTTAATTTCAAAATTTGAAATTTGAAATTGAAATTCCAAAAATTATAATTGGTTTAATAAGTAACATTCACTGACCTGTATCATAAAGGACTGAGCATTCTTCTGATACGACAAAGCGACGTAGGCGCACCAAGTGGTAAAATTCTGAACCGTTGAAAGTGAGACATATGTTCATGCTTTATTAGTCTTGTGGTTTGATTTTGTGTAAATTGTGTAGTTTTTTACATTATTATTTGAAATTAATTGTGGATGAAAACAAAAAACGTTCAGCAAAAAGCAATATTTATAGTAGTGTACCTCATGTTCGTCATATTACGCTGAAAATTGTTCTTTTCATATTTTCCAAGCTGATAAAAGATGAGGATTACTTTTTTAATAAGTTTAATTAAAGCTTAAGAAGTACTGGTTGAGTGGTGATTATATGTCTCTAGAAGAAAAAGTTCCAGTATTTTTTTTTTAGTTTCGTAAGATCGTTTATTCTTAATTGTCAATAAATATAACAGTTACGTTTCGCTGTAAACTAGACAGCTTCTTCGGACATGTACATTTAATTTTTATGATTCAGTAATTAGTAAAAGTTAAAATTTGTAAGGGTATACGAAAATGTGTGATGGGTTTTCGTATATCTACCCTCACAAATTTTAACTTTTACTCAATCATAACAATTAAATGTCCGAAGAAGCTGTCTAGTTTACAGGGAAACGTAACTGTTACATTTATTGACAATTAAGAATAAACTCTCTTACGAAACTATAAAAAAAGCACTTGATTCGAACTTTTTCTTCTACAAACACATTTTTTAATAAGGGTACAAAATTTGAATTCCCAATTAGCAAATGATTCATTCTTAAATTTGTAAGCATAATTCGAACAAATTTTGTTTGAAGAAAAACGTCCAGTCTTTAAAATTTCCTGTTAGCAGTCACGATGTAGAGTTAGCATCTTCGAACATATAACAACAGGAAGGAATATCCCTATAGTTTAGTAGATGGTACAATGTAACGGAAGTTACGCAGGCTTTACGTCACAGTGACGTAACAGTAAACCATTTGTGATTGGTCAAACGGGTGTAGCGTGCAGTTTGTCGATTTAAAATAAAAAAATTACCAGTAGCGTAGAATTCATTATACGGTTAAGAACATAGAGAATGTGCAAAAAATTAGAAATATGCATACCAAATTAATTATGTTTAAAGGGCAATAAAATTTAAAAAAAAATTATGCATTTTATTTTGTTTACAGCAGGCGCGTAAACATACAAATGTTGGATTTACGACCCTGCTTAACAGTACACCAATGACTCGACGGAATACGTCACAGTAGGTAGCCATATTGGTAAACCATTAATGTTACTCATTTTGCCATATACATGTTCCTTCCTTTTGTTATATGTTCGAAGGTTAGCATACAAGCGATCAAGAAGACTAGAACAAAGAAAACCAATGCCAGAAGCAAATTAAGTATTTAAGTAATGAATGAAGATCGCATTGTGGATGACCCACAATAAAATATGTTCCGCATTAAGAACGGCTTTTCCTCCTTGTAACGGTCTTAATCCAACTCCAATGTAAGTCATAATATCAGTTAATGATATTAATGGCATTTTAAATAGCAACTGAACACAATTAACTTGCGAAATAAACCAAGGTAAACAAATAACTAAAAGTCAGCTGTCTCACATTCGACAGCCATCGCGATTTTTTGTGCTGACATCTATATTTACTTTGTTTCGCGAATACAACATTGAAGCAAACAAGCCCCACCTAAATATTAGTTACAGCAGGTGCCAACTAGTGCGTTAGTTATATAATGATGGTAGCTCGGTGTTTATAATGTGTTGGTAGTACTGGTATCAGCTGTTACAGTTTAGCTTGTTCTAACCTATATGCTTAATATCTGGTGAAAAGTAGTATAATTACAGGCTCATAATTATTTAAAAACGTAAATTATTAAAAATTGTATTTTATTGCAATGCATAAACATAGTTTATACTACGTATGAAACAGGGTTATGTTTATGTAAATAAAAACATTAGTTACAGTGTTACCAATAATCACCAACACAACAAACCTAAATTACTAATTGGCACCTTAAAATACCGGTTTTCAATTTGCTTCAAAAATAGTGGAGGGGATCATTAGAATGCTCAGTCCTTTAAGATACAGGTCAGTGGTAACATTACTGCGAGCATGGGAGTTATTGTACCCACCACTTCCAATTTTATTCTCTTAGGATGTTTCACCCCTTGAAAATGATGGAAGTTCCTCATGACCGAAGCTTTCTGTAATGTTGTTATGTGTAACGTCCTTTCTCTAAAAATGTTGTCTTAAGGTGTTATATGACTTGCAACGAAATTATTTATGGATATTGATTCATTTTTCCCCTAACAACTCCCTCCTTCAAAGGTCACTCTGTGACTGTGTCAGAAGATTTATATCTTCCTAGGCGAATTTCAACAGATTTGGTGCTCTTTAGTTGGAATACGCCCCTATTTAGAGCCCTTGGATTACCTTTGCTTCAGTACTCCTCCCCCCATTACTTTAGAATGCTTTTCATTTATCTCTTTATTGTTTCATATACAATGGCTAGTCAGTGGACTATTAGGTAAGCCTTTATATTGGAATGACCTGGTATCCAAATTCGTTTTGTACTGTAGCACTAAGCTAGAGCTAACCTCATGTGGCCCTAAGGCCTTTTAATAATGCATAACTGTTGTCACTATTGTGAGTGTCTCATTGATAGAGTTTCCTCTACAATAGAGTTTGCGTTGAGTGTGAAGATTTCTGTCTGGAGTGCTGTTGCATTACAACCCAGACTGCTTGCCAGTTCAAATTTTGCAATTCTCCCTACAAACCGTCCATATGAATTGCTCCTAGTTTCCTAAGGTCTGAGGGCTACAGATTTTAAGATAGTTAGCGTATTTTATTTCGACACTTGCGTCTCTCTATAAGATAAACAATAAGTTATTGTTACAAGCACATTTTTCAGATTACAATAGTTGTTTGTACACTCTGCAGACCTATTTAGGATCCAACATTATATTCTTTTGAAAAGAAATTAACAAATGATGCAAAATTTGCTTTGCATACCATCCTATACTATTAAAAATGTGAATTTGGGGATTCAAAAGATCGTAAAGTGCGACATTAAAACCGAGTTATAAGCAAGAGTTTTCCTGAAATCCTTTATTATTAGGTCCATCAAGAATCTGATCTATCATTAAGTACAATGACAGAAAAATAATGTTTAAATTACCCATCAAACTTTCCCATTATCATGTTATATAATTAGAGTATTTACTTACAGTTTACTTCAATAATTATGTACTTACTTTAGTAGACCAAACATTAGGTCCAAAATAGCCGAAACTAACTGTATTAATATAATAGAGATTTGTGCCTCTGTGACGTCGATCCTTCCGAAACGTAAGGTACCAGAAACGTAAGTTTGCCAATGTGCACAATAAAAGAGAGTCATCGCACAAAAACACTACAAAATTAACATAAGTAATGTTTATTCACGTATGTATGAGACGACTCACCTGAAAAAACATCCAGTGAGGATAATGACCTAATTGAATAGAGATACATGTTGATAATGCGACAAAAACCGTCGATATAGAATCGCATCCGTGGTCAAAAAGTTCACCTAGAGGTGAGGCTGAATTTGTTCTTCTAGCTTGTTTACCGTCGATAGCGTCTAAACTTTGATACACAAATAATCCTAATGCACATAAAAAGCAGGCCCATCGTGGTGCTTCTATCTTAGCGTCAGGTGCATACCTATACAAATATAACTTTAGAATGAAACGATATCGTACTTGTATACGTACCAAACTAATATAAGCGTAGTGATCACATTTATAAGTAAACCAACTATAGTAATGAGGTTAGGTGCTAACCAGATGGGTAATCTTTCGACTAGCCAAGTCCACCACGGTTGCAAAACTTTGTCCAATAAACTAGTACTCGTACATGCATATTTGTGTTCACTTAAACGTTTTAGTTGGGCATTAGAAAGTAGTTTCTGTTTGTACAGTTGCATCTTCAGTAACCCTAACCACACATTTAGTGTTTGTATTGATAAAAATGTGATGTTTTATTGAAAATTTAGCACTGAAATTTCCGTCAACTAAACGTAAACATTCCACATGAAGAAATCATTTCGTCATATTTTCCCACTACGTTCGAAAAAAATCATTCCATACTTGAACTCAGGACGGGATGACGTAGCATGACGTTTGGCAAGAGATATTATCGTCTATCTCTGTTTATCATCCACAAATTGATTTAACTATCTTCGTTATGTTATGAAGTTTGCATTGCCAACATAACGGTATTGACTATTGACTTGACAGAGTGAGGGATTTTAGTATTTATATACAGTTGACTTCATACAAAAAGTTCAAGGATAACCACTTGATTTTATTAAATCAATTAAACATATTGATAACGGTCTATTATTTAAATAGGTATCGACTGTTTTCTTTGACCATCAAATGCATTCACTTAACGGTGACACCAGATACATTGATATTACAATAGCTTCATGTATTTATTTTGAATCTTTGTACTTTGAGTACAAATTAAACATTTGATTGTTCTCAAATAGCAAATTGTCAATGGTTTTGGTTTTGGTAGGTACGGTCACTTGCTTAAAACTTTCTGAAATCTCAAGCCTCAAGCAGCTTTTGCTATTTCACTTTTGTCTGTGTCCTTGTAACATCTTGTAACGTCTTTTTCTATAAAATCATGATCTAATAAACATGAATTCTCGATTCTGTGCTGGGAGAAGATAGTCTATACGCCTACGCACACGCAGGTTTATTCACTTGGGCCCCTTTTGTACCACCACCATCCATAATTAAAATCGTACCGGACTCCACCATAACTAAGAAATAATTCGTGGACTCCACGACGTCATCCAAGTCACTCCACAAGTATAAACACAAAACACACCTGAGGATGTTGGTAGGAGAAGCGCCTCCCATCGGCCAGGGTTCTTCAAACAAAGATACTCGGGGCTGTACAAGTGCAGAACACTCATGAAAAATGTGATGCGTCGTCTATTCAGCATGCTCATTGCTCTACAAGATTGCCATTGAACCAACCAAGTTTGAGCAGTACGTGTATACTTATTTTTATTTAGTATGTGCAGACCCCAGATAAAGTAGTAGTTAGGAGCCTGTTTTTTCATCATAGACCTGTGTACACAATCGCTCGACCCTTCCAGACAATCCCTTGAAAGTTTCTCACGCATGACGGCAGTTTAACAACAAATTCCACCTAGCTTTGTGTTGAGCTTTAAGTGTATTAGAATTAGACCATTTACAATTAGTAAGTACTAAGTGGAAGGATCGTCAGGTGTGGACCACAAAACGCCTGTTTTGAGGTCAATTTCCTTGCTATAAGCGTTGAGTGAAAATTGAGTGAAAAATATAAAGAGGCGAAACTTCACTTGATTTATCGTCGCTCCTGAGGGGTCTGAGATGTGGATGTCGCTATACGCGTAAAAATGCATTTGGGTCTGAGGGTTCAATGTCTCATTCAACGCTTCAGTTCTATGTACGCGTGCGTACCAGAACGTTCTTTACCGTTTAAAGAAATACGTACTGTAGAAGTTATAATTTTGTGCAATGCGTTATGAAAATGAATGTTTCATCTAATCACGTTTATGTTTACAATAAATGCAACAAAAATCAAAGAAAACAAAAACATATAAGCTTTTTTAGATTTCCTATAAAAAAGTAGTGGCCAAAAAATTGCGGCAATATAGAAATTGCTTTAAAAGATAGTGATAGTTTAGTTAGGTAATAATAAATTGATATGTGAAGATGTGAAAAACATTTTTTATCTTCGGACATTATTATAAGAAGTAAGCGAAAGCTGCTACAGAAGATGCAATCCCTATCGAATATTCTACAACAGGTAAGTGCATTTTTATCGATTTTTTATATAATTACACTGTAAACATTTTTATATAGGTTTGTTGGAGAATTATTGAACTTTACTTAATTAAAATTTCGCTGCAGAAAAACATTCATTGTTATCTAAAAAAATATCGTTTATAGATTTTGTACCGAAATTATAGGGAAGTAACATTTAAATCAGTATCTCTAAATTAGTGTTTCCTACTAGTAGAAGACGGGCACCTTTTCCCCCCCCGTTTTGACGTCACGGTGGGGGGGGGGGCATGGCCCACGTGGGGGACGTGTTTTATCCTTAGGGATGACGTAATTTATCTTTAGGGATGATTCTGGATGACGTAATTTATTTTTAGGGTTGATTCTGGATGCTGGCTAACTTTCTGGGTGCCCTTTTGGCTTTCTGGATGCCATTTTGGCTTTTCTGGATGCTGGATGCTGGATGCCCTTTTGGTTTCTGGTTTCTAAACGCCTTTTTGCCTTTCCCGGATGCTGAATGCCTTTTTGGCTTTTGGTTTCTTAATACCCTTTTGCCTTTCTGTTTTCTTAATGTACTTTTGCTTTTTTCTGTTTTCTTAATGCCTTTTTGGTCTTCTAGGTTCCTGACCTTTTTGCCTTTCCCGGATGCTGAATGCCTTTTTGGCTTTTGGTTTCTTAATACCCTTTTGGCTTTCTGTTTTCTTAATGTCCTTTTTCTGTTTTCTTAATGCCTTTTTGGTCTTCCAGGCTCCTGACCTTTTTGCCTTTTCGGGTTTCTTAACGCCTTTTGGCCTTTCCCGGATGCTGAATGCCTTTTTGGCTTTTGGTTTCTTAATACCCTTTGGCTTTATGGTTTCTTAATGTCCTTTTGCTTTTTTCTGTTTTCTTAATGCCTTTTTGGTCTTCCAGGTTCCTGACCTTTTGCCTTTTCGGGTTTCTTAACGCCTTTTTGCCTTTCACGGATGCTGAATGCCTTTTTGCCTTTTGGTTTCTTAATACCCTTTTGGCTTTCTGTTTTCTTAATGTCCTTTTGCTTTTTCTTAATGCCTTTTTGGTCTCCCAGGTTTCTGTCCTTTTTGCCTTTTCGGGTTTCTTAACGCCTTTTTGCCTTTCCCGGATGCTGAATGCCTTTTTGGTTTTTGGTTTCTTAATACCCTTTTGGCTTTCTGGTTTCTTAATGTCCTTTTGCTTTTTCTGTTTTCTTAATGCCTTTTTGGCCTTTCAGGTTCCTAACCTTTTTGCCTTTTCGGGTTTCTTAACGCCTTTTTGCCTTTCCCGGATGCTGAATGCCTTTTTGGCTTTTGGTTTCTTAATAGTTAATACCCTTTTGGCTTTCTGTTTTCTTAATACCCTTTTGGTTTTTCTTAATGCCTTTTTGGCCTTCCAGGTTCCTGACCTTTTTGCCTTTTCGGGTTTCTTAACACCTTTTTGCCTTTCCAGGATGCTGAATGCCTTTTTGGCTTTTGGTTTCTTAATACCCTTTTGGCTTTCTGGATGACTTTCTGAATATGTGTTTTACTTTTTTAATTATGTTTATTGCATAAAGTCCCGCTCAAGTAAACACACAGAGGAGGAGGTGTTGGAAACTTCTACAGTGGAGGATTTCCGTATGGTAACGGTATAGATTAGAAAAGCGCATTTACTAAAATTCATTTATTTTTATGATTGTGAAAACATATATTATACAGAAGCTTAATTATATTATCATTTTCAATTAGATTTACAGTAAACAAATTTTCAAAAAAATCTAAGTCGCTAAGTTTAAAGTATAAAAACATTAAACAATAAAGTCCGCAAACGTTTGAATGGTAATCTTGAAGTACTTTGTCGTTGTAACGGTAGAATGTCGAATTCTTTTCCAAAAATCTCAGGTGATATCCCTCCGGTGGTCGACCAAAGGAATCAAAATATTCTCCTCGTCCATTCCCATCAATGTAGATTGTAGCTCAATGTTCTCCAGGCCTGTATGACGGATCGGTGTTTACAATAATGGCACAAGGTCTTGGTGCGTGTTTCGGCAATTGATTACAAGCACATACAAGTCGAAATACATTTTTCTGACCCGGAATCAGATGCAGCAACTTGAGAATTTGACCCGTATTCATCCTTGGAATTTGTCTGCTCCCATTCTTGAAGTAGTAAAACGTTTTCTAAGGCACACATAGGATCCTCAATAGTATGATGCATGCAGCGATAAGCTTGCGCTTCTTTCTTCAAATTTTTAAGCGATGGACATTCATTGTCTTCCAGATTCACGATTGGTTTGTTAAGAAATCCCAGTACCTGGCACTTTTCAATACCTTTCACATAAATTTTGTTGTAAGACTTCAGGACTTTTGTAGCTTCTCGTTCGAAATCTTGGAATGGGACATATCCCGAACTCCAACGAAGACCGTGATGACGTGTCTCGAGATAATTTACAGTTTTCTTTGCATCATGGGATAATGTCGAATAGGATGTTGGTGGTTTAAATAGGAAAACCGCCAGATTACCATCATCCGTAACTACGGCAAACTCTTTAGGAATGAATTTATTGTCATCCCCCCGAAACCCTTGCAAATCCACAAATGCAGCAGCGACCATTCTTCTCGACCGTATAACAGAAACTGGGGCTGCTAAACGGAACAGTATGGAAATGTTCAATTTCGTAATAAGGATATAATTTGTTATGCCTAAGGGCAGGAATTGTTTACAGCAAATAAGGTCTAAGGCTAGAAAAATATTTATTAGATTTGATTAAATAAATAAATAAATCATTTAATGTCTTTTGTCTTTTTGTCTTTTTGGCTTTTCTGGATGTCCTTCTGTTGCAAAACATTTTATGCTTTTGTATACATTTTGTCATTTTTGAAACAAAAACATCTTATCTCCTGAATTAGTTTTCTTAGAAGTATGTCCACGAATCAAAACTAAGAAACAAAAATACTTAAGTCGGAATCTATTTCTATTTCCACCTTAAATTGCGAAATGTTTGGAATTCTTTACGTTGTTGCATACTCCCTTTTCTCTGAAAATGTTGTGAGAAAACAATTTTTGTCTTGATCAGCCATTTTTTGTAAACAAGGTTCGGTGCGCACAACATAATTTACGGTGCGCACAACATAATTTACGGTGCGCACAACAATATTTTCGGTGAGCCCTACCATCCTATGGTGCGCACAACACCAATTACGGTGCGCACGACAACCTTTTCGGTGCGCACAACACCATTTACGGTGCGCAATACCAAATTTTCGGTGCGCACGATTAGTCATTCTACTTTTGGTGGGAATTTTGATTTTTGCAGCCATTTTGGTTTTGTCGGTCATATTTAATGGCCAAGCAAGCTGCATACGTGGACTTTGGAAAGAAATACAGGATTTAAACTATAAACAAAACTAAATCATATTGTTGCGTCTGTGTGACTGTTTGATTAATGAGGAATCATTATCAACAAATTAAAGTAATGGACTGTATATTTTTGTTTATTGAAAATGCTACATTTTTAGTTTATATAAAGTTTTAACCGATTTACAAATAACGCGACCGTCTTTCATTGCATACTCAAACTTACTCTTCGATTAGCAGGTAAAACGTTACCCCCAACCGCATGCATTACTTATCAATCACGTATCGCGCAGCCCAAGCTGACATAAATTGATAAGCATTAAACATAAACCAAATTTCTGAACATAATTCGGCCCCCTTGAAAGGACCCCTTTCAAAATAAAGGAAAAATGATGTGATGTGAACATTAGAAATTATAACTAATACATGAACTCTTATATGAAACTTTAATGGTTAACTTAAACTAATCTGTTCTGGCTAATTTCTAAACACTGTTATTCGTTGTCAACTAATGGTAGAACACATATTTTATTGACAGCTCTCTTGTACACACTGTTTGCAGTTTTCACGAGCACTACGCGCACCACTGCGTCTTCGCCTGGGAAAACCTCGGTTATTCTGCCGACCTTCCATTGTGCTGGTGGTATATTATCTTCTTTGAGTAAAACTAGTTGTCCTTCTCTTAAATTTCGGGAATGCACTTGCCATTTTGTTCTGGTTTGTAGAGAGGTCAGGTATTCCGTCGACCAACGCTGCCATAGATGTTGGTACAGCTTCTGAATGTGATTCCATCGCGATATCTTGTTGATTGGAATGTCTCTATAACGCAATTCGGGCATGCTATTCAAGGCTTCACCTATGAGAAAATGTGATGGTGTAAGGACAGAAAGGTCAGTAAATTCATGTGATGAAGGTAAGGCTAAAGGATGTTTGCAGTCTATCGGAAGATCAGTTTTATGCAGTCGCCCACCAACTCTCAGCAATTCGTCTTCATCTAGAAAACATGCTAACGAGCTTAGTTTGCTACCCTTTGGTAGAGGTTGTTGTCGTCGTAATGTGTGAATTTCTTGTGAGAACACTTGTGATTGGGTTAATTTTATTAAACGCTTTAATGCTTCCCTTAATTCCGTTCCAGTTAGACTGCCGCTGTTCTTATTTTTAAAACGCAAACAATATGCTACGATACGTTGCAACTTGGTGAGTGATGAATATCTTTCTATTATGCTGTTGTCGACAACATTTGTTTGTAGACAATAAGCATTGTTCTTTCGTGTTTCTGCATCGATACATGAGGTTTGTTCCTGTGAGTTCAAACATGATTCATCGCTTCGTTCGTATGTGAAATCTTCCTGTAACCATTTAGGGCCGTTCCACCATAAATGGTTTTTGATTAAATCCGTCGGTAGAGAGCCTCTAGAAATGATGTCCGCAGGATTTTCCAAAGTACTGACATGTCGCCAATCTGTAGGGTTTGTGTTGCATTGAATCTCCGACACCCGGTTGGCCACGAAGGTTTTCCAGGTGTTAGGCGTTGCTGCAATCCAATGACAGACTATAGTGGAATCCGTCCATAAATATACATGTTCAATAGGTTGTGAAATGCTAGTCATTAATTTAGAAATCAATCGTGACAACAAGAGTGCTGCACAAAGTTCCAGCCTGGGTAACGTAAGTACCTTTAACGGAGCAACCTTGCCTTTCGAGCACAAGAGTCGTACTGAATGTATTCCATTTTTGTGTATCGTCCTTATGTAGACACAGGCTCCATGCGCACGCTCACTGGCGTCACAGAATCCATGTAACTCCAGCGACTCGTGCCCAGTGAAATCTGTTACTCTTCTGAGTATGTTTAACGCATTTAATAGTGGTAATTGTTTATGTAGGTTTGACCAGAGTTGGTGCTCGTTCTGTGCTATAGGATCATCCCAGTCTATGCGCATCAACCATAATTGCTGTAAAATCAGCTTGGCTAATGTGATAACTGGACCTACTAACCCAAGTGGGTCAAAAATCTGTGATATACTTGACAGGATAATTCGTTTTGTGTAATGGCCTTCCGCCTTGTAGTTGTTGTGAAATTTCAAAACATCTTGATTTGAGTTCCATATAAGTCCCAACGTTTTCGAATTTTCTAATTTATTCTGGGGCATTATATAGTTATCCTCGTTTGCATGTGTTGCGGGTAAAATGCTTGAATGATTACTTCTCCATTTCCGAAGTTTGAGACACCCTTGCCTTAGAATGTGTGTTATTTCTTATCGCAATCTTTTCGCCTCTTCCTCGGTTTGCGTTCCTGTCAGAAGATCATCCACGTAGAAGTCCCTTTGAATTGCCCTTGCAGAATGAGGAAACTCCCTTTGGTTATCTAAGGCTAATTGGTGCAGGCATCTTACTGCCAGAAAAGGAGCTGATGTGGTTCCATATGTCACAGTATTTAAGCAAAAGGTTTGAATATTTTCGTCTGGATTCTTTCGCCACAGAATTTTTTGATATTTTCTATCTTCTTCGTGAATATCTACCTGCCTGTACATTTTTTCAACGTCTGCCGTCAAAACAAATTTGTGAAAACGAAAGTCAATCAGAATGTCGAACAACTCTCTTTGTATTGTGGGACCCTTCATCAGGATGTCATTCAGTGACGTGCCAGACGAGGTCGGTGCTGAGGCATCAAACACGACTCGTAATTGAGTTGTCAAACTGTCCCTTTTGTATACTGGGTGATGTGGCATATAGTAGCCGTCTTCACCATCCTCATTTATGATGCTCATGTGATTTAATTCAGAATATTCATTTATAAAATTCGAATATTCGCTCTTCAGTTGCGCATCGCGTGCGAACCGTTTTTCTAATGAAATAAACCTTTTGAACGCCATAGTTTTTGACTCAGCTAAAATAGCTGTATTATCCTTGAACGGAAGCCTTACTGAAAATCTACCATTGTGGCTGCGTTTGACATTGGTTTGAAAATGCAGCTCGCAATCCTGCTCTTCTTTTGTGATTAAAGGTTTTTGACTGATCTCTTCAATTTCCCAAAACTCCTTCAGCTGCTCATGTAAATCTTCCTTTGTCGTTAAATTGCAAACTGAAACTTGATGACTCTGAAAAGGTGTAGGAATTTTTCCAGAAACTACCCAACCTAATTTCGTGTTCTGTATGAACGGACCATTCTTGTGTAACTTGATGTTGCCGTTGCAAAAAAGCTCAGCATGTAACTCAGCGCCAATCAGCATATCCACGGCTTTAGAATTTGTGAAATCGGGGTCTGCCAGATTAATGTTGTGAGGTATTTCAATATCTTCCATTATTATACTTGTTAATGGTAAGTTTTCTGTAATTTTTGGCAAGACAATAAATTTTAAAGTGGTTTTAAATGAGTTAAAACGTGAGTATATAGTGATTGTAGCTGATTGGTTAACGTATGTATTAGCATTATTTATGCCCTTGATTGTCAAACCTTCGGATTGTGTTTGGAAATTGTGTGAGTCGCAAAACTGTTTGGTAATGAAATTACATTGTGAACCGGAATCAAGTAACAAGCGACATGATGTGTATCTTCCATTTTCATCAATTACGTTGACTACTGCTGTGGTCAGTAATATTTGAAGTGGATTTGTGTATAAGCGTTCCCTGGAGGCTTCTGTGTGTGACAATGAAACGCCCTGTTGCATAGTTTCGGCCACGCCTGAATGTGATACTCGAATATTATCTAGTGTTGTTGACTGTTTGTCTGAGCTGGTGCCTTCATTTCCAGCTTGTACGCCATTTTCATCGCCAATGGCTTCCTTGTGTGTTTTTGTGTTGTCTAAATGCAATAAGGTGTTGTGTTTTTTAGAACAGACCTTACATGCACTTGATTGACATCTTGATGACGTATGATTGGATGCGAGACAATTTGTGCATAGTTTGAGACGTTTGGTTTCGTCAATACGTTGTTGTACTGTCATAGCCAAGAATTTCTCACAGGCATAGAATCTATGTGCTTTATCACAAAACCAACAGTTCTGATGATTGCTACCTTTGGCCTGTGTGACCAAATGGGAGGCATGAATGTTTTGTGAACCGTATCGCCGAACGTCTTGCTTATTATGTGGAGCTTTGTTTTGTGGTGTTGGTGATGTCTGTGTTTGATCAGATTTTCGTTCTAAGCATTCTAATAAATTACATCGACGCTGTAAAAAATCCGAAAACTCATTGTACGTTGGTAAAGTGTCTTTATCGGCAGCTTTCGTTTCCCATTCTTTTAGCGTGCCTTTGTCCAATTTACTTGACAATAGAAACACCAGGAGCAAGTCTTTAACTTGCGTGTCTGTATGCCCCTTTGCTTCTAATGCGCTTATGTGTGTTTGAAAAGTATCAACGAGTTTACGAAGTTGTGTATAACTTGATTTTGACGCATCTTGTATTTCAAATAATGATTTTACGTGACTCAAAGTCGTTAACTTTTTGTTTTCAAAACGGCGTTTTAGTAACTCTAGCGCGACTGGATAATTAGCATCTGTTGTTTCCAATGAGGCAATTATCTGATATCCGTCACCCTTTATTGCCGATTTCAAATAATGCAATTTTTGAATATTGGTTAGGGAACTATTTTGATCGATCAAAGATTGAAAAAGATCGTAAAAGTTGTTCCAGTCTTGTAATGATCCGCTATTAAAAGTGGGAATATTAACTGCGGGAAGCTTAACTTCAGGATAAGGTATGTTAGGAGAGTTGTTGTGATTGGAGGGTTGCGAAATAGAATTGTCTAAGATAGCATCTGCCCTTGAAAGTGCACCGTAATAATACGCTTCAAATGCCTCTCTTTCCTTATCATCGACTGTGTTTGTAGTTTGTTCAATTTCAGTTTGAATAACGTCATATTCATTTAGCAAAGACTCTAAACCTTGTCTTCGCGTTTTTAATTGATTTAAATTTATATTAGAGGAAGATTCGTCTAACCATGTTAGAAATCTGGTAATCTTTGCCCTGACCGCCCCTCTTTTGTAGTTCAAACCTTCCATTTTAATAAATACAATGTGCAAATGACAAGTGCTAAGTAAACAAACAGTAGTGGCCTACCTTGTGCTGATGTATGTACTTGTACCTGTTAAATCTTCCTGAGTGTGTCTCTGTGGATGATTTGCCAGGTGTTTAAGCTGGTTTGTGTCTGCTGATATGAAACTTTTGAAGCTGCACACCACTTGTTGAATTTAAAATCGTCCTTGTCGGTGCATTTAATATCACTGATAATTATTAAACCGTACCGTTTATGCTATTTTTCGCGTTATATCCGCTCGAATCTAGGACCAAATGTTGCGTCTGTGTGACTGTTTGATTAATGAGGAATCATTATCAACAAATTAAAGTAATGGACTGTATATTTTTGTTTATTGAAAATGCTACATTTTTAGTTTATATAAAGTTTTAACCGATTTACAAATAACGCGACCGTCTTTCATTGCATACTCAAACTTACTCTTCGATTAGCAGGTAAAACGTTACCCCCAACCGCATGCATTACTTATCAATCACGTATCGCGCAGCCCAAGCTGACATAAATTGATAAGCATTAAACATAAACCAAATTTCTGAACACATATGTTTGAAGCATGTTAGGAACATTTTGCCTTTTTGGCTTTATGAATGCCCTTTCGGCTTTTTCGGATAACTTCCATAATGACTTTTTGGGTTTCCTGGATGACGTAATCCGTTACTCGATTATAGATTAGATTAAATAAATCGTGTAGTACCTTCCTCATTGTTGATCCGCAATATTTTTGTCCACAAAGTACGGTGAGCAAGACAAAATTTCTAATTTTATAGTGCGCACCACAACATTTATGGTGCGCAAGGCAAAAAAATGTACCCTGCGCAAGGCTGACATTGCTGTGAAATGTACTTAACATGCTTCAAATCTATGATTTAGCTTATATTTTTCATATTGTACTTATCAAAAAAGCAATAACATAAAGAATTTAAACACCTACAAACCTTTAACTTTCATATTTCATAAAAGATAGCAATATTACTTGATATTTTGGTTTTTGTTGTTATATTACAATAAGTCATAACAATAAGGAAGTCATTCGGAAAAGCCAAAAAGGCATTAAGGAAGTCATCCAGGAAGTCATTCGGAAGTCAAAAAGGCATTAAGGAAGTCATCCAGAAAGTCGTCCACTAGGGATAAATCACGTCCCCCACGTGGGCCTTGCACTGAAGTAGCTGTTTTGCTTTATCGCATTGTTAGATTCATTTAAGTTTATTTATAAACAGAATCTTTTTTACCATTTGGTTAGCATTCGAATTAAAATATACTTCAGTGCAAGGCCCACGTGGGGGACGTGATTTATCCCTAGTGGACGACTTTCTGGATGACTTCCTTAATGCCTTTTTGACTTCCGAATGACTTCCTGGATGACTTCCTTAATGCCTTTTTGGCTTTTCCGAATGACTTCCTTATTGTTATGACTTATTGTAATATAACAACAAAAACCAAAATATCAAGTAATATTGCTATCTTTTATGAAATATGAAAGTTAAAGGTTTGTAGGTGTTTAAATTCTTTATGTTATTGCTTTTTTGATAAGTACAATATGAAAAATATAAGCTAAATCATAGATTTGAAGCATGTTAAGTACATTTCACAGCAATGTCAGCCTTGCGCAGGGTACATTTTTTTGCCTTGCGCACCATAAATGTTGTGGTGCGCACTATAAAATTAGAAATTTTGTCTTGCTCACCGTACTTTGTGGACAAAAATATTGCGGATCAACAATGAGGAAGGTACTACACGATTTATTTAATCTAATCTATAATCGAGTAACGGATTACGTCATCCAGGAAACCCAAAAAGTCATTATGGAAGTTATCCGAAAAAGCCGAAAGGGCATTCATAAAGCCAAAAAGGCAAAATGTTCCTAACATGCTTCAAACATATGATTTAGTTTTGTTTATAGTTTAAATCCTGTATTTCTTTCCAAAGTCCACGTATGCAGCTTGCTTGGCCATTAAATATGACCGACAAAACCAAAATGGCTGCAAAAATCAAAATTCCCACCAAAAGTAGAATGACTAATCGTGCGCACCGAAAATTTGGTATTGCGCACCGTAAATGGTGTTGTGCGCACCGAAAAGGTTGTCGTGCGCACCGTAATTGGTGTTGTGCGCACCATAGGATGGTAGGGCTCACCGAAAATATTGTTGTGCGCACCGTAAATTATGTTGTGCGCACCGTAAATTATGTTGTGCGCACCGAACCTTGTTTACAAAAAATGGCTGATCAAGACAAAAATTGTTTTCTCACAACATTTTCAGAGAAAAGGGAGTATGCAACAACGTAAAGAATTCCAAACATTTCGCAATTTAAGGTGGAAATAGAAATAGATTCCGACTTAAGTATTTTTGTTTCTTAGTTTTGATTCGTGGACATACTTCTAAGAAAACTAATTCAGGAGATAAGATGTTTTTGTTTCAAAAATGACAAAATGTATACAAAAGCATAAAATGTTTTGCAACAGAAGGACATCCAGAAAAGCCAAAAAGACAAAAAGACAAAAGACATTAAATGATTTATTTATTTATTTAATCAAATCTAATAAATATTTTTCTAGCCTTAGACCTTATTTGCTGTAAACAATTCCTGCCCTTAGGCATAACAAATTATATCCTTATTACGAAATTGAACATTTCCATACTGTTCCGTTTAGCAGCCCCAGTTTCTGTTATACGGTCGAGAAGAATGGTCGCTGCTGCATTTGTGGATTTGCAAGGGTTTCGGGGGGATGACAATAAATTCATTCCTAAAGAGTTTGCCGTAGTTACGGATGATGGTAATCTGGCGGTTTTCCTATTTAAACCACCAACATCCTATTCGACATTATCCCATGATGCAAAGAAAACTGTAAATTATCTCGAGACACGTCATCACGGTCTTCGTTGGAGTTCGGGATATGTCCCATTCCAAGATTTCGAACGAGAAGCTACAAAAGTCCTGAAGTCTTACAACAAAATTTATGTGAAAGGTATTGAAAAGTGCCAGGTACTGGGATTTCTTAACAAACCAATCGTGAATCTGGAAGACAATGAATGTCCATCGCTTAAAAATTTGAAGAAAGAAGCGCAAGCTTATCGCTGCATGCATCATACTATTGAGGATCCTATGTGTGCCTTAGAAAACGTTTTACTACTTCAAGAATGGGAGCAGACAAATTCCAAGGATGAATACGGGTCAAATTCTCAAGTTGCTGCATCTGATTCCGGGTCAGAAAAATGTATTTCGACTTGTATGTGCTTGTAATCAATTGCCGAAACACGCACCAAGACCTTGTGCCATTATTGTAAACACCGATCCGTCATACAGGCCTGGAGAACATTGAGCTACAATCTACATTGATGGGAATGGACGAGGAGAATATTTTGATTCCTTTGGTCGACCACCGGAGGGATATCACCTGAGATTTTTGGAAAAGAATTCGACATTCTACCGTTACAACGACAAAGTACTTCAAGATTACCATTCAAACGTTTGCGGACTTTATTGTTTAATGTTTTTATACTTTAAACTTAGCGACTTAGATTTTTTTGAAAATTTGTTTACTGTAAATCTAATTGAAAATGATAATATAATTAAGCTTCTGTATAATATATGTTTTCACAATCATAAAAATAAATGAATTTTAGTAAATGCGCTTTTCTAATCTATACCGTTACCATACGGAAATCCTCCACTGTAGAAGTTTCCAACACCTCCTCCTCTGTGTGTTTACTTGAGCGGGACTTTATGCAATAAACATAATTAAAAAAGTAAAACACATATTCAGAAAGTCATCCAGAAAGCCAAAAGGGTATTAAGAAACCAAAAGCCAAAAAGGCATTCAGCATCCTGGAAAGGCAAAAAGGTGTTAAGAAACCCGAAAAGGCAAAAAGGTCAGGAACCTGGAAGGCCAAAAAGGCATTAAGAAAAACCAAAAGGGTATTAAGAAAACAGAAAGCCAAAAGGGTATTAACTATTAAGAAACCAAAAGCCAAAAAGGCATTCAGCATCCGGGAAAGGCAAAAAGGCGTTAAGAAACCCGAAAAGGCAAAAAGGTTAGGAACCTGAAAGGCCAAAAAGGCATTAAGAAAACAGAAAAAGCAAAAGGACATTAAGAAACCAGAAAGCCAAAAGGGTATTAAGAAACCAAAAACCAAAAAGGCATTCAGCATCCGGGAAAGGCAAAAAGGCGTTAAGAAACCCGAAAAGGCAAAAAGGACAGAAACCTGGGAGACCAAAAAGGCATTAAGAAAAAGCAAAAGGACATTAAGAAAACAGAAAGCCAAAAGGGTATTAAGAAACCAAAAGGCAAAAAGGCATTCAGCATCCGTGAAAGGCAAAAAGGCGTTAAGAAACCCGAAAAGGCAAAAAGGTCAGGAACCTGGAAGACCAAAAAGGCATTAAGAAAACAGAAAAAAGCAAAAGGACATTAAGAAACCATAAAGCCAAAAGGGTATTAAGAAACCAAAAGCCAAAAAGGCATTCAGCATCCGAGAAAGGCCAAAAGGCGTTAAGAAACCCGAAAAGGCAAAAAGGTCAGGAGCCTGGAAGACCAAAAAGGCATTAAGAAAACAGAAAAAGGACATTAAGAAAACAGAAAGCCAAAAGGGTATTAAGAAACCAAAAGCCAAAAAGGCATTCAGCATCCGGGAAAGGCAAAAAGGTCAGGAACCTAGAAGACCAAAAAGGCATTAAGAAAACAGAAAAAAGCAAAAGTACATTAAGAAAACAGAAAGGCAAAAGGGTATTAAGAAACCAAAAGCCAAAAAGGCATTCAGCATCCGGGAAAGGCAAAAAGGCGTTTAGAAACCAGAAACCAAAAGGGCATCCAGCATCCAGCATCCAGAAAAGCCAAAATGGCATCCAGAAAGCCAAAAGGGCACCCAGAAAGTTAGCCAGCATCCAGAATCAACCCTAAAAATAAATTACGTCATCCAGAATCATCCCTAAAGATAAATTACGTCATCCCTAAGGATAAAACACGTCCCCCACGTGGGCCATGCCCCCCCCCCCCACCGTGACGTCAAAACGGGGGGGAAAAGGTGCCCGTCTTCTACTCCTACTTCACGCTACAAGTACATATTATCAACGAAAAAAGTACATTAATGGAAAAATAAAAGCGATTTTAATTCCTCTGAAAGTACGAGGTTTGATCAAAAACTAAGTGGAATTTTAAAATTTCACGGGGCGTATAAGTAAAATTGTCACAATTTATCTTTGTGTTGTTATTTAACATGTACCTTGCGTATCTTTACAAATAGTAATATTTCGTGGATACTTGTTGATGATTGCTGAAAAAGTTGCACGTATATTTTGGTAGGTATTCTCCGCGATATTTATTTGCCGAACAAATGTTGCAAATTAAAGCTCGCTTTAAATATATAATAACGTGTTCCATGTTCAAAATGCTGTATGTTGCTTTTGGGAACTTTTAGATGAATAAAACAAGGGATTACAAGAAAAAGGTGAAGGCATTGAAGATGCGATCATCGACGTGGACACCCTAGTTCATCAAGAACTAATGACAACATTGAAAAAGTTAAGAAAAAATTATGAACACCGACATCATATCATCTGTTTGATATTTTGATATTGATGATATTTGGAGCAGCAGGATTTATTATGAAATTATTAAAGTTCGATCAAAAGCAGAGCCCAAAGGAAATTGCTCAGGAGTTGTTGATTAAAGTCAATGAGGATCCAAATTTGCTGAAACGGTTTATAATGACGTCAAATCTCAGACCCAATCGTCTTGATAAATGCTTCCCGAACTGTCAAAATCGCAAGTTCCTTTAAATTTGATCGAATGTGAATACTTGTTCACTGTTTTCTTCAGGTTTCAAAACGCAGTGCACCATTAGTGCATATCATCAGCTCGTACGGAAGTCTTGTGTTGTTTGCATAAAGAAATCCAATGAAAATGCTCGTAGTTGTGGCGAAAGAACTCTTAGAAATTGTACTACGATAACACACGTGCTCGCACTTCATATTTTCGTGATTTTTTGCCAAAAGCAACATTATTATGGGACCTCGGCTCAGCCACTGTTTCCTGCGACTTATTCCTACTCCCAAACATAAAAAAATTGTTACAGTCATTCACATTAATTTCCAAACACAAACTATACAACGTAATTTATTTTATTAAATTTATGCGAATTATTTGATCAAACTTCGTACGTATAAGTTGAAATGCGGAACAGGGATGACAACAAACGTAATTTCGTATGGTATTTTTCTATATCGAACATGTTTTTTTATAGATTATGTACCTACATTAAATAATAAAAATAAATTTCCAGGTAACTCGCCATGGATATTTCCTGAAACTTCAATCCATTCCAGTCCACTGAAAACAAAAAGAGGAACGAATACCCAAGAAAAACGTATGGTAGGAAAAGAACTTTAAGTGAAATATCTACAGTTGTCGGCACAGCATCAAGTTCTGAAAGAAACGAATAGAAGGTTATTTCACTAAACATTTACGGCGAACATGGGTAAATTCAGACATAAGTGATCGTGTTTTGAACATGCTATTTGATTCTGAAAATACTTTAAACAAAAGGTGCGCAGTATTAACAAGTACATATCTAGTATTAAAAAAATTAGAATGATATTAAAAGCCAAACCGTAAAATAGTAAAACAATCCACAGCCGTCTCATATGAAACATGTAAACTGAATAAAGAAAAATCTCCTCCTTTAGGGAACTGTAAAAGAACAGTAAGGATGCGCTCAGCTATCGTAAGCAGAGGCGTAGCGAGGATAGGGCGCGCCCGGGGACAATTATTAAAATTGCGCCCCCCCCCCCCCCCACCAGCGAAAATGCACAAAAAATCATTTTGATTTACATAATATCGTCATATATACAGTGTGTCTGCTTAATAATGACTATTTTATAAAGAGCAAACCACGTTTTCACTTGTATGCGGTTAAACTAAAACTTTAATGTGCCAAGCGTCAATTAAGAAGTCCTTGAATATTCACGTTAGACAAAATTTGTTTTAACATAAAAAGTTAATTTCAATTGACAAACGACGCAATTGGGAATCAAACTTTGCTAATGTAATTTAACCATTGACAGTTTTTGCCACATAATTAAATATGCAATGTACCTATTTAACTTCAGATAACTTTTTTCAGATGACATTGATTATTTAAAGAAGTTTTAATTAAAGTTTACGACTTGAATAATGCTGGACTAAAAATGCTACCTTGCCTACTTTCAATACTGATGAATTAGATGCAAATTAATTAATTGATACGACTAATGCCAGCGTCGTGGTATAAATAAATGAAGTCCCTAATAGATAAAGTTTAATTGTTGTATTTGCATGTTTTAACGAGTTACATAGCCTAATAATTCAAAATGTGTCGTCGACACATATAATAAACTTTAGCGGTATAAGTCGCTAAGATCCTGAGATTATCAGAACAGTTTAGATTCCTGATATAGGGACGGAGGATGCGCTCAGCTATCGTAAGCAGAGGCGTAGCGAGGATAGGGCGCGCCCGGGGACAATTATCAACAGATCAACAGATCTGGGGGGGGGGGGGGGGGCTCAAGCCCCACTGATAATATGAGAAGAAGTATGTATATTATGTATAACCAGTGGCGGCTTCACCATTAGGTCATTCGGTCAATGACCTCCCAAAGAATAAATGCCACATGCAGCAATTACATAATATACGAAGTAGTTTTATAATGCATAATCTGTTATAATTTCATGCTCTCCCGTTAACGACGGAAACAAATACGAAGGTAAAGTACGCAGTTAAAGCTCGGAGGAAATCGTGTAGAGATCGTTTACTTTAGGTCAATGCTGCTCCATGACCACAATGGTTTAAATGCAATCAAAAAGCTAGTGAGTAAGACAGAGATAAACTTATTGAAACTTTATTTGCGGTAGACAAGGAAACATAAGGTCCCATTTCTGCATATGCGGTCAACAGCCGAAACCGAAATTTAGTTAGTTTAGTACGATCTTTTTTATACTGATGTTGGCTTAAGAAAAAGATAGAAAGCAGTGGTTTTATTTTTGTAATTTTTTCACGATTCGTAAGTGTGATATTTGAAAACGGAACGTGACTGTGAGCGTTTTAAGTATTTCGTGAACACATTCTATTCCTGAAAGTGCTGGAGCAATAGCGATGCTACAGTTATTTATAAATAATAACCTGTGCAACACATTTTCGGAAAATGTTAAGGTACTTTGGTACTAAATATATTGTGCACATTTCCCATGACGACTGTAGAAAGTGAACGTAGCTTCTTTACATTAAAGAGAATTAAATCATTTTTACGCAATACTATGGACCCGGACAAGAAAGACTTTCGGCGTTGGCAATGTTGAGCATAGAAAAGACTTTTATTAAAGGTATTTCAAATTTTAACGAACTTGTAATTGATCACTTCGCAAATAGTAAGGACAGGAGTATCGATTTAAAATTGAAAAGTGTTTAAATAAACATATAAGCACAAATTTTTACAGTGTTGTTTTATAACTGTCTTATAAAATTTGCAATGACCTCCTTGTAAAAGGAATCACAAGCCGCCACTGTGTATAACTATAGTTTTTTAAGATGTTTAGGGGGGCTAAATTGAAGTTTGGGGGCCCCCCCCCTAACTTCGCCCATGGTGGAGATCCAGAGTGGTGGGACTCCATATTACTATGTTGTAGGGCTTGTCCACTTGCGCCCTTGTACGCAAGGCTTCACTGTCTCTGAAAAGGAAAACTGAAGGTATTTTTATAAGAGTAGAAGAGCTGGAAGACCCTTTACCTTCCTTTTCCTTGATAAGAAAATTATCTCCGTCATTGTCGGAATAACGAACAAGGAGTGTTCCTTATTCCATTCTTCTGTTGATTTGAGAACAGATTGTATGAGATTGTACAGAGTGGTTGCTGCTCTGCTTCAAATGTGAGTTGAGTCGATAATCGTCAATATTATCTATTTACCTTCCTTTCTCCCTTTCTATGAAAGGATGACCGAAGACATATCAGCGACAAAGTCTTGCATCTACCCTAAACATCTAAGCACGCACCGATTTCCTACCAAATGGGGAAATAGTGAGAACTGGTCTTACACTGAGTATAGTGCGCACAGAGGAAGAACACACAAATTCAAGGAGATTGTACTGGGTGTTTTTATTTTAGGCACAGAGGGAGTATTGGATATAAAGTCTTTCTATGGCCACGAATGATGTGGAAATAAATTATTAAGTCGATTACCTGTGTGTTAGAGAATGGGAGAGAGGGATATCCTTCCTCCTGCTGCGGTCCTTCGTTGTGGGATTCGATGAAGCAGGGTTCAAAGCAATAGGATACGTACACGTCATACTCAGATTGCGGAAAGTTTGAAACACTGTATGCAAGAAGTTTTCAAACCGAAATAAGAAAAAAACATATAAGAAGAGATAAACATATCTGTGGTAAAGCTAATATGAGTACTTATGCATTCTAATATAAAGGGTGACGTAATAGCCAACCGACTAGCCAAAATGCCTTTTATAGGACCTCAATCGGCATGTGTTGAGGAGAGAAATAAACACCGTCCTAAAGGAATGGCAGGCCCTGCTATAGGGATGTCGTCCAACTAAAGAATAGGAGTAAGGAAGACATAAATCTTCTGAGAGGCTGTCGAATGAAAAGACACAGAATGGAACAGGCCCAATATGCAGGGTGTGGAAGAGAAACACTATTCCATAGTACTGTATCATTGCAAAGGAGTGCTCCTTTGGGAAAAGGGCGTTACAAAAAGCCTTCATTATTTTGACAGAGTAAATTAAAAACTGGAGGCCCTACTATAGGGATGTCGCCCAACTAAAGAATAGGAGTAAGGAAGACATAAATCTTCTGAGAGGTCTACTAACGGGCTACTATCGAATAAAAAGACACAGAATGGAGCAGGCCCAATATGCAGAGTGTGGAAGAGAAACACTACTCCATAGTACTGTGTCATTGCAAAGGAGTGCTCCTTTGGGGAAAGGGCGTTACAAAAAGCCTTCCTCATTTTGACAGAGTAAATTAAAAACTGGAGGCCCTACTATAGGGATGTCGCCCAACTAAAGAATAGGAGTAAAGGAAGACATAAATCTTCGTAGAGGTCTATTAACGGGCTACTGTCGAATGAAAAGACACAGAATGGAGCAGGCACAATATGCAGAGTGTGGAAGAGAAACACTACTCCATAGTACTGTGTCATTGCAAAGGAGTGCTCCTTTGGGAGAAGGGCGTTACAAAAAGCCTTCCTTATTTTGACAGAGTAAATTAAAAACTGGAGGCCCTACTATAGGGATGTCGCCCAACTAAAGAATAGGAGTAAGGAAGACATAAATCTTTGTAGAGGTCTATTAACGGGCTACTGTCGAATGAAAAGACACAGAATGGAGCAGGCCCAATATGCAGAGTGTGGAAGAGAAACACTACTCCATAGTACTGTGTCATTGCAAAGGAGTGCTCCTTTGGGAAAAGGGCGTTACAAAAAGCCTTCCTCATTTTGACAGAGTAAATTAAAAACTGGAGGCCCTACCACAGTATACGAAGACGTATACTGTGGCCCTACTATAGGGATGTCGCCCAACTAAAGAATAGAAGTAAGGAAGACATAAATCTTCTGAGAGGTCTACTATAACGGGCTACTGTCGAATGAAAAGACACAGAATGGAACAGGCCCAATATGCAGGGTGTGGAAGAGAAACACTATTCCATAGTACTGTGTCATTGCAAGGGACTGCTCCTTTGGGAAAAGGGCGTTACAAAAAGCCTTCCTCATCTTGATAGAGTAAATTAAAAACTGGAGGGTACAACAGACTCCATACAGCAAAACAGAGAACCGCAACCGTCTCTGAGAGACGATCTCACTTCCCCGTTTTGTAACAAGACAGCATATTGCGTAGATTTGCAAACAAAAGTGGACATATCAAGCTATTTAATTTAACATAGGTACTTACCTATCTATATTTTTAAAAATACTGGGAGGCAGCATGGCTTTATACATCATTCGTTTGCGAAATTAAATTATGTTTGTATGTTCCATGTCATCATAATAATAATTGTGTTATAAAAGGGAATAAACCTGTTGCTTATCGCCTTGTCGACAGTTCAGTTGCCCTCTATCTCTGCTTAGTTTTAGTTGACATGACGACTTCACTTCGCACGTTTGTTTGTTAAATTTTTGGTGATTGTTTCTTAAAAATGTAAGTAAGTAGTTTAATATTAATGTAATTTAGGAAAGACTAAAGAGTTAAAAATGGTATTCTTCCTTCTTTTACGGAAAGAACATTCGGGAATTAAATACAAAATTTAACTAAAACAGTCACATTTTGAGGGTCCGCTATTGTTAGCAATTAGCAAACACAAAATTTCAACTTGTTACAGGTGCAATAGTTTTATGAGTACCTATCTAAAGGACGAAATTTATTAATTGTTATTAAAGTAATTTGTAACTATTTGTAACTAGTTATTCATTGATTTATTGCTTCCAAATAAGACCTAGAATTGTAATTTGGTGCTACAAATTTTGGGAGCTTGTAAAAACCCCCTCTTGTATGCTTTTTAATGCTTTTAGACACAAAATATCTATTAAGCAAAATTTGACATAAAATATAATCAAATTTAAACGGAAATTTCGCAGAATTCGGCAGTGCGATGTTGGTTGAGTCCATTTTACCTCTTTTAGTAGGGTAGTTCGTGTCGCGAAGAGCGACTGTGTTTAGTGTGCAAAGTGGAAACTCTTTTTAGATTATTATTTAATTCGACATTTGTTAATTAGCGAAATTAATTAATAAGATGTGTGTGGCATGTAAACGAAGATTGAGATGCTGGGATTTAAGGTAAGCGACTTTAAAGATGATAATATCTGCTACTATCGGAGTAAAAATGCAAGGCCTCTGACTTTAAGTGATCATAACAAAAAAACTGAGGGGTGAAATTTCTTCATTTTTGGGCAGTACATTAGTCGTTTATATATGTTTAACATGTGTAAAAAGCAAAATGCTAGAATCAGTTGTTTAACTTTTATTTTAATTAACAGCAATAAAAACGCTGTATGTAGTATTTTCCTGGCTGACGGTCAGTTTTAACTTATCATAAAATTGTTATTGTTTCATAAATTGTTACCAAATTTACAAATGTTGTAGCACACATACTTCTGAAAAGTCGACAGCCAATAAATATTGATTATTCATATGATTAACTGGTTTTATAAGCCCTAACCGAAAATGTGCTATTTCGCAATTTACGGAAGTTAAAGAAAAATTCTTGTTTTAAATGCTAAATTTGATATTACTTAAATCTAACTGCATTATTCTCTCATTGAAAATAAAATTTGTTTTCTTGTAATTCCAAGTAAAATGTGTTGTTTATCGCGAAAGAAAGAAGCACATATTCCCGCGAGAGGTAATCTACCACATCGTAAGCAGCGAGCGGCAACCCACAACAATGTGATTATTCTTTTGCATTGTACAAAACCATGCGCTTTACAGCAATAGTGTACGACAACAGCTGCCCCGCGCGGCCGCGCTTCTCCCCTCCAACTGGTGCATGCATCCTTTTTTCAAAATTTCTTTTAAAAAAAACGATGTATAATGACATTATTTTTGTGAATCGTGTTAGACCACAGTATAATTGCTTTAACCTTGTTATGTTACTGTCAAATTGTTAATATCGAACGTTCAGGTATTGAGTTACATAAGATGTCGTTTTTTCATTATAGCTTTAAGACTAATAAACCAATTGGCCTCAAAAGCATCTCACATTGACAAAAAAGTATACATTTTTCAAATATATAAGTATCTACCACTCAGTTTCAATAATATAGCCGTAATTAATTTTTAAAGTGGAGCGCTTGTGCGATTTGAGTCATAATTAGCGCTTTTTCTCACATACACTGATACAGAAAATTAACGATGTGTTGTAAAAATCTAAAACTGTACACCTTTTTGTAGGAATAAATGATCTTTTAAATGCACTTTATTTGATTAAATTATGATTGCTAATTACTGAGATACAAGCTTCTAAAGTCAGAGGCCTTGCATTTTTACTCCGATAGTAGTAACGTTTATTTATGAAAACCCCAATCAAATATGGATAGAGGTACCCTGTACCCTGAGTGTGTTGCGGTGATCCATTAGTTAGAATATTGGATATTAGGTAATTAACCGTTTTATCGTTTTTTGTCAATAGGTACCCAATCAAAATCAAAATTTGTCAATAAGACACTTAAACTGATAGGTATATGAATGTTTGAAAGGGATCCATCCTCATATGTGGGGTTTTTTCAATGATTGGTATTAGGCTATATGGGTTGATCGGGCCTTTAAGTTAAATAAGGGATATTGATGTTTAGGCTTCAGGGTGCTAATTCCTTATCAGAAGCATTACTTTATCTCGCTTTACCTACTTCTTACATAGATAATTTAATAAAAGACGAAACGAAATTTCTCAGAAATCGCCAGTACATGTTGGTCGAGTTCATTTTACCTCTTTAGTGGGGTGGATCGCGTGTGTTTTCCGTTGAAACTCTTTTACAGTTTACTATTTAATTCGAAATTGGTTAATTAACGAAATTAGATTAATAACATGTGTTTGCTGATTGACTCCTCTAAGAGAAATCTGTCAATTGAAGTAAGCAATTTTTAAAACCATTTAACAATTCCCTAGGTCCGTATCATTTTGTTTTCTAAAATAGAATCATTGTTATTTCCTTTGGACTTTGGAGGTGGTTTTCTCCAGATCCCTTTTCTGCCTCCATTCCATGGGATCCATTGAACCGTCTAGTTTTAATATTTCATTCCATCAGGACGTTTGGTACCTACTCTTTAAGAAGCTTGGGATCTTCTCGAGGGAGGCTTTTGTAATGTGTTTTTTCTACAGGACCTATGTTTTGCAATGACACCTGCACATTTGGATCTGCTCTGCGAGCTCTGTGACGTTTCGTTCGATAGTGCCTTGTTAGTAAGACTATTGTGTCAGATGATTTTGTGTCTTCCGTTCCTTACTGTGACGGGGCATCCCTAGTAGGGCCATGGCTTGTGTTCTTGTTTCTCTCTTCGCCATTTCATATGCAATTCCATATACCTCCCGTTTGAGATGATATAAAAGGCATTTTACGTCAAACGTTGCCCTGTTCGGCTGAATGCCGCGGTACCGCATATACACGCTGTGTAAAGAAGTCAAAAAGCACATGATGTCCAAATTTTGTTAACTGTGTACTGATAAATTTGCATAACTTAAATTTGTCGGCGAATTACGTTAAAACTATAAAGGGTTATTTTGATTTATAGTAGGTACCTAAGTAGTAGGTAGCATCTTTACATCAACTTAAGTGCTTCCAAAATTAACATCTGCTGTGACCTTTTCCGCTCTGTCGTACTAGATAATTTACAACAGGTAATTGTCCTAAATTTAGTAAAAGACAACTTTTATAATACTACCAAAAAGGGTTCCGCCTATAGTTAAGCGGGTTAGCTCGCTTATTTCTGAGAAAAATATGTCCATAAAGAGGACCATGTTTCTACACCCCTCAATTTCAATTTTCTATTTCTCTTTGTAATTTTTTCTAATTACCGCCTTTACAAAAAATTTAGAATACACAATGGTAAAACATAAATACATAATAACTTCATTAAAAAATTCCTTTAAAGTAGAGTGTACCTATAGTCTGATTTAGGTATGAGAAGATGCGTGCAGCAGTCATAGGCATTTTGTATAGTTACAATTGTTGTCAACAATATAATAACAATGGTAACTAAGAAAAATGCCTATGACGTGCACGCATCTTCTCATAAATCAGACCATATTAGAATATTTTAAAAATTATTTTGGGAAAGTTCCTAAGTAGTCAAGATTTGAATGCTGACTGGTCTCGTCTCGTCGAGAAAAGGCGAGACGAAAACTATAGTAGTCTGGATCAATTTTTTTTACGAACTAATTGTTTCAAAAAAAATCCTAGTCAGCCGTCGTGTCGGTCTCAAAAAATGGGTACATTTTCATACTTTTCTCGCATAACTTAAAACGTAGGGGCGAAAAAACAAGTTGAGGTATGTGTTGTGCAGAAATGTCAGCTGATTGTCACGACGCCCTTTAAAAATTGTTCCGTTCATCTGATTTACGTTACGTACGGTTAATCCTGTGTATGACTATGTACTCCTAGGTATTCCCGCATATTCCAGGAATATGAGTGCAGACCGACCTCAAGTTCTTCAGGGCGGCAAAAATTAGGGGGCACCAAAATTAATATGTAGGTATGCACCTACATATAAGGAATTTTTCGAAAAAATATGAAAACAATGGAAAGTAAAATTGAAGTAGAAATACGAGCTTTTATTTTACTTGATAAATAATAATAGATACTTAATCCCAAACATCGTTTACGCTGCACTTTGAGTTTATTCAGTCGGTCTCATTTATTTATTTTATGCTTAGAATATATGGCTCTATTTATCGGAGGGATTATCCTATTTATAGCTACAGGCTTTCTAAGAATTTGCATTACCTACCATCAGTGAACTCTTAATAAGGGACTGAATATCACTGACTGAATATCAAAGCCTCAAACAAGGAAAGCGCCAAAATACAAATTTAAAGTTATTTGGACAAAACTTCCTTTAATTCCTTAGCTTGATTACTTTTCGATAAGGAATTTGTCGCATCCTTTTGTTGCGAAGGGCTCATTATTTATATTGGATGTTCACTTCAATTATTCTCTTCCTCTAAGAGTGGGCTCAAATGAATCCCACACTGCCACATATTGGTCTATTGTGTTCCTCACTTTCACTTAGCCCTGTGAAGTATGGCGTTTCGTCTTCCTCTCCACAATCCCAGCAACTGGCATTGACAGGTTTATTTAGAAGGTAGTGGCCCGTGACCATTTCCTCCTAAATTTTAAAATGCAAGTTGGTAAATCATCCTTTGGATTTTCCAGGAGGATTTTGGAATGGATATTTGCTGCGGTTTTCGAGCAATATCTGCAATCCTCTTTTGTGAGTATTGCATGCGAGTGTTGTCCCTACAGGCTACATCTGTGTTACATGGTAATCCCTCAGGCCGGTTCGGATCCCCATAAGTAATTTTTAACTTGCAGCTCCTGCAAACTCTTCCACAATCTGGTTGCCTGCCATTCCCGCGTGCCTAATACATGAGTGTGGTAGCCCACACTTACCTAGTGCATTCAAAGACTAGCCCTCCATTTATCACATAGGAATCGACTGCTGCAATCGCCTCCTTGCTGTCTGTAACTACAAAGATTCTCTTTTTTGTAGTGGCGTCTCCTTGTGATATGTTGGAGCCTTCTTGATGTATCAGAACAACACGGTGTACTTCGTTAGGACAACGTTTCGGCTAGTTTGGACTATAGTCTTTTTCGAGGCGTCAGAAGAATCAGTGTATCACGCCTCAAAAAAGGCTAATCAAATCTAGCCGAAACGTCGCGTCGTCGCCTAACGAAGTACACCGTGTGGTTCTGATACATCAAGAAGGCTCGCCAATATACCATCACAAGGAGACGCCACTGCAGTAGGTATATTTAGTTTTTTACAGCAGACGATTTAATAAGATAATTCTCTTTTTTGTCAGGTCTCTTTTAATAACTGAGCAACCACTGTCAAAATCGGATATAGGTACATAATATAGTCTCTGCTTGGAATACAGACGCTTTGTAATGTTACCGGTGGTCCGCTTCTTTACATTATATAAATCACTTATAAAATTGGTATCATTTATTCGTAGTTGTTTACAAGAGTAAGGTTTTAAGTGAAGTCTGTTTAGTTCTGATTAGATGGTTAATAAATAACCTCTTGAGTAAGAATTGATGATTCTTTGTTATCCTACTTATTACAATCTAGAACAATTATATCTAGGTTGCTAAACTTGCATATATGTTGACCGTTGGCGAAATACTTACTTTTTGTCAACTTATATCGCAATAATTATTACATACTTATATTGCGTTACACCTTCCCCCCTTTGGAGAATGAACCCTGCTATGGCCACTTGCAGGTCATTCTCGAAAAAGGAATTGGTTTAACATGGCTTAAACAATTACAATGAAAAATTTCTTATCTTTACTTATCCAATTTAACTTATTTCTATTCTTACTTATAATATTTACTTACACGGTTTTTGTGTACTGTCATTTGCTTACCTAAACTATTTCTAATTATGCAATTCGGTTCTTGTACCTCAACCACAGAGAAAGGCGCGTGATACAAAGGATCGAATTTGTGGCGTTCCTCCTTGGTTAGGGTTACAAGATCACCTGGGGTTAAACTTTCTTTAAAAGCGTTCATATCATGAACAGTTTTCCGCTCTACTTTTGCCTTTTCTAGGTACTCTTTCGCTCTTTTGTGTGCATATTGTAACCGATATCTTAATTCTTATCATATGCGTCAATATTATAAAGAGGATCTACTTGTGATCCGGTTAGGGAATCAGGGATATTTACTTTTCTACCAAATACTAATTCAAAAGGAGTATAATTATGATACGTGCTGGGTGTTGTGTTGTAGCAAAACGTATAATATTGCGTCCAAGTGGACCAATCTGATTTTGAATCGTTAATGTACATTCGTAAGTATTCATTTAAAACACGGTGATTTCTTTCGCAACCACCAATGGATTGACTGTGATAAGCTGTCGAAATATGATGATCAATAGATAATAATTTACTTATGTTGTCGAACAGTTGATTCTTGTATTCTGTACCCATATCCGTACGAATTTCTTTCATGGGACCGAAAACAAGGATAAAGTGTTTTACTAAATTTGTGGCTACAGTTATCGCGTCTTTATTTGGTATTGGTATGATTACAATGTATTTCGTTAATTCGCACTGTATGGTTAATGCGTATTGATTTCCATCATTAGATATTGGCAATTTTCCAATGGTATCGATACATACTATATCAAATGGTTTTTGAGGTGTTGGAGTTATTGTAAACGGTTCTGGCTGTCTGATTTTGATTTTGTTAGTTTGGCATTTGTGACATTTCTTAACATAATTTGCTACGTCACGAGACATATGTTTCCAGTGATAACTACATTTTAATTTTTTCAGTAGTCGTTTTTGACCACAATGACCTCCTGTTAAAGGATTGTTATGAAATTGTTCAATAAGGTTAAGTTTTTCTGCTCTATTCGTTATTAATTTTCTATTTTTGCATAGCACGATTGTTGCGTATTTTAGACATTTTTCCCCTGTCTCTTTAATTACATTACTTGAATATTTTTTAAAAATATCATCACCTAGGTTTATTTTTATTTTACGAATTTTACAATCACAAGCCATTTTGTCTAGCTGAAATAATAAGTGCTCTAAAGCGTCTTTATTATTATTAGTAATTGTTAATATATACTGCGCGCACAGTTTTCGTTTATTTATAATCCTTATTTTTATATGGGGGTGAACAGCTTTAAATTCCACTAATGGTAATTTAAGCGTCTCACTATTATCTAGAGCTTCGTAAACTTTTGGTTCTATACAATCGGCATTTTTCCTTACTTCGTTCGAATTATTCGATGACGAACTTTGTTCTGTTGAGGTAGGTCTTGACATTGACCTTGTTATAGCAAACATTTCATTAACGTCTGTATGCATATTTTTTAATTCGTTTATATTAATGCGTGACAATGCGTCAGCACAAACATTTTCTTGTCCTTTGACATACTCAATTTCAAAATTATATTCTTCTAATTCAAGTCGAATTCTTGTTAATTTGGATGTAGGATCCTTCATGGAAAATAAATAAATTAATGGGCGATGGTCCGTTTTAATAAGGAACTTAGTACCATATATATAACAATGAAAATATTTAATTGCCCAGTGAACTGCTAGTAATTCTTTTAAAATTATAGCTTTATTGAGTTCACCTTTGGTAAATGAACGAGAAGCGTAGGCTATTGGGAGATCTTCTCCATTGAAATTTTGTGAAAGAATTGCTCCACAAGCTGATTGTGAGGCATCCGTCGTAATTATAAAAGGTTTGGAAAAATCGGGATATTGAAGAATTTGTGGTGATAAAAGAGAATTTTTGAGTGTCGTAAAGGCATCTTCACACTCATCCGTCCATATAAATTCTACACGTTTCCTAGTTAATTTATTTAAAGGTAATGTTAATTCAGCAAATTTCGGTATGAATCTGCGATAATAATTAGTGAATGCTACGAATCTTTTTACTTCTTCGGCATTTTTTGGTTTCGTTTGTTACTAAATCCCTAGCTTTACCGATTAATCGTGTTTTAACATACGCTACTGCGTTTTGTGCATTATTTTCTGCATTTTGATTTAATAACGTAAGGGCATCTAGAAACGCACGCAGTTTGGTGGGGTGTCCATCAAACTCGTGTGGTAAAATTTTACTGGCTAGATTAATAAATTCAACGTTTGATAAAGCCATTGTATCTTCCGTGAGGTTATCGTCACTTAATTCAATGTCATCTTCAAAATTTAACGGATCAATTTGCTTATGGCAACTATTAGGAACACAATAATTTACTTGTAATAATTGAAAGGACTTAAGTACTTTATCTCTAATGATCCAAAATATTTCTTTAGCCTCTTGCCTATTAAAATATTAAAAGGAACTGACGCGTACATACATAATAAACTTAATTACGAAATTATCAAAAAAAAATTCTTAGAAGTAGATTCAGTAACACTTACGTACTTTGGATTTTTATTATGGTGAAACAGAAGTACTGGAACTTGAGATGTTACGTCTTATTTTATTCTTCATATTTCTTCGATGCATCTGGTATATTTTGATAAGCAGGGATACGAGTTGCAATGCCACTACACCATTGTCGTTGACTGCTTGCTTCGTAGATTCGGAGTTTCCCATTTTTCTTCTATTTTCTGTAGAACTTTGGAATCTTCGGATTAAATAGCATCTTTTGTTGGATCGGAACTTCTTAGTTGGCAGGCTGGATATTCTTGGTCGACAGGATCTTCTTGGTCGGCAGGATCTTCTTGGTCGGCAGGATCTTCTTGGTCGGCAGGATCTTCTTGGTCGGCAGGATCGCCATGTAATGTTACCGGTGGTCCGCTTCTTTACATTATATAAATCACTTATAAAATTGGTATCATTTATTCGTAGTTGTTTACAAGAGTAAGGTTTTAAGTGAAGTCTGTTTAGTTCTGATTAGATGGTTAATAAATAACCTCTTGAGTAAGAATTGATGATTCTTTGTTATCCTACTTATTACAATCTAGAACAATTATATCTAGGTTGCTAAACTTGCATATATGTTGACCGTTGGCGAAATACTTACTTTTTGTCAACTTATATCGCAATAATTATTACATACTTATATTGCGTTACAGCTTTTTGTCGCAGGTTTACAGAATTACTCACGTGCACACCAGATGAGGTGCCCTTACCACAGATCCCTTACTGTGCAACACACGATTCCATTCAGCTTTAGCCTTATTGTATTCGCTCAGTGTGATTGCTTTTCGCTTTATTAAAAAGCTTTCTAATCTGTTTCCGTAATCGACAGAGTCACAGGTCATGTGGAACATTTTGTCTTATAATAGTAATAGAGCTCCCTTAGAGAGCCTTTATAAGATACTATTTTATAGCCTTGGCCTGGCCCGCTACAATACTACTTATTTCCATTTCATTTTAGTATGTACTTATCTATATGAGATTTAGTACAACGCGAAATTTCAATTATTTCACAATGAAACAATCTTTTTCTTTGGACGTAGGGTTGTGCTTACTAAAACAAATATTTTGAACATCATTCAAGATGAAGGATCGAATTATTTATAAATAAATGATTAGAATATTTGAAACAACAATTTTGTATAACATTAAGAGCTTCTTTGTTTAATACCTACTTCTTTTCGCCATTTTGCGGTGCACCCCATAATGGTTCCAACTGTCACGGCATCCCCTACATTATTGATCTTTTCGTTACAGCCAATAGTATCGCTGAGTACAGGTAGATTTATAGCCAGTACCCTCATTCTAGATCCCATCGTCACCTTTAAGGTAATCGTAACCCATTTTCGCTTTTAAGCACTGCTATATGTAAAGATCGAAGTGCTGCACTTACCACGTTTCAGCATCATAATTCGGCTAATGATTATTTTCACACTGTACTTACGCTTTATTCCTTCCCTTTCTAATATATTTACATACCTACCCACATTCTCGCTATTCACTTTTAATCCCTTTTCCGCAGTAGTCAAATTCGGACATTGTAGGGTTAAATATTTCCCCGAGATTCAATTCGCCGCCTGACTTTTAATAAAAACACTGATGTCAATTTAAAAGGTGTTTAATACAGGAACAACAAACCAAATCTTAATTATAGCATAACAAAATGTAATGTGGTCGCCCACCTTCGAGAAACTTCTCCAGATTTTCAAGATGTTATAGTTTTCTCTGCTGCATCTCTTACGCTCACGCTCCAATGGGGTTTCGTTTCAGACGTGTACCAACTACCAGTAGTCGTAGTGAACCCTTCTCATCAGTTGCGAAAACTGATGGGAAACGATCCAATGTTCCCAAAAAGGTCATTGAATTAACTGCAGCTTCCACTGTATGAATATAACACCCAGATTTAAATTGTGATTGCCTGATTGGCATGACCCTTTGGCTCGATTTCGGAATCCCAGTATCTTCATTATTCGCATGGGTATTGTCAAATTCTTGTTCTTGGAAATGCATTGGATCTATCCCGTCGTTTTTTGAGTTTTAATATAATAATTTGATTCATTCGGTGTGCTTAGTTTACCTACCCCTTACTTATCGATGAAATCAATAAACGGCACAGAATTGTCTTTGATAAGGACATATCTTACAACACATCAGTGTATGAGAAATGTTAGGCGTTTTATCGAATATTATAAAACTACATAGGTACCTACTTATTAGGTATTTCTGTTTATTCAATTGAGTATAGTGATGTGCTTCCTGATTTGATTTCCCAACAGCTGATCGTAAATACGAAGTTTATTTAGGTAATTTACGGAATTCGAGTAGGTATTACCTATACGGTTTAAATGTTGCAGGAATAAAAGAGGATTACATTTTACAATAACAAATTATGAAAAGTGCAATGTCAAAGGTCATTTACCATATAATATTAAGGTGCCGACATAGGTAATTTGACACGTTCTGCACGTGCTGAAAGTGATCTGATTCGGAGCGGTTCGGTGCAATAAAAATAATTCTTACACAATACGTTCATCTGTTCAGTAATAAAAAATTGTAAAAATGCACTTTTTGTCTCTATCAATCAATCTCATGTTGGTTAACTAAGTACATATTTAGAATTACCTACGAGTATGTATCTAATCTATATTAAAATTGTGATGATAGTACCTAACAGTAACACCCCTAAGTTTTGAATTTTATTATTATAAAAACAGAAGGAAAAAACCGAATATACAGGGTGTAGAATTGACCGATGCACCATAGGGATTTCAATGTAAAAATCTTAATATTCGATTACGCTTCCCTAATTATTTTAGCCTATTTAACTTTTTTGTAGATTAAAAAAATCGACATCCGTACCTACATGTTGTTTGTTTTTATTTTTACTTAATATAGCATTTTCTCTTTCATTTTTTGAAATCTAGGTACAATTTGTGACACTATTATGTCAAGAACGGGTAAAAGCACGTTTATTTAGATTTTCTTGATTATCAAATTTGTAGTCTTCACCAACACCATAACAAAATATTTCTTATTTCCCGTCCTTGTTTGTTTTTAAATTCAACTTTTGAAATACATATAGGTACCTATTGTTAATTTTTATGAAGAAATTTTTGCTCCACTTTGAATTTCATTTAATAGGTACATTAGGTACGTTAGTTGCAGTTGCAGAAAGACAAGAATCATCATATGCACTGTAGAACTAGAACTGTTTGTTCCTTGCCAATTTTAAAGTAGGTACTTAGGTAATTCGAAAAAGCTGTTCTAGCACTTTTGCCGACAAGATTTGTTTTTCCAAAGTTGCGTCAAATGCCTTTACATGTTTCTTTATTTGCCGGTGCTTCCCAATCATTAGTTTCACTTTGACATATTCCAATGGTGCAAACAGCAAACACTGTTCCCACAGTAGGTACCTAAGCAACATTTAATAAGATCTTCATTTGGCATCAGTCGGAAAGGGGTCTATATATCTACCTAATGACAGGAATGAAGAGAAAGGTGATCATCCTCCGAAGTCAGTCCTGAGAAAAGGTGGCAAAATCGGTCCGATTGTCATCATTTACTTACCTACCTCTTAAAAATTTCACTGCTTCCATCGACGCATCTTATTTCTCTTGCTCTAGCTTTCTCTCTTCTTCAAATGAACTCGAGATTTTATATGGTAAATATGTAGATAGATACCTATTATGTAGTTATGTCGTCTTCTGTCTTCAGATTCAAATAACTTGTTACCCTTATCTTCTTCGAAGCAGTTAGTTTCGGTAGGTATATTTTTCAGCTGCATTTCCACTTCTTCATGTCCAATTTCTCTTTTTAAATCCGCTGGTTTTACTTTACCTTGAAATATCCGTTACAGAGTTGAGAAGCCTAGGTACTAAGTAATATTTCTAAACCAAGCAGTGACAAAAAAAATATTAGCAAACGAAATTGTTATTCAGTTTGTTAGTAGCACAGAAGAAATACCTACAACCTACGGATACAGAAGCGACACTACCCCTCTCGGCAGATAGGTACCAATTTGCAATGCGAAAATAATTCCTTTTAAGATGGCCGTCGAACTAAAATGAACTAAAAGGAGGTTGCGAACATCACAGAAACCGCCGTATCTGGCGCAAAAATTACTAAATATAACTCATTCATAAAAACTATAGGTAGTATCTATATTTTACTTTTATAGTTAGTTAGTTATATTGGATGTTTTAATAAACAATAGATACCGCTCAAATACTTCCTTTTGATATGGCAATCTAGTGCTTCAAACATCAAAGAAACCGCCGCTTGTGCATCCGTAATTTCTTCTGTGTTAGTAGTGTCATTGACTTTATAGTGTATAAAGTCAATGGTAGTGTGTCGTTGATTGCACGTGCATTTTAACTCCGCCTTCTCTAATCCGCTCCATGATCTTTTAATGTCACCGCCGCGCCGTGCACGTGAAAGCTGTTTACGAGCGAAGTGGGGGTATTAGATAACCCTTCCATCATATTAGCGTCGTCTTTGTTTATCTGTCCTGTCTTACTCAAATGCATTAGCAGCATTCGCGAAACATTTGTTTTACGTTAGTTACCATTTCGGTCACAACTTTTATCGGTCGATTTATTTCATTTTTGGTACCGGGATAGAAGAACCCACCCTCTACAGGGCATTTGTTAATAATTTGCCGGTTAGGTTGGTATAATTAATTAAAATGAGGGTCATATTACAAAAAGTTATGATTCAAACGAAGGTGTACAACACACATTTCTTTCCAGGGGTAAAAATTGGAAAGTGATTTTAATTCATTCAGCAATTATGATCAAACTAGTTTCATAAGTTGCGCTGGATCATGCATCTAAATGGGTCACGCTGTAGAATTACGAGCTGTCAATCAGTGCTTTGTTTGTGCTGTATGCATTTTATCCTTTACCTGGGATGCCCTATCGCAACCCATATATATCTACATTTAAATAAAGGTATTGCTGGTCAACCTTTCGTTTTGACCGTATTGGGTATCTATTGGTAAACTCGTTATTATTTTCTTAAATTACTATGCATAGGAAAGTCCTTCAAATTGCTGTAGCCAATGGTAAATTGTCTTTATTTTCTTTACACTCCTTGTTTACCTGTATGTTTATTCTATTGCTAAACCCAGACCAATGAAGCAGAAGTTCTGCATTTTTTTCGTATTATAGGTAGGTACGTCATTAAATTAAACAGTCATTATATTAATGAATACGTCATTATTTCTTGTGATGATATATCTAGACCTACTAGTAGTCGTTATTTTTTAAAATTACTGCGGATGGGTAACTCCTTCAAATTGCTGTTGTAGCCAATGTTAAAATGGGTCTCACTTGAAAATGAATAACCGTATCACCTAGGTACGAGCCTAGGTAGGTATATTTAGTTCTTTTATCTCCCTGCTTTTTACGCACTCCTCTAATTACCTGACGTTGTCTCTGACCAATTTATAAGTTTAATCTTAGATATTATCCATCTAAAATTTCATAGTCTTAGACTCTAGTTTATAACAATTTGTCTGTCATCAGTCTTGGATATTACACCCACATTATACCTACTTAATTACTACCAATTAAAAAATGATCAGAAATGTCAATTTGCAAAACAATAGAAGTCCTATATTGAGCACTATTGGCTGTGGAAAACATATGATTATATTATATATTATAGGTATATAGTTGTGAAGTGGGAAGTTATACTCTAGTAAGTTTAGTGGTTATAGACTTAAGCCATTTGAAGAGATCATGTTTAAATAACCCTTTTTAACAAATTTAACACATGTGGTTTGCTTTTGTTATTTTTAATGAACGTTTTAACGCCTTTTACAAGCCTTCCTATCCGAGATTAGTCATGGCCAAAATCGGTCTTGGTCTTGCAGTAAAAAAATAATTTTGAAATCATTCCAATTTTGACCTCTTTCACAAAATCCATTCTTCCAATGGTACAGGATACAGGTTTGCGAATGATTTGCTATTTTTTATTCGAAATCTTCCAATAAGCGGGCCAAATTTACTATTCTACGTCCGCCGGTTACCAAATCGGATATATTTTTAAAATTAAAATCACGGACTACTTCGATTTTGATGTCGGATAGAACTTCTTCAATATGGGTTCATTTGGAACTTCTACCACTAAAAAATTGGACCCGTGCATCGTGCATGCCTCTAAAATTAATAGATAACCATAATTACACAATTTTTAAAATATTAAAAACCCACATAATTCTTATGTATTTATAAAATCAAAGTAGGTTACATTAGGTACCTAGTAGGAGTAATCAGTAACCTCGTTAGTAACCAAATTCAAAGTCAGTTATCACGCAGGGTCACAACACAAATCACAACAATGCGTTAGGTATTTACCTAGTAGAATAGGTACCTACACTCCTACACAACAAATCAAAAAACGAAATCCGGTATCAAGCATAAGATCATTAAAGCAAAAAAAGCTATTTCAAAACTTGTCTTTAATGTCAAATACAGGGCTACTGTTTTAAATTCGCAGCCTAATTAAGAATGGAAAATATTTTTCTAACACCTTTCCCATTTTAACGCTTCATGGTCCAGTAAGGATGGATCTCAGTTTTGGGAACAAAAATAATTGCTAAGTAGGAACCGTATTGGGAGATTATGGTGTATGTGGAAGTAATTCAAAACCATATTCTGTCACAACAGATATTGCAAAATGGGACAACACACCTTTCCGTAGTTTTCTTCTGCGTTAACTCCCGCACATATAATAATTGCCAGTAATCGTTTGGCCATTTGGTAAATAAATCAATCAATACAATTCCCCTACAATCCCAAAAAACTATGGCAAAATAATCTTTCTCGCAAATCAAACTGTCTTCAAGTTTTTTATGGCGTCGAACCATAACGATGCGCCGTTCTTTCGACTGTCAGTTTTGGTCTGGATCATAGTGATGTATCCATGCTTCAAACATAACCAAGAAATTGTTAGAATCTGCATGGAAACGGACTAAAAGTTGTTGTAAAACCGTGGTTTCACAAAATCCTGTACAACTTAGGTGCAGGAAGCAAATTTTATTAGGTAAACTAGGTTCCCGAATTTATTCAGCCAATGATCAAAACAACTCCTAGTATCCCGCAGATTCTCAAAAGTTCTTGAATTTATTTCAAAGCAAAATTGGAGTAGGTAGATAGAATGGCATCGTCATACAGTGTGTCCACGGATTGACTTCACTATACCTAGGTGTAAATGACCAAAAATTTTGGAATTTCAGAACGATTTTTTCAGATTCTGCCCTGCTTCATTGAAAATGAATTTTCATCATACTTTTAATTTTTTTGATTCAAAGCCGTCTTGATCGTGGAACAAAAACTGTTTTCTTTGCAGGTAAAGTACCTTTTTTGTGTATCATAGAGCAAAATTTTATTAAGAAAAGCTGTTCAGAATTGAAAAACTGACCATAAAATGACAATCAGTATTGTTTGAAACAAACGAGAATGTAATGTTTGAAATGTTGTATGCATAGTTTTTGTTCCACGATCAAGGCGGCTTTCAATTAAAAAAATTAAAAATATGATGAAAATTGATTTCCAATGAAGCAGGGCAGAATCTGAAAAAATCGTTTTCAAATTTCAAAATTTTTGGTCATTTACAACACCTATAGTGAACTCAATTCGTGGACACACTGTATATGGTTTACAACCACTCAAAAAACCAAAAACGCAGTAGGTACCTACTATTTGTGGGAAAAAGATTATTAACGAATCTTGTTTATTAATTATTTACTGCAAGCGACTACTGGCAATTAATTTTTTGCTCCCTTTTCACACATTGCGTGAAGGTATAGATGGTAAAAGGAAGGGAAAAATTACAGATAAGTGTGTTACTGTTGTAGGACAACGACACAACGCCTTTGTGTGTCTGGACCTCATCATGATGAATGATGACACAACGTTCCCGTTCACAAGTCCCATTTTACTCGTACAATGTTATTGCTTTGAGTTTTGTAATTACCTGCGCATTTAGCGATTATTTTTGGTCTCCAAATTTGAAGAAATACACCATCGCCGCGAGAGAGAATATAAAAGGAATAATGAAGTTGTAGGGGGCTACTAACACAATTTTTGAAAAGGTTATGAAAGATTCTTTTTTAAGCGGTTTCTAAAAGTTGAGAAGAAAGTTGTAAAAGCGTCGGATTAATCATTGAATGTAGGTACCATACCTGTCCAGCCATTTAGGATGTTACGCAAAAACAAAATTTTTACAGTTAATACCTACGTTTCCTTCTTAATTTCGATGAGTTTAAAAAGGGCCCCTTTCATGTAAAGAACGCTGGGCCCCTCAACTCTTTAATCCGGGCCTGTTAGACTGCTAATAAAAGGGCCCACGTACCTACCCTATAATGGGAATTGTTATCTTCCTTTTTGAAATTCCGCATAAGCACAATTTGGCTTTAGTGATTCAGCAAGTACGTACCTGACTATTAAGAGTATTACCTATTTTTCATACCTACCTAAGTTTTTGTTTAGGCGACTTCGCTATTTAAATAATTAGGTAATTAGGTACTAATTACGTATTTTTACAATATTTAATTTTAAATTTTACCCTCAACTACAACTACATGAAGGTTGTTAACATCTGTGTTTATAGCAAGTTCTCAGAAAATAAGTCGATATAATTTCAATGCCACACCACAGCATATAAAAGTCTGGAGAATGGAGATAAGGATAGGTGCATGTATAACAACCCCAATGTTTTATGTTCAAGGGCAGGGCAGTGTATAAATCGCATTTCTGTGCTGTATAAATGAAGTTTAACATTAATTCAAAATTAAATAGGTATTTTAATCATTCAGGTGTATAATTACGAAGTGCATTTTTTTGTCATTGTAATAAAATGATACTTTTGCATCACTTTAGTGATTAAAAATTGCAATTTTCAAACGAAGTTGGGCGAGCTCGCGTAACTTCTTAAGAATTTTCTTTACCAAACCGCATGCGCCAATTGAAATTTACCCGCGTTTTAAGTACCAACAGTCCTACATAAAGCGCGTCTTTTATACCACACATATTATTGATTTTTGGTTTTCACCAGGGGATGCCCATGTAAGTAACTTTTTCGAATGTCACTTGTATTGTTTTTGTAATTTATACAAAATTAATTTAGTGGAAATTTTGAAATAATTTGCAAAATTCAAAACTGTTGCAGGTAATTCCGCATTAGTTACGTATTTTATAATGTATTAGGGTGCTTTTAATAAGTTAAATTAAATTAAAATAATTAAATTTCTGGATTGCGGAAGTAGGTAATTAACGTTGAAGTGTAGGTGATGATAGTAATTTTTTTTTCAATAGGGCGTTGATATTTATACGACCTATAACTACTTTTCCTATGGGCCCATACTAACGGTTTTTCCACACATCAACAAAATGGCTGCTTCATGGTTTATGCATGGTCGTGTTAGAACGTTCGCTGGAATCCCATTTCCATCCCAGTTGCAGCGACGGGAACTTGGTAAGTTCTATTTTTTTCTGTTTTTTTTGCGTTGAATATTATAATATGTATTGTGCACAACTACCTACCCAAATCATTTTTTATTAAAAACGTATTTGAGAAAAATGTTCTTCATCTATCAACGATGTTAGATCTTCGTTCTAAAGTTGGTAAACTGAAACTCGCACTTTACAAAAAAGAACTTCTAAATTTTAATAATTAAAAGAAAAACCATCAAATTCGAAATTCCATCAAAAAGTACAATTTATTTATGGCAAATACCTTAGTTTATATTTTGTTTTATTAAATTTGAATGAGTTGCGTCTAATGCGAGTATGTCATACTAGCTTAGCTTATAATTATTGGTAAATAAAATGGTTGTCGAAAGAATACGTTCGTGAGGTCGTGTGGCATACATTATTAGTAGGTACTACTTTTGCTCAACACCCATTTTCTTCTCTCATGGTGATTTTGGAAAGTGTCTACTTCATCGTAAACGAAAAAATTATAAGTATACACACATACGACATATGGGAGATTCCATAGAGCCACCAAGAATTTAATACTTCAACTCTTGATTCGCTCGTGTTTTTGCCTCTTTAAAAGTTCTGATAACCCTTTTTCCTTTGTCGTTTGAAACCGTGTGAACAAGGCCGTAGCCAGAAAAAATATTCGGGGGGGGGACGAAATTTTAACAATTACACGCCACTCGATGTAACTGCAAACTACGTAATGTAATTTACATTTCGTTTAAGAAATTGTTATTTTCCACTGAGTTTCGGGGGGGGGGGGGGGTTCTGACCCCCTCGATCCCCCCCGGCTACGGCCTTGCGTGTGAAATGAAGAAGTGGTCGTGTTCTATGTCAATCCTGTCACATAAATCTTCAAATTCCATTGATATAAGGAGTGTCTCGTAAGAGACTATAGGTGTAATCTTTGGAAGTCTTACGGCAAACATTTTTCAGGACTTCTGTAGTTATTGGACCCTTCCTAACGTAGAGGCTTGTTCAGTCGAAACGTATCTTTTGTCCATACAAAATCACAAGCCTGTGTGGTCTGCCATCAGTCAAGCGGCCTTGCATCAGTTCATCCTTTCTTCCATATACATAATACAGTTGCTGGTGGAGTTTCTTGACTTGACAGATTATTGAGACTGCGTAGTTGAACTGATTCACTTAAAGTTTTACAAGTATAATGTGGTCCTGTTTTCTGGACCATCTCCATACTTATACTTATGAGACAGTACCGCTGTAATTCCATATGATGCAGCACCACATTTTGCATTCGTTTCATTTCCTTGATAATTTCATCATTCTTCTCCTTCCCATCTTGCACCTGTTACCTATATTTCTTAAGTTTGGCTCTTGGTTGTCATGTGACGTGAATGTGCATCTCTTGAGAGGTGTACCGCACGGTCGAGTTGTGATCTTTCCAGCGTTCGTATTATTGTCATCTTCCATCTTGTTTACGTGATCCTTGTACCTACGCTCTTCTTTACTACACTACAGTGACACACCCCGCCTGGGGGTTATTTGCCGCGTGGATTGAGTAGTGCAGTAACAGCCACTGTCGGTTCCAAGCCCGAATAAAGAACGAGAATTTTCTGGTCAAATTTAGCAACTTACGAGGGTTATTTTTTTTTCAACCTCCGATTGGGTATAAAGGAAAGGCAGGTAAATATAAAAAAATGATTCTATTACCAAAACTACCAAAAGTAATGTTAAATGTACAATCAAGGTTATTTCTCACGTAATCACCTTTATGATTGAGGCTTTTGTCATATCTGTAAACAAGCTTGGTAATATGGTCATGGTAATTGGTAGTAATGGTTTGGTCCATTAATAAGTAATTAAACAACACAATCTCAAAAAAAAACTGTGGCCATAGGTAATCTTTTCCCACAGATGGGAACTGTTTTTAATTTTTTGAGAGATCATGATCTGATGCTCCGGAACATTCTTCCTCTATAATCATTAATCGAGTTCAGATATTTTTCAAATCCACATAGAAGCACGGACTATTATACCATAGGTGTAATAGGTATACCATAAAATTTATCATCCCCAAGTCGTGCACTAGGAATTTGTGAGACGCGTGCTTCAAAATCCTAGTGCATGACTTAGGAATGAAAAAATTTATGCGCACTTGATTCATCCCCCAGTGCTTCATTGCCACATCTAAACCTCGCCACCATCCTCTTCTCCTTCAACTCCATTTCTCCCATCAGATACTCGACCTTCCCTTCTTCCATAATTTCCTGATATCCGCCATTATATCTTCCATTACATATTTTCGGTCTCCTTTGCTGTGCTTCCACATCTTTATCCCTTCTTATCAACTCATCCCCAATATCTCTTCCCCCCTCTCTTCTCCTTTCTATCTCTTCCCTCGCATAACCCACTCTCTCATAGAACCGTCTCATCTCTTCCTGCCCACACCTTATCCGTTTTTTTTCCACCTCTCTCATGCACACCTTTACTCCAACAATATCTTCCCGCTTTCTGATCATCTCCTCATATTTCACCCCCCTCTCTCCTGCCCTTATACTTATTTTCTCTAATTTTACCTCTTCCCCTACGATATACCCTGGTGTCTCCCTGTTCCATTCCTTCCACCCCCATATCTCCGCCCCATACCCCATTAAACTCTTCACCAACTTGTCAAACAACCATCTTCTCTTCTCCATATCCTTCCCAAACACTCTTTCCCCCATACCCCACACTACCCTCACTATTCCATTACCCTTCTTCGCCAATTTCCTCACATGTGCCCCATCTTTATTGTCATACCGCACTACATACCCTAGGTATTTCCACTCCTGTACACTCTCTAATTCCTCCTCACCCCACCACCACTTTTGCTTTATACCCCTCCCCCGTTTCTTCTGAAAAACCATCATTTTAGTCTTTTTCACATTGGCTTCTAAATTCTTCCCCTCCAAATATCTCTTCATTACCCCAATTAACCCCCTCATCTCTTCCTCTCTGTCTGCCATCACTACCACATCGTCCGCATACGCTAGCACCCACACCTTTATCCTTCCTATCACCACCCCACCCCTTTGATGTCCCCGCAACACCTCCTCCAAATCTCCAATATATAGAGAAAATAGGCTCGGACTCAACGAACATCCCTGTCTCAACCCTTTCTCCGTCCAAAATCTTTCTCCTTTTTCCTCCCTCACTCTCGTCACGCACCTTGTTTCCTCGTACACCTCTTCCATTGCTCTCACCAAGCGCTCACTTATCTTGGCTTTCCTTAGTACCTCCCACAGCTTCCTATTCACATTGTCGAATGCTGCTTTGATGTCCAGGAACATCCCATACATCTTTCCCCCTTTCCTTTCCAGCACCCTATTTACCACTTGCTTCATCACATATATATTATCCACCGTCCGCCTTCCCTCCCTGAAACCCGCCTGCCAGTCCTTCACTAACCCCTTTTCCTCTATTTCCTTCTTAAGTCTCCCTCTTAATATCTCCCCATAAATCTTATACCCCGTGTTGGTAATGCTCACTCCCCTATAATTTCCCACTTTGTTCCTTTCCCCTCCCTTGTATACCGGAACTACCCTTGCATCCCTCCACTCCTCCGGGAATCCTCCCCCCCCTCCATACTTTACTCAGCATCCCTCTTATCCGTTCTCTCACACCAAGAAGGCGTTGGAATTTTTGGACTAAACTTGGCGGAAATGTTTAACTAGTCAAAGGTGCAAAATTTGACGTTTTACTTGAGAGATTAAGTCGATTTCGTTAGTGTTTTTTGCAATTCTTTTGTTTTTGTATTCTTTTTTTCGTTTTGTGGGTGCGAGTATGTCTAGAGTGCCGCAATGTGAAAATTATCGACAACTGATTGAATTCGGTAGAGGTCGCATTATTGGCGTACCTGAAGGTGGTTTTACATTTAGAGAAATTACTAATCGTCTTAACCGTATAACCAATCTTCTGTAGTATGGTGTTATCAAGCATGGTCTAGCTAGAGAAGGTGAAGAACGTCGGCCACGGCAGACAAATGTGGTCCAGGAGACCACGACCGCCATCAGCGGCGTCATTTCAGTATTTTACAGGGGGGGGGGGGGGGCAACTATAGTAAAAAGGAAAGAAATTTGAAAAAGGTGCGTGGTTGTCGGTTTTATAAGTTTAACGTACTTTTTTTTGGTAGTAGTAATTCCAGGGGAGTCCACTGTCCTATCCTACCCCCTCCCCCCTAAATGACGCCCCTGACCGCCATCTTCGATTAATGACAATAAGAGGCCGATTCGCGAGTACAAGATCAATCAATGGTTTCGAAACGAAGGACGTCCTGTAACCCTTCGTATACAGTTTACCGTCAAATTAGAGCTTTTGGCTTGCAGTCGTATCGACCACATCTTGTGCTTCCCGCTGGCGGATCGTCATGGAGAGGAATGTTTGGAGTGGTGAACTTTGCGACTGGATTGGGGCGTGGAATGGCATAGAATGATCTTCAGTGACGAATTCCGATTCTGCTTGGGAATGCACGATGGTCGTATGGGTATGATAGTCAGACGTAGACGTGGAGAACGTCGCAATGTGCAGTTTTCTGTTGAGCGGCATGTGCACCACACTATGGGGGTTAAGGTATGGGGTGCTATTGTTTATGGAAGCAGGTCTCAGATGGTATTCATCAGATAGTTGATGAAGTGGTTAGAACCTCATATCCTTCCATTCCTCCAGGAGCTGGAGGACTCGATCTTACAACAGGGTAATCCCCGTCTCCACGTATTGCAAGGCATTCTATGGAGCACCTCCAAGAGGGTAACGTTAAAATGTTGTCGGGGCCACCCATACCTATCTCCCGACCATTCCCCTATCTAACATGTGTGGGACATGATGGGTAAAAGACTCAAGCATTTAGCCAATCTTCCACAGACACTAGAAGACTGAATGAATTACAGATTGTCTGGAATGTAATGCCTCAGGAAGAAATCGAGCACCTGGTGGAATCCATGCCAAGAAGAGTGCGGGAGTATGAAACTCATAGGGGTGGTCCAACACATTATTAATAAAAAATGCCTTTATCTTTTGTCTAATTTCTTTGAAACTTTAATCAATTGCTGCCTTTGACTAGTTAACCATTTCTGCCAAGTTTAGTCCAAGAATTCCTACGCCTTGGTGTTGAATTTTTTATGTCAAAGAGTATATTTTACGGTTTTGATTTGTCTTTTTATTAATCAGATCGCGATTTAAAAAAATCACCCTCGTACCTATATGTAATGGGAATAATCTTTTTTTTTTATAGAATTTAGCTTTAGTAGGTACTTAAATCGAGAATTGTCTTCTACCTATACCTATTAATTTAGTCGATTTATTCAATTTAGCAAGTACGGGACTATAATTAGCACACCTGTATTATTTTTCATACCCATCTAGTTCGTTATTTAAATTATTTATTAATTAATAATAACAATTAATTAAACCGTTTCGTTTTAGTTAATTTTGCCCTTTGATTATCCTTAAACATTAGCATTAAAAGGAGTGATCAACTAGGTATAAATACGTCAAGGTTGTTTCTGTTCACGACAAATTCTCAGAAAATAAAACGATATAAAATTTCAATTCCACGAAACGTCTGGCGATAACAACCCCTTGTTGCCAGTGTAAATCACATTATTTTGTGCAGCGCTGACCTCTACCTACCTACAATTAATGTTAATTTTGTGTAGCTACGTATTGGTTATTTAGACGTAAATTGAAATTTGTTTTTGGTAGTAATAATACCTTACTTTTATATCGCGTTTAGTGCCTAAAAATTGAAATTTAATTAAACAAGTTTGATCGAAATTTTGGCTGAGCTCGTTTAATTTCTAAGAATTGTCTTTATCAAACCGCATGCGCGAGCAGTTAACGCTTTCGATATAAGTGAAGTACACCCTTCAGTTCTTCATTTGACCGCGTCTTTTACACCGTTCAAACGAATTTTTGTTGATAATTTCACCAGATGCTGCTCTTAAGTAAGTAGATTTTTTGAAAATTAATGTCATCTGTAACCTATCATTCTTGTTTGTATATAATTTATATTATAACATTAGATGAAGTCGGTGAAAATTTACCTCAATCTAATATTTTAATGACGCATTACCTTGGTACTTAAATTTTTTCGCAGTAATGCAGGGATTGTATGATACGTGTTGATAGTAATTATTGTGTTTTCATAGGGTGTCGATGTTCACATGACGAAGAATGAACTTTCCTGATGGAAATTTTGGTTTTCCTGTGCTTTAATGAAATGGTTACTTCATGCAAAGTACGTTACGTTCGCTGGGACTCCGTCTCCACCACAGAAGGCGCAGCGATATGAATTTGGTAAGTGTTAATTTTTGTTTTTAATTTTTTTTTGAAATTAGTAAACCAGTCGTTAGGTCTTTTTATATAAAAATTTAACTTATCAAAAGCGGTACTATTATTTTTGAAACCTTTTTCGGTTTATTTTAATTCTGGGTAGGTAATTATTTACGTTTTAATTTAATGACGCCAACTTCTTTTCAAAAGTATCAACTGTTATTCCGCTTGTTTTGTTACCGATCACGAATGCGCACGCGCTGTAGTTATTCTCACCCAACCGCAACCCTCTTATTGGTCAGCCATCGTATATTTTAAATTTGTACGTTACCCTAAACCTAAAGTTTGTTATTCTTTCGTCAATTAAAAATATCGGTGGTATAGTGATTATATGAACATCGAGTAAGTAATTTTTTTACAATTATGCACGTAATTAACTTGGGAGTAAAAAGTAGGTACCTACTTTTATAGGGATTTAAGAGGTTTAAATTTAAATTTGTGTTTTTCCTTAAATATCATCATCGTCTTAAATGTCGGCCATTACCTAAATTATAGCGTCCTCTTCTGTACTTCTACCTACCTAAGTACAGCTTTCAGTCCTTCATTTGACCGCATCTTTTACACCGTTCAAACGCATTTTTGTTGATAATTTCATCAAGGTGCTGCTCTTTAAGTAAGTAGATTTTTTGAAAATTAACGTTATCTGTACCTATCATTCTTGTTTTTATATAATTTAAGTATTATAAAGTTATATGAAGTGCAAATCGGTGCAAATTGAAGAACTATTCCAAAATTTACCTAAATCTATTTTAATGGCGCATTACCTTGGTACTTAAATATAAGTTTATTTAAATTTTTTCGCACTAAAGTAATGCAGAGATTATACGTGTTGATAGTAATTATTGCGTTTTCATAGGGGGTCGATGTTCACATGACGAATAATTAACTTTCCTGGTGGAAATTTTGGTTTTTCTGTGCTTTAATGAAGTGGGACTCCGTCTCCACCACAAGAGGTGCAGCGATATGAGTTTGGTAAGTGTTATTTTTGTTTTTAATTTTTTTTGCAATTAATAAATCAGTCGTTGAACTATTTTCGAAAACCTTTTTCGGTTTATTTTCATTCTGGGTAGGTAATTATTTACGTTAATTTAATGACGCCAACTTCTTTTCAAAAGTATCATCCACTGTTGCTCCGCTTGTTACCGATCACGAATGCGCACGCGCTCTAATTCTCACCCAACCGCAACCCTCTTTTTGCTCCAGCCATCTTATATTTTAAATTTGTCCGTTACGTAAAGTTCGTTATCCTTTGGTCACTAAAAAATATCGGTGGTATTGTGATTATATGAACATCGAGTAAGTAATTTTTTTACAATTATGCACGCATTTTAACGTGGGAGTAAAAAGTAGGTACCTACTTTTTTATAGGGATTTAAGAGGTTTAAAATTTGCGTTTTTCCTTAAATATCACCATCGTCTTAAATGTCCGCCATTACCTAAATTATAGCGTCCTCTGCTGTAGAATTTAGTTTATCGATTTATTCACATGCAATCGATTTCTTTTAGATACAGTGTTTTTTAAGTAATTTTCAAGATGCTGTTCGTTTATAAGATTTGTACCTACATACCTACCTATCTATAAGTTATTTGTCGGTAGGTACGAAGGGATAATAAATTTGCGTTGTTGCCGTGTTTTATGTATACCTAACCTACCTATATTTTTTTATTTACCTAACATAGATATTTGTGCGGGATATATTTTGGAGTGTGATTTATCTTAGGCGCATATTTCAAAAATCAGGCATCAAGTAGGTAGGTAGTAATTTTACGTTCAATTGTTTTCTAATGCGAAGCTGTTTCAAATGAAATTTGAATTGGGTGTGTAGTAAAACTGTTATAAAAGATGCTTTTCTACATATTATATCTATACCTATTGTACCTACCTACCCACCAACCGCATACTTTTCTATGTAATTAACATATTTTGACTTTATTTTTTTACACTTATAACGTTCGGGAAATGCAGGCCACCAACCCATTTTTACAATCCAAGAGGGTGATAATTACCTACCTACTTGAATTCAAATCTGAAGAGATTTTTGTTAGGTATGTTACGTTCACATTATGGAGACCGATGTTCTCATGTTTTAATCCTATTACTTAATTATTGTAACTGTCTTTGGTTAGGTAGGTACCTACCTACCTATTGCGTATTGCGCTTGAAATTAAAGTGGCCCTTGAAACTGGGTATTAAGATGAATTCACTCTGTTTTTATAAATCACCTCTGGAAGCACTTATCAGTGATCACTTTAAAGTTTCCTGGACCGGTTACACGATTTACCCGCATTCAAAAACATTGATAATACCTGCCTACAACTACTCCCAGTAGGTACTATAAATTCTGAGAAATTTACATCCTTAGCCGTTATCTAAAAATCTTGTAACAACTGTTTCAATGCATTATTGAACGACCTTCAATGATGACAACTTGCGACGTCTGCAAACCTTTTATCCACAACAAGCTAATATTATCTACCAACCAGGTATCTATCAGTAGGTAAGGTATCTAAGTAAGTATAAGTACTTCCTTCACTGTATAGTATTTTGTAAGGACGACACACTTTGGCCCTCTTTTCACATCTAATTTGGATTTCATTTGGATCAGCCAGCGTCTAATGAGAAGTGCTGATGCACTAAGATTACAGCACTTTCATAACGGTGTACAGCCTGATGATATACCTTCCTATAAAATGTAGGTAGGTATACCGGTTGTTATGTACTTAAATGTTATTTGTAAATAGGCATTAGGGGATAATTAATAGGTACAAGTAATGTACCCATTAATTAATTTACGTATTATTTATTATTTATTTATTTATTTATTTACCTGTATGGGGAACCTAATGGTTTTTTCTTTGGGTTTCACGAATCCAATAACTACCCTATGAACGAAGTCTTGTTTTAATATTGCATTAATTGTCTTGCAAGAATCCACCTTCGAACTGCCTGGGTCGTGGAGTGAAGTGGCAATGAAATGAAAGAGTGGCAATTAGTCTCATAGTGATTTGTTAAGTTGTTTATTAATTGAATTTTATTTTTATCTTTGTACATTATGTACCTACCTACTTACTCATACTTTCATGTAGGTACGCTTTGATGCATGATGCCGAGTTGGTCGTAGGTAAAGTTATATGGAATTAATTGGATTAATTATATACCTACTTCATTATTTGTAGGCGTGCTTTCTTCCAAAAGGGGCTATCTCGGGCGCGATCTAACTACCCACAACAGCATGCGCACGCGTTTGTCGTTTTTCAGGCGTAACGGTTCCTTTTTCAGTGGTTCTCAGCCATCTTGTTTGTTTTACGTTATACCCTTAGAATATAAATGAATTTAAGGTTATACCTACCGTTGATTAAATAATTTAATTATTCAATCAACGGTTGAGGGATGGGTTACAATCCAAAATATTACAAATTGAAAAAACTTTTACATCTCAACTTTAACTCTGTTCTTGACATTAAGTATACCTACCTAATAAAAATAATTATTCAGTTAAAAAATAGAATGACCGGCTTTCATACTGTTTATTCCAAATTTCAATGTATATAACCCCAAAGTTTTTAATTGAAGCTATAATAGTCAAATCAAATCAAATCAAATAGGTTTATTGTATTTTTTTACAAATTAATCAAATAAATACATAATTCTATTCTACACCACCTCGTAAAGCTACTCTCGCCTGTCCTTCCCCCTACTTTCCACCTTTTCCCTCCTTTCTAGCACTTCCTTCATCCATCCCAACCCTTCCCCCTTCGCTCCTAGTAGGTATCTCATTTCTTTCCCTTCTCTCTTCTCTTATCTCTTCGCATTCCCTTAACATATGCGCCATGCTCTCCCTCCCCTCCCTACACAATCTGCAAACTCTCTCCTCGTTTCCACACCTAAACCTCGCTACAATTGTATTTTCCTTCAGTCTCATCTCCCCTGTCAGGTACTTCGCCTTGCCCTCTGCCACGATCTCCCCATATCCCTCATTATACCTCCTTCCGGCTATCTTCTCTCTCCTTTCCTGCCTTTGCACATCCTTATCCCTCATGACCACCTCCTCTACCATCTCTCGTCCATCCTCCCTCCTTCTTTCTACCTCCTCCCTCGCATACTCCACCCTCTCGTAATATAGTCTCCTGTCCTCTTGCCCATATTTTATCCGCTTCCCCCTCATCTCCTTCATACATTCATTCGCCATTATTATTTCTGCCTTCTTCCTGACCTCCTCCTCGTACTTCACTGCCCTCTTTCCCGCCTGCACTCTCAATTTTTCCACTTTCGCCTATTCCCCCACAATGTTCCCCGGTGTCTCCCTGTCCAAACCCAGCGTCCATCTCCAATACTTCTCTTGCACCTTCTCCAAACTCTCCCACTCCTTCCACCCCCATATCTCCGCCCCGTATCCCATCACGCTCCTCACCAACTTATCAAATAACCATCTCATCTTTTCCATGTCCCGAACACTCTTTCCCCTATCCTCCACACACTCCCCACTACCCTATTTCCTCTCTTGGCCAGTTTCCTTATGTGTCCCTCGTCCTTATTATCATACCTGACTACATAACCCAAATACTTCCACTCCTTTACACTTTCTAACTCCTCTCCCCACCACCACTTTGACCTCCCTCCCTTCCCTCTTATTTTCTGGAATACCATTATCTTCGTTTTGGCCCCATTTACCCCTAAGCCTTTTTTCCGCAAGTACCCCTTCATCACTCCCATTGCCCCCCTCATTTCGTTCTCACTGTCTGCAACCACCACTACGTCATCCGCGTATGCAAGCGCCCACACTTTGCGACAGTGCAACTCGATTAAGTCAACATTTCAAGGTTAATTTAGTTTTTGAAAAATATATTTAACGTCCCCATTATTAAAATATATTGCCTCAACTTTTTTTATTTTCATGTCAAGGCGCGGAAATTCTTTTGCTGCCCAGCGCATTGTAACCTATTAGCTACGCCACTGGTACTGGTCTAAGTATCTGCTTACCTATGCTATACCTACCTAGTTATAATCAATTCTAACTGGCGTGTTTCGAATTAAGTGTACGTACCAACTCTCCTATTAACACTAGCGTTTAGTTTCGTACACTTTAAAGTAGTGCACTTAATCCCAAATATGCCAGGGCGAGGACAGGGCAGTTTAGAATTACTTTTACCAATATAGATATTGCAAATTTGTTATTCTAAAAGTTGTAAGATTTTGATTGATTCAAGTTTATTTACCTATCGATTTCTGAACTACCTAGGATCCTAGGTACATCATTGGGAAGGAAGATGTTAGGCAATTTAATTTGATCCTTTTTTATGTTTTAATCGTACCATCATCTTTGGCTGGTAACATTTCTTCGTATAAATTATGGACAGTGCTTTCTTTTCAGTCTGGTTGTGCTTGATGGAGGCTTTAGAAACATACGCAATCGGGTTTCAGATTTATCTGGGTAGTTATGAGACAAGGTATCTTTGGCCAATGTATCATCTGTATCAATAGTGTGACCCAAGTATTGCATGTTTGAAATTGTTGAAGATATTCTACCTTATTTTTGAAGAATTCACATTTTTGTTCTTGCATCAGAGGCCAATTTCTTCTAGTTGTGTTAAAGCAGTCTCCAGTCTCCATGGATATTACTTCGCCTTTTTGGAGTAGTATTAGTACAGTCAATCTGTCGTAAAAAACAGAGTTTGAATGAAAAAACTGCCCCAAGGGTAAAAGTTGTTTTAATCGTTGAAGAATGACGTACTTAAGCTGCCTTCGCGATGGGCATGTGCTACCTTGGCGCGTCTTTTTGAAAACTCAAAAAAAGTGCCAAAAAAATTTTGAAATGCATTTTTCTCGAAATGTATGCATTTCACAGAAAAATCGATTGATGACAAAATGTAAAGGACGTTGAGATCTACAATTAATGTCATTGGGGCAATGCTTTACAGCAAGAAATGCACACGGTAGGTGGCGCTGAAGTTCCAAAAAAAGTGTTTTTCCACTTTTTCGCCATGTAAATATTATTTTAATACAAAAATTTAAATGGAAAAGTTGTTCCTTTTAATTTTATGAACAACTTTTATTTAAATAATTTTTTTATACAGGTTGCCCTCATACAACACGGTATCTGCTAGCACGGATTCGCTCTAACACAATTAGAAATTTGCGCTAAACTCGTCTATAACACGGTACCGCTGTAAGACGAACAACAGCATAAATACATACATTGTATGTACATATGTAACATAATATTTCATGCGTCATGCGGACACTAACCCTACGCCTTATTCATCAACGTTTTGCTTATTCTTGTGTTTACTTTTGTGCAGTCTATATACATAGTACGTATCTCATAACAGACATTCTATTCTATGTGGAATAATTAGAACTGTTGACAGTTACGTATATTATGAGGTAAATACATATTTACATAAATGCTCATTGTGATTTTTACAATTACGTACGTATATGTATTGAATTTAAGCAATTTTAGGAACTTAACTCAGCTTTGGGTCTCGTATAACACGGTTTCTTACAACACGCCGTTTTGTAGGAACCTATCTACCGTGTTGTAGGAGGGCAACCTGTACAACTTATCGTTTAAAAGTTATAGTGCAATATAGCGCTTCGTATACAGCACTGTGCTGCTAATGGTAATTTTTTCGACTTAATTCAAATAGTGGTATAATTTATTAATTTTATGACTTTAAATTGAAATATTATAATTGGAAAGTGTACAAACAATTAAGTGCGTGTATACGCTGACAAATTTAATATATCCATTTTGAATTTTCATACTTTTGCGAGCTGCAGCTTTTAAACGGTAAGTTGTATAAAAAAATTGTTTAAATAAAAGTTGTTCATAAAATTAAAAGGAACAACTTTTCCATTTAAATTTTTGCATTAAAATAATATTTACATGGCGAAAAAGTGGAAAAACACTTTTTTTGGAACTTCAGCGCCACCTACCGTGTGCATTTCTTGCTGTACAGCATTGCCCCAATGACATTAATTGTAGATCTCAACGTCCTCTACATTTTGTCATCAATCGATTTTTCTGTGAAATGTATACATTTCGAGAAAAATGCATTTCAAAATTTTTTTGGCACTTTTTTTGAGTTTTCAAAAAGACGCGCCAAGGTAGCACATGCCCATCGCGAAGGCAGCTTAAGTACGTCATTCTTCAACGATTAAAACAACTTTTACCCTTGGGGAAGTTTTTTCATCACTCCATCGACAGATTGACTGTACTATATCATGTACTAAACTTTAGTCAAACAAGACCCCAAAACAAGCCATTACTGACTTCTTGGGATAGCTCTCCGACCTTGAAATCAGCTACTATACTCTATACTTCCAGCTATAAATTTGCTTTTGCTTTGAGGTCGCTACAGAGTCTTTCTCATTCGTCTAGAGTAGCGTTGAGTAATAAATCTACTCAAGAGAGATCACAGAAACAAGCACTACAAAGATTTTCCGGAAGGGTAGATTTGGTTATACTGAATTCTATGGAAATGCATGTACAAAACGACCCATTTGTTCACTGGCACTTTCAAACACCTTTCCCATTTTAACGCTTCATGGCCCAGTAAGGATGGATCTCAGTTTCAGGAACAAAAAATAATTGCTAGATACTGTATCGGGAGATTATGGGTGGATGTGGAAGCAAATTATATACTCGTTGGTGGAAGTAATTCAAAACCATATTCTGTCACACCAGATATTGCAAAATGGGACAACACACCTTTCCGTAGTTTTCTTCTGCGTTAACTCTCGGACATATAATAATTGCCAGTAATCGTTTGGGCATTTGATAATAAATCAATCAGTAGGATTCCCCTACAATCCCAAAAAACTACTTATGGCAAAATAACCTTTCTCGCAAATCAAACTGTCTTCAACTTTTTTTATGGCGTCAAACCATAACGATGGGCCGTTCTTTCGACTGCCAGTTTCCTTCTGGATCATAGTGATGTTTCCATGCTTCAACATAACCAAGAAATTGTTAGAATCTGCATGGAAACGGACTAGAAGTTATTGTAAAACCCTGGTTTCACAAAATCCTGTACAACTTAGGTGCAGGAAGCAAATTTTATTAGGTAAACTGGGTTCCCGAATGCTTTCAGCCAACAATGATCAAAACAACTCCTAGTCTCCGGGAGGTTCTCAAAAGTTTTTGAATTTATTTCAAAGCAAAATTGGAGTAGGTAGATAAAATGGCATGGTTATGGTTCACAACCGCTCAAAAAACTAAAAACGCAGTAGGTACTGCCTGTACGAAAAAGATTATTTAAGTATTGTCACAGTTTTTTGAGATTGGAAACGAATCTTGTTTATTAATTATTTTTACTGCAACTACAAGCGACTACTGGTAATTAATTTTGTGCTCCCTTTTCACACATTGCGTGGAGACATTGATGGTAAAAGGAAGGGAAAAACTACAGAATACCCATAAAAGAAATAATGAAGTTGTAGGGGCTATACTAACACAATTTTTGAAAAGGTTATGGAAGATTCTTTTTTAAGGGGTTTCTAAAAGCCCATGTAAGTAACTTTTTCGAATATATTAATATGTCACTTGTATTGTTTTTGTAATTTATACAAAATTAATTTAGTGGAAATTTTGAAATAATTTGCAAAATTCAAAACTGTTGCAGGTAATTCCACATTAGTTACCTACATTATATTAGGTTCTTTTAATAAATTAAATTTCTTGATTGCGGAAGTAATTAACGTAGAGGTGTAGGTGATGATAGTAATTTTGTTTTCAATAGGGCGCGGGCGTTGATATTTGAACGAACTATAACTACCTTTCCTGTGGTGCCCATATTATATTAACGGTTTTTCCACACATCAACAAAATGGCTGCTTCATGGTTTATGGATGGTCGTGTTAGAACGTTCGCTGGAATCCCATTTCCATCCCAGTTCCAGACGCTACTTCTGCTCAACACCCATTTTCTTCTCTCATTACGGAGCCTGGTGATTTTGGAAAGTGTCTACTTCATCGTAAACGAAAAAATTGTACACACATAGGTACGACATACAGGAGATTCCATAGAGCCACGAAGAATTTAATATGTACTCCAACTCTTGATTCGCTCGTGTTTTTGCCTCTTTAAAAGTTCTGATAACTCTTTTTGCTTTGTCATTTGAAACTTGAAACCGTGTGAAATGAAGCAGTGGTCGCGTGTTCTGTGTCAATCTTGCCACATAAGTACTTAAATCTTCAAATTCCATTGATATCACTGAACTCTGTAGTTATTGGACCCCTTCTAACGTAGAGGCTTGTTCAAACGAAACGTATCTTATATTCTTTTGTCCATACAAAATCACGAGCGTGTGGTCTGTCATCAGTTCAACCCTTCTTCCATAGGTATCTATATACAGGTGGTGGTGGAATTTCTTGACTTGATAGATTTTTTAGGTGTTTTCTTTTTGCATGTCGTGGTTGACTTAAGTCAGCCGTGTCAATAACACACCATTCGTTTTATAAAAATAATTTGATTTATAGTCCGTTTACTCTAAAATTACTATGGATAGGGAACTCCTTAAAATTGCTGTAGCCAATGATAAAATGGGTTTCACTTGCAAATAAAAGAAGAAATGTCATATACAAAACATTTCAAGCGAAAGTAGTACATATGACTACAGCATTATGATGGAATTTCCTTTACACTACCTGATTACCTGCAGTTCTATTGTATTCTTTAGAACTTCGGCTTTATTCTGTCAGGGTTTAGGAATACAATAGAATTGCAGGTAATCAGGGACTGTAAAGGAAATTCCATCATAATGCTGTAGTCATATGTACTACTTTCGCATGAAATGTTTTGTATATGACATTTATTCTTTTATTTGCAAGTGAAACCCATTTTATCATTGGCTACAGCAATTTTAAGGAGTTCCCTATCCATAGTAATTTTAGAGTAAACGGACTATAGTTCTCAATAACCCTATTGCCCTGAGGCAGAAATGTCTTATGACGCAAAGCACTACAATCACGTGACAATTGTGACTTTGACTAACCCTACGGCTGTCCAAAAAGAAAAAACCTATTGAGACTGCGTAGTTGAACTGATTCACTTAAAGTTTTACAAGCATAATGTGGTCGGGTTTTCTGAACCATCTCGATTGTATGAGACAGTGAGTTTGCATTCGTTTAATTTCCTTGATAATTTCATCATTCTTTTGTTTCTCATCTTGCACCTACCTACATTTCTTAAGTTTGCCTCTTGGTTGTCATGCGATGTGAATGTCCAACAGTCTTTTCTCCTTGGGAGGTGTCCCGCACGGCCGAGTTGTTCGTGATCTTTCCAGTTTCCAGCGTTCGTATTATTGCCATCAAGTCATCTTCCATCTTGCTTACGTGATCCTTGTACCCACGCTCTCCTTTACTATGCAGAGACACCCCGTCTGGGGTTAGTTGTCGCGTGGATTGAGTAGTGCAGCAACAGCCACTGTCGGTTCCAAGCCCGAATAAAGGAGGAGGGGTTTCTGGTCAAATTTAGCAACTTGTACTATAGGGGGAAAAGGAAAACAACAGATCTACTTGGACTTGACTAAGAAATCCAATTTCATCATTGAGTTGCTACTTCTGCTTGCGCTTATTCCATTTGTAGTGTGCAATTGTTTTTAAAACCTGATTCAATGAATCCCTAAGCATTGTTTAGGTTCCAGCCGTTATGGTCACAGAAATCTTAAAATTCCTTTGATCCAAACTGTGCCTCATTGCGAAAAATCTTGAAGATAGAAGTAGTTACTAAATTTTTTTGGGAACTTGGTTTCCTCGTTTGATAAGGTTCACTTCGTGGACAACTAGCAGCTCGCAGCTGCAGCCTTTATAAAGTCACGTTTTTGTGAGGCTGATGCGTGTATCTTACTTCATAATATGTAATTGTATCCGTGAAGATGAACTGACAACTGTTTTGCTTTAATTGGGTGTGATATTGAAATCAGAAGTAGGTATGTAGGTATAGTTAGTTCAAATTTGCATCCATACATCAGGTACTACTGGTAAGATTTTGGATCCCTACTGAGGGTGCTGCCTTACCATTATGGTTGTACGTGACCTGTGTCAGTTTGCATATAGTACAGCTTCAAATTCACATGATCCAGAACATCTGGCCAGTACCGCAGTTTCGTTGCCTTCAAAATTTCATCATTATGTTATTCCTTCTTGCTTGGTCCATGTGAAATATTCATTGCCTAACTCTTTCGAAGTTGATTCGGTTAATAATTTCAGCAAAACATTCGAATTTGTTGTGGTTTCTGGGTATTGTTTGGACGAGGCAGCTTTTGTCTTGTTTCCACACTCGCTTTTGATAATCGTATTCCATTTACATCAGTGATGTTACCCCGATATTCCTGCCATAGAAATCTTCAAATTCGTTTGAAACAAGCAGTGTCCCATTATTAGAAACCGGTTGTGGAGAGTCTTACGATGACATTGGTTTTCCAGTGTCATTTCTTTACATTTTCGATGAACAATAGTTCATCATATGAATTCATATCTGTCTGAATATCTGGATGTCCGTTGCTTTTTCCTTTTTGATATTCTGCTGACAATATTGCCCTAATTCCGTATATGATGTAGCATCTCTGGCCAGTACGACTGTTCGAATTGGTTCAAAGTGCACTGGTTTCGTTTTCTTGACAATTTCATCTTTGAGCTTCAGTTTCTTCTTTATTGATCCGTTTAAAACGTCAATTTTTCTTCCCAAGTTGATTCAGGCGACCAATGATTTCAGTAAATTTCTCGCGAAATTCTTTGAATTTGTTGTAGCTTATTTTCCGATGGAAAATTCCAGTTCTCGAATAGGTACTCTTCGGACGAAGCAGCTTCTTTCTTGCTTCCACACTGGGAGCGTGACCCAAGTATTCAACTCTGCTTTGAAGTAATTCACAGTGATTAGTCTTGCTTTAACGTCTTCAAACAACGTATTGGCAGCTTTTATGACTTCACTATCTGCTCATGGCATTATGGGACTATCTATTCTATAATGTGATCCTGGAACGGGAATTTGTCTTTGCCTTTATTCTGTTAATTTCTTGGCAGAATGTAGCAAAAGGAGAGTCATAGTAATTGGCAGTAATCCTTTTGGTCCTTTAATAAGTAATCAAACTCAAACAACAAGATTCCCTCACATTCCCAAGAAAACCGTGGCCATAATCTTTTCCCATAGATGAGAACTGTCTTAAATTTTTGAGAGATGATGATTCGATGAACCATGATGGTGCCGTTCATGTTCTGGAACATTCTTCCTCTATAATCATTAGTCGAGTTCAGATATTTTGCAAATCCACATCAACCAACGAAAATTAAAATCAGTTCCATTAGGGGGAAAAGATTATATGGTTGCGGTTTATTAACTTTATAGCTAATTAACTTTGCAATATCTGCTCCTATTCAATTTGGTTTTGAATTAATTCCACATCTACCATGTTATTGTTTGCTATGAGTTAAATGATGAAGTCATAGAAGCTGTTTAATAAAGTTTATGGAAGATTTTTCTTAAAAAGCTGTTTGCAAAAGTTACTAAATGCATAACGTCGAAAATTAAAAATAGGTATATATGTATGTATCTAGGTACCTACTTGCTGCGACATAAAAAATGTAACACCAAGAAGGCGTTGGAATTTTTGGACTAAACTTGGCAGAAATGTTTAACTAGTCAAAGGTTCAAAATTTGACGTTTCACTTGAGAGATTAAGTCGATTTCGTTTTTTTGCAATTCTTTTGTTTTTGTGTTCTCTTTGCGTTTTGAGGCTGCGATGGAAATTATCGACAACTGAGTGAATTCGGTAGAGAGGTCGCATTATTGGCTTACCTCGATGGTTTTCCATTTAGAGAAATTACTAATCAGTAATCGTCTTAACCAACCAATCCTTTTTAGTACGGTGTTATCAAGCATGGTCTAGAGAAGGTCCAGAACGTCGGCCACGACAGACAAATGTGTCGCATGTTTTAACCAGTCACCATTCCCGGATAGTAGGAGCTAATAACCGGGAAATCCTGCCAGCGGGTTCTTGGTCTTTATTGTGTTTTCAGCTCTCAATCACAAGAAAAAGTACAGAACAACTTATATAGTATACAATACAATAATACAATAACATAGCAGGTGTCGATCTTCTGGGTGGTGTGCGTCCCGATCGTCTGGAAGTACGTCTCCTGGCCTACACCCCGAGTTCTTTTCTTCTGTTCATGGTCTGCTTGGCGTGGGCTCTGAGTTCCGTGAGGATGTCGTCGGAGGGGCCCTCGTACTCCATGCGGCAATTCTGTGAGATGCGGTGGCGGAGGTTGGATGGCTGAGCAGAAGAGGAGCGCATGTGCCACGTCATCGTCGTCTCCGCAGTCTATGCACCCTTGCGTGCTCGCCCTCCCGTGCCGTAACAAGTGTGCCCTAAAAGCACCGTGGCCAGTGAGTGCCTGAGATGATGCGGTGTTGGGAATGAAGGTCGGCCGTGAGTCTTGCACGTATCGATGGGAAAATCCGGAATGTGAGTCTGCCTTTATTGGAGGTCGTCCACTGCTCCTGCCAAGACGCTAGCATTGCATCCCAGTTGTCCAGTTTCCGGCTCTTCGACACTTTCCAGTTGTCCGCCATTCTTTTAGCTGTAAGGTCCATGGGCGGGGTGGCGGATATTACCTGGAGGGCATGCCTCGATGTGGTCCTGTATGCCCTTGTCACTTGGAGTAGCACAAGTCTTTGGGCTCTTGGTAAGTATTCGCTGGAGGTATAAGATAGGTGCCGGCCCCATACCTGGACTCCGTAGAGTAGGGTGCCTTCGAATACCTGCTCGTACAGTAACTTAAGGATCCGTGGTGTGAATGGGGTGCGTCTTCCTGCGATGTTTGCACATCTGTAAAAGGCCTTCGTCGCCAGGTCCGCCGCAGCCTTTACGTGAGGTTTGAACTTCAGTTGTTCCCCGATGATGACTCCGAGGTGTTTACGACTTGCGGAATAGGGGATTCGGTGGTTGTTCATTTAGACCAGGACCGCCACCTTTGATTAATAGAGCTTTTGACTTGCAGTCCTATCGACCACATCTTGTGCTTCCGCTGGCGGCTTGTCATCGACAGGAACGTTTGGAGTGGAGTGGTGTACGTTGCGTCTGGATCGGGACGTGGAATGGCATAGGATGATCTTCAGTAACGAATCCCAATTCTGCTTTGGGAATGCACGATGGTGGTCGTATGATGGTCAGACGTAGACGTGGAGAACGTCGCAATGTGCAGTTTTCTGTTGAGCAACGTGTGCACCACACCATGGGGGTTAATGGGGGTGCTATTGTTTATGGAAACAGGTCTCAGTTGGTATATTCATCCGATATGTTGATGAAGTGCTGGAACCCCATATCCTTTCATTTCCCCAGCAGCTGGAGGACCCGATCTTCCAACAGGATAGTGCACGTCCCTACATTGCACGGCATTCTATGGAGCTCTTCGAAGAGGCTAACATCAAAATATTGCCGTGGCCACCTATATCTCTCGACCTTTCGTCTATCGAACATGTGCGGGACATGATGGGTAGAAGATTCAAGCATTTACCCAATCTTCCACACCACTTTAAGCCCTCCGGAATAAATTTTCAGATTGCTTGGAATGTAATACCTCAGGAAGAAATCGAGCACCTGGTGAAATCCATGCCAAGAAGGGCGCGGGAGTATGAAACCAATAGGGGTGGTCTAACACATTATTAATAAAAAATGCCTTTATCTTTTGTCTAATTTCTTTGAAACTTTAATCAATTACTGCCTTTGACTAGTTAACCATTTCTGCCAAGTTTAAAATTCCAAAGCCTTGGTGTTGCATTTTTTATGTCACTGAGTAAGTATATTTTACGGTTTTGATTTGTTTTTTTCTTAATCAGATCGCGATTTACAAAAATCGCCCTCGTACCTATATGTAATGGGAATAACCTTTTTTTTTGAAAGAATTTAGCGTTAGTAATTATCGAGTACCTATCTAAATCGAGAATTGTCTTCTACCTATATTAATTTGGTCGATTTATTCAATTTAGCAAGTACGGGACTATAATTAGCGCACCTGTATTATTTTTCATACCCATCTAGTTCGTTATTTAAATGATTTATTAATTATTAATAATAATTAATTAAACCGCTTCGTTTTAATTAATTTTGCCCTTTGATTATCCTTAAAACATTAGCATTAAAAGGAGTGATCAACTATAGGTACATGAAGGTTGTCTGTGTTTACGACAAATTCTCAGAAAATAAAACGATATAAAATTTCAATGCCACGAATTGTCTGGAGATAACAACCCCTTGTTGCCAGTGTAAACCACATTTGTCCAGCGCTGTACCTGCAAATGCGAATTTTGTGTAACTACGTAGGTATTTGGTTATTTAGACGTAAATTGAAATTTGTTTTTGGCAATAATAATACCTTACTTTACTATCGCGTTTAGTGCCTAAAAATTGAAATTTAATTATACGAGTTTTATCGAAGTTTTGGCCGAGCTCTTAATTTCTAAGAATTGTCTTTATCAAACCGCATGCGCGAGCAGCTAACGCTTTCTACTTCTACCTAATATAAGTGAAGTACACCCTTCAGTCCATCATTTGACCGCGTCTTTTACAACGTTCAAACGCATTTTTCTTGATAATTTCACCAAGGTACTGTTCTTTAAGTAAGTAGATTTTTTGAAAATTAATGTCATCTGTACCTATCATTCTTGCTTTTATATAATTTATATAAAGTTATATGAAGTGCAAATCGGTGAAAATTGAAGAACTATTCCAGAATTTACCTAAATCTATTTTAATGGCGCATTACCTTGGTACTTGCTCATTTAAATTTTTTCGCACTAAAGTAATGCTGAGATTGTACGTGTTGATAGTAATTAAGTATTGTGTTTTCATAGGGTGTCGATGTTCACATGACGAATAATGAACTTTCCTGATGGAAATTTTGGTTTTCCTGTGCTTTAATGAAATGGTTACTTCATGCAAAGTACGTTACGTTCGCTGGGACTCCGTCTCCACCACAGAAGGTGCAGCGATATGAGTTTGGTAAGTGTTAATTTTTGTTTTTAATTTTTTTGCAATTAATAAACCAGTTCTTGAGCTATTTTTGAAAACCTTTTTCGTTTTATTTTAAATCTGGGTAGGTAATTATTTACGTTAATTTAATGACGCCAACTTCTTTTCAAAAGTATCATCGACTGTTGTCTCGATTGTTACCGATCACGAATGCGCACGCGCTCTAATTATTCTCACCCAACCGCAACCCTCTTATTGGTCAGCCATCATATATTTTAAATTTGTACGTTACCGTGAAGTTGGTTATTCTTTCGTCAATTAAAAATGTCGATGGTATAGTGATTATATGAACATCGAGTAAGTAATTTTTTTACAATTATGCACGTAATTAACGTGGGGGTATAAAAAGTACCTACTTTTATAGGGATTTAAGAGGTTTAAATTTAAATTTGCGTTTTTCCTTAAATATCCTCATCGTCTTAAATGTCCGCCATTAAATTATAGCGTCCTCTCTTGTAGAATTTAGTTTATCGATTTATTCACATCCAATCGATTTCTTGTAACTTAGATACAGTGTTTTTTAAGTAATTTAATTTTCAAGATGCTGTTCGTTTACCTATAAGGTTTAAGGTTTGTAGCTATATACACTACTTAAGTTATTTGTCGGTGGGTCCGATGGGATAATAAATTTGCGTTGTTGCCTTAATAAAGGCAGTGTGTTTTAATACCTATAATTTTTTATTTAACATTGATTATGTGTATCTACCTATTTGTGCGGGATATATTTTGTGGTGTGATTTATCTTAGGCGCATATTTCAAAAATCAGGCATCGAGCAAGTAAGTAATTTTACGTTCAATTGGGTTAGTTCATAAAAATAAATTTCAAAATAAACATAAGATTCTGCTTTTGAATCGTGTTTGTAAACTATTGCAGTTCAAAAAAGTTAAATAAAACGTACCATTTCCGAGAAAAAAAGAATTGAAGTGTTCAAGCATGAGCGTTCGCGCTAAATCAGTTTTAAACAGATAGTGACGTCACGTACTGGGAAACGCCCACTGTCAGTCGGCTATCGTTGCGTTTTTGAAACTGATTCTTACGATGGTGGATGCAGGTTATTTGAAAGCTATGTCGGATAATCTTCCTCGAGTAGATGTTTTTATGTTAGCCGAGTTCTTAAAGAAGGATGATCGATTTAATACTGCAGAAATTCGTGGAGCAAAAGCTTGAATAAAACCTAACAATGTGAAATTCGTTTGCTTGACAGACTCTTACTACGCAGATATTTTGCATATTGCATTACTTTACTCGTTTACCACGTCTCATGTATATTTATTTTTGTCAATTTCTTAAACATTTAGGTTGCTTAGTAAGTAACTACATCTTACATCAAAGTGATCCTCGCAGCAGTAGAAATCCGAACAAGTTATTTTAGAATAATCTCTTCTAGCTGCTTTGAACCACATTTGTCGAATTTTTACGTCTCGAGGCATTGTCAAAAATGTCTTTTCAGGTATTGTAAAAGTCGTATTAGTGCACATAGGCACAAAACACCACTTGTAACACCTTTTCGACGGCTCCATGATCGCCAAACAATCATTCGTAAATACCAGTTTAGCTGAAACACCAGTATATGACGTCATGCCGTAGTCGGCACCTGTCGCTGAGTTGTCGTGCAGTTTCGACGCTTCGCGATTTAAAATTTGAAAAAAAGCTGTTTAAATTATTCTAATGCCGCTTATTTTTGCAATATCGAAGACATCTGACATCTTTGCATCTATTAAGCGTATAAAAAAATTATGTGAATTAACCCAATTGTCTTCTAATGCGAGGCTGTTTCAAATGAAATTCGAATTGGGTTTGTAACACTGTTATAAATTTAGATGCTTTTTACATACCTATAGCTACCTACTCTACCAACCATACTTTTCTATGTAATTATCATTTTTTGACTATTTTCACCGTGTAGCTGTGTACGAAAGCATTTATGTGCACCAAACCCTTTTTTTAAGAATCCAAGGGAGTGATATTACCTACTTACATTTAGATCTGAAGAGATTTTTGTTGATGTGTTACGTTCACATTATGGGGACCGATGTTCTCATGTTTTAATGCTATTATCACAGATGTATACATCTGTGCTATTACCTACGGGTTGTCAAACGAGAAGTTGCACTTGAGTGCAGGTTGCGCACTACAAAATTTATGTTTATATGATTAGTACCTACACGATTAGTAAGAAGTTCTGTAAATAATGTAAGAAAGTGGGTGTACTGAGCGTACTTCCACGAAGTAGGGAACCGCTTATGGGTAAGTGAATCTCAGGTGCTCCGAATGCTATCTTGGTTTCCTTTTCTGCGAATCTCAAGTGCAACTTCTCGTTTGACAAGCTGTACCTAATTGTATAACTAACTGTCTTTGGTTAGGTAACCTATTGCGTATTGCGCTTGAAATTAAAGTGGCCCACAGTATTATGAACTAATGTTACCTAATATCAGTTTTTGAAGCTGGGTATTAAGTTGAATTCGTCTGTTTTTATAAATCACCTCTGGAAACACTGATCACTGTAAAGTTTCCTGTACCGGTTACACGATTTACCCGCATTCCTACATCCTACATCCTTAGTCGTTATCTAAAAATCTTGTAACAACTATTTCAATGCATTATTAAACGATCTTCAATGATGACAACTTGCGACGTCTGCAATCCTTTTGAACAACAAGCTAATAATATCTACCAGTATCTATCATCAGTAGGTAGGGTACTTAGGTACCTAAGTATAGGTATATAGTACCTACTAAAAACTTCCTTTACAGCTGTAGGTAGCAAGGTAGGTACATATTTTGTAACGACGACACACTTTGGCCCTCTTTTCAGATCTAATTTGGATTTCATTTGAATCAGGCAGCGTCTAATGAGAAGTGCTGATGCATAAAGATTAGGTAGGTACGTACAGCACTTTCATACGGTGTACAGTCTGATGATGCCTTCCTATATACCTACTGGTTGTTTTATATGTAAATGAGCATTATGTGAATAATTAATATGTACAAGTAATGTATTATTAATTAACTATTTATTTATTTACCTGTATGGGGAACCTAATGCTATATTTTCTTTGGGTTTCACGAATCCAATAACTGCCCTATGAACGAAGTCTTGTTTTAATTGCATTAGTTGTCTTCGAACTGTCTTGGTGTGTAGAGTGGCAATTAGTCTCATAGTTATATTAATTGAATTTTATTTTTATCTTTGTACATTATGTACCTATCTACTTACTCATACTTTCATGTAGGTACGCTTTGATGCATGATGCCGAGTTGGTCGTAGGTAAAGTTATATGGAATTAATTGGATTAATTATATACCTACTTCATTATTTGTAGGCGTGGTTTCTTCCAAAAGGGGCTATCTCGGGCGCGATCTAACTACCCACCACGACGTGCGCACGCGTTCGTCGCTTTTCAGGCGTATCTGTTCCCCTTTCAGTAGTTCTCAGCCATCTTGTTTTTTTTACGTTATACCGTTGATTGAATAATTTAATTATTCAATCAACGGTTATACCCTGTGTAAATAGTTTGTTTCTGTGTGTTGTCATACCTATTGATAGATACTTATCAAGAAAGTAATATTTTGCTTTCAATTTTTTTTGAATTTTGTAGGTACCCACGGGCGTAGCCAGGATTTAGTTTTGGGGGGGGGGGTTTGGTTTGAAGTAAATAAGACAACAAAAATATACTTACATGAAATTTAGTATCTAAATATGTGCGCACGGTAATATTTTGCTTATTTCGGGGAGGGTTTGAATCCCCAAAACCCCCCCTTGGCTACGCCCGTGAGGTACCTATACCTACTAGTGGTAGTAGTTCTTAAAAATTACCAACATTTCAAAGAAACAAGGTACAGTATCTTGTAACAGACTCTAAAACTGATGCCTGCGTATCCTTCTCTTTTGTACACTGTTTTTATGGCAGATCCATCAGGCACTACCTGCAGACGCATTCTTCCACAGTTTTTATTTAAAACAGTGTAAATGTTACTGTTATCAATAGGTATACAGGTTATCCGCCCTAAAATCGTCGGTACCAATCTATGTGAGTTGTTTTTTGTTCGTTAGTAAGCAGACGAGTGATCAAACAGGTAATCAAGTTTTCTGGTACCTACCTATATCCAACTCTTGGTATAAGATTTTTGTACTGCTGTCCTCGATATGCCATCAGTTGGCCGCATGTCTCTACTATGTAACCCGTCTATCTTCTCTGGTTAGTTGACTCTCAACAATGACTACTGTTGTCTCATGTACCTACCTACCTCCACCATATAACTTACAAAGCTATGTCCACATTGAAACTCTGCATATCAGTTCACTGTCGCTTTTATTGGGTTTTTATGTCCAACAACAGAAATCTGATCAGCGAAGCAACTTTTTTGAAACAATTTCCTTCTAAAGTTGTCAACTCTATTTCCTTCCCGATGCCTCTATCAAACTCTGATTAAAATGGAGTGGACTGTGTTGAAACAAATAACATAAACAACGTACCTATGCAACCACAACATACTTCTCACATACTGGGGCTGTCCCGCGCAAAATCTTACCAAAGTGTCCATATTGCTTGCACTTCAAACCTTCTGAAGCTTATCGATTTCCATAATCGTCACATTCAGAGAACTCATTATTCTCACAGCCCTCTTTCCTCTTTCTATTTTTTAACTGCAGTAAATCCTTTGATTTCTCATCTGTAGGTACAACTTGAAACCTAGTACTACCTAGTTTCCCACTTTTGCCCTACTTTTAATTGAGCCTGTCTCATTTAGCACGACCTTTCTCAGTAACCGTTTGTGTTAGTTACAGTCATCAGTATGCATGAAGCCTCCCCTTTGCTTGTGATCAACTGTCTCTGATGTAAAATTGAATCTGCCAAATCAACAAAGTCCGCAAGTCTTCTACTTTAAATGGGAAGAAAATGATCGAAAAATTCACCTTCCTGCTTCCTACTTTTATGTATTCTTCTAACCCTTTCAAGATCACATAAAACTTTTCCTTCTGTATGCATCGGTTAAGCTTAACGTGCACTAAATTTCTAAACCTTCTTCTCACATGAGGTTCAAGAACTTTCTTTTCATCCTCTGTTTCATCCACTTGCTAACGACAGTCAACAATCTAAACCCACTGTAGGTTGTAAGCTTAGTAAATAAGGGTTTGAATTTCCTTTTAGAATAATATACCTTTGTCATTAACTCCTTGTTTACACACACTGTCTACTAGGGTGGGTCATAGTGCATTTGCAAGTAGCACAGTCGAAAAGTGATTTGGCTTTAGATTTAAATTCATCTAGCCTACTTTTAAACAATTTCTTATCTTTATCACGTTTATAGGATTTCCTTATCTTCGTGTAAGAACCATAATAATTCTTGATGAGCGTTACAATCCGGCTTTTTGACAATGAGGGAATGGACGCTTTGTCATACAATAATTTGATTTGATTTGCAACAGTAAGTGCTACATTAGAGAAACTTACAAACTTGTTGTTTAACTTAAGTGACAAATTGTATTGCTCCTCAAAGCAACATTTAAGGACACATTCATACGTTGGCAGTTTGTTTTGTATAAAACTCTGTGGCTCACCAAATATAGGACAACAAAACCTTTGTCTGGAGTCGGCAATCACACTCCTAGTAAGCACGGTTTGTGATTCAGCCATTATCAGTTGTTAGAAAACACAAGACTAAAGTAAGTAAGCGGAAACAACGCACTGCACTGAATAGACTCACACCACATAAACAAAATAGAGCTTGGAAACGTGAGGTAGGTACCTGTTACAGACGACTAATGACTGACGACAGTATGAGGAGAGGATCTATCATGGTTGCGTTGGTGGAAGGGTAAGCACTGCATTAAGCAAGCGACCAAGGCCACTTGTATCGATTTTCAGTCTAGCTCTTACCGTTTATAACTGAATTTAGTGAGCGCACAATTCCTTTGTACCAGACAACTAAGCATAGAGCAGTAGTAAAATCATGTAATTTTGTAATTTTTTAACAATTTCAATGATGTTGCGCAAGCAAAAAACATTCAGTAAATGAGCTTAAATAATTTTTTATAAGTTGTTCTTGCTATAAACTAGACATATAACACTAGAGTGTCATAGTTTCAATAGAATTAAACGGCTGAAAAAAATCATGAAAATTATTGATTTTTACATTTTTTCTCAAATTTTAAGTGCGATGCGCGAGCGGAAGATGTTAACCGATTTCAAAAATTTTTACGTCATTTTTCTTCTTAAAGCAATAGGCAACTTTTCCGACCCAGAGCGTTTCAAAAAAAAAAAAATTATTTTTTTCGACCCAGTGTCTACTATTGTCCTAATTGTTTTTTTGTGTTTATAGCCGACGATATTTACAGGAGTGCCGCTACTAAAGAGCAAGGCATCCCCTTGAAAATGATCATTATTTTATAACCGACCGCCATAATAATAATGGTCGCAGAGTGTTAGATGTGTTGCCTACCATCAACACAAAATTATCACGGTGCGGTGTAAAAATTTGTGCAGTTTTTTCAAAGTTTAACGTCAGAAAAAGTAGTTTTCTTTTCTATTTTCAAAATGTGGCATTTTGCTAGTCTTTGATGTTTCTTTCTAAAAAAAAAAACATTATTTCCAAAGATTTATAAAAAAATCCTGCGTTATTGCCTTGCTAAGCATTCACTTTTCAAGGGAATGTTCGACCCCTTATTCATGTTCAGCCAAAATCCACATTTTCTGTAACAAAGTACAGCATTTTGCTATGCAACGGGTGTACTGTCCAGTCTTAAATGCAATTTTTAATAAAAAGGATTAAATATAGTTCCCATGGTGAACACCTTTTCACGACATTTTCAAAGCTGACCTATAGACATAGATGAAATGATTTAGCATTTATGTTGTGCCTAATGGTTTGTTTTTTTTTCAGAGGAAGTACTTAAAGCACTGCAAAAGATTTTTAATAGGTATACGATAGCACCAAATCGACACTTCACCTTTATAACGACTATACTTAGCGAGGTGATGCCAAAACAGCCAAATTGTCTTTTCAAGAATGTCTGGCAGCTTTTAAGAAGTTTTACTGTAGCAACAGCGTCAGTCTGGTGAGTTTAGTGTTTTACACAATATTGTTATTGTTAAGTTACTTATTTAATGATGATTAATAATAGTACCTACTTTATATTGTTTTGATAGTGGGCAAGATTTTGAAAGTAATGTAAAGTTTTCAAACACCTGCATTGGCGTCATCCCTCAGGAAGGCCTTATTTTAACATGGAACGTACAGCTTTCTTTCCGAAAAGACGGTGGTGTTCAGTTTTTCCCTCCAGTGGATGCCTCCACCAATAGGGGTTGATGTAGGTATCTATGTGCATTTCTAATATTATGGGTAAATTTAGTTGGTGCTGGTTGGAATTGATTTTATTTATATGTAGAAGAAAAATATCCCAGCAAGGTGGTTATACATTTATTTTATATTATTGTAACGTTTCACTGAACATGCCAGCTTCTTCAGACAGTACAAATATGTTGCGGTATACAAAAGAATAAGTATTTTTAGAGTAATTTGCGATAATTGGAATACAGATTGTGTAAATGTTGCTAAGTTGAATGGTTGCGTTACGATGTATTGTAGTCTACGTTTCGTTGATGTTTGTTTGTAAAATTAAAAGTTGAGACATTAATGATATTAAAATGCAATAAATGTCAATACGGAGAGTGCATTTCTAATATTTATTTATCTTTTTTTACTTTATTTGTGGTAATGTGTGTACCTATATCTACTTATGTGTATATGCTCTTTATATTATGTAGGTACCTATTACCTAAACCTTTTTGCTTTGATAATGGCTGGGGAGATACCTTCCTTCTCGACAGAATGGGAAGCTGCATGTTGATAGCCATCGATCATATTGCACTGTGAATCCCCTATAAGAAAACACACGCATCTCTTGAATAATATTATTATTAGAATCATCATACTTACATGTATCAGTGTGTTTTCAATAAATTACAGTAGAACCCCGATTATCCGTGCACGGGTTGTCCGGGCTGCAGATTATCCGTGCCATGATATCCCATTATTGAAATTGCATTTTAGAAGTTTTAATATCGAAAGAATGTTACCGTAAATCACTCAACGGAATTTCTCAATACGCAATATTGAAATCGCCAGTGCCCAAGGTTTATTAAGTGAATTAGACCTTGGCCAGTGCCTACGTGCTTATTTAGTGTAAAAGTTTACTTTTTTTTTACATAGTAGGTACATTTATGTATATATATATATAGAAGTAAATATTCGGATTATCCGTGCTTTTCAATTTTCGGTGCCTTGTTCGGTCTCATTGAGCACAGTTAATCGTGGTTCTACTGTACTTACTTCTATTATTAAAATTGTACTTAGTTGCACCTTGCAGATTGTGTTATTTTAATTTATTTTGTCTTGGTGTCCAGTTTTAAGTATTTGAGCTTAATCTATAGTACGTAACAATCTCCATATAATTTTCATTGGGAGTTACCAAGCGTGTAAAAGTTTGGCCCCCCCTCCAGGATTGTTATCAATGACCCACTGAACAATATTAGAGGGGGGGGAAAGTTGAACGGCCGCCATCTTGTCCGCCATTTTGAAAATGCCCCCGAACCTATTTTTGGCTATATCTCAGCAACCGTATGTCCAAATTGAACGTACGTAGACTCTAATTGTACAGTTTTGTATTCCTAAGATAAATTGTTATATAACCGAAATTGATAATCCCAGCGGATTTAATGTTTTTGGGCTTAAAATGTTAAATTATGGAATATGTAAAAAAATGCTAAAAAACATATCACTTTTTATTTTATTATTATTAATCTTTTAGATCTCGCTTTTATGAATAAAATGCAAAAACAATCAACGAAATCCGACCACTGGTTACGAAAATATACAAGATTTAGGAATAGGTAGCGCACCTTTGCTGAGCACAATAATTGGTAGTTACAGGTCAAATTGAAAATTTCATAAGTTTGTTCTCTACAAAATATGCGAATTAATACTAAATGCACACATTAATTAATTTTTGAAGGTAAGGAGCTTATAATGCCCAATTCGCGATTCCCTCGCCCTTATAAGAGTAATGATCGCCATGACATGAATCAGATCGGAAAGACCGTACCGGTGAAGAAATCGAAAATACCCGAATTAATACAAATTTTATAAATTAATAATTTTTTATATGTTTTTAAAAGTTTTATGCGTTTCGCACCTTCTCGTTTATTTAATTAATTAATTTAATTTAGGCTTTTAGGAAGAAGAGGTGACCATCAAAGGACCACTTTACGCAAACATTTGCAAAGAGCAGTGCAATTTAATGATTTTTTCCTGCAACTGCGTCGGTCTCCACAATTCTGCTTGTAACCACATTTAAGCATCTCAATGCAAGCGGCGCTGACTTCCGGAATTGTTATCCACACGGTGAGCTGCTCTCTTGCACTGTAATAGGAGAACGTCTTGTGTCGGGGGCATCATTTCTAAATTTTGGTTTCGGTGACAGAATATTAACTTTCGTTGTTGATTAATGGATTTTTAAATGTGGTTACAAGCAGAATTGTGGAAACCGACGCAGTTGCAGGAAAAAATCATTAAATTGCACTGCTCTTTGTAAATGTCTGCGTAAAGTGGTCCATATAATAATAATTGTCATTTGATGGTCACCTCTTCTTCCTAAAAGCGTAAATTAAATTAATTAATTAAATAAACGAGAAGGTGCGAAACGCATAAAACTTTTTAAAAACATATAAAAAATTATTAATTTATAAAATTTGTATTAATTCGGGTATTTTCGATTTCTTCACCGGTACGGTCTTTCCGATTTGATTCATGTCATGGCGATTATTACTCTTTATGAGGGTGAGGGAATCGCGAATGGGGCATTATAAGCTCCTTACCTTCAAAAATTGATTACATTTAATTAATGTGTGCATTCAGTATTAATTCGCATATTTTGTAGAGAACAAACTTATGAAATTTTCAATTTGATCTGTAACTAGCAATTATTGTATACTCAGCAAAGGTGCGCTACCTATTCCTAAATCTTGTATATTTTCGTAACCAGTGGTCGGATTTCGTTGATTGTTTTTGCATTTTATTCATAAAAGCGAGATCTAAAAGATTAATAATAATAAAATAAAAAGTGATATGTTTTTTAGCGTTTTTTTTACATATTCCATAATTTAAGATTTTAAGCCCAAAAACATTAAATCCGCTGGGATTATCAATTTCGGTTATATAACAATTTATCTTAGGAATACAAAACTGTGCAATTAGAGTCTACGTACGTTCAATTTGGATATACGGTTGCTGAGATATAGCCAAAAATAGGTTTGGGGGTATTTTCAAAATGGCGGACAAGATGGCGGCAGTTCAACTTTCCCCCCCCTCTAATATTGTTCAGTGGGTCACTGATAACAATCCTGGAGGGGGGGGCAAACTTTTACACGCTTGGTAACTCCCAACATTACATTGTTACGTACTACTAGTGTTTTTATTGTTACAGTGTAACGGATACAGTCAACCCCGAGAAAAAGGCGTACAAAGTGAGTACCTACATATTTTTATCCCACTTTCATTTACTATTATTTTTTGTATATGTGTGTGTGTGTGTGTGTGTGCGGGTGTTTTTGCGACTATGAAGGTAAGTACCGATACAATTCTTTTTCTTATACATATTTACAATTATCTTTGTTGGTTTTATTTTTTCGAAATTTTAGTCTTGTTTATAATTCAGGATTCAATAAATCTTCTAATTTAGTTACTATTTGCTTTATCTAATAATTTGTCCACAGATTCCTAATATTATATTCTTTTTTCGCAACACCACTTCACAGCTATTAAAACGCTTCTCTGTGTAAGTTTACTTTTTGAATGGAAATAGTTAATTTGAACTAATTTAAATTTTTTCAGTTATGAGCAAGTGTAATAAAATGGCAATGGATCTTTTTCCTCTAGCCTTGGAACATGAAGAGTCGAGGTACTACCTACTTCCTTTTCGAGAAATGACGTTCGTGGTTCAGCTTCTCCCTCGAGCGATTACCACCACCGATAAGGGTTGATGTAAGTAGTTTTCATTTTTTCCATTTTACTTAGTGTGTGTCATCCTTTTTTTGTGTCTTTTTGGTTTTACAATTGAAATTTTAGCGTTTGTAGTACTTAGTACATTAATAAATGTCACCTTTGCTGATAGTGCAGTCAAATTAGCTAATTTTAGGGAGTAACACGGAAAAAATTTCCTACAAGCTAATTTCTGTCGGAATGTGTAGTACAGTATGTACTTAGTAATATACTAAAAGTCCCAAAAAATCCCATGGTGGCAAATGCGAAAAAAACGGTCGCCATTTTGGATTTTTTAGTTTATTCGAAATATCTCAAAAAGTATTAAGTTTAGAAAAAAATATCAAGAGACCTTTTTTACAGAAAATTAAGAAATACGCCCAAAAACATATTTTTGATAAATGTTCTTTAGATATTAATAGAGATATGAATTTTTTTAGTGATGAAAATATACAAAAAAGTACATTACTTTTAGTATTCTGTATATTTATTGCGAACTTAATAGTTTCTGAGATATTTGAAAAAAGAACCGAAAAATAAAACAAATTTAAGTTTTGCATCGTGCATTTTTATTCTTTAAAATATCAAATGTTAGTAATATAAACGTCTCTGGTATCAATGTTAAATGCAGTGCAGTTTCATTAGGTACTCGTGTCGTAGACGTCGTATCTTAATCGATTGTTGTGGTGTGCATATTTTATTTTAAACTGTGTTTTCTGTTGATAACAATGAATAAAAATAGTTGTGTGATTTGCGCAACTGATGAAAATCAACAATTAGTTACAATTACAAAAAGGGGCCTTCCAGGAATAATAAGTGCTAGTAAGCAACGAAGTGACGAGAAGTGGCGTGGTTTTGAAAACACGTGGCCTTTGTTTGTACATAAACAATGCAGAAAACTATATACGCATCCATCAGAACTTGCAAAGTTTACTAATAAAACAACTTTAAGCTCATCAAAGCTATTGAGATCTGAAACAAGTTATGATTTCGATTTTAAAAAGCAGTGTTTTTTATGCAAAGAAAATATAAATCTTGACGATATCAAAAAATATAAAAAGAATAAAAACATTCGCCGGGTAACTACACTGCATATTAAAAACACTATTATTCAGCGATGCAATGAAAGAAATGATTCATGGAGTGAGGAAATTTTCAGTAGAATAAATAGCGAAATAGATTTGGTAGCAGCTGAAGCAATATACCATTCTAATTGCCATAAAAAGTTTATGCAAAAAGAATCGCAGAAACATTCAGGACGGCCTATACGTCTTACTCTGGAAGAATCATTTGAAAAGGTCTGCAATTATATTGAAAACGACGACGAGAACTGTCAGTTTTCAATAAAGGAGCTAATCGATATTATGACGTCTTACCTACCGGAAAATCAACAGCCTTGGTCCGATAAAAATTTCAAATTACGATTAAAAAAGAGGTACGATGATAGAATTATAATAACCAGTTTGAAAGGAAATAAGTCTGTAGTATGTTTTAAAGGAAATTGTGAGAAACTTGGACAAAAAACAGAGTCGAAGATCGCATTAACATTGTCATGGCAGCGGCTAAAATAATAAAAGAAGACATTAGAGGAATGACGTGTACTTTACAAAATTATCCCAGTCTAAAAGATATTAGGTGTGGTGGTACAGATGAACTTCCGGAAACATTAAAAACTTTTTTCCACGAACTTGTTCTGAAAGATAAAAAAAAATTATCATATGAAAGAAAGGTAGCCGCAGTAGAAAATTTTATCGTTTCTTTAGTTAGAGTGAGATCGTATATATCACCAGTGATGTTTGGTTTAGGAACTCTTCTGCACAGAAAATTTGCGTCAAAGAACTTAATAGACACCCTCGCCTTCTTCCAAGTGTGGACAATGTTTTGGTATAGCCTGTGAGAATCCATGTATTATACATGATATTGAAGAAGAAGAAGAAGAGTTTATATTTGATTTGAACTCTTAATAGTTTCTTACAACTTTTAAACGTCGCACCGGCGGTTTTTTAAGTTTTATTATAAAATAAACTATATACCTACATATATAAATTAGTATATTATTATATAATATTGTGTATAAAGTTGGTTGTAAAATAAATATTTCTTTGCATATAAGTTGATTTTATAACATCTCAAACAAAAAATACAATTTCTTCAAGTCAAATGCTAATTTCATCACATTATTCTAGTTCCATTAGTAATTGAACTTTGATATCTTCAGTAATATTTATCATACGTAATTTAGCTGCTACATATCTTATATGTTTTTTTCTCTTCTTTAATAAAGTACTCTTGTATTTTTTCCCAAAAATTAGTGGTTTTTAAGATATTTCAAAAAAACTAAAAAGAACAAAATGGCGCCCATTTTTTTCCAAGTTGCCATTTTGGAATTTCATGGGACTTTTAGTATGTTATTCAGTACATTATGTATTGCAGATTTCCGTTGAGAAACCTTTGTATCTAATTTTTTCCATGTCATTTGCTAATTTGACTGCACTATGATCGCTACTCCCAACTTTCTTTACATTGTGGAAAGCTGCGTCAATCGTATAGATCAGGATAAGAGTTAACACTGTGTATCAACAGTATCTGTTATTTACTAACACATACACACATCCGCACAACTTCTCTTGAATACCTATTAATCATAACGCTTACATTCTGTCGGACGATGAGTTGCTTATTTTCTTTTTGTTTTATAGTGTACAGGATGCGATCAACTCTGAGAAGAAGGCGTACAAAGTGAGTAGGTACATATTTTTTTCTAATGTTTCTTTTACTTTTTCACATTCTGCACATTTGTGTATGTCTATTTGCTGATTTTTACATTGGTGAAAGTATGTGCTCATACCCATGCCTTTTGTCTTTTATTTATAATGGCATAGCTGATCTCAATAATAAATGTGTCCTTTTTATTAATTTTTTGAAATCTACTAATACACTCTTACTTTATGCCTTCATGTAATAATGTGTTCACAGTTTCCTAATAGGATATAATTACTTCTCTACATTTCACTGCTACAAAATTTTGCCTATGTAAGTTTACTTCATGAGTTGAAATAATTTGAGCTAATATTAATTTTTTATAGGTACTGCCAGGTGCCAGCAATAAAATGGTAGAGTAGTTTCAAAATCTCGTGGCACTCGAGATGCGCGGCAGGATTTATTTAAACGCGGTATTACGATACTAATATGAATCTATAAATAATTACACCTATATTTATTTACTGTACATGTTTGGATGGCATTTTATCTACCGATGGTTCTCGACATATAACCTACTCATGCCTATTTTTCGAAATTGTGCCACGAGATGTTGAAACTACTCTAATGCATCTTTTTTGATGAGTTTGGATAGCCTTACATCATCACTAATTTGTGAGGGAAGAAAGATAAAGGAAGATTTTGGTATCGACAACCTATGCTAGTGTGAGCGTAGTTTTTCTGTCAGTACAAGGATAGTCGAGAAGAACAGAAAAAGCACAATCAAGTCTTTGTTCACCTTCCATTCATGATTTTAATCAAGATAATCTACTGATGTGCACAACACACTCCTGGTCATATACACTCATAGATTTTGCACAAGGCACGGCAAGTAATGGTTAGTTTCAATTTTTTAAATTTATTACTATTACCTTTAACAATGCATTATGTATTCAACTATTGCTTTACTTAAATTAAAATACATAATTACTCAGTGATCGAGCTTTTCAGTACAAATTACACTGTTGCTTCTTAAATTTTTTAATGATTGTTAGTAACGTTTTTTTTATTTTAACAGTGAGCTCCAGCATCTGAAGAGTTTTCTCTGCCGTGGAGGCCTTTTTAACATGGAATGTACTACTTCCTTTCAAAGAAGAGAGTGCACTGTTTAGTTTCTCTCTCCAGCGAATGCCACCACCGATAGGGGTTGATGTAAGTATCTACGTGTATTTCTGAGCTTTCTATGATATTTTAACTTTTAAATTTTCCGTATGCTTAATTCACGTGTGTGTGTTCCACTTTGTACACATAATTACGAGGGTTGTTTATAAGGCACGATTTTTTTTCTCTAAAAAAGAATATTATTCCACAAATGTGAAATGTGCAGACTCACAAACAAGTGATGTTTTCAATTTTTTCACAATTTCCTTCACAGTTGTACGATTTTTCCGTGATACACAAGGTGTGTGTTTAACTTTTTGCTCTGGTTACTACGGAGTCAGGTTCTGATTTCTCGCGCTATTCCAGTGATTGTCTTTCAAAATTTTGAACTTGGGCTCATGACCTGTTGGACAAAAAGGCCTCCCCTCAGCTACAGAATAACAAATCAGATGAAATGTTTTTTTAAAGATGGGTATTAGTGATTGGCAGACACCGCTATAGCCATTTTGGACACTGCTTTTCACTTACTGACAGCTTCATGTTAATTGACAAGTCATAATATGTCGATCCTTTTAAATGGTAATGTCAGTCTGCTGTAACATTTCTAGCAAGATAGCTGTAAGGGGGAGGGGGCTCCATACCCATGATAAATCTCGCAATACTAATTCTTTCCTGGGTCTATATCACAACGGCCACTGATCATAACGGCTACCCCTGTTTTTGGTATTTCATAACAGCCACCTTGATAACAACGGCCACTAATATTATTTGATCATAACCTGAACAAGGTGGTCGTTATGTAATTATGTCATGTGTGCGAGTATGAAATTTAATTAGTGGTTTTTGTCTTTACAGTGTATACCAGATGCAGTCAACTCCGAGAAGAAGGCGTACAAAGTGAGTACATACATTTAATTCAAATTTTATACAGGGTAGACCATTTTAAATGATACACGCGAATATCTCGAAAAGGTGAAGTTTTTTCAAAAAATCTTTCAGGCAAAAGTTTTATGACTTTGAGGGGGAAAGATGATAACATTATCAATTTAATTGTAGATGACGCAACTTTAGAGATTTTATAATGCTGGCTACTTTTTTAAATGTGAGTAGATTTTTTTTTCTAAATGAAAGTTTTAGCTCAATTTTGAAGTTCTGCGTGCTATTCCTCATTTGGAATGGGCCCATATCTGCCAACGCTATTAATGTGATGCGTTATAGAAATGGCTGAGATGTGTTCATTCCGAATGCGTAATAATATACAGGATGATTCATTTTAAAAATCTGCCCCTTTTATTTTTTGTTCCACTTTCAAATTATGTGTACACATGCACCGCCACTTTATGTTTCACTTTCACTATCGGGGGGATTGTGTACAGGGCGTTCTTCATTGTCAGACCAAATTCAGATTTGCTTTTTCTCAATTTTGAAGTTCTGCGTACTATTCCTCATTTGGAATGGGCGCATATCAGCCAACGCTATTAATGTGATACGTTATAGAAATGGCTGAGATGTGCTCATTCCGAATGCGTAATAATATACAGGATGATTCATTTTAAAAATCTGCCCCTTTTGTTTTTTGTTCTACTTTCAAATTATGTGTACACATGCACCGCCACTTTATGTTTCACTTTCACTATCGGGGGGGTTGTGTACAGGGCGTTCCTCATTGTCAGACCGAATTCCGATTTGCTTTTTCTCAATTTTGAAGTTCTGCGTGCTATTCCTCATTTGGAATGGGCCCATATCTGCCAACGCTATTAATGTGATACGTTATAGAAATGGCGGAGATGTGCTCATTCCGAATGCGTAATAATATACTTATACAGGATGATTCATTTTAAAAATCTGCCCCTTTTGTTTTTTGTTCTACTTTCAAATTATGTGTACACATGCACCGCCACTTTATGTTTCACTTTCACTATCGGGGGGGGGGGGGGGTTGTGTACAGAGCGTTCCTCATTGCCAGACCAAATTCAGATTTGCTTTTTGTCAATTTTTAAGTTCTGCGTGCTATTCCTCATTTGGAATGGGCGCATATCAGCCAACGCTATTAATGTGATACACGTTATAGAAATGGCTGAGATGTGTTCATTCCGAATGCGTAATAATATACAGGATGATTCATTTTAAAAATCTGCCCCTTTTGTTTTTTGTTCCACTTTCAAATTATGTGTACACATGCACCGCCACTTTATGTTTCACTTTCACTATCGGGGGGGGGGGGGGGGGGGGGGGGTTGTGTACAGAGCGTTCCTCATTGTCAGACCGAATTCAGATTTGCTTTTTCTCAATTTTGAAGTTCTGCGTGCTATTCCTCATTTGGAATGGGCGCATATCAGCCAACGCTATTAATGTGATACGTTATAGAAATGGCTGAGATGTGCTCATTCCGAATGCGTAATAATATACAGGATGATTCATTTTAAAAATCTGCCCCTTTTGTTTTTTGTTCTACTTTCAAATTATGTGTACACATGCACCGCCACTTTATGTTTCACTTTCACTATCGGGGAGGGGTTGTGTGCAGAGCGTTCCTCATTGTCAGACCAAATTCAGATTTGCTTTTTCTCAATTTTGAAGTTCTGCGTGCTATTCCTCATTTGGAATGGGCGCATATCAGCCAACGCTATTAATGTGATACGTTATAGAAATGGCTGAGATGTGCTCATTCCGAATGCGTAATAATATACAGGATGATTCATTTTAAAAATATGCCCCTTTTGTTTTTTGTTCCACTTTCAAATTATGTGTACACATGCACCGCCACTTTATGTTTCACTTTCACTATCGGGGGGATTGTGTACAGGGCGTTCCTCATTGTCACACCAAATTCAGATTTGCTTTTTCTCAATTTTGAAGTTCTGCGTACTATTCCTCATTTGGAATGGGCCCATATCAGCCAACGCTATTAATGTGATACGTTATAGAAATGGCTGAGATGTGCTCATTCCGAATGCGTAATAATATACAGGATGATTCATTTTAAAAATATGCCCCTTTTGTTTTTTGTTTCCCTTTCAAATTATGTGTACACATGCACCGCCACTTTATGTTTCACTTTCACTATCGGGGGGATTGTGTACAGGGCGTTCTTCATTGTCAGACCAAATTCAGATTTGCTTTTTCTCAATTTTGAAGTTCTGCGTACTATTCCTCATTTGGAATGGGCCCATATCAGCCAACGCTATTAATGTGATACGTTATAGAAATGGCTGAGATGTGCTCATTCCGAATGCGTAATAATATACAGGATGATTCATTTTAAAAATCTGCCCCTTTTGTTTTTTGTTCCACTTTCAAATTATGTGTACTCATGCACCGCCACTTTATGTTTCACTTTCACTATCGGGGGGATTGTGTACAGGGCGTTCCTCATTGTCAGATCAAATTCAGATTTGCTTTTTCTCAATTTTGAAGTTCGGCGTACTATTCCTCATTTGGAATGGGCCCATATCAGCCAACGCTATTAATGTGATACGTTATAGAAATGGCTGAGATGTGCTCATTCCGAATGCGTAATAATATACAGGATGATTCATTTTAAAAATATGCCCCTTTTGTTTTTTGTTCCACTTTCAAATTATGTTTACACATGCACCGCCACTTTATGTTTCACTTTCACTCTCGGGGGGATTGTGTACAGGGCGTTCCTCATTGTCAGACCAAATTCAGATTTGCTTTTTCTCAATTTTGAAGTTCTGCGTACTATTCCTCATTTGGAATGGGCCCATATCAGCCAACGCTATTAATGTGATACGTTATAGAAATGGCTGAGATGTGCTCATTCCGAATGCGTAATAATATACAGGATGATTCATTTTAAAAATCTGCCCCTTTTGTTTTTTGTTCCACTTTCAAATTATGTGTACTCATGCACCGCCACTTTATGTTTCACTTTCACTATCGGGGGGATTGTGTACAGGGCGTTCCTCATTGTCAGATCAAATTCAGATTTGCTTTTTCTCAATTTTGAAGTTCTGCGTACTATTCCTCATTTGGAATGGGCCCATATCAGCCAACGCTATTAATGTGATACGTTATAGAAATGGCTGAGATGTGCTCATTCCGAATGCGTAATAATATACAGGATGATTCATTTTAAAAATCTGCCCCTTTTGTTTTTTGTTCCACTTTCAAATTATGTGTACTCATGCACCGCCACTTTATGTTTCACTTTCACTATCGGGGGGATTGTGTACAGGGCGTTCCTCATTGTCAGATCAAATTCAGATTTGCTTTTTCTCAATTTTGAAGTTCGGCGTACTATTCCTCATTTGGAATGGGCCCATATCAGCCAACGCTATTAATGTGATACGTTATAGAAATGGCTGAGATGTGCTCATTCCGAATGCGTAATAATATACAGGATGATTCATTTTAAAAATCTGCCCCTTTTGTTTTTTGTTCCACTTTCAAATTATGTGTACTCATGCACCGCCACTTTATGTTTCACTTTCACTATCGGGGGGATTGTGTACAGGGCGTTCTTCATTGTCAGACCAAATTCAGATTTGCTTTTTCTCAATTTTGAAGTTCTGCGTACTATTCCTCATTTGGAATGGGCCCATATCAGCCAACGCTATTAATGTGATACGTTATAGAAATGGCTGAGATGTGCTCATTCCGAATGCGTAATAATATACAGGATGATTCATTTTAAAAATCTGCCCCTTTTGTTTTTTGTTCCACTTTCAAATTATGTGTACTCATGCACCGCCACTTTATGTTTCACTTTCACTATCGGGGGGATTGTGTACAGGGCGTTCCTCATTGTCAGATCAAATTCAGATTTGCTTTTTCTCAATTTTGAAGTTCGGCGTACTATTCCTCATTTGGAATGGGCCCATATCAGCCAACGCTATTAATGTGATACGTTATAGAAATGGCTGAGATGTGCTCATTCCGAATGCGTAATAATATACAGGATGATTCATTTTAAAAATATGCCCCTTTTGTTTTTTGTTCCACTTTCAAATTATGTGTTCACATGCACCGCCACTTTATGTTTCACTTTCACTATCGGGGGGATTGTGTACAGGGCGTTCCTCATTGTCAGACCAAATTCAGATTTGCTTTTTCTCAATTTTGAAGTTCGGCGTGCGTCACAGAAATGGCTGAGATGTGCACATTCTAAGAGTGCGGTGACCCCCTGTCAATAATTTCAAATTATCCATTGTCAATAAGTTGCCTCCTTCTCTAATTTCCACTATCATTGCCCTCTTTTTAATCTCTCTGCCGTTGTGCGAGCGTCGCCCGTCGCCCCTCACTTTCTTGGTTCCCTTCCCTCGTATACAGAGCGTTTGTTTACTGGGCGCTCTTGCGGTGTCTCTCTACATTCGGGTTTCCCTTTTATTTCGAATCGATGGTCGTGCGTGCCACCGCACGTTTACAGTCGGCCCATTGCGACCGCCTCTATTATTGTGGTGAACTAGTGGAATTGTGTGCGTAATCTACGGGTCAATCATGTTTTAGAAGTGGCCGAAATGTGCAGATTCTAATGGCGCGGTGATTCACAGGGCGTCCCTTTCCCCTTTCATCGACCCCTTTTTAATATCTGCGCTGTTGCGCGAGACTCGCCGTCCCTCACGTTCTTGCGTCGCACGCCCTCGTATACAGGGCGTTCCGCGGTGTCGCTGCAAATTCGCGTTTCCCTTTTATTTCGAATGGGAGGTCGTGCGTGCCACCGCACGTTTACAGTCTGCCCATTGCGACCGCCTCTATTATTGTGGTGAACTAGTGGAATTGTGTGCGTAAGCTACGAGTCAATCATGTTTTAGAAGTGGCCGAAATGTGCACATTCTAATGGCGCGGTGATTCACAGGGCGTCCCTTTCCCCTTTCTTCGACCCCTTTTTAATATCTGCGCTGTTGCGCGAGACTCGCCGCCCCTCACGTTCTTGCGTCGCACGCCCTCGTATACAGGGCGTTCCGCGGTGTCGCTGCAAATTCGCGCTTCCCTTTTATTTCGAATGGGAGGTCGTGCGTGCCACCGCACGTTTACAGTCTGCCCATTGCGACCCGCCTCTATTATTGTGGTGTACTAGTGGAATTGTGTGCGTAATCTACGAGTCAATCATGTTTTAGAAGTGGCCGAAATGTGCAGATTGTAAAGGCGCGGTGATTCACAGGGTGTCCCTTTCAAAAAATTTGTAGCCCGTCGCGTCGTTCCCTTCGGACCGTTCGCGTTGTGAGAGTGACAGTGACGGCATCAGTGTTAGTGATATATTTTCAGTGGCAGTGTTAGTGATATAATTTCAGTGGCAGTGTTAGTGGTTTGATGGTGTAAGTTATCGCGGTAGTGACAGTGTTGCTGTGCGCGATATAATTGTGCTCCGTTATGTATTTCGTGTCAGGTACTATAAGTAGTAACATTCAGCGGTCGGTTGCCTTTTATGGTGTGCGCCGCCCACAATTTTGCAAAGGCCCTGTATGTATATCGCGGTGGTGAAGCATGAGAGAGCGGCGCGGCGCGTTTTCGCGGACGTGCGGGAGCGTGTTCGGACCCCGCTCTCTATTCATCCCCGCGGTCATGTCATTATAATTTTCTTTCACGATCACGTTCAGTAGTGTGGGCGGACGGGCGCCACTTTGTTTTGCAATGGCAAAGTCGAAGAGGGTGGTATTTTCCTCTAGGTGCGGGTCACCGTTGACCCTTCCAGTAGTTAGATTACCGCTTTGAATTGCTTTCGGTGCCATTCTCTTCGATATGCCGAACTTCGAGCGAGAGGTGCTCTGCTCAATTAGCTTAACGTTTAGATCATTCAATGTGCGCCGTTGTTGGTTGTTACTATTACGTTCTAAAGATGCCGGCAAACGTCGCGTCGGGATATTTCTTAATTTAAGCGATTAGACGGGGACAACGGTTGTGATCGTGAATACGGTGCTAGTGATATTACTACAGGCGACAGTGAATGTGATACAATAGTAGAAGTAGATCATTTATTATTCTCATAATGTTTGTATATCTTTGTTTTTGATTTTCGGTTATGTAATGTAAATATAAATACGAGTATGAAAATAGGTACCTACTGCTGCTGTTCTGTTCATTTATATTACCTAATTATTATTTTGATCTGCTAACAAGTAATTATTATTATTATTATTATTATTATTATTATTATTTATAATTTTATTTATTAAGTTATACTTACGAGTATATTTTAGTTTATTATTTAGCGATATTTGTCCTGTATTATTGGATAGGCAGCAGATTGGGTAAATCATAAAAAATCATAAATCGCGCGTTTGGTGAGGCTAAGGGTGACCGAGGGGAAATGGAGGTGGGTCACAATCACAACGCAGGTGGGTTGATTGGGACACTCGTGCCCCCCTCACCCCACCTTTTTTTCCGGCGTTTATATCGGCGAACCCGATCTGCTGCTATTCACCAGCGCAGGCGTACTGTACTTTTTGCCCCTTCTTACCGCGTGTTTTTTGTTTGACTTTTAAAAGTCGTGCTTTTCAAATGTCCACTTTCATTGTCGTCTCTTTGCCCTTTTTATCTCCCCAAATTCGGGTTTCCCTTTTATTTCGAATGGGAGGTCGTGCGTGCCACCGCACGTTTACAGTCTGCCCATTGCGACCGCCTCTATTATTGTGGTGAACTAGTGGAATTGTGTGCGTAATCTACGGGTCAATCATGTTTTAGAAGTGGCCGAAATGTGCAGATTCTAAAGGCGCGGTGATTCACAGGGCGTCCCTTTCCCCTTTCATCGACCCCTTTTTAATATCTGCGCTGTTGCGCGAGACTCGCCGTCCCTCACGTTCTTGCGTCGCACGCCCTCGTATACAGGGCGTTCCGCGGTGTCGCTGCAAATTCGCGCTTCCCTTTTATTTCGAATGGGAGGTCGTGTGTGCCACCGCACGTTTACATTCTGCCCCTTGCGACCGCCTCTATTATTGTGGTGAACTAGTGGAATTGTGTGCGTAATCTACGGGTCAATCATGTTTTAGAAGTGGCCGAAATGTGCAGATTCTAAAGGCGCGGTGATTCACAGGGCGTCCCTTTCCCCTTTCATCGACCCCTTTTTAATATCTGCGCTGTTGCGCGAGACTCGCCGTCCCTCACGTTCTTGCGTCGCACGCCCTCGTATACAGGGCGTTCCGCGGTGTCGCTGCAAATTCGCGTTTCCCTTTTATTTCGAATGGGAGGTCGTGCGTGCCACCGCACGTTTACAGTCTGCCCATTGCTACCGCCTCTATTATTGTGGTGAACTAGTGGAATTGTGTGCGTAATCTACGGGTCAATCATGTTTTAGAAGTGGCCGAAATGTGCAGATTCTAAAGGCACGGTGATTCACAGGGCGTCCCTTTCCCCTTTCATCGACCCCTTTTTAATATCTGCGCTGTTGCGCGAGACTCGCCGTCCCTCACGTTCTTGCGTCGCACGCCCTCGTATACAGGGCGTTCCGCGGTGTCGCTGCAAATTCGCGCTTCCCTTTTATTTCGAATGGGAGGTCGTGCGTGCCACCGCACGTTTACAGTCTGCCCATTGCGACCGCCTCTATTATTGTGGTGTACTAGTGGAATTGTGTGCGTAATCTACGAGTCAATCATGTTTTAGAAGTGGCCGAAATGTGCAGATTGTAAAGGCGCGGTGATTCACAGGGTGTCCCTTTCAAAAAATTTGTAGCCCGTCGTTCCCTTCGGACCGTTCGCGTTGTGAGAGTGACAGTGACGGCATCAGTGTTAGTGATATATTTTCAGTGGCAGTGTTAGTGATATAATTTCAGTGGCAGTGTTAGTGGTTTGATGGTGTAAGTTATCGCGGTAGTGACAGTGTTGCTGTGCGCGATATAATTGTGCTCCGTTATGTATTTCGTGTCAGGTACTATAAGTAGTTACATTCAGCGGTCGGTTGCCTTTTATGGTGTGCGCCGCCCACAATTTTGCAAAGGCCCTGTATGTATATCGCGGTGGTGAAGCATGAGAGAGCGGCGCGGCGCGTTTTCGCGGACGTGCGGGAGCGTGTTCGGACCCCGCTCTCTATTCATCCCCGCGGTCATGTCATTATAATTTTCTTTCACGATCACGTTCAGTAGTGTGGGCGGACGGGCGCCACTTTGTTTTGCAATGGCAAAGTCGAAGAGGGTGGTATTTTCCTCTAGGTGCGGGTCACCGTTGACCCTTCCAGTAGTTAGATTACCGCTTTGAATTGCTTTCGGTGCCATTCTCTTCGATATGCCGAACTTCGAGCGAGAGGTGCTCTGCTCAATTAGCTTAACGTTTAGATCATTCAATGTGCGCCGTTGTTGGTTGTTACTATTACGTTCTAAAGATGCCGGCAAACGTCGCGTCGGGATATTTCTTAATTTAAGCGATTAGACGGGGACAACGGTTGTGATCGTGAATACGGTGCTAGTGATATTACTACAGGCGACAGTGAATGTGATACAATAGTAGAAGTAGATCATTTATTATTCTCATAATGTTTGTATATCTTTGTTTTTGATTTTCGGTTATGTAATGTAAATATAAATACGAGTATGAAAATAGGTACCTACTGCTGCTGTTCTGTACATTTATATTACCTAATTATTATTTTGATCTGCTAACAAGTAATTATTATTATTATTATTATTATTATTATTTATAATTTTATTTATTAAGTTATACTTACGAGTATATTTTAGTTTATTATTTAGCGATATTTGTCCTGTATTATTGGATAGGCAGCAGATTGGGTAAATCATAAAAAATCATAAATCGCGCGTTTGGTGAGGCTAAGGGTGACCGAGGGGAAATGGAGGTGGGTCACAATCACAACGCAGGTGGGTTGATTGGGACACTCGTGCCCCCCTCACCCCACCTTTTTTTCCGGCGTTTATATCGGCGAACCCGATCTGCTGCTATTCACCAGCGCAGGCGTACTGTACTTTTTGCCCCTTCTTACCGCGTGTTTTTTGTTTGACTTTTAAAAGTCGTGCTTTTCAAATGTCCACTTTCATTGTCGTCTCTTTGCCCTTTTTATCTCCCCAAATTCGGGTTTCCCTTTTATTTCGAATGGGAGGTCGTGCGTGCCACCGCACGTTTACAGTCTGCCCATTGCGACCGCCTCTATTATTGTGGTGAACTAGTGGAATTGTGTGCGTAATCTACGGGTCAATCATGTTTTAGAAGTGGCCGAAATGTGCAGATTCTAAAGGCGCGGTGATTCACAGGGCGTCCCTTTCCCCTTTCATCGACCCCTTTTTAATATCTTCGCTGTTGCGCGAGACTCGCCGTCCCTCACGTTCTTGCGTCGCACGCCCTCGTATACAGGGCGTTCCGCGGTGTCGCTGCAAATTCGCGTTTCCCTTTTATTTCGAATGGGAGGTCGTGCGTGCCACCGCACGTTTGCAGTCTGCCCATTGCGACCGCCTCTATTATTGTGGTGAACTAATGGAATTGTGTGCGTAATCTACGGGTCAATCATGTTTTAGAAGTGGCCGAAATGTGCAGATTCTAAAGGCGCGGTGATTCACAGGGCGTCCCTTTCCCCTTTCATCGACCCCTTTTTAATATCTTCGCTGTTGCGCGAGACTCGCCGTCCCTCACGTTCTTGCGTCGCACGCCCTCGTATACAGGGCGTTCCGCGGTGTCGCTGCAAATTCGCGCTTCCCTTTTATTTCGAATGGGAGGTCGTGCGTGCCACCGCACGTTTACAGTCTGCCCATTGCGACCGCCTCTATTATTGTGGTGAACTAGTGGAATTGTGTGCGTAATCTACGGGTCAATCATGTTTTAGAAGTGGCCGAAATGTGCAGATTCTAAAGGCGCGGTGATTCACAGGGCGTCCCTTTCCCCTTTCATCGACCCCTTTTTAATATCTGCGCTGTTGCGCGAGACTCGCCGTCCCTCACGTTCTTGCGTCGCACGCCCTCGTATACAGGGCGTTCCGCGGTGTCGCTGCAAATTCGCGCTTCCCTTTTATTTCGAATGGGAGGTCGTGCGTGCCACCGCACGTTTACATTCTGCCCCTTGCGACCGCCTCTATTATTGTGGTGAACTAGTGGAATTGTGTGCGTAATCTACGGGTCAATCATGTTTTAGAAGTGGCCGAAATGTGCAGATTCTAAAGGCGCGGTGATTCACAGGGCGTCCCTTTCCCCTTTCATCGACCCCTTTTTAATATCTGCGCTGTTGCGCGAGACTCGCCGTCCCTCACGTTCTTGCGTCGCACGCCCTCGTATACAGGGCGTTCCGCGGTGTCGCTGCAAATTCGCGCTTCCCTTTTATTTCGAATGGGAGGTCGTGCGTGCCACCGCACGTTTACAGTCTGCCCATTGCGACCGCCTCTATTATTGTGGTGAACTAGTGGAATTGTGTGCGTAATCTACGGGTCAATCATGTTTTAGAAGTGGCCGAAATGTGCAGATTCTAAAGGCGCGGTGATTCACAGGGCGTCCCTTTCCCCTTTCATCGACCCCTTTTTAATATCTGCGCTGTTGCGCGAGACTCGCCGTCCCTCACGTTCTTGCGTCGCACGCCCTCGTATACAGGGCGTTCCGCGGTGTCGCTGCAAATTCGCGCTTCCCTTTTATTTCGAATGGGAGGTCGTGCGTGCCACCGCACGTTTACAGTCTGCCCATTGCGACCGCCTCTATTATTGTGGTGAACTAGTGGAATTGTGTGCGTAATCTACGGGTCAATCATGTTTTAGAAGTGGCCGAAATGTGCAGATTCTAAAGGCGCGGTGATTCACAGGGCGTCCCTTTCCCCTTTCATCGACCCCTTTTTAATATCTGCGCTGTTGCGCGAGACTCGCCGTCCCTCACGTTCTTGCGTCGCACGCCCTCGTATACAGGGCGTTCCGCGGTGTCGCTGCAAATTCGCGCTTCCCTTTTATTTCGAATGGGAGGTCGTGCGTGCCACCGCACGTTTACAGTCTGCCCATTGCGACCGCCTCTATTATTGTGGTGTACTAGTGGAATTGTGTGCGTAATCTACGAGTCAATCATGTTTTAGAAGTGGCCGAAATGTGCAGATTGTAAAGGCGCGGTGATTCACAGGGTGTCCCTTTCAAAAAATTTGTAGCCCGTCGTTCCCTTCGGACCGTTCGCGTTGTGAGAGTGACAGTGACGGCATCAGTGTTAGTGATATATTTTCAGTGGCAGTGTTAGTGATATAATTTCAGTGGCAGTGTTAGTGGTTTGATGGTGTAAGTTATCGCGGTAGTGACAGTGTTGCTGTGCGCGATATAATTGTGCTCCGTTATGTATTTCGTGTCAGGTACTATAAGTAGTAACATTCAGCGGTCGGTTGCCTTTTATGGTGTGCGCCGCCCACAATTTTGCAAAGGCCCTGTATGTATATCGCGGTGGTGAAGCATGAGAGAGCGGCGCGGCGCGTTTTCGCGGACGTGCGGGAGCGTGTTCGGACCCCGCTCTCTATTCATCCCCGCGGTCATGTCATTATAATTTTCTTTCACGATCACGTTCAGTAGTGTGGGCGGACGGGCGCCACTTTGTTTTGCAATGGCAAAGTCGAAGAGGGTGGTATTTTCCTCTAGGTGCGGGTCACCGTTGACCCTTCCAGTAGTTAGATTACCGCTTTGAATTGCTTTCGGTGCCATTCTCTTCGATATGCCGAACTTCGAGCGAGAGGTGCTCTGCTCAATTAGCTTAACGTTTAGATCATTCAATGTGCGCCGTTGTTGGTTGTTACTATTACGTTCTAAAGATGCCGGCAAACGTCGCGTCGGGATATTTCTTAATTTAAGCGATTAGACGGGGACAACGGTTGTGATCGTGAATACGGTGCTAGTGATATTACTACAGGCGACAGTGAATGTGATACAATAGTAGAAGTAGATCATTTATTATTCTCATAATGTTTGTATATCTTTGTTTTTGATTTTCGGTTATGTAATGTAAATATAAATACGAGTATGAAAATAGGTACCTACTGCTGCTGTTCTGTTCATTTATATTACCTAATTATTATTTTGATCTGCTAACAAGTAATTATTATTATTATTATTATTATTATTATTATTTATAATTTTATTTATTAAGTTATACTTACGAGTATATTTTAGTTTATTATTTAGCGATATTTGTCCTGTATTATTGGATAGGCAGCAGATTGGGTAAATCATAAAAAATCATAAATCGCGCGTTTGGTGAGGCTAAGGGTGACCGAGGGGAAATGGAGGTGGGTCACAATCACAACGCAGGTGGGTTGATTGGGACACTCGTGCCCCCCTCACCCCACCTTTTTTTCCGGCGTTTATATCGGCGAACCCGATCTGCTGCTATTCACCAGCGCAGGCGTACTGTACTTTTTGCCCCTTCTTACCGCGTGTTTTTTGTTTGACTTTTAAAAGTCGTGCTTTTCAAATGTCCACTTTCATTGTCGTCTCTTTGCCCTTTTTATCTCCCCAAATTCGGGTTTCCCTTTTATTTCGAATGGGAGGTCGTGCGTGCCACCGCACGTTTACAGTCTGCCCATTGCTACCGCCTCTATTATTGTGGTGAACTAGTGGAATTGTGTGCGTAATCTACGGGTCAATCATGTTTTAGAAGTGGCCGAAATGTGCAGATTCTAAAGGCGCGGTGATTCACAGGGCGTCCCTTTCCCCTTTCATCGACCCCTTTTTAATATCTGCGCTGTTGCGCGAGACTCGCCGTCCCTCACGTTCTTGCGTCGCACGCCCTCGTATACAGGGCGTTCCGCGGTGTCGCTGCAAATTCGCGCTTCCCTTTTATTTCGAATGGGAGGTCGTGCGTGCCACCGCACGTTTACATTCTGCCCCTTGCGACCGCCTCTATTATTGTGGTGAACTAGTGGAATTGTGTGCGTAATCTACGGGTCAATCATGTTTTAGAAGTGGCCGAAATGTGCAGATTCTAAAGGCGCGGTGATTCACAGGGCGTCCCTTTCCCCTTTCATCGACCCCTTTTTAATATCTTCGCTGTTGCGCGAGACTCGCCGTCCCTCACGTTCTTGCGTCGCACGCCCTCGTATACAGGGCGTTCCGCGGTGTCGCTGCAAATTCGCGTTTCCCTTTTATTTCGAATGGGAGGTCGTGCGTGCCACCGCACGCTTACAGTCTGCCCATTGCTACCGCCTCTATTATTGTGGTGAACTAGTGGAATTGTGTGCGTAATCTACGGGTCAATCATGTTTTAGAAGTGGCAGAAATGTGCAGATTCTAAAGGCGCGGTGATTCACAGGGCGTCCCTTTCCCCTTTCATCGACCCCTTTTTAATATCTGCGCTGTTGCGCGAGACTCGCCGTCCCTCACGTTCTTGCGTCGCACGCCCTCGTATACAGGGCGTTCCGCGGTGTCGCTGCAAATTCGCGCTTCCCTTTTATTTCGAATGGGAGGTCGTGCGTGCCACCGCACGTTTACATTCTGCCCCTTGCGACCGCCTCTATTATTGTGGTGAACTAGTGGAATTGTGTGCGTAATCTACGGGTCAATCATGTTTTAGAAGTGGCCGAAATGTGCAGATTCTAAAGGCGCGGTGATTCACAGGGCGTCCCTTTCCCCTTTCATCGACCCCTTTTTAATATCTGCGCTGTTGCGCGAGACTCGCCGTCCCTCACGTTCTTGCGTCGCACGCCCTCGTATACAGGGCGTTCCGCGGTGTCGCTGCAAATTCGCGCTTCCCTTTTATTTCGAATGGGAGGTCGTGCGTGCCACCGCACGTTTACAGTCTGCCCATTGCGACCGCCTCTATTATTGTGGTGTACTAGTGGAATTGTGTGCGTAATCTACGAGTCAATCATGTTTTAGAAGTGGCCGAAATGTGCAGATTGTAAAGGCGCGGTGATTCACAGGGTGTCCCTTTCCCCTTTCATCGACCCCTTTTTAATATCTGCGCTGTTGCGCGAGACTCGCCGTCCCTCACGTTCTTGCGTCGCACGCCCTCGTATACGGGGCGTTCCGCGGTGTCGCTGCAAATTCGCGCTTCCCTTTTATTTCGAATGGGAGGTCGTGCGTGCCACCGCACGTTTACAGTCTGCCCATTGCGACCGCCTCTATTATTGTGGTGTACTAGTGGAATTGTGTGCGTAATCTACGAGTCAATCATGTTTTAGAAGTGGCCGAAATGTGCAGATTGTAAAGGCGCGGTGATTCACAGGGTGTCCCTTTCAAAAAATTTGTAGCCCGTCGTTCCCTTCGGACCGTTCGCGTTGTGAGAGTGACAGTGACGGCATCAGTGTTAGTGATATATTTTCAGTGGCAGTGTTAGTGATATAATTTCAGTGGCAGTGTTAGTGGTTTGATGGTGTAAGTTATCGCGGTAGTGACAGTGTTGCTGTGCGCGATATAATTGTGCTCCGTTATGTATTTCGTGTCAGGTACTATAAGTAGTAACATTCAGCGGTCGGTTGCCTTTTATGGTGTGCGCCGCCCACAATTTTGCAAAGGCCCTGTATGTATATCGCGGTGGTGAAGCATGAGAGAGCGGCGCGGCGCGTTTTCGCGGACGTGCGGGAGCGTGTTCGGACCCCGCTCTCTATTCATCCCCGCGGTCATGTCATTATAATTTTCTTTCACGATCACGTTCAGTAGTGTGGGCGGACGGGCGCCACTTTGTTTTGCAATGGCAAAGTCGAAGAGGGTGGTATTTTCCTCTAGGTGCGGGTCACCGTTGACCCTTCCAGTAGTTAGATTACCGCTTTGAATTGCTTTCGGTGCCATTCTCTTCGATATGCCGAACTTCGAGCGAGAGGTGCTCTGCTCAACTAGCTTAACGTTTAGATCATTCAATGTGCGCCGTTGTTGGTTGTTACTATTACGTTCTAAAGATGCCGGCAAACGTCGCGTCGGGATATTTCTTAATTTAAGCGATTAGACGGGGACAACGGTTGTGATCGTGAATACGGTGCTAGTGATATTACTACAGGCGACAGTGAATGTGATACAATAGTAGAAGTAGATCATTTATTATTCTCATAATGTTTGTATATCTTTGTTTTTGATTTTCGGTTATGTAATGTAAATATAAATACGAGTATGAAAATAGGTACCTACTGCTGCTGTTCTGTACATTTATATTACCTAATTATTATTTTGATCTGCTAACAAGTAATTATTATTATTATTATTATTATTATTATTTATAATTTTATTTATTAAGTTATACTTACGAGTATATTTTAGTTTATTATTTAGCGATATTTGTCCTGTATTATTGGATAGGCAGCAGATTGGGTAAATCATAAAAAATCATAAATCGCGCGTTTGGTGAGGCTAAGGGTGACCGAGGGGAAATGGAGGTGGGTCACAATCACAACGCAGGTGGGTTGATTGGGACACTCGTGCCCCCCTCACCCCACCTTTTTTTCCGGCGTTTATATCGGCGAACCCGATCTGCTGCTATTCACCAGCGCAGGCGTACTGTACTTTTTGCCCCTTCTTACCGCGTGTTTTTTGTTTGACTTTTAAAAGTCGTGCTTTTCAAATGTCCACTTTCATTGTCGTCTCTTTGCCCTTTTTATCTCCCCAAATTCGGGTTTCCCTTTTATTTCGAATGGGAGGTCGTGCGTGCCACCGCACGTTTACAGTCTGCCCATTGCGACCGCCTCTATTATTGTGGTGAACTAGTGGAATTGTGTGCGTAATCTACGGGTCAATCATGTTTTAGAAGTGGCCGAAATGTGCAGATTCTAAAGGCGCGGTGATTCACAGGGCGTCCCTTTCCCCTTTCATCGACCCCTTTTTAATATCTTCGCTGTTGCGCGAGACTCGCCGTCCCTCACGTTCTTGCGTCGCACGCCCTCGTATACAGGGCGTTCCGCGGTGTCGCTGCAAATTCGCGTTTCCCTTTTATTTCGAATGGGAGGTCGTGCGTGCCACCGCACGTTTGCAGTCTGCCCATTGCGACCGCCTCTATTATTGTGGTGAACTAGTGGAATTGTGTGCGTAATCTACGGGTCAATCATGTTTTAGAAGTGGCCGAAATGTGCAGATTCTAAAGGCGCGGTGATTCACAGGGCGTCCCTTTCCCCTTTCATCGACCCCTTTTTAATATCTTCGCTGTTGCGCGAGACTCGCCGTCCCTCACGTTCTTGCGTCGCACGCCCTCGTATACAGGGCGTTCCGCGGTGTCGCTGCAAATTCGCGTTTCCCTTTTATTTCGAATGGGAGGTCGTGCGTGCCACCGCACGTTTACAGTCTGCCCATTGCGACCGCCTCTATTATTGTGGTGAACTAGTGGAATTGTGTGCGTAATCTACGGGTCAATCATGTTTTAGAAGTGGCCGAAATGTGCAGATTCTAAAGGCGCGGTGATTCACAGGGCGTCCCTTTCCCCTTTCATCGACCCCTTTTTAATATCTGCGCTGTTGCGCGAGACTCGCCGTCCCTCACGTTCTTGCGTCGCACGCCCTCGTATACAGGGCGTTCCGCGGTGTCGCTGCAAATTCGCGCTTTCCCTTTTATTTCGAATGGGAGGTCGTGCGTGCCACCGCACGTTTACATTCTGCCCCTTGCGACCGCCTCTATTATTGTGGTGAACTAGTGGAATTGTGTGCGTAATCTACGGGTCAATCATGTTTTAGAAGTGGCCGAAATGTGCAGATTCTAAAGGCGCGGTGATTCACAGGGCGTCCCTTTCCCCTTTCATCGACCCCTTTTTAATATCTGCGCTGTTGCGCGAGACTCGCCGTCCCTCACGTTCTTGCGTCGCACGCCCTCGTATACAGGGCGTTCCGCGGTGTCGCTGCAAATTCGCGTTTCCCTTTTATTTCGAATGGGAGGTCGTGCGTGCCACCGCACGTTTGCAGTCTGCCCATTGCGACCGCCTCTATTATTGTGGTGAACTAGTGGAATTGTGTGCGTAATCTACGGGTCAATCATGTTTTAGAAGTGGCCGAAATGTGCAGATTCTAAAGGCGCGGTGATTCACAGGGCGTCCCTTTCCCCTTTCATCGACCCCTTTTTAATATCTGCGCTGTTGCGCGAGACTCGCCGTCCCTCACGTTCTTGCGTCGCACGCCCTCGTATACAGGGCGTTCCGCGGTGTCGCTGCAAATTCGCGCTTCCCTTTTATTTCGAATGGGAGGTCGTGCGTGCCACCGCACGTTTACATTCTGCCCCTTGCGACCGCCTCTATTATTGTGGTGAACTAGTGGAATTGTGTGCGTAATCTACGGGTCAATCATGTTTTAGAAGTGGCCGAAATGTGCAGATTCTAAAGGCGCGGTGATTCACAGGGCGTCCCTTTCCCCTTTCATCGACCCCTTTTTAATATCTGCGCTGTTGCGCGAGACTCGCCGTCCCTCACGTTCTTGCGTCGCACGCCCTCGTATACAGGGCGTTCCGCGGTGTCGCTGCAAATTCGCGCTTCCCTTTTATTTCGAATGGGAGGTCGTGCGTGCCACCGCACGTTTACAGTCTGCCCATTGCGACCGCCTCTATTATTGTGGTGAACTAGTGGAATTGTGTGCGTAATCTACGGGTCAATCATGTTTTAGAAGTGGCCGAAATGTGCAGATTCTAAAGGCGCGGTGATTCACAGGGCGTCCCTTTCCCCTTTCATCGACCCCTTTTTAATATCTGCGCTGTTGCGCGAGACTCGCCGTCCCTCACGTTCTTGCGTCGCACGCCCTCGTATACAGGGCGTTCCGCGGTGTCGCTGCAAATTCGCGCTTCCCTTTTATTTCGAATGGGAGGTCGTGCGTGCCACCGCACGTTTACAGTCTGCCCATTGCGACCGCCTCTATTATTGTGGTGAACTAGTGGAATTGTGTGCGTAATCTACGGGTCAATCATGTTTTAGAAGTGGCCGAAATGTGCAGATTCTAAAGGCGCGGTGATTCACAGGGCGTCCCTTTCCCCTTTCATCGACCCCTTTTTAATATCTGCGCTGTTGCGCGAGACTCGCCGTCCCTCACGTTCTTGCGTCGCACGCCCTCGTTTACAGGGCGTTCCGCGGTGTCGCTCCAAATTCGCGCTTCCCTTTTATTTCGAATGGGAGGTCGTGCGTGCCACCGCACGTTTACAGTCTGCCCATTGCGACCGCCTCTATTATTGTGGTGTACTAGTGGAATTGTGTGCGTAATCTACGAGTCAATCATGTTTTAGAAGTGGCCGAAATGTGCAGATTGTAAAGGCGCGGTGATTCACAGGGTGTCCCTTTCCCCTTTCATCGACCCCTTTTTAATATCTGCGCTGTTGCGCGAGACTCGCCGTCCCTCACGTTCTTGCGTCGCACGCCCTCGTATACGGGGCGTTCCGCGGTGTCGCTGCAAATTCGCGCTTCCCTTTTATTTCGAATGGGAGGTCGTGCGTGCCACCGCACGTTTACAGTCTGCCCATTGCGACCGCCTCTATTATTGTGGTGTACTAGTGGAATTGTGTGCGTAATCTACGAGTCAATCATGTTTTAGAAGTGGCCGAAATGTGCAGATTGTAAAGGCGCGGTGATTCACAGGGTGTCCCTTTCAAAAAATTTGTAGCCCGTCGTTCCCTTCGGACCGTTCGCGTTGTGAGAGTGACAGTGACGGCATCAGTGTTAGTGATATATTTTCAGTGGCAGTGTTAGTGATATAATTTCAGTGGCAGTGTTAGTGGTTTGATGGTGTAAGTTATCGCGGTAGTGACAGTGTTGCTGTGCGCGATATAATTGTGCTCCGTTATGTATTTCGTGTCAGGTACTATAAGTAGTAACATTCAGCGGTCGGTTGCCTTTTATGGTGTGCGCCGCCCACAATTTTGCAAAGGCCCTGTATGTATATCGCGGTGGTGAAGCATGAGAGAGCGGCGCGGCGCGTTTTCGCGGACGTGCGGGAGCGTGTTCGGACCCCGCTCTCTATTCATCCCCGCGGTCATGTCATTATAATTTTCTTTCACGATCACGTTCAGTAGTGTGGGCGGACGGGCGCCACTTTGTTTTGCAATGGCAAAGTCGAAGAGGGTGGTATTTTCCTCTAGGTGCGGGTCACCGTTGACCCTTCCAGTAGTTAGATTACCGCTTTGAATTGCTTTCGGTGCCATTCTCTTCGATATGCCGAACTTCGAGCGAGAGGTGCTCTGCTCAATTAGCTTAACGTTTAGATCATTCAATGTGCGCCGTTGTTGGTTGTTACTATTACGTTCTAAAGATGCCGGCAAACGTCGCGTCGGGATATTTCTTAATTTAAGCGATTAGACGGGGACAACGGTTGTGATCGTGAATACGGTGCTAGTGATATTACTACAGGCGACAGTGAATGTGATACAATAGTAGAAGTAGATCATTTATTATTCTCATAATGTTTGTATATCTTTGTTTTTGATTTTCGGTTATGTAATGTAAATATAAATACGAGTATGAAAATAGGTACCTACTGCTGCTGTTCTGTTCATTTATATTACCTAATTATTATTTTGATCTGCTAACAAGTAATTATTATTATTATTATTATTATTATTATTATTTATAATTTTATTTATTAAGTTATACTTACGAGTATATTTTAGTTTATTATTTAGCGATATTTGTCCTGTATTATTGGATAGGCAGCAGATTGGGTAAATCATAAAAAATCATAAATCGCGCGTTTGGTGAGGCTAAGGGTGACCGAGGGGAAAAGGAGGTGGGTCACAATCACAACGCAGGTGGGTTGATTGGGACACTCGTGCCCCCCTCACCCCACCTTTTTTTCCGGCGTTTATATCGGCGAACCCGATCTGCTGCTATTCACCAGCGCAGGCGTACTGTACTTTTTGCCCCTTCTTACCGCGTGTTTTTTGTTTGACTTTTAAAAGTCGTGCTTTTCAAATGTCCACTTTCATTGTCGTCTCTTTGCCCTTTTTATCTCCCCAAATTCGGGTTTCCCTTTTATTTCGAATGGGAGGTCGTGCGTGCCACCGCACGTTTACAGTCTGCCCATTGCGACCGCCTCTATTATTGTGGTGAACTAGTGGAATTGTGTGCGTAATCTACGGGTCAATCATGTTTTAGAAGTGGCCGAAATGTGCAGATTCTAAAGGCGCGGTGATTCACAGGGCGTCCCTTTCCCCTTTCATCGACCCCTTTTTAATATCTGCGCTGTTGCGCGAGACTCGCCGTCCCTCACGTTCTTGCGTCGCACGCCCTCGTATACAGGGCGTTCCGCGGTGTCGCTGCAAATTCGCGCTTCCCTTTTATTTCGAATGGGAGGTCGTGCGTGCCACCGCACGTTTACATTCTGCCCCTTGCGACCGCCTCTATTATTGTGGTGAACTAGTGGAATTGTGTGCGTAATCTACGGGTCAATCATGTTTTAGAAGTGGCCGAAATGTGCAGATTCTAAAGGCGCGGTGATTCACAGGGCGTCCCTTTCCCCTTTCATCGACCCCTTTTTAATATCTTCGCTGTTGCGCGAGACTCGCCGTCCCTCACGTTCTTGCGTCGCACGCCCTCGTATACAGGGCGTTACGCGGTGTCGCTGCAAATTCGCGTTTCCCTTTTATTTCGAATGGGAGGTCGTGCGTGCCACCGCACGTTTACAGTCTGCCCATTGCGACCGCCTCTATTATTGTGGTGAACTAGTGGAATTGTGTGCGTAATCTACGGGTCAATCATGTTTTAGAAGTGGCCGAAATGTGCAGATTCTAAAGGCGCGGTGATTCACAGGGCGTCCCTTTCCCCTTTCATCGACCCCTTTTTAATATCTGCGCTGTTGCGCGAGACTCGCCGTCCCTCACGTTCTTGCGTCGCACGCCCTCGTATACAGGGCGTTCCGCGGTGTCGCTGCAAATTCGCGCTTCCCTTTTATTTCGAATGGGAGGTCGTGCGTGCCACCGCACGTTTACATTCTGCCCCTTGCGACCGCCTCTATTATTGTGGTGAACTAGTGGAATTGTGTGCGTAATCTACGGGTCAATCATGTTTTAGAAGTGGCCGAAATGTGCAGATTCTAAAGGCGCGGTGATTCACAGGGCGTCCCTTTCCCCTTTCATCGACCCCTTTTTAATATCTGCGCTGTTGCGCGAGACTCGCCGTCCCTCACGTTCTTGCGTCGCACGCCCTCGTATACAGGGCGTTACGCGGTGTCGCTGCAAATTCGCGTTTCCCTTTTATTTCGAATGGGAGGTCGTGCGTGCCACCGCACGTTTACAGTCTGCCCATTGCGACCGCCTCTATTATTGTGGTGAACTAGTGGAATTGTGTGCGTAATCTACGGGTCAATCATGTTTTAGAAGTGGCCGAAATGTGCAGATTCTAAAGGCGCGGTGATTCACAGGGCGTCCCTTTCCCCTTTCATCGACCCCTTTTTAATATCTGCGCTGTTGCGCGAGACTCGCCGTCCCTCACGTTCTTGCGTCGCACGCCCTCGTATACAGGGCGTTCCGCGGTGTCGCTGCAAATTCGCGCTTCCCTTTTATTTCGAATGGGAGGTCGTGCGTGCCACCGCACGTTTACATTCTGCCCCTTGCGACCGCCTCTATTATTGTGGTGAACTAGTGGAATTGTGTGCGTAATCTACGGGTCAATCATGTTTTAGAAGTGGCCGAAATGTGCAGATTCTAAAGGCGCGGTGATTCACAGGGCGTCCCTTTCCCCTTTCATCGACCCCTTTTAATATCTGCGCTGTTGCGCGAGACTCGCCGTCCCTCACGTTCTTGCGTCGCACGCCCTCGTATACAGGGCGTTCCGCGGTGTCGCTGCAAATTCGCGCTTCCCTTTTATTTCGAATGGGAGGTCGTGCGTGCCACCGCACGTTTACATTCTGCCCCTTGCGACCGCCTCTATTATTGTGGTGAACTAGTGGAATTGTGTGCGTAATCTACGGGTCAATCATGTTTTAGAAGTGGCCGAAATGTGCAGATTCTAAAGGCGCGGTGATTCACAGGGCGTCCCTTTCCCCTTTCATCGACCCCTTTTTAATATCTGCGCTGTTGCGCGAGACTCGCCGTCCCTCACGTTCTTGCGTCGCACGCCCTCGTTTACAGGGCGTTCCGCGGTGTCGCTGCAAATTCGCGCTTCCCTTTTATTTCGAATGGGAGGTCGTGCGTGCCACCGCACGTTTACAGTCTGCCCATTGCGACCGCCTCTATTATTGTGGTGAACTAGTGGAATTGTGTGCGTAATCTACGGGTCAATCATGTTTTAGAAGTGGCCGAAATGTGCAGATTCTAAAGGCGCGGTGATTCACAGGGCGTCCCTTTCCCCTTTCATCGACCCCTTTTTAATATCTGCGCTGTTGCGCGAGACTCGCCGTCCCTCACGTTCTTGCGTCGCACGCCCTCGTATACAGGGCGTTCCGCGGTGTCGCTGCAAATTCGCGCTTCCCTTTTATTTCGAATGGGAGGTCGTGCGTGCCACCGCACGTTTACATTCTGCCCCTTGCGACCGCCTCTATTATTGTGGTGAACTAGTGGAATTGTGTGCGTAATCTACGGGTCAATCATGTTTTAGAAGTGGCCGAAATGTGCAGATTCTAAAGGCGCGGTGATTCACAGGGCGTCCCTTTCCCCTTTCATCGACCCCTTTTTAATATCTGCGCTGTTGCGCGAGACTCGCCGTCCCTCACGTTCTTGCGTCGCACGCCCTCGTTTACAGGGCGTTCCGCGGTGTCGCTGCAAATTCGCGCTTCCCTTTTATTTCGAATGGGAGGTCGTGCGTGCCACCGCACGTTTACATTCTGCCCCTTGCGACCGCCTCTATTATTGTGGTGAACTAGTGGAATTGTGTGCGTAATCTACGGGTCAATCATGTTTTAGAAGTGGCCGAAATGTGCAGATTCTAAAGGCGCGGTGATTCACAGGGCGTCCCTTTCCCCTTTCATCGACCCCTTTTTAATATCTGCGCTGTTGCGCGAGACTCGCCGTCCCTCACGTTCTTGCGGTCGCACGCCCTCGTATACAGGGCGTTCCGCGGTGTCGCTGCAAATTCGCGCTTCCCTTTTATTTCGAATGGGAGGTCGTGCGTGCCACCGCACGTTTACATTCTGCCCCTTGCGACCGCCTCTATTATTGTGGTGAACTAGTGGAATTGTGTGCGTAATCTACGGGTCAATCATGTTTTAGAAGTGGCCGAAATGTGCAGATTCTAAAGGCGCGGTGATTCACAGGGCGTCCCTTTCCCCTTTCATCGACCCCTTTTTAATATCTGCGCTGTTGCGCGAGACTCGCCGTCCCTCACGTTCTTGCGTCGCACGCCCTCGTATACAGGGCGTTCCGCGGTGTCGCTGCAAATTCGCGTTTCCCTTTTATTTCGAATGGGAGGTCGTGCGTGCCACCGCACGTTTGCAGTCTGCCCATTGCGACCGCCTCTATTATTGTGGTGAACTAGTGGAATTGTGTGCGTAATCTACGGGTCAATCATGTTTTAGAAGTGGCCGAAATGTGCAGATTCTAAAGGCGCGGTGATTCACAGGGCGTCCCTTTCCCCTTTCATCGACCCCTTTTTAATATCTGCGCTGTTGCGCGAGACTCGCCGTCCCTCACGTTCTTGCGTCGCACGCCCTCGTATACAGGGCGTTCCGCGGTGTCGCTGCAAATTCGCGCTTCCCTTTTATTTCGAATGGGAGGTCGTGCGTGCCACCGCACGTTTACATTCTGCCCCTTGCGACCGCCTCTATTATTGTGGTGAACTAGTGGAATTGTGTGCGTAATCTACGGGTCAATCATGTTTTAGAAGTGGCCGAAATGTGCAGATTCTAAAGGCGCGGTGATTCACAGGGCGTCCCTTTCCCCTTTCATCGACCCCTTTTTAATATCTGCGCTGTTGCGCGAGACTCGCCGTCCCTCACGTTCTTGCGTCGCACGCCCTCGTATACAGGGCGTTCCGCGGTGTCGCTGCAAATTCGCGCTTCCCTTTTATTTCGAATGGGAGGTCGTGCGTGCCACCGCACGTTTACAGTCTGCCCATTGCGACCGCCTCTATTATTGTGGTGAACTAGTGGAATTGTGTGCGTAATCTACGGGTCAATCATGTTTTAGAAGTGGCCGAAATGTGCAGATTCTAAAGGCGCGGTGATTCACAGGGCGTCCCTTTCCCCTTTCATCGACCCCTTTTTAATATCTGCGCTGTTGCGCGAGACTCGCCGTCCCTCACGTTCTTGCGTCGCACGCCCTCGTATACAGGGCGTTCCGCGGTGTCGCTGCAAATTCGCGCTTCCCTTTTATTTCGAATGGGAGGTCGTGCGTGCCACCGCACGTTTACAGTCTGCCCATTGCGACCGCCTCTATTATTGTGGTGAACTAGTGGAATTGTGTGCGTAATCTACGGGTCAATCATGTTTTAGAAGTGGCCGAAATGTGCAGATTCTAAAGGCGCGGTGATTCACAGGGCGTCCCTTTCCCTTTCATCGACCCCTTTTTAATATCTGCGCTGTTGCGCGAGACTCGCCGTCCCTCACGTTCTTGCGTCGCACGCCCTCGTATTACAGGGCGTTCCGCGGTGTCGCTCCAAATTCGCGCTTCCCTTTTATTTCGAATGGGAGGTCGTGCGTGCCACCGCACGTTTACAGTCTGCCCATTGCGACCGCCTCTATTATTGTGGTGTACTAGTGGAATTGTGTGCGTAATCTACGAGTCAATCATGTTTTAGAAGTGGCCGAAATGTGCAGATTGTAAAGGCGCGGTGATTCACAGGGTGTCCCTTTCCCCTTTCATCGACCCCTTTTTAATATCTGCGCTGTTGCGCGAGACTCGCCGTCCCTCACGTTCTTGCGTCGCACGCCCTCGTATACGGGGCGTTCCGCGGTGTCGCTGCAAATTCGCGCTTCCCTTTTATTTCGAATGGGAGGTCGTGCGTGCCACCGCACGTTTACAGTCTGCCCATTGCGACCGCCTCTATTATTGTGGTGTACTAGTGGAATTGTGTGCGTAATCTACGAGTCAATCATGTTTTAGAAGTGGCCGAAATGTGCAGATTGTAAAGGCGCGGTGATTCACAGGGTGTCCCTTTCAAAAAATTTGTAGCCCGTCGTTCCCTTCGGACCGTTCGCGTTGTGAGAGTGACAGTGACGGCATCAGTGTTAGTGATATATTTTCAGTGGCAGTGTTAGTGATATAATTTCAGTGGCAGTGTTAGTGGTTTGATGGTGTAAGTTATCGCGGTAGTGACAGTGTTGCTGTGCGCGATATAATTGTGCTCCGTTATGTATTTCGTGTCAGGTACTATAAGTAGTAACATTCAGCGGTCGGTTGCCTTTTATGGTGTGCGCCGCCCACAATTTTGCAAAGGCCCTGTATGTATATCGCGGTGGTGAAGCATGAGAGAGCGGCGCGGCGCGTTTTCGCGGACGTGCGGGAGCGTGTTCGGACCCCGCTCTCTATTCATCCCCGCGGTCATGTCATTATAATTTTCTTTCACGATCACGTTCAGTAGTGTGGGCGGACGGGCGCCACTTTGTTTTGCAATGGCAAAGTCGAAGAGGGTGGTATTTTCCTCTAGGTGCGGGTCACCGTTGACCCTTCCAGTAGTTAGATTACCGCTTTGAATTGCTTTCGGTGCCATTCTCTTCGATATGCCGAACTTCGAGCGAGAGGTGCTCTGCTCAATTAGCTTAACGTTTAGATCATTCAATGTGCGCCGTTGTTGGTTGTTACTATTACGTTCTAAAGATGCCGGCAAACGTCGCGTCGGGATATTTCTTAATTTAAGCGATTAGACGGGGACAACGGTTGTGATCGTGAATACGGTGCTAGTGATATTACTACAGGCGACAGTGAATGTGATACAATAGTAGAAGTAGATCATTTATTATTCTCATAATGTTTGTATATCTTTGTTTTTGATTTTCGGTTATGTAATGTAAATATAAATACGAGTATGAAAATAGGTACCTACTGCTGCTGTTCTGTTACATTTATATTACCTAATTATTATTTTGATCTGCTAACAAGTAATTATTATTATTATTATTATTATTATTATTATTATTTATAATTTTATTTATTAAGTTATACTTACGAGTATATTTTAGTTTATTATTTAGCGATATTTGTCCTGTATTATTGGATAGGCAGCAGATTGGGTAAATCATAAAAAATCATAAATCGCGCGTTTGGTGAGGCTAAGGGTGACCGAGGGGAAATGGAGGTGGGTCACAATCACAACGCAGGTGGGTTGATTGGGACACTCGTGCCCCCCTCACCCCACCTTTTTTTCCGGCGTTTATATCGGCGAACCCGATCTGCTGCTATTCACCAGCGCAGGCGTACTGTACTTTTTTGCCCCTTCTTACCGCGTGTTTTTTGTTTGACTTTTAAAAGTCGTGCTTTTCAAATGTCCACTTTCATTGTCGTCTCTTTGCCCTTTTTATCTCCCCAAATTCGGGTTTCCCTTTTATTTCGAATGGGAGGTCGTGCGTGCCACCGCACGTTTACAGTCTGCCCATTGCGACCGCCTCTATTATTGTGGTGAACTAGTGGAATTGTGTGCGTAATCTACGGGTCAATCATGTTTTAGAAGTGGCCGAAATGTGCAGATTCTAAAGGCGCGGTGATTCACAGGGCGTCCCTTTCCCCTTTCATCGACCCCTTTTTAATATCTTCGCTGTTGCGCGAGACTCGCCGTCCCTCACGTTCTTGCGTCGCACGCCCTCGTATACAGGGCGTTCCGCGGTGTCGCTGCAAATTCGCGCTTCCCTTTTATTTCGAATGGGAGGTCGTGCGTGCCACCGCACGTTTACAGTCTGCCCCTTGCGACCGCCTCTATTATTGTGGTGAACTAGTGGAATTGTGTGCGTAATCTACGGGTCAATCATGTTTTAGAAGTGGCCGAAATGTGCAGATTCTAAAGGCGCGGTGATTCACAGGGCGTCCCTTTCCCCTTTCATCGACCCCTTTTTAATATCTTCGCTGTTGCGCGAGACTCGCCGTCCCTCACGTTCTTGCGTCGCACGCCCTCGTATACAGGGCGTTCCGCGGTGTCGCTGCAAATTCGCGTTTCCCTTTTATTTCGAATGGGAGGTCGTGCGTGCCACCGCACGTTTACAGTCTGCCCATTGCGACCGCCTCTATTATTGTGGTGAACTAGTGGAATTGTGTGCGTAATCTACGGGTCAATCATGTTTTAGAAGTGGCCGAAATGTGCAGATTCTAAAGGCGCGGTGATTCACAGGGCGTCCCTTTCCCCTTTCATCGACCCCTTTTTAATATCTGCGCTGTTGCGCGAGACTCGCCGTCCCTCACGTTCTTGCGTCGCACGCCCTCGTATACAGGGCGTTCCGCGGTGTCGCTGCAAATTCGCGTTTCCCTTTTATTTCGAATGGGAGGTCGTGCGTGCCACCGCACGTTTGCAGTCTGCCCATTGCGACCGCCTCTATTATTGTGGTGAACTAGTGGAATTGTGTGCGTAATCTACGGGTCAATCATGTTTTAGAAGTGGCCGAAATGTGCAGATTCTAAAGGCGCGGTGATTCACAGGGCGTCCCTTTCCCCTTTCATCGACCCCTTTTTAATATCTGCGCTGTTGCGCGAGACTCGCCGTCCCTCACGTTCTTGCGTCGCACGCCCTCGTATACAGGGCGTTCCGCGGTGTCGCTGCAAATTCGCGCTTCCCTTTTATTTCGAATGGGAGGTCGTGCGTGCCACCGCACGTTTACATTCTGCCCCTTGCGACCGCCTCTATTATTGTGGTGAACTAGTGGAATTGTGTGCGTAATCTACGGGTCAATCATGTTTTAGAAGTGGCCGAAATGTGCAGATTCTAAAGGCGCGGTGATTCACAGGGCGTCCCTTTCCCCTTTCATCGACCCCTTTTTAATATCTGCGCTGTTGCGCGAGACTCGCCGTCCCTCACGTTCTTGCGTCGCACGCCCTCGTATACAGGGCGTTCCGCGGTGTCGCTGCAAATTCGCGCTTCCCTTTTATTTCGAATGGGAGGTCGTGCGTGCCACCGCACGTTTACAGTCTGCCCATTGCGACCGCCTCTATTATTGTGGTGAACTAGTGGAATTGTGTGCGTAATCTACGGGTCAATCATGTTTTAGAAGTGGCCGAAATGTGCAGATTCTAAAGGCGCGGTGATTCACAGGGCGTCCCTTTCCCCTTTCATCGACCCCTTTTTAATATCTGCGCTGTTGCGCGAGACTCGCCGTCCCTCACGTTCTTGCGTCGCACGCCCTCGTATACAGGGCGTTCCGCGGTGTCGCTGCAAATTCGCGCTTCCCTTTTATTTCGAATGGGAGGTCGTGCGTGCCACCGCACGTTTACAGTCTGCCCATTGCGACCGCCTCTATTATTGTGGTGAACTAGTGGAATTGTGTGCGTAATCTACGGGTCAATCATGTTTTAGAAGTGGCCGAAATGTGCAGATTCTAAAGGCGCGGTGATTCACAGGGCGTCCCTTTCCCCTTTCATCGACCCCTTTTTAATATCTGCGCTGTTGCGCGAGACTCGCCGTCCCTCACGTTCTTGCGTCGCACGCCCTCGTTTACAGGGCGTTCCGCGGTGTCGCTCCAAATTCGCGCTTCCCTTTTATTTCGAATGGGAGGTCGTGCGTGCCACCGCACGTTTACAGTCTGCCCATTGCGACCGCCTCTATTATTGTGGTGTACTAGTGGAATTGTGTGCGTAATCTACGAGTCAATCATGTTTTAGAAGTGGCCGAAATGTGCAGATTGTAAAGGCGCGGTGATTCACAGGGTGTCCCTTTCCCCTTTCATCGACCCCTTTTTAATATCTGCGCTGTTGCGCGAGACTCGCCGTCCCTCACGTTCTTGCGTCGCACGCCCTCGTATACGGGGCGTTCCGCGGTGTCGCTGCAAATTCGCGCTTCCCTTTTATTTCGAATGGGAGGTCGTGCGTGCCACCGCACGTTTACAGTCTGCCCATTGCGACCGCCTCTATTATTGTGGTGTACTAGTGGAATTGTGTGCGTAATCTACGAGTCAATCATGTTTTAGAAGTGGCCGAAATGTGCAGATTGTAAAGGCGCGGTGATTCACAGGGTGTCCCTTTCAAAAAATTTGTAGCCCGTCGTTCCCTTCGGACCGTTCGCGTTGTGAGAGTGACAGTGACGGCATCAGTGTTAGTGATATATTTTCAGTGGCAGTGTTAGTGATATAATTTCAGTGGCAGTGTTAGTGGTTTGATGGTGTAAGTTATCGCGGTAGTGACAGTGTTGCTGTGCGCGATATAATTGTGCTCCGTTATGTATTTCGTGTCAGGTACTATAAGTAGTAACATTCAGCGGTCGGTTGCCTTTTATGGTGTGCGCCGCCCACAATTTTGCAAAGGCCCTGTATGTATATCGCGGTGGTGAAGCATGAGAGAGCGGCGCGGCGCGTTTTCGCGGACGTGCGGGAGCGTGTTCGGACCCCGCTCTCTATTCATCCCCGCGGTCATGTCATTATAATTTTCTTTCACGATCACGTTCAGTAGTGTGGGCGGACGGGCGCCACTTTGTTTTGCAATGGCAAAGTCGAAGAGGGTGGTATTTTCCTCTAGGTGCGGGTCACCGTTGACCCTTCCAGTAGTTAGATTACCGCTTTGAATTGCTTTCGGTGCCATTCTCTTCGATATGCCGAACTTCGAGCGAGAGGTGCTCTGCTCAATTAGCTTAACGTTTAGATCATTCAATGTGCGCCGTTGTTGGTTGTTACTATTACGTTCTAAAGATGCCGGCAAACGTCGCGTCGGGATATTTCTTAATTTAAGCGATTAGACGGGGACAACGGTTGTGATCGTGAATACGGTGCTAGTGATATTACTACAGGCGACAGTGAATGTGATACAATAGTAGAAGTAGATCATTTATTATTCTCATAATGTTTGTATATCTTTGTTTTTGATTTTCGGTTATGTAATGTAAATATAAATACGAGTATGAAAATAGGTACCTACTGCTGCTGTTCTGTTCATTTATATTACCTAATTATTATTTTGATCTGCTAACAAGTAATTATTATTATTATTATTATTATTATTATTATTTATAATTTTATTTATTAAGTTATACTTACGAGTATATTTTAGTTTATTATTTAGCGATATTTGTCCTGTATTATTGGATAGGCAGCAGATTGGGTAAATCATAAAAAATCATAAATCGCGCGTTTGGTGAGGCTAAGGGTGACCGAGGGGAAAAGGAGGTGGGTCACAATCACAACGCAGGTGGGTTGATTGGGACACTCGTGCCCCCTCACCCCACCTTTTTTTCCGGCGTTTATATCGGCGAACCCGATCTGCTGCTATTCACCAGCGCAGGCGTACTGTACTTTTTGCCCCTTCTTACCGCGTGTTTTTTGTTTGACTTTTAAAAGTCGTGCTTTTCAAATGTCCACTTTCATTGTCGTCTCTTTGCCCTTTTTATCTCCCCAAATTCGGGTTTCCCTTTTATTTCGAATGGGAGGTCGTGCGTGCCACCGCACGTTTACAGTCTGCCCATTGCGACCGCCTCTATTATTGTGGTGAACTAGTGGAATTGTGTGCGTAATCTACGGGTCAATCATGTTTTAGAAGTGGCCGAAATGTGCAGATTCTAAAGGCGCGGTGATTCACAGGGCGTCCCTTTCCCCTTTCATCGACCCCTTTTTAATATCTGCGCTGTTGCGCGAGACTCGCCGTCCCTCACGTTCTTGCGTCGCACGCCCTCGTATACAGGGCGTTCCGCGGTGTCGCTGCAAATTCGCGCTTCCCTTTTATTTCGAATGGGAGGTCGTGCGTGCCACCGCACGTTTACATTCTGCCCCTTGCGACCGCCTCTATTATTGTGGTGAACTAGTGGAATTGTGTGCGTAATCTACGGGTCAATCATGTTTTAGAAGTGGCCGAAATGTGCAGATTCTAAAGGCGCGGTGATTCACAGGGCGTCCCTTTCCCCTTTCATCGACCCCTTTTTAATATCTGCGCTGTTGCGCGAGACTCGCCGTCCCTCACGTTCTTGCGTCGCACGCCCTCGTATACAGGGCGTTCCGCGGTGTCGCTGCAAATTCGCGCTTCCCTTTTATTTCGAATGGGAGGTCGTGCGTGCCACCGCACGTTTACATTCTGCCCCTTGCGACCGCCTCTATTATTGTGGTGAACTAGTGGAATTGTGTGCGTAATCTACGGGTCAATCATGTTTTAGAAGTGGCCGAAATGTGCAGATTCTAAAGGCGCGGTGATTCACAGGGCGTCCCTTTCCCCTTTCATCGACCCCTTTTTAATATCTGCGCTGTTGCGCGAGACTCGCCGTCCCTCACGTTCTTGCGTCGCACGCCCTCGTATACAGGGCGTTACGCGGTGTCGCTGCAAATTCGCGTTTCCCTTTTATTTCGAATGGGAGGTCGTGCGTGCCACCGCACGTTTACAGTCTGCCCATTGCGACCGCCTCTATTATTGTGGTGAACTAGTGGAATTGTGTGCGTAATCTACGGGTCAATCATGTTTTAGAAGTGGCCGAAATGTGCAGATTCTAAAGGCGCGGTGATTCACAGGGCGTCCCTTTCCCCTTTCATCGACCCCTTTTTAATATCTGCGCTGTTGCGCGAGACTCGCCGTCCCTCACGTTCTTGCGTCGCACGCCCTCGTATACAGGGCGTTCCGCGGTGTCGCTGCAAATTCGCGCTTCCCTTTTATTTCGAATGGGAGGTCGTGCGTGCCACCGCACGTTTACATTCTGCCCCTTGCGACCGCCTCTATTATTGTGGTGAACTAGTGGAATTGTGTGCGTAATCTACGGGTCAATCATGTTTTAGAAGTGGCCGAAATGTGCAGATTCTAAAGGCGCGGTGATTCACAGGGCGTCCCTTTCCCCTTTCATCGACCCCTTTTTAATATCTGCGCTGTTGCGCGAGACTCGCCGTCCCTCACGTTCTTGCGTCGCACGCCCTCGTATACAGGGCGTTCCGCGGTGTCGCTGCAAATTCGCGCTTCCCTTTTATTTCGAATGGGAGGTCGTGCGTGCCACCGCACGTTTACATTCTGCCCCTTGCGACCGCCTCTATTATTGTGGTGAACTAGTGGAATTGTGTGCGTAATCTACGGGTCAATCATGTTTTAGAAGTGGCCGAAATGTGCAGATTCTAAAGGCGCGGTGATTCACAGGGCGTCCCTTTCCCCTTTCATCGACCCCTTTTTAATATCTTCGCTGTTGCGCGAGACTCGCCGTCCCTCACGTTCTTGCGTCGCACGCCCTCGTTTACAGGGCGTTCCGCGGTGTCGCTGCAAATTCGCGCTTCCCTTTTATTTCGAATGGGAGGTCGTGCGTGCCACCGCACGTTTACAGTCTGCCCATTGCGACCGCCTCTATTATTGTGGTGAACTAGTGGAATTGTGTGCGTAATCTACGGGTCAATCATGTTTTAGAAGTGGCCGAAATGTGCAGATTCTAAAGGCGCGGTGATTCACAGGGCGTCCCTTTCCCCTTTCATCGACCCCTTTTTAATATCTGCGCTGTTGCGCGAGACTCGCCGTCCCTCACGTTCTTGCGTCGCACGCCCTCGTATACAGGGCGTTCCGCGGTGTCGCTGCAAATTCGCGCTTCCCTTTTATTTCGAATGGGAGGTCGTGCGTGCCACCGCACGTTTACATTCTGCCCCTTGCGACCGCCTCTATTATTGTGGTGAACTAGTGGAATTGTGTGCGTAATCTACGGGTCAATCATGTTTTAGAAGTGGCCGAAATGTGCAGATTCTAAAGGCGCGGTGATTCACAGGGCGTCCCTTTCCCCTTTCATCGACCCCTTTTTAATATCTGCGCTGTTGCGCGAGACTCGCCGTCCCTCACGTTCTTGCGTCGCACGCCCTCGTTTACAGGGCGTTCCGCGGTGTCGCTGCAAATTCGCGCTTCCCTTTTATTTCGAATGGGAGGTCGTGCGTGCCACCGCACGTTTACAGTCTGCCCATTGCGACCGCCTCTATTATTGTGGTGTACTAGTGGAATTGTGTGCGTAATCTACGAGTCAATCATGTTTTAGAAGTGGCCGAAATGTGCAGATTGTAAAGGCGCGGTGATTCACAGGGTGTCCCTTTCCCCTTTCATCGACCCCTTTTTAATATCTGCGCTGTTGCGCGAGACTCGCCGTCCCTCACGTTCTTGCGTCGCACGCCCTCGTATACGGGGCGTTCCGCGGTGTCGCTGCAAATTCGCGCTTCCCTTTTATTTCGAATGGGAGGTCGTGCGTGCCACCGCACGTTTTCAGTCTGCCCATTGCGACCGCCTCTATTATTGTGGTGAACTAGTGGAATTGTGTGCGTAATCTACGGGTCAATCATGTTTTAGAAGTGGCCGAAATGTGCAGATTCTAAAGGCGCGGTGATTCACAGGGCGTCCCTTTCCCCTTTCATCGACCCCTTTTTAATATCTGCGCTGTTGCGCGAGACTCGCCGTCCCTCACGTTCTTGCGTCGCACGCCCTCGTATACAGGGCGTTCCGCGGTGTCGCTGCAAATTCGCGCTTCCCTTTTATTTCGAATGGGAGGTCGTGCGTGCCACCGCACGTTTACATTCTGCCCCTTGCGACCGCCTCTATTATTGTGGTGAACTAGTGGAATTGTGTGCGTAATCTACGGGTCAATCATGTTTTAGAAGTGGCCGAAATGTGCAGATTCTAAAGGCGCGGTGATTCACAGGGCGTCCCTTTCCCCTTTCATCGACCCCTTTTTAATATCTGCGCTGTTGCGCGAGACTCGCCGTCCCTCACGTTCTTGCGTCGCACGCCCTCGTATACAGGGCGTTCCGCGGTGTCGCTGCAAATTCGCGCTTCCCTTTTATTTCGAATGGGAGGTCGTGCGTGCCACCGCACGTTTACATTCTGCCCCTTGCGACCGCCTCTATTATTGTGGTGAACTAGTGGAATTGTGTGCGTAATCTACGGGTCAATCATGTTTTAGAAGTGGCCGAAATGTGCAGATTCTAAAGGCGCGGTGATTCACAGGGCGTCCCTTTCCCCTTTCATCGACCCCTTTTTAATATCTGCGCTGTTGCGCGAGACTCGCCGTCCCTCACGTTCTTGCGTCGCACGCCCTCGTATACAGGGCGTTCCGCGGTGTCGCTGCAAATTCGCGCTTCCCTTTTATTTCGAATGGGAGGTCGTGCGTGCCACCGCACGTTTACAGTCTGCCCATTGCGACCGCCTCTATTATTGTGGTGAACTAGTGGAATTGTGTGCGTAATCTACGGGTCAATCATGTTTTAGAAGTGGCCGAAATGTGCAGATTCTAAAGGCGCGGTGATTCACAGGGCGTCCCTTTCCCCTTTCATCGACCCCTTTTTAATATCTGCGCTGTTGCGCGAGACTCGCCGTCCCTCACGTTCTTGCGTCGCACGCCCTCGTATACAGGGCGTTCCGCGGTGTCGCTGCAAATTCGCGCTTCCCTTTTATTTCGAATGGGAGGTCGTGCGTGCCACCGCACGTTTACAGTCTGCCCATTGCGACCGCCTCTATTATTGTGGTGAACTAGTGGAATTGTGTGCGTAATCTACGGGTCAATCATGTTTTAGAAGTGGCCGAAATGTGCAGATTGTAAAGGCGCGGTGATTCACAGGGTGTCCCTTTCAAAAAATTTGTAGCCCGTCGTTCCCTTCGGACCGTTCGCGTTGTGAGAGTGACAGTGACGGCATCAGTGTTAGTGATATATTTTCAGTGGCAGTGTTAGTGATATAATTTCAGTGGCAGTGTTAGTGGTTTGATGGTGTAAGTTATCGCGGTAGTGACAGTGTTGCTGTGCGCGATATAATTGTGCTCCGTTATGTATTTCGTGTCAGGTACTATAAGTAGTAACATTCAGCGGTCGGTTGCCTTTTATGGTGTGCGCCGCCCACAATTTTGCAAAGGCCCTGTATGTATATCGCGGTGGTGAAGCATGAGAGAGCGGCGCGGCGCGTTTTCGCGTGCGGGAGCGTGTTCGGACCCCGCTCTCTATTCATCCCCGCGGTCATGTCATTATAATTTTCTTTCACGATCACGTTCAGTAGTGTGGGCGGACGGGCGCCACTTTGTTTTGCAATGGCAAAGTCGAAGAGGGTGGTATTTTCCTCTAGGTGCGGGTCACCGTTGACCCTTCCAGTAGTTAGATTACCGCTTTGAATTGCTTTCGGTGCCATTCTCTTCGATATGCCGAACTTCGAGCGAGAGGTGCTCTGCTCAATTAGCTTAACGTTTAGATCATTCAATGTGCGCCGTTGTTGGTTGTTACTATTACGTTCTAAAGATGCCGGCAAACGTCGCGTCGGGATATTTCTTAATTTAAGCGATTAGACGGGGACAACGGTTGTGATCGTGAATACGGTGCTAGTGATATTACTACAGGCGACAGTGAATGTGATACAATAGTAGAAGTAGATCATTTATTATTCTCATAATGTTTGTATATCTTTGTTTTTGATTTTCGGTTATGTAATGTAAATATAAATACGAGTATGAAAATAGGTACCTACTGCTGCTGTTCTGTACATTTATATTACCTAATTATTATTTTGATCTGCTAACAAGTAATTATTATTATTATTATTATTATTATTATTATTATTTATAATTTTATTTATTAAGTTATACTTACGAGTATATTTTAGTTTATTATTTAGCGATATTTGTCCTGTATTATTGGATAGGCAGCAGATTGGGTAAATCATAAAAAATCATAAATCGCGCGTTTGGTGAGGCTAAGGGTGACCGAGGGGAAATGGAGGTGGGTCACAATCACAACGCAGGTGGGTTGATTGGGACACTCGTGCCCCCCTCACCCCACCTTTTTTTCCGGCGTTTATATCGGCGAACCCGATCTGCTGCTATTCACCAGCGCAGGCGTACTGTACTTTTTGCCCCTTCTTACCGCGTGTTTTTTGTTTGACTTTTAAAAGTCGTGCTTTTCAAATGTCCACTTTCATTGTCGTCTCTTTGCCCTTTTTATCTCCCCAAATTCGGGTTTCCCTTTTATTTCGAATGGGAGGTCGTGCGTGCCACCGCACGTTTACAGTCTGCCCATTGCGACCGCCTCTATTATTGTGGTGAACTAGTGGAATTGTGTGCGTAATCTACGGGTCAATCATGTTTTAGAAGTGGCCGAAATGTGCAGATTCTAAAGGCGCGGTGATTCACAGGGCGTCCCTTTCCCCTTTCATCGACCCCTTTTTAATATCTTCGCTGTTGCGCGAGACTCGCCGTCCCTCACGTTCTTGCGTCGCACGCCCTCGTATACAGGGCGTTCCGCGGTGTCGCTGCAAATTCGCGCTTCCCTTTTATTTCGAATGGGAGGTCGTGCGTGCCACCGCACGTTTACATTCTGCCCCTTGCGACCGCCTCTATTATTGTGGTGAACTAGTGGAATTGTGTGCGTAATCTACGGGTCAATCATGTTTTAGAAGTGGCCGAAATGTGCAGATTCTAAAGGCGCGGTGATTCACAGGGCGTCCCTTTCCCCTTTCATCGACCCCTTTTTAATATCTTCGCTGTTGCGCGAGACTCGCCGTCCCTCACGTTCTTGCGTCGCACGCCCTCGTTTACAGGGCGTTCCGCGGTGTCGCTGCAAATTCGCGCTTCCCTTTTATTTCGAATGGGAGGTCGTGCGTGCCACCGCACGTTTACAGTCTGCCCATTGCGACCGCCTCTATTATTGTGGTGAACTAGTGGAATTGTGTGCGTAATCTACGGGTCAATCATGTTTTAGAAGTGGCCGAAATGTGCAGATTCTAAAGGCGCGGTGATTCACAGGGCGTCCCTTTCCCCTTTCATCGACCCCTTTTTAATATCTGCGCTGTTGCGCGAGACTCGCCGTCCCTCACGTTCTTGCGTCGCACGCCCTCGTATACAGGGCGTTCCGCGGTGTCGCTGCAAATTCGCGCTTCCCTTTTATTTCGAATGGGAGGTCGTGCGTGCCACCGCACGTTTACATTCTGCCCCTTGCGACCGCCTCTATTATTGTGGTGAACTAGTGGAATTGTGTGCGTAATCTACGGGTCAATCATGTTTTAGAAGTGGCCGAAATGTGCAGATTCTAAAGGCGCGGTGATTCACAGGGCGTCCCTTTCCCCTTTCATCGACCCCTTTTTAATATCTGCGCTGTTGCGCGAGACTCGCCGTCCCTCACGTTCTTGCGTCGCACGCCCTCGTTTACAGGGCGTTCCGCGGTGTCGCTGCAAATTCGCGCTTCCCTTTTATTTCGAATGGGAGGTCGTGCGTGCCACCGCACGTTTACAGTCTGCCCATTGCGACCGCCTCTATTATTGTGGTGTACTAGTGGAATTGTGTGCGTAATCTACGAGTCAATCATGTTTTAGAAGTGGCCGAAATGTGCAGATTGTAAAGGCGCGGTGATTCACAGGGTGTCCCTTTCCCCTTTCATCGACCCCTTTTAATATCTGCGCTGTTGCGCGAGACTCGCCGTCCCTCACGTTCTTGCGTCGCACGCCCTCGTATACGGGGCGTTCCGCGGTGTCGCTGCAAATTCGCGCTTCCCTTTTATTTCGAATGGGAGGTCGTGCGTGCCACCGCACGTTTTCAGTCTGCCCATTGCGACCGCCTCTATTATTGTGGTGAACTAGTGGAATTGTGTGCGTAATCTACGGGTCAATCATGTTTTAGAAGTGGCCGAAATGTGCAGATTCTAAAGGCGCGGTGATTCACAGGGCGTCCCTTTCCCCTTTCATCGACCCCTTTTTAATATCTGCGCTGTTGCGCGAGACTCGCCGTCCCTCACGTTCTTGCGTCGCACGCCCTCGTATACAGGGCGTTCCGCGGTGTCGCTGCAAATTCGCGCTTCCCTTTTATTTCGAATGGGAGGTCGTGCGTGCCACCGCACGTTTACATTCTGCCCCTTGCGACCGCCTCTATTATTGTGGTGAACTAGTGGAATTGTGTGCGTAATCTACGGGTCAATCATGTTTTAGAAGTGGCCGAAATGTGCAGATTCTAAAGGCGCGGTGATTCACAGGGCGTCCCTTTCCCCTTTCATCGACCCCTTTTTAATATCTGCGCTGTTGCGCGAGACTCGCCGTCCCTCACGTTCTTGCGTCGCACGCCCTCGTATACAGGGCGTTCCGCGGTGTCGCTGCAAATTCGCGCTTCCCTTTTATTTCGAATGGGAGGTCGTGCGTGCCACCGCACGTTTACATTCTGCCCCTTGCGACCGCCTCTATTATTGTGGTGAACTAGTGGAATTGTGTGCGTAATCTACGGGTCAATCATGTTTTAGAAGTGGCCGAAATGTGCAGATTCTAAAGGCGCGGTGATTCACAGGGCGTCCCTTTCCCCTTTCATCGACCCCTTTTTAATATCTGCGCTGTTGCGCGAGACTCGCCGTCCCTCACGTTCTTGCGTCGCACGCCCTCGTATACAGGGCGTTCCGCGGTGTCGCTGCAAATTCGCGCTTCCCTTTTATTTCGAATGGGAGGTCGTGCGTGCCACCGCACGTTTACAGTCTGCCCATTGCGACCGCCTCTATTATTGTGGTGAACTAGTGGAATTGTGTGCGTAATCTACGGGTCAATCATGTTTTAGAAGTGGCCGAAATGTGCAGATTCTAAAGGCGCGGTGATTCACAGGGCGTCCCTTTCCCCTTTCATCGACCCCTTTTTAATATCTGCGCTGTTGCGCGAGACTCGCCGTCCCTCACGTTCTTGCGTCGCACGCCCTCGTATACAGGGCGTTCCGCGGTGTCGCTGCAAATTCGCGCTTCCCTTTTATTTCGAATGGGAGGTCGTGCGTGCCACCGCACGTTTACAGTCTGCCCATTGCGACCGCCTCTATTATTGTGGTGAACTAGTGGAATTGTGTGCGTAATCTACGGGTCAATCATGTTTTAGAAGTGGCCGAAATGTGCAGATTGTAAAGGCGCGGTGATTCACAGGGTGTCCCTTTCAAAAAATTTGTAGCCCGTCGTTCCCTTCGGACCGTTCGCGTTGTGAGAGTGACAGTGACGGCATCAGTGTTAGTGATATATTTTCAGTGGCAGTGTTAGTGATATAATTTCAGTGGCAGTGTTAGTGGTTTGATGGTGTAAGTTATCGCGGTAGTGACAGTGTTGCTGTGCGCGATATAATTGTGCTCCGTTATGTATTTCGTGTCAGGTACTATAAGTAGTAACATTCAGCGGTCGGTTGCCTTTTATGGTGTGCGCCGCCCACAATTTTGCAAAGGCCCTGTATGTATATCGCGGTGGTGAAGCATGAGAGAGCGGCGCGGCGCGTTTTCGCGTGCGGGAGCGTGTTCGGACCCCGCTCTCTATTCATCCCCGCGGTCATGTCATTATAATTTTCTTTCACGATCACGTTCAGTAGTGTGGGCGGACGGGCGCCACTTTGTTTTGCAATGGCAAAGTCGAAGAGGGTGGTATTTTCCTCTAGGTGCGGGTCACCGTTGACCCTTCCAGTAGTTAGATTACCGCTTTGAATTGCTTTCGGTGCCATTCTCTTCGATATGCCGAACTTCGAGCGAGAGGTGCTCTGCTCAATTAGCTTAACGTTTAGATCATTCAATGTGCGCCGTTGTTGGTTGTTACTATTACGTTCTAAAGATGCCGGCAAACGTCGCGTCGGGATATTTCTTAATTTAAGCGATTAGACGGGGACAACGGTTGTGATCGTGAATACGGTGCTAGTGATATTACTACAGGCGACAGTGAATGTGATACAATAGTAGAAGTAGATCATTTATTATTCTCATAATGTTTGTATATCTTTGTTTTTGATTTTCGGTTATGTAATGTAAATATAAATACGAGTATGAAAATAGGTACCTACTGCTGCTGTTCTGTACATTTATATTACCTAATTATTATTTTGATCTGCTAACAAGTAATTATTATTATTATTATTATTATTATTATTATTATTTATAATTTTATTTATTAAGTTATACTTACGAGTATATTTTAGTTTATTATTTAGCGATATTTGTCCTGTATTATTGGATAGGCAGCAGATTGGGTAAATCATAAAAAATCATAAATCGCGCGTTTGGTGAGGCTAAGGGTGACCGAGGGGAAATGGAGGTGGGTCACAATCACAACGCAGGTGGGTTGATTGGGACACTCGTGCCCCCCTCACCCCACCTTTTTTTCCGGCGTTTATATCGGCGAACCCGATCTGCTGCTATTCACCAGCGCAGGCGTACTGTACTTTTTGCCCCTTCTTACCGCGTGTTTTTTGTTTGACTTTTAAAAGTCGTGCTTTTCAAATGTCCACTTTCATTGTCGTCTCTTTGCCCTTTTTATCTCCCCAAATTCGGGTTTCCCTTTTATTTCGAATGGGAGGTCGTGCGTGCCACCGCACGTTTACAGTCTGCCCATTGCGACCGCCTCTATTATTGTGGTGAACTAGTGGAATTGTGTGCGTAATCTACGGGTCAATCATGTTTTAGAAGTGGCCGAAATGTGCAGATTCTAAAGGCGCGGTGATTCACAGGGCGTCCCTTTTCCCTTTCATCGACCCCTTTTTAATATCTTCGCTGTTGCGCGAGACTCGCCGTCCCTCACGTTCTTGCGTCGCACGCCCTCGTATACAGGGCGTTCCGCGGTGTCGCTGCAAATTCGCGCTTCCCTTTTATTTCGAATGGGAGGTCGTGCGTGCCACCGCACGTTTACATTCTGCCCCTTGCGACCGCCTCTATTATTGTGGTGAACTAGTGGAATTGTGTGCGTAATCTACGGGTCAATCATGTTTTAGAAGTGGCCGAAATGTGCAGATTCTAAAGGCGCGGTGATTCACAGGGCGTCCCTTTCCCCTTTCATCGACCCCTTTTTATTATCTGCGCTGTTGCGCGAGACTCGCCGTCCCTCACGTTCTTGCGTCGCACGCCCTCGTATACAGGGCGTTCCGCGGTGTCGCTGCAAATTCGCGCTTCCCTTTTATTTCGAATGGGAGGTCGTGCGTGCCACCGCACGTTTACAGTCTGCCCATTGCGACCGCCTCTATTATTGTGGTGAACTAGTGGAATTGTGTGCGTAATCTACGGGTCAATCATGTTTTAGAAGTGGCCGAAATGTGCAGATTCTAAAGGCGCGGTGATTCACAGGGCGTCCCTTTCCCCTTTCATCGACCCCTTTTTAATATCTTCGCTGTTGCGCGAGACTCGCCGTCCCTCACGTTCTTGCGTCGCACGCCCTCGTATACAGGGCGTTCCGCGGTGTCGCTGCAAATTCGCGTTTCCCTTTTATTTCGAATGGGAGGTCGTGCGTGCCACCGCACGTTTACAGTCTGCCCATTGCGACCGCCTCTATTATTGTGGTGAACTAGTGGAATTGTGTGCGTAATCTACGGGTCAATCATGTTTTAGAAGTGGCCGAAATGTGCAGATTCTAAAGGCGCGGTGATTCACAGGGCGTCCCTTTCCCCTTTCATCGACCCCTTTTTAATATCTTCGCTGTTGCGCGAGACTCGCCGTCCCTCACGTTCTTGCGTCGCACGCCCTCGTATACAGGGCGTTCCGCGGTGTCGCTGCAAATTCGCGCTTCCCTTTTATTTCGAATGGGAGGTCGTGCGTGCCACCGCACGTTTACAGTCTGCCCATTGCGACCGCCTCTATTATTGTGGTGAACTAGTGGAATTGTGTGCGTAATCTACGGGTCAATCATGTTTTAGAAGTGGCCGAAATGTGCAGATTCTAAAGGCGCGGTGATTCACAGGGCGTCCCTTTCCCCTTTCATCGACCCCTTTTTAATATCTGCGCTGTTGCGCGAGACTCGCCGTCCCTCACGTTCTTGCGTCGCACGCCCTCGTATACAGGGCGTTCCGCGGTGTCGCTGCAAATTCGCGCTTCCCTTTTATTTCGAATGGGAGGTCGTGCGTGCCACCGCACGTTTACATTCTGCCCCTTGCGACCGCCTCTATTATTGTGGTGAACTAGTGGAATTGTGTGCGTAATCTACGGGTCAATCATGTTTTAGAAGTGGCCGAAATGTGCAGATTCTAAAGGCGCGGTGATTCACAGGGCGTCCCTTTCCCCTTTCATCGACCCCTTTTTAATATCTGCGCTGTTGCGCGAGACTCGCCGTCCCTCACGTTCTTGCGTCGCACGCCCTCGTATACAGGGCGTTCCGCGGTGTCGCTGCAAATTCGCGCTTCCCTTTTATTTCGAATGGGAGGTCGTGCGTGCCACCGCACGTTTACAGTCTGCCCATTGCGACCGCCTCTATTATTGTGGTGAACTAGTGGAATTGTGTGCGTAATCTACGGGTCAATCATGTTTTAGAAGTGGCCGAAATGTGCAGATTCTAAAGGCGCGGTGATTCACAGGGCGTCCCTTTCCCCTTTCATCGACCCCTTTTTAATATCTGCGCTGTTGCGCGAGACTCGCCGTCCCTCACGTTCTTGCGTCGCACGCCCTCGTATACAGGGCGTTCCGCGGTGTCGCTGCAAATTCGCGCTTCCCTTTTATTTCGAATGGGAGGTCGTGCGTGCCACCGCACGTTTACAGTCTGCCCATTGCGACCGCCTCTATTATTGTGGTGAACTAGTGGAATTGTGTGCGTAATCTACGGGTCAATCATGTTTTAGAAGTGGCCGAAATGTGCAGATTCTAAAGGCGCGGTGATTCACAGGGCGTCCCTTTCCCCTTTCATCGACCCCTTTTTAATATCTGCGCTGTTGCGCGAGACTCGCCGTCCCTCACGTTCTTGCGTCGCACGCCCTCGTATACAGGGCGTTCCGCGGTGTCGCTGCAAATTCGCGCTTCCCTTTTATTTCGAATGGGAGGTCGTGCGTGCCACCGCACGTTTACAGTCTGCCCATTGCGACCGCCTCTATTATTGTGGTGAACTAGTGGAATTGTGTGCGTAATCTACGGGTCAATCATGTTTTAGAAGTGGCCGAAATGTGCAGATTCTAAAGGCGCGGTGATTCGCAGGGCGTCCCTTTCCCCTTTCATCGACCCCTTTTTAATATCTGCGCTGTTGCGCGAGACTCGCCGTCCCTCACGTTCTTGCGTCGCACGCCCTCGTATACAGGGCGTTCCGCGGTGTCGCTGCAAATTCGCGCTTCCCTTTTATTTCGAATGGGAGGTCGTGCGTGCCACCGCACGTTTACAGTCTGCCCATTGCGACCGCCTCTATTATTGTGGTGTACTAGTGGAATTGTGTGCGTAATCTACGAGTCAATCATGTTTTAGAAGTGGCCGAAATGTGCAGATTGTAAAGGCGCGGTGATTCACAGGGTGTCCCTTTCAAAAAATTTGTAGCCCGTCGTTCCCTTCGGACCGTTCGCGTTGTGAGAGTGACAGTGACGGCATCAGTGTTAGTGATATATTTTCAGTGGCAGTGTTAGTGATATAATTTCAGTGGCAGTGTTAGTGGTTTGATGGTGTAAGTTATCGCGGTAGTGACAGTGTTGCTGTGCGCGATATAATTGTGCTCCGTTATGTATTTCGTGTCAGGTACTATAAGTAGTAACATTCAGCGGTCGGTTGCCTTTTATGGTGTGCGCCGCCCACAATTTTGCAAAGGCCCTGTATGTATATCGCGGTGGTGAAGCATGAGAGAGCGGCGCGGCGCGTTTTCGCGGACGTGCGGGAGCGTGTTCGGACCCCGCTCTCTATTCATCCCCGCGGTCATGTCATTATAATTTTCTTTCACGATCACGTTCAGTAGTGTGGGCGGACGGGCGCCACTTTGTTTTGCAATGGCAAAGTCGAAGAGGGTGGTATTTTCCTCTAGGTGCGGGTCACCGTTGACCCTTCCAGTAGTTAGATTACCGCTTTGAATTGCTTTCGGTGCCATTCTCTTCGATATGCCGAACTTCGAGCGAGAGGTGCTCTGCTCAATTAGCTTAACGTTTAGATCATTCAATGTGCGCCGTTGTTGGTTGTTACTATTACGTTCTAAAGATGCCGGCAAACGTCGCGTCGGGATATTTCTTAATTTAAGCGATTAGACGGGGACAACGGTTGTGATCGTGAATACGGTGCTAGTGATATTACTACAGGCGACAGTGAATGTGATACAATAGTAGAAGTAGATCATTTATTATTCTCATAATGTTTGTATATCTTTGTTTTTGATTTTCGGTTATGTAATGTAAATATAAATACGAGTATGAAAATAGGTACCTACTGCTGCTGTTCTGTTCATTTATATTACCCAATTATTATTTTGATCTGCTAACAAGTAATTATTATTATTATTATTATTATTATTTATAATTTTATTTATTAAGTTATACTTACGAGTATATTTTAGTTTATTATTTAGCGATATTTGTCCTGTATTATTGGATAGGCAGCAGATTGGGTAAATCATAAAAAATCATAAATCGCGCGTTTGGTGAGGCTAAGGGTGACCGAGGGGAAATGGAGGTGGGTCACAATCACAACGCAGGTGGGTGGATTGGGACACTCGTGCCCCCCTCACCCCACCTTTTTTTCCGGCGTTTATATCGGCGAACCCGATCTGCTGCTATTCACCAGCGCAGGCGTACTGTACTTTTTGCCCCTTCTTACCGCGTGTTTTTTGTTTGACTTTTAAAAGTCGTGCTTTTCAAATGTCCACTTTCATTGTCGTCTCTTTGCCCTTTTTATCTCCCCAAATTCGGGTTTCCCTTTTATTTCGAATGGGAGGTCGTGCGTGCCATTCATGATTTTAATCAAGATTACTGATGTTCACAACGTTCCTGGTCTTACATACTCATAGATTTTGCGTCAGGCACAGCAAGTAATGGTTAGTTTCTATTTTTTTAATTTATTACTTTTACATACCTTTAACAATGCATTATGTAAGTACTCAACTATGTATTGCTTATTGCTTTACTTAAATTAAAATAATTCCATACTCTGTGATGGAGCTTTTCAGTTCAAATTTTTTTATTATTATTTTTTGTATATTTTTGTGTGTTTGTGATTTTTGTGACTATGAAGGTAGGTATACCGATACAATTCATTTTTCTTATACATAGGTATTTACAATTAATTACACTCGCAGGAGTAAAGCTATGTCCCTGACGGTTTTATTTTTTTGAAATAGTCTTGTTTCAGGATCCAGTAAATGTTCTAATTTAGTTAGTAACTATTTGCTTTATCTAATAATTTGTTCCCAGATTCCTAATATCATATTATTTCTTCGCAAGACCACTTCACAACTATTAAAACATTTCTCTGTGTAAGTTTACTTTTTGAATTGAAATAGTAGTTAATTTGAACTAATTTAATTTTTTTCAGATTTGAGCAAGTGTTAGTAACAAAATGGCATTGCATCCTTTTCTTCTAACCTTGGAACACGGAGGGTCTACTACTTCCTTTTCGAGAAATGATGTTCAGCTTCTCCACGAGGAATTGCCACCACCGATAAGGGTAGACATATTCGTAGATTTTGCATCAGGCACAGGAGTAATGGTTAGTTTCTATTTTTTAAATTTATTACTATTACCTTTAACAATGCATTATTTATACAAAAGTCAATGGCATTATGTACTAACTATTTATTGCTTTACTTAAATTAAAATAATTTCATACTCAGTGGTGGAGCTTTTCAGTACAAATTACCCTGTTGCTTCTTAAATTGTTCAATGATTGTTATTAACGGTTTTGTTGGTTTAACAGTGAATTGAAGCATCCAAAGAGTTTTCTCCCCCGTGAAGGCCTTTTTAACATGGACCCTCTACTACTTCCTTTCCAAGAAGAGAGTGCAGTGTCTAGTTTCTCCCTCCAGTGAATGCCACCACCGATAGGGGTTGATGTAAGTATCTATGTGCATGTCTTAACTTTCTATGATATTTTAACCATTACTTACATATTCTGTATGCTTAATGGATGTGTTTGTGTGCGGGTGTGTGTGTGTGTTCCACTTTGTATACATATTGTTTATATTACAAGGGTTGTTTAATATAATCCTCGCCCGGAGTGTTTACCGCTACGTGATTAATTTATGAATCTAGCTATCCAATTTGTTAATATGTACTGTCTTCTCATATAAAACAGTGAATTCAATAAGGATGGTGAATATTCGTAGTGCATTTGACGAAATCGACATACAGTATTGGATAAGCAAATGTATAGAAAGAGTAAACCTATAAACGCGAATTTAATTTGTTTTATATGTATATGAGTTAAATTCTCATTCGATTAATATAGTACAATTTTGACTCGTGTTTTTCATATTACACCACATGATTGTATGTGATGACGTAGCGGTAAACATTCCTGGCGAGGATTATAGGTAGTTTATATACATATAAGGCACCATATCTTTTCTCTCAGAAAGAATTTCACAAACATGAAATGTGCAGACTCACAAACAAATGATAATTGTAACGGTTTGGGTTTGATTACACTGAGCGTTCTTCCCACCCTCCTTCTGGAGATTGTGCGTTAAGCTACATTTCGGTAGTTACCAATCATGTGGTTAAGTGTTAACCTACACGTTGTTTACCTATTTTTATTAAAACCAATACAATGCTACCTTTATACGGTTTGAAATTGTGTCATGTGTGCGAGTATAAAATTTAATTAGTGGTTTTTGTTTTTACAGTGTACCAGATGCAGTCAACTTCGAGAAGAAGGCGTACAAAGTGAGTACACATTTAATTCAAATTTTCACAATTTATATATTACGTAGATCATCTGCATTAATCTTTGACTACTTTCATTAGTCCTACCTACATAAGGTTTTCCGTTGTACATAAATTTTGGTTTTTTGTTACAGTGCATTTCATGCATTTAAATCTGACGTGTGTATTAGGTACTTAACGTTAAAACCATAACGTTTGTTGTTTTAACAAAACAAATTAAAATTTTAACTATTAATGGTGATATGCATTATGGTTAGTATAAAAAGAGCCAGTTCAGAGAGATCACTTGAACCACTCGAGGGTGGCCAACGTCTCTGTTTAAAAACAAAAGTGTGGCTGTACATATGTCTATGTGGCAAATATTCCCTTTCAAGCGTTATTCCTCCATAATTTTTACTCATTTAATAAGACGTTTAAAGTTCAAAGATATTAGGTACATTCATTCATTTGTTCCACATCTTGTACAGCATGACTTCCACGTAAAAAGCCAAATTTGCAAGCTTACCCTCCTTTCATCGACCCCTTTTTAATCTCTTCGCTGTTGCGCGAAACTCGCCCCTCACGTTCTTGCATCGCACGTCCTCGTATACAGGGCGTTCCGTGGTGTCGCTCCAAATTCGCGTTTCCCTTTTATTTCGAATGTTTACAGTCGGCCCATGGCCCATTGCGACCGTCGCTATTATTTGTGGTGTACCCGTGGAGTTTGGTGCGTAATCATGTTGTAGAGGTGGCCGAAATGTGCAGATTCTAAAACCGCGGTGACACGTAGGACGTCCCTTTAAAAAAGTCAAGTTGCCCTTATGTCAATTAGTCGCTCCCTGCTCTAATTTTCACTTTGACTGACCGCTTTTTAATCACTCCGCCGTTGTGCGAGCGTCGCCCCTCATTTTCTTGGTTCGCTTCCTTCGTATACAGAGCGTCAAAATTTAAAGGTGTATAATTTAAATGTAGATTGTAAAGTAAAACTCTAAACCTCCCCTTTAATAGAGTTTTAACTGTACAAACTGTATTAAAGGGGAGGTTTAGAGTTTTACTTTACAACTTACCATTTACCACCTTTTTGAGACTTACGAACTTCATCAATAACAATGTTAAATGTAGATTGTGCTTCATGCTTTAGTTTAGAGGAACCGGTGTACTATTTCATCGCACCCTTTTGTACCGTTTTTTCCTCTTCAAAATTGTTAGGACAAATGCATTACCTAGGTACTTCATTTGGACAACATATAGTGGAATAGGCCTACAGGGGAAACCACTAAAAAAAAAACGCTCCTAGTACTCAACCTCAAGGGTGGAGTGGAATAGAGTATGCATTACTGATAATAATAATAAATATAAATAGTAAATCTACACTAATGTTCATAAATTGTTTGGGAGCCTTTGATGGGAAGCAAATACGGTTAATCCAACTCGAACACACGGGTTCATTGCTCTACAACTATAGTATTATTTTTTACTAGTTCTATTGGCGTTAGCTGTCGCTAACTACTACTTTGTATGGGTTGACAACTTGACATAGGAGTTTTTGGTAAAAACAGTGATTCAGGTATATTCAAAAATTCTTCCTTGTATAAGGCTAACAGAAAAGTCTTTAGGTTAGAAGTCAGTAGAGCTGCCTCGTGTGATAGTGGCCGATGAAGCTTTTGGCATGATGGAGAATTTAATGTGACCTTATGAAGGAAAGTCATTAACTCATCCTAAAAAGATATTTAATTACCGCTTAACACTGGCACTTAAATGGCGTCCGTTAGATCTTAACGTCGATTTTTCTGAAAAGATTGTAAAGACAATGATGTAAGTTGGGCCCCCGCCCAGGGCGGCAAATTTGGAACATTAGTCAGTCCAGATATAAACGGACCTAAAAAATATGTACCTACACTACAAAACCGGCTCATCCATATAGGCAACCTAGGCGGCAGCCTATGGTGGAAAATTGAGGATTTGCGCAATTTCTCATCATCTCCATGACTCCAAGTTCAGTATCAAACCCAGAAGAAGTCCTAAACTACATTTACCAACATAATCTTGAAAATGGATTTCCTAACATTTGTGTAGCCCTTCGTATTTTACTTACGTTTGCCACTTTCCGTAGCTAGTACTGAACGAAGTTTATCAATACTTAAGCTAATTAAATGCGTAGTACACTGTGTCAGGAAAGACTTGTGGATCTGGCGACAATTTCTATTGCAAGTTGAAGCAAGACAGACATAGTACAGTCAATCTGTCGTAAAAAACAGAGTTTGAATGAAAAAACTGCCCCAAGGGTAAAAGTTATTTTAATCGTTGAAGAATGACGTACTTAAGCTGCCTTCGCGATGGGCATGTGCTACCTTGGCGCGTCTTTTTGAAAACTCAAAAAAAGTGCCAAAAAAATTTTGAAATGCATTTCACAGAAAAATCGATTGATGACAAAATGTAGAGGACGTTGAGATCTACAATTAATGTCATTGGGGTAATGCTGTACAGCAAGAAATGCACACGGTAGGTGGCGCTGAAGTTCCAAAAAAAGTGTTTTCCCACTTTTTCGCCATGTAAATATTATTTTAATGCAAAAATTTAAATGGAAAAGTTGTTCCTTTTAATTTTATGAACAACTTTTATTTAAACAATTTTTTTATACAACTTACCGTTTAAAAGTTATAGTGCAATATAGCGCTTCGTATACAGCACTGTGCTGCTAATGGTAATTTTTTATACTACATCTTAATAACCAATTAAAATGGTTACAATGTTATGAATAATATTAATAATTGAATCTTCATTAAAACGTGCACCTCAGATGTGTACTCATATTGCGTGCAACCGTATTATTGGAATTTTCTTAATTTTGCGAGCTGCAGCTTTTAAACGGTAAGTTGTATAAAAAAATTGTTTAAATAAAAGTTGTTCATAAAATTAAAAGGAACAACTTTTCCATTTCAATTTTTGCATTAAAATAATATTTACATGGCGAAAAAGTGGAAAAACACTTTTTTTGGAACTTCAGCGCCACCTACCGTGTGCATTTCCTGCTGTACAGCATTGCCCCAATGACATTAATTGTAGATCTCAACGTCCTCTACATTTTGTCATCAATCGTTTTTTCTGTGAAATGCATACATTTCGAGAAAAATGCATTTCAAAATTTTTTGGGCACTTTTTTTGAGTTTTCAGAAAGACGCGCCAAGGTAGCACATGCCCATCGCGAAGGCAGCTTAAGTACGTCATTCTTCAACGATTAAAACAACTTTTACCCTTGGGGCAGTTTTTTCATCACTCCATCGACAGATTGACTGTACTAACAGGCTCAAAAGCCCTCATACAACAATTTGCTAAGCAGAAAGCAAGAAAAGTACCATTAGGACTAATTAATTTTTTTTAAGTGTTAAGGAAAAAAGGAAAATAGGATCGACGACTTTCCTGTAGTAGAACGCGCGCAATGCATTCTTTGCACACTCAGAAAATGTTTTGTTGGCAATGCTTGTGGACGAAAGGGAGCATATTCGAGAACTTGGATACAGAAGAATTTTAAAAGCGAGGAAAGTTGTCCCAAAAAAGAAGACAGTTAGAAGTTTTCAACCACCAAAGCTAAATTTTAAAGCTTCAGACTACATAGAAATCATTGATTGGAACAAATGTGTTTTGCGTCCTCCCCCAATGTTGCGAAACTTAAGTGAGGATGATATGAGAAATCATTAATTCTGCCGCCGTCTGTTAGAGAAATACAAAAGTTTCCATGTCATACCCAGGCTGTGGAGAGAACTGTCAAGCTTGTAACAGAGGCTTCCAGTATGGTATGTGACTTTGTTAACAGAGATGGCTATATCCGATCAACACTGAAGTCTCGGTCAGCTATACCTCAATTCTCCACAAAATCAGATTTCAAATGTGTAGAGGTGTTACACTTGCAGACATAAATGATAAATCTAAGGTGTTTAATAAATGTGTACAAAATATGTAAATTTTGTAAATATACCTAGTATGAAATATGATCAAAATAGCACACCTTACATATGGATGGAGGTTGGGTAGGGTGTGGGTGGAACTCGAAGTGCAACCACCTCCTCGTGGTGAGTTCTGGGTAGTTTTGTTCTTGCGAAACTAGCGAAGAGTTGCAGAGTGAAAATCAGTAAAATTCGAAATTTCATGTTTCAAAAAAATTGTCAATTCAATGAAAATATTTTTTTATGCTCTGGACAAAATATAAAAAATATTAATTTAAAATGTTTTTATTCCATTGAAAAAATCACGAAAATTACTGATTTTTGCATTTTTTCTCAAATTTTAAGTGCGATGCGCGAGCGGAAGATGTTAATTAACTGATTTCAAAAATTTTTACGTCATTTTTCTTCTTAAAGCAATAGATAACTTTTCCGACCTACAGCGTTTCAAAAAAAAATATTTATTTTTTTCGACCCACCCTACTCCTCACCTTTATAACTAATTATTGTACTGTCAATTTCAGCACGGCCTGAGTATGGTCAAATCATAAACCGAAATCAATAGTCTTTAGAAAACTAATAAAGTTTTTAGCTAAAGTGACTTTTACTTTAATTGTATAGAGATTTCCTTTTTGGCAAGGTTGTCTTTTAATAGCTGTAAAGCTACTGTCAGGATTCCATTTACCTCTGCTTGCAACACGGTCGGTTTTTGTCATAGGGTTACATAGATTTTGCAGCCTCCTCCATTGCTCCTGTATACTACAGAGCCAGTGCTCTTAATGGTTTTGGAGACGTTTGTATAATACATGATTCCATTCAGGTTTAATTTACTGCAATTATTTTGAGTCATACTGAGTAGGGATTTATTGTCTTAAACCATGTAGTAAGACAAATTGTTTTGGTTACCCTCTCTAGAGATTTCATCAAGGATGAGCTAATGTCCCACCTTCAACAATCCCCGTCAGTCGGTATGCCCTAATTACGAGGTTTAGTTGCGGAAGGTTCAAGAGTTTGCATAGGGATCATTGTCATAGCTGCTGTAATCCCAAGACCATCCCATCGATGGACCTTATGTATGTTAATCTGGACGAGGCTCTTATGCTATATAAGTAATAAATCATTCCAGTGGATGATCTTTGGAGATTGGCTCCACTTGCTTCCAAATGCTCAGCTGTAAGACCAAAAGAACTTTGTAGCTTTAGTAGGTGATGTACTTTTTTACATTAATTAAAGCTCCGAGATTGTCACACTTTGGATGAAGGGGAGGCCACTTTTTTATATAGGTTACATCTATGGAAACACTGTTTGGTTTTTGTTTCTTAACAATGAACAATTTTAAATAAAAAATGTTCTTTAGCTCATTCTATACACAACAAAACAAAACAATTTGATTTAAATAAAATTTGTCCCACAAAAGAAATAAAAATTAAATTAACGATTTTCACTCTAACTACTTTAATAATATGCGAAATTGATGTTTGCAAACTTAAATACCATACAGAATTCTTGTAGATTTTAATTGTGCACAGATTATATTTAAAGTTGTAATGGATCGTACATAATAAAAGTAAATAGTTGTAATTCTAGTAAAAAGTAACAATAAATGGTTTGGTATTAAGGAACAACAGAAGAATAAATAATCCTTATAAAAAATAGTAAAGCTAAATTAAAGTAGTACTTTTTTTTTTGCTTCATGTACTTCCATTAATATAACTCGGTTGTAGATGTTTTTTAATTTCTTCCACTAACTGGGCACGTGGTACTTCGACTTCATTTCGGGTAATAACATTCCTAAGCTTAACTACACCTTTCTGAATTTCAGATTCTCCTAATATAACTGCGAGTGGTATTCCGTATTCCTCGCAATGTTGCAACTGCGCCAGTAACTTGGGATTTTTCTTATAAGACTGTTCCGTTTTAACGCCCTCGTCCCATAGCTCTTTGCACACTTTCATCCTTTCCTCTAACAAATTTTTTTGTGCCGATGCAACGTAAACTTCAATTTCTGTTGTTCTCACTTTACTCGTTCCAGCTAACAGCTTTGCTTCGATCACCGCAAATATCCGTTCTATACCAATTGAAACACCAACACACGGTACCTGTTTATGTTTCGCATCAAACATACCAACTAAATTATCATAACGTCCGCCACCAGCTATAGAGCCAACAGAACCTGCCACGTCCTCCACGGTGGTTTCTCCTAATAAAACTGCTTCATAAATAATACCCGTATAATAATCTAATCCTCTTGCTAAACTCAAATCGAAAACTGCCTTCCCTTTAACGCCCAATAGGTCGCAGTAATTTAGTACAAGTTTCATAGCTTCTAAACCCTCAACAGCAGCACGCACTTTACTTAAACTTGTATCGGCCAGCAATTTCTCGACAAGCTCACTATTACCGCTCATTTGCACGTATTGTCCAATTTTATCGGCAACTTCGTCCGTAAGACCCTTCTCCTCGACCATTTCCTTGCGCACTTCCTCCCACGGCGACTTATCTAGCTTGTCAACTGCGGAACATATCGATCTAAATTTCTCCGGTGGGACACCGCAAGCTTCAAACATTCCATCCAAAAGCGCTCTGTGATTTAATTTAATCACAAACGGTCCTATATCTAACGACTCCAAGATTTCCTGCACAACCCGTACACATTCCGCATCCGGAATCATTGGATCATACGCACCGGCAATATCGAAATCCTATAACAAAGGAAAAATAAAAAGCGTTACAACATTAAAGATAACTTTCTCATCAAACATTCAAAAAACTAATTAACCCACCCAAACCCACAATGAGGTTCAAACAGCAACATTAATAAGAATAAATTGTGCAAGTACATTAGTACACTGGCGAGAATCATAACGCAATGTGGGAAAGTATTTACTTCATGATTTAAGGCAGCGGTTCGCAACGTTCTAACAACTGCGTACCACCACCGCCGGGGTTGGGCTGTAGATTTGAAGAAAGCCCCTCTAATCCTAATTTTATTTTTAGAAATACATTTTATATCAGAAACATGCCCATTATTTATTTTATTTTTTATTAAATAAGTAATAAAACTTTAGGTTTAATTATTCATTCACTTTTCCATTAGTTTTCAATAACATTAAGGCAATAAAAGAAAAATAAGCGCATACCACCGGTTGGGAGCCCCTGATCTAAAGAAAGCACAGCTAAAAACCTAGACATATTACATCAAACAATCCTAAAAATTGTGAACCTTTGTTATGTTCAGGCATGTGACGTGATGTTAGTTTGTTAGCAGCTCTGCCAAGAAATCCATGTCTCACTTTCAAGTAGTGTCGCCTAAATATATAAAGAAAACAAGGTACAAATAAAAGAACATTAGCATCAACAACTTACTGAAATGATAACAATTAAAATTAGGTTTTCTGTTAAAATAAATTTACAAAAAACTGTGATGATAGAAAAGAAAGTAATGAATCTTACTACAGGAAGAAATTATTAAAGGTTTATACAAAATCCGGTAACAAATAAATTATGGAATTGAGGCTGAATACGAGAACATTAGAAGATCAATACATAAAGCTAGTGTTAACAGCATACGAACAATAGAAAATCAAAACAACCCTGACCCACAGAAGAATAGAAAACCGAGATGAATACTGGAAACAAATATGCGTTTAAGTGGAAGAACTCGCAGATGATGTAGAGTATTATTATAACAAAACATGAAATGGAGGTAAGTGTGAAAAGAAATGAAAAATCGGAGACTTTAGGGGTTGGGAATTAGTGAAATATGTAGGCGAAGAAATTGACAACAATTTGACGAAATTAACGAATAGATGCACTGAATGCAAGGAATGGAAAACTCCATTCATAAAATTATTTTTCACAAAAGGAAGTGAAAAAATTCAGATACAAAATAAATTCAGGAAGAATATGACAGAGAGAAAGTGGATGAGGATCGGAGCGGTTTTAAGCCTCAAAAATTCTGCACAGATAAACTTTTCACGTTGCGAACGTTAATGGAGAAAAAGATAGGAAAAGCTGAATAAATACAGATGACGTTATACAGATATAAACTGTGGAATTCATTAACCACCATCGCCTTTTCTGGTACAGGTGACCATGCCGTCTGTTGTATACAGAATAAGTAGAAGAAATGAAGACCCAGCAAGTGAGCCTCAAGAAGACAAATGGAACAGAAAGATGATAGGATGCTTGAACAGTTTTAGACAAAATACCAAGAAACGCTCACACACGCTCAAGTAGTCACTATGAAGCTATGGATGTGAAATATGAATTATATAATCCATTCGATTGTCTTTTTTTTAAATAGCAGATGAAGTGCGAGTAATGAGTGTAATGTTTAGAACACGTGCGAAGAAACAGTAACAGAAAGTTTAGAGAGATAAAGAATTAAAATGGTTTGTGAACGCTGACGGGCAAAGATGGTATTTCAGAAAAAAACAAATTAAGATCGTGGAATGGAGAAATCAAAAAAGTTATTCTAATCACAAAATGAATGAGGAAATGATGCCTCACAGATAAACCTACAGAGGAGCATTGAACAGACAACGCCAAGTTGTAAATTGGTTTGTAACATGAGTAACATTACATACATCACGAAATATGGCATTTTTAATTGAACTGTGAATTTTGCTTGATATTCATAGGCAAAACAATTCAAAATTTTCGACATTACCTATGTACAAAGAACATGTTTGTTCTTATAAATATTAATACACAAACATCTCATAACTATATATTACTAAATTAAATGTTTTAGAAGGCTTTGAAATATATAAATATGTTATGTGTACCTGGTAGTCCAAATTAGACTCTTTCTTGTGAAAACACCCCTTACTTTATGAGATAGAAAAGATGGACCTAGGTGTCTGAAGCAGCTCAATTTTAATGAGAAAATCACTGGCGCAAACAGAATTCAGCTATCTTTAATCGTTTCGCCGCTAGGGGGCGTTTCTAGAATTTGGTCGATTTCTTTTCTTTCTTTCTTTCTTTCTTTCTCTAAACATAATTATAGCAAGTGATAATCAAAATTTAGAAAATTTTACGCTCTTTTCAAAAACCTCATCACATAGAGGGTGGTACGTATGAAAAAATGTAGTTTAGGGTTGTATACAAAAAACCAAACACAAAGGGTGTTTTCATAAGAAAGTCTCCCATTTTGTACACAGCGTCTTTAATGGATGAGCAAATTAGCCTTACTAATTTGTCATTATTTCGCTTTCTTGATTGTAACAAAAATTCTTAACCGTTAAGGTCCTTTGGTGTGGTTTTTACCTATGAAGACCATGAAGTAAATACTTTACCATGTGCAACATCTTTCACTAATCGTGCTAGTTGAACCTCATTTTCTTTTATCCCTTTGCGGAAAGAGGGTAGACTGGATGTTGTTTTTTTTTTTGCATTTTTGGGGAGATAGTTCCTTAATTTAAACCTGTTATAAGGCTTTATAATTAAATACATAATGTTGCTTGTATTTACAATAAAGGTGGAATTACACTTATGTATCACAAAGTTTTATACTTTACTTACACATTGGTAAAATTCCCTATAACGTCCTCTTGTTATTGAAGGATTGTCACGTCGATAAACTTTGGCTATATGGTAACGTTTAATGTTAGTAATCTTATTCATAGCTAAGTACCTGGCGAACGGTACAGTCAAATCGTATCGTAACGATAGAATTTCGCCTCCTTGATCTTTTAAATCGTAAATTAGTTTGGAATCTTCGCCGTACTTGCCGGTTAACACCTCCTGCGTAAAAAGTACATTAGAAAGGACGAAAAGGTGGTGGCCCACCGTTTATTACCTTTAACTCAAATATCGGAGTGTCGATTGTTTCGGCTCCGTGACGTTTAAATACGGATATAATCTTTTGGAAGACCGATTCGCGTATGGCCATCTGCTGGGGCGAAAAGTCTCGTGTACCTTTCGCGGTTTTAAGCGTAAATTTTTGGTTTTCGGCATTTTCACAACTTAACTGGGATTTCAATTCGAGTAGTTTTGCTACCTCATTGTTGATCTGCAAGTGGAACGATTTTACTATTTTTTTTTTACTAGATTTGAGTCACTGACCTGTGGTTTCGAAGAAAAAGATGCGAAACGAGTGAAGTTGATTAGATCCACAGGCCGTGACAAACGGGGGATTGTACGTAAAGAAATCATACTTAGGTTATTATAGGATAAGAAAAATAGTACAATGAGGAAGAGGATTCATGTGGGTGACAAATTCTAATAAAGTCAAGGTAAACTTCTTTCACTTACTTAATAATAGGTACTTATTGCAATTCTAAGCAAAAAAAAAAAAGAATTTAGAACGTAATTTAATTTGTGGTTGTTGGCAGCTGCTTTTTAACAAATTATAGACTTGCAAATATTGATTAGATAGCAATTTTGCCTAATGATGCAATCCAAGAGAAATTAATCTCACCTTCTCCTTGCTTTCTTTTGCACTTTTTAATTTTCGCACTAATTCACCTTGATCTTTGATTAAAGCTTCCAATTTTTCTTTACTTCCCATATTTATAAACAAATTCTCATATAAACCGAATTTTGAGGAATGTTCTGTAAGTTAACTAACAACCATGTGTTGAAAAGTGATCGTAAATTTGACGTGACTGTCGAACCTAACCGCAACCGAGGTCGTCGGTGCCTCGGTGGTGACTGGGTATTTTTGATGACGTAATTATTCCAATTCTACCAATTACCAAACCGGTGAGCGGGATCTCCTTTCAAACATTCCAATTTGCGTTGCACGAATTCTTTCATATTTAATGCTTTTAAGTCATACTAGCTTATTATTTCACCATAACAACTACTAAAACAAGAGACATTAATGACTAAATAACGCCCCTTTACATGACAACCGGATTTTACATACCAACGGGCGTTATTTTTTATAAAGCTAGCTTATAACGCCCGCAAATGTAAAATATGCCTCATCACCATAGATACGGTCAAGGACGTTAAATGTCAGTCTATACTGATTTTATTGTTATCATCTGTTTTAATCATGTTAATAAACTTCTTGCAAGTACGTATGACATAAAGTTATGAACGCACCACGGGCGTTATTTAGTTCATTAACGCCCTAGTTACCTTAATTACTATATAACCACAGCTTAAAACCACAGCTTTTTAAGCTGTGATATAACTGTTCAGAATGTTCAGATGCTAAAATTATTCATTTAGTTACTCATCACACTTTACCTTGTGAAACCCCATCCATAAATAATTAATTTTTTATAGGTATAAACATCTATTTTTATAAAGAAATTTAGTCCATTTCTATCAATTCTATCAATCTAATAATGGTTAGAGAGGTGTATCGATATTTGTTGTTTCACTCTAAGACGTTCACAAATTTCAAGGTATGCAATACAATAACAATCCCTGTAGGAGAACCTCAAGGTAACCGTAGTAAGGTCACAATTGTTGATATTTTTTAATAAAATTTCAAATTTCAACAGCAGAAAGGACTGTAATTAATTAAGAAATGTTACTCAACTTAACGAAACTGTTCCATCACAACCCTCTTTAATTTAGAAGTTAACTCTTGACCCTTTTTTTAATTAAAAGGAGATTAAATGTTTCAGGAAAGGATTAAAAGAAATAACTCGAATAATTATTTAAGTAATAGTAGTCGTACCTTTTATACCACTAGGTGGGGGTGTCAATTAATGTATTTCCTGATCCAGTCTTCGCTTCTTCTCTAAGTTTATCTCTAATTTCCTGCTTCCATGTTTTATACGGCCAGGTTCTTCTATTTCATTCCAGAGCGACTCTCATCCATCTTCTTTTCCTTTATTTTTTCGAGTAGGGGATCTACTTCCGTTTTTCTAGTTGTATCTATTCTCTTTACTCTTTCTCTTTATTTACTACAGCCTGATTTAATAATGTTTTTTACTTAAATTCAGTTTTCCTGCTCATTGTTTCATATTCAGAACCAGTGTCTAATAATACCATCATCTACTTATGTCTCCCTATCCTCTGCTGTTTGTTATTGTTTCTATGAATTTCTATTTGTTTGTTCGCATCATTCTTTTAATGATTTAATTCTAATTCCACTTTGTTTCATCCTTAATTCTTGTATCTCGTATTACATCTACAAATACACCCATTGGTCCACCTGCTGTATTTTTCACTGTTTTGTGCTCATTATATTAAAGGTGTCGGGCTTACCCACCCTCCTTGTCTTCCTTCTGTTATTTCAAATTTTCTCGTCAGCTTTTACATTTTCATCTGATCCCTATATCAAATTTTCATTTTCTTTCCTCAGCTTCAATGTCCACTCGTGAATATTTTTTCATTGCAGTAGCTGCAGTTACTTATTTTTATATGCTTGCCTTTTTTATCATACTCACCACTCCTGATTATGCTGTTTTGTTCGCTTGCACTTTGCTGTATACATATTTGTAGGTTTCCATTTTCTCGTATATCACGGTTCCTCTTCTCCTCGTTTTTGTCTCATTTATTGCTGTCAATCCTCTATAGTACTAATTGTGCCCCTTTGCACTTCTCACATCCCATGTTGTAATTTTACACTTTCCTCTTTTTACTCTTTATCTGTTTCCTTATCTTTCCGTATATCCATTTTGTTTTTCCTTCATTTCTGTTCAGTTCGTGTGCGATAAACATATCTTCGTCAAATATTAATTTGTTGTACCTCTATTTAATTTCCACATTACTCCCTCTATTACTCCATTGAGGGGACTTGTCTTCTCCTTTGTTCTTGTATTTCTTTATGGAAATCTTGCTCTAACCATAGCCATATATCCAATCTCTTCTATTTTTTTTATCTTTTTTCATTATTTCATCGTTAATTTATTGTCTTTCTTATTTCCGTTATTATTGATCTATTTCCTTTTCTTCTATACCTACTTCTTAATCTTAATATCCTATTGTGCATTCTCATTTTCTTTTTAGTCTCTGATTATTTAAATAACAGTATCTCGTAAGTCAATATCAAACTGATAATGCATTACTTATATAATTTATACTCAGAAATGGAAGGCAGTCAAAGCACCTCTCCTTCAAATATATTAATTTATAAGTGCCAAATGGTAAGTGAAAGTGAACTACGATCATACACTTTATTTATCACATGTATGATACAGAAATCACTTTAGAAGATACCATACCAACTCAATGACATACCTAACTCATTTGGAAAAGTTTACACACAAATTACATACATAACTTTTGATGGAAGCATTTAATCTACACACATACATCTTACACAGCACCTAGTGTTACATGCCTTTCCCCCATATAAGTACAAAACAAGATTCTATCATCATGCATTGCACACAAAATATTCACACACACTGCAATCACATTTTATTTGGAGAATCAATGAGCTGTACTAATTATTCTAGACAGTGCTCGAAATGGAGTTATTCACGAACCGGAACGCAAACTTTTCGGATTCAGATTTCACCATATACAGGGTGGGTCATCTATATGTGACCCACGTGATTCTTGAATAAAATTTTTTAGGAAAAGACAATTTTATTTTTTTTGCACAGGTAATTATTTTGATCCAAGAAGATATAGATCAATAAGTGCCTAATATTATTTGGCTCAAGTGCTCGCCTTTTTCCCTGATGACAAAATGTGCTCTTTTTTCGGTATTTTCCATCACTTCCTCGAGCGTAGCCCTCGGTGTCGCCGCTATTTCACGTTCGATGTTTGCTTTTAAGTTGAGCCAAAGTCCGTGGCTTGTTGATGTACACTTTGGATTTCAAAAATCCCCACAAATAGAAGTCGAACGGCGTCAGATCAAATGAACGCGGTGGTCAATCAAAATCACCATTTTTGGATATCAAGCGGCATCCTGTTGGAACCAGAAGTTACGCATTCGCTTTCTACGCACAATTGGCATAAAAAATCGATTGTGATGGCTCGATAACGGTCGCCATTAACGGTAAGTGGCTTCGCTCGAAAAAGTACGGTCCAATTGCACATTTCGCGGTAATACCACACCAAACGGTCACTCTTTGATCATATTGAGGCTTTCAGTGGAATAGTGGCGGCAGTTTTGTTTGTTTATCGTTCCATTCAGTGAAAAATGTCCCTCGTCGCTTATGATGATTTGACGCCAAAAATCACCGTCATTCTAGGTTATGTTGACACAAAATGTCCGTACGCAACCCGACGCAGTTTGTCTTGTGGATCGATTTTGCTCATCATTTGTATTTTATATGGGAATAAATTCAAATCATCTTGGATTATGCGTCGGAGAGTGAATCTTGAGATGTTTAACTGCGCAAATCGACGTCGAGTCGATGGATTTTCAAAGAAAAAACGCGTGCAGCATCTTTGTTTTACACACTTCGTCTATTCTTCCTCTCTTTTTCTCTACGAACTTAACATAACATTTCTAAAAGTAGGTAACTAATAATTTAATTAATGCTGATATTTAAAAATCTAAAATATTGCTTTAAGTATATGTAAACAACTTTAGGACACAACAAGATCTATCTTTACGAACCGGAACGGAACAAAAAAAAAATTTACGAACCGGAACGGAATAAGATTTTTTTTCACGAACCGGAACGGCGTTCCGGTGCGTTCCGGTCCATTTCGAGCACTGATTCTAGAGGCTGTAAAGAACAGCTTTTTACATAAACTCTGTAATACTTGAACAATATCTAGACACAAGGGAAACATACAGGGAACAACAATACAAAAAAGTATTTAACTACTGCTTTAAGCTCTAAAGAGTTGTCAGACTATATTGTCTTCCTTAACAGCAGTTTTTTCGTTCTTTAGCTGTAGGACAACAGTACCAGAATTGTTTCATGGTCAATTCCATATACCAGTTGAGATGTTATAAAAGTCAACCTTCTTTGGCTATAGTCGGTAGGCCTTCATATATTTTGGTTCCATTTCACTACACTAAGACAGCGTATAGGTACATAGGGATGGGTTTGTCCACGGTCTATACTAGACCGTGGGTTTGATCAACATTGTGTGTATTCAGTGGATCATCTCCAGCGATATGCCCTACTTTCTTCCGAATATTCGCCAACGAACCTATAGGGGTGTGGGGTGGCGGCACTTCATTTACGATCTTTTCCCATGTAATCCTTTTCTTTGTGAATGGTATGAGGGAGGTTTCTATTGGTGTTTATCATCAGTCCCTCTTTTTCACATCATCTTTTGTATTAATTTGAGAGTTGTCTGTGAGTATCTACTATGAAATTTATGACAGAGAATAAGATAGCTAATCATGATATTAAATAAAATTAAAATGGAAGATTGTGTCTGTGGCAGTAATCAGCATAATTTGTCAATTAAACAGTTATAATTAGCGAGAGCGATTTTTTTATAACAAAATTTTTTTTAAAACCAACTAAAAAGTGAAATTAACAAAATTAAAAACAATGTTTGCAAAAGTCAACATAACAGTCAGGTAGTGTATTTAATGTGCAGTCTGTTAATTCTTTTGCTAAAGATTTAATGGTTAAGTAGATTAAATTGTGTTAAACAATAGTGCAGTCAGTATTATACAAAAAATGTCCTGTTGTAGTGTCTTTATCCGATTTTGTCGTGTTCGAACGATATTAACATAATATGTACTATCTGACACTGCATGGTGAATTTTTCTACCTGCATTTTGCATAAAATTATCTTCAAGCAACGTCAGATTCATTACGATGTGTATATCACTGAATATGACTTTACTGTTCACTAAACACTAATTAACTGGTGTAAAGTGATAAGTATATAAAAGGAATAATTTTTAATTGTATAACTACTTGTTTATTACGTTTATTACAGAAATATTACACATAACTTCCTTAAATATCAAATATAAGAAAAACATTTACAAAAAAATACTCGAAAAATTAATAGTAGATACGTATCATATTAGTATTTTAAGTACTTTTTTGTTATTTTAGATAAACGTCTAACATTTAGAGAAACGGCAGTGTTGAGTACGATTTTTAAGCCCACATACTACTTAAGTAGGTATGTTAAAGATTATCAATTTTATTTGGACATTTGAGCATAAATTTGTAAACTACAATGCGATACTTTTCAGCTTCCTTCATTCTATTAAAAGAAATTTCGGAATACTAGTACACACGCAATTTAAATAAAATATATACATATAGGTATATGACTATATGACATCAGATTTCTAAATCTGCAACATGACATATTTGTTTTTTTTTTCTTATAGAAACTTTAACACATCCACGAGACACATAATGCACAAAAAAAATTCTTTATACCTTACAATGCTTACGTCAATAATCTTTTGGTAACGCAATCACAATTTTTATTTGATAAAATACATTGTGCGAAAATTGTTAAAACTCTATTGTATACGGCACAAAGCATCTTAATTTTGTTTTTGTTTCAATTTGTAAAAGTAAGTACCAAAAGTAATTGGTTTATTACTTAATGGTCCACATATATTACATCCAGTACGTTTTCAACACCTAAGGACTATTTTAAATGATTTTTAGTTCCTATAGTATAAAAGTAGAAATGGGAAAGTGTTTCGTCTACATAAATGTGGTGTGTGATAAATCTGATTAAAGCAACAGCTTTTTGTCAATAAATGAAAAAATTGTATAAATGTTATACCCTCATTTTCGTAGAAGATTGAATTAGTTAACGTCCATGTTACCAAACGTATGCAAAATGGTGTTCAAGCTTTGTGCTGGATGTTTTCAAAATAATACAGTTAAAACAGAATTACAAATACAACAGTCCTAACGCTACCTACTATTGTACACAATTTTTTACATTGAGAGAATATCTGGTGACATGGACGAAAAATCTCTCTTCCAAATTATAAAGCGACCTATACACTATTTCACATATATTAAACACTGTATATGAATAACAATGATTATGGTTGTATATACCTATACGTTTTTACTAATTTATATTTTTGAACATTTATGGATGGGTAATCTTATTGTAAATGTAAATTCTATTCACTTATATAATATGTATATATAAAAACCATTATTTTGAATTAAAATCTAAAGCTACCTACTGCTTTTACCCGACGTGTGTTCTCTAACAGTTAGTTGACTGTTGTTTAAAACAAAAATAAATAGTACTTATTTATAAATCTTATATCGATATGTGAAAATATTTACAAGAAAATATACAGTAATGGTACATAAGACACGTGATTCGATTACATAGTACGGATGAAACGTTTAATTAATTTTGAATCGAGATTTGGCACAAATAATCGGGACATCTCTTTTTGTTACGGTAGGAATGAATGTTTTTTTTTGTACTGTGATCATCACTCATGTAAAATTCTAGCGCCCATTAACATAAATTTTGCAATTTTCGATTTTTTTAAACGGAGTCACTGGCGTACTATGAAATCATTATTAACACGGAGATCTGATTTAATCCCTAATGTTTTCTTACAATGATTTCGTGAGCAAGTCTGTACAGAAGTGGAAAGTGATGTTACGATGATTTGGTGGAGCATTTTATGGAGAAATTAGTTACGAAACATGAATGTAAGACTGAAATAAATGCGGATGTTCTTTGGTGTTGGTAACGTTAAGGATTAAATGCACGATTATAAATAAATTATTTTATGTCTTAAACAAAAACAATATAAATATATATGTGTATGTATAAGATTTAAGTAGAATTTCTAATGAGCAATAATATCAGACTTATATTTGTGAAGTTAAAACAATGGACATAAATGGTGTGTTTTGTGTGCAACATTTTCAACAATATTGCTATTGCGCAAATTTATTCCAGTCGAGCTTTATAACTCATCTTCCAAATTTCGGCTAATGTAACAGCGGAATGGAATCTGTGGAAAATGCATAATGGTAATGTAATACGTTGTACGATGGCCCATGCCAAAAATCCATAAAATTCTAATTGAACCGGATTTTCTACAACCTTTTTAGTTTCAAATGTGTAAATTATCCACATTGTAACATTGCAAATCAGTAAAAAGGTTACTATTTGACGTCCCGGCTTTGAGCGATCGTGTTCAGGAAGATGAACTCGACGACGTGACACATCGGCAATAAATAACAATTGCAAGATCACCTGAAACATGTTATAAAGGTAAATATTTTCAATTTTCGAACCTACCTGTAATATAGACAGCAACCCTGTGATCATAACTAGTAAGTTGGGTTCTTTGGTAAATGCATTTAGAGATCCCGCAATTACGCTGAAAACTGCATAAAGAAACAATCCAAATGCAGATACGCGCAACAGAATATCGTTCAGATCACTTTGCTCTTCCACTTTGAATTTGAGCGCCTGCACCCTAGAATTAAGGTCCGAAGGCATGAGGCTTGTTCTATTGATGTACCAAAAGAGTTGAAAGCGTGAGATGAAAATGAAGAATGAATGATGCAAGAAAGCGATTGCACAAGTACTCACCTGATGAAACCGATAAATATGGCAAAGATGCTAAGCACCATTAAGACGCAGTGCGAAACATCTGCTAAGTATATGGCAAGGAGGTCCAGATCAGGTTGGCGTATTAATACGAAGAATAATATCAAACAAATGAGGGACGCGACTAACATTAATAAACCAAAAAATAGACCCTTCGATGCTCCAACACAATCCACACGACCGTGTTGGGCATGCGCTATCGCAACTGCTCTACGTGATAGCATCACCTCCAAGCGATGCTCTAAATCTTCTTCGGTTACATATCTGAAATAGGTCCGTGAAAAGTTTAAATCTCTAGCAAAAAAGTCATTGATCCAGCGTTACGCTTAATCGCATTATTGTTATGGTCTTTTGATGGTTCTAGGTTTGTGCTTCATTTTTATTCCCTGTGTTATGGAATATGATTAGCCATGTAGTTGGCTAATAAAACGGGATTAAATGTAACGCAGGATTAATAGGTTTTGTTTTATAGTTAATCTCACCTAGGATTTCTTCCTATGTGCTTCCACATGACATAAATAACAGCGGCGCCAATGAGGGAGTATTCGATTATAAATGGAAAGAGATACGGAGCCGATTCTTGTACAATTGTGCCCATGATTTTCACACGTCCACAACTTAGGGGATCTACGGTTGCATTCTCTGTTGCATTTGTGTTATTGAAATACGATACCAAAGCTTGCATAAAACCCACGTCAACCGAATTAGATCCATTGATGACATTTGCATTTGTGTTATTGAAATACGATACCAAAGCTTGCATAAAACCCACATCAACAGAGTTAGAACCATTGATGATATTTGCTGCGTCATCTACAACGAAAATTATACCACAGTGTAGTGGTTACTTTTTAATGAGCGTTAAGCGTACCATTAACAATGTTACTGTCATAATGATTGGGATTTTTGTAAGAGAATAGGTTCTTAAATGGTGTGGGAGTCGGGGTGGTAGGAATTTTCCATGGTCTAGCTGTGGCATTTGTGATAGCTGCAGTTGTAGAGGTTATGAAAGCGGAACTGTTAGTTTTGGTCATTTTCCAAAGCACCGAAGGTAGTGTTCTAGCAGTGGTCGTAAATACCCCTTTGAGAAAAGAATGGTTAGTAAGTGAAAGGACACAGTGAATCGAGGTTGTCTGCACCATATTGACGTGTTTAGGCGTGTGTGAACCTCGATCCCCTATGCCTAGGTAACAGTGGCGCCGACTTCGTGGGGGCAGCGGGGCGCGTGCCCCCATGTAGGCAGATTGCGTGGGGGCATGGCCCCCATGCACTTCACTGGCACGTGAACATGACTATGAACAAAATTGGGATTTGGGAAAGTGAGACACATTAATTTTACACGTAAAAATGTTAGGAATAGGTCTATATCTATCTGTTTCACGCCATGAAAGTGAGAATTTAAAAATTTTCAGAAATATCAGATCAGGACCGATCCAGAAGTAAATAATTCTGTATGTTTATGATGCAGATGTTTAATTATGTTATGACTGGCTCAGTTTACCTGTTTGTATAGTGTATAGTGTATGCAGATTTATATCAAAATTACGTGACTATACACGATACCACAGTCTGTGACAATACTGACCGGAAAAAATGTTTTGTTTAGTCTTTTCCTAGGCTGTCGCTGTTAGCGTGTTAGCATATCAGTAATTTCGTTAAATTATCATTCACAACATAGAATAGATGGTAATATTTCGTATGTCGTACTCTATTACAAACAAAGAAATACATTTTATGCAGTTTAGATGTTTTTCCAAAATTTTGTCTTCTATGAATAAAAATGAAACTGCAATAAAGTAGTTTTTTTATCTTGATGTTTCAAAAATACCTACACCGTTGCTCCTTATGATTTTAAAAGATGAGCTTTTCCTGTAGTGCTGCTGCCCCTTGCCCCCATGTAGATCTTAAAAACCCGGCGCCACTGCTAGGTAACAAGAGCATGCAAGAGTAAAGCATGTAACTCACGCTTGAGTGTCGTAGCGACAGTAGGCAATGCTGTGGTTGTACGAATTGTTGTAGACACAGTGCCTATCGCCGTAGTTGTTAAATTCTTTACAAATGAACTAGAAGACATTGTCACAGCGGTTGAGGCAGAGACAATGGTTGTGGGAATTATGTCGGGTACGGCGAGATGAGTACCAAGCACCCCATTTGCGTTACGAATAGTTTGTAAGCGAACACTTGCTGCAATTTGCGTGCTTGTTATTTACAGTGTTAACAATTAAATAGTCCCCTAACAGTAAAGAAAATTACCTGCTAAAATTCCTTCCTTTATGCCCGTAACGTTCATATTCTTATAATGGATCGTTATTTCCTTTAAATATTCAATCACGACCGTTCTGATCCAAACGCAAATGTTAGTGGCAACCACGTGCATGAGTCCAAATCGCGCAATCACTTTAAATCGGTGAATGTTCAACTAAAACACTGTACAATATAGTCGTGCTAGAAAATTGGCATTACGTTACCTACTCGAGAGTTCATGAAAATAAAGTACATTTGCATGAAGGTGAAGATCATTTGTAAAATGGGATTGAGACCGCGAAGAATCATATAACATGGCGGGGTGAAAGGTATTTCGAAAAATGTTCCAAACTCCAAGCCATTGTAAATCATGGTACCCAAACCAAAAGCTGTAAAAGATTGACCGATTAAGTTATAATAAAAATTGCCGTTCTGCACCAACTAGTTTATCAAAACAAAATCTGGCATTTTTTTGAATCGGTATACTGCAAGACAAACTTACATTTAACTTACCGATAGCACCAATTCGTAAGAAAAAACTGCCATGACTTTGATCATTTTGCGTGGTTTTGCGTTTTCTTGTAACTTTGGTGACGATAGGACCGGCCTCAATATCGGCAGAAGGTGGAGGCGGTGGTGGTGGTTGTTGTTGAGGAGCCGGTTGCTGTTCCTGCTGGATAACAGGAGGTTCAGATGAATGTTGCGCGCCAGTCTCCGTGACGGGGACCGGAACCCCTGAGACCCCAACGTCAACAACCCCTTCGGAGTTCCGACGGTACGTGCTCTACCCCCGCAAAACGAAATAACCAAATAAGAAGGAAGCAAATGAAGGATAAAAATAAGTGTGAAAAAGGTGCGCTATGTTTGTGCGTGTATTAATTTTGGTGATTGATTCCGTTCAGAAATTGTTGAAAGCACAGGATGTACCTAGGTATTTTGTATTGTTTTGTAACACCAATTTACAATTTACCAAACGCTATATTTTGCTGAAGCAACCAATTTACGAATTTTTATTCGATGAATGTTAGACTGTTGTGCTAATTAACTTAAAAAATAACAAATAAAAAAATGTATGAGAAGCATCCTGTGTTTCCTGCACCATAGATTTTTGAAGGGTCTTAAATTGAATGTGTACGATACTGAAGTATATCGACAAATTCAAGTTAAAACTATTAATAGCGCATAAGAAAATTTGTCTTCCCATTTACGCGCGTTATCGCTTTTCAATCTTAGATTTAGTTTGGGTCCTCATTTTTGACAAAGTGGACGTAATGTAGCAAGACAAATTTGATAGTGAAGGAAAGGTAAAATAGCAACCAACCTTCGCTCACCTGGGGGATGGGCGTTGTCGATCTCTGTTGAACCACATCCCTCATCTTACGGGGAAACACCTCCCTCTATACACGCACAACAAGCTCAACAACACAAAAGTAACTTAAACTAAATTAATAAAATTAAAGTCATACATAGAACAAATAAAATAAAACAAATTAATCAAAATGAAAGGAATGTAAGCCCCTAAAACTGAAACCACCCTTGCAGTTGATGAGTACGTTATATTGTTAATATGCCTCAGCTATTACTTAAAAATTACTAAATAGGTGCCGTATGGTGTTAATTAATGTACGCAACATAGCAAGATTAAAACTCACCTTCTCTTGTTTTTTATCCTTTTTTTTATCCTTATCTTTATCTTTTTCCTTCTTTTTCTCCTCTTTCTCTTTCTTCTTTTTCTCTTTCTCCTCTTTCTTCTTTTGTTTTTCCTCCTTCTTTTTCTCTTTTTCTTTTTCCTTAATTTTCTCTTTTGGTATCTTTTTTATTTTCTCCTTTTTCTCCCCGGAGCAGCACGTACTCTCTTGCAATAGGAAGCAAAATACGTACAACAGGAAGAATATACTCATTCCGTACAAATATGTGAAGAAACCCTCATAATAATATAATGGAATGCTGTGAGTGACTACATCTGATATTACGTACGCTATGCAAACTACTATTAAGAGCTTTGCGTATACAAAGCTCATTATAATGAAGAGTGACGTCCTAAAAAAAAACAAAATAATATACAAATAAATATAGTACACGTGCCCCAAATTTACATGTTAAGTTACAGATGAAAATGTTTCAGTAACACTACTGTGAAACTTTTAAATGTTAGTTGTTTCTATAAATACAATTTAAATTTAGGGTATAGGTCAGAGAGAGTGGCAAAATTATATTAAGATTTTCTGTGTAGAGGAAGTTTAACATCTTAAATTAAAAATAAAATTTTATTCGAATAAGTTTCGATTATCGCAGAATGTGTGGTTGTTTACATTTGCTACAGATATAGTAGTAGGTCAAGAGTAGTTAACATTGATACGAAATAATGAGAACGGTGCTATACTAGGGAGGTTAAAAAATATCAGTCTGTAATAGAAATAAGTTACAGAAGCGTTATGCTGGCGTTGAAATTATGCTTTCTTTGGAAGTTTCACATCTATAGTAGATGTTTTTAAATTATGTTGTGTGGAGATATAGTATTTTGAATACTAGCAAAATTATTGATAAAAACGCTTGTGGATAGTCGTGGTGGCTATTTTTGAAGCCTTAGCTTCACGCAAAAAAACTAACAGTTTAGTTCAATTAAAAACTCTTTCAACAATGATTTCGATTTTTATTATCTATACTTTTTAGCCTTAATGATTGCTGGAAAATTATGGAAAAAGTTGAGAATCGTGATTTTAGGACTTGCAATTTTTTTAATTCTGCGTTCTTTCGTTCCTCATTGAAAAACTTCTACATTTCCACTCAATTCAGTGTTCAGTTGTTGTCTCTTATTAGGTCTCTAGGCTTGAACTGGAGACTATTAAAATTGCAAAAGGAAAATTGCACAAGACGCAAAAAATAGATTAACATTTCTTAAATATAAGTTTGGAAATAATTTCTTTCTTGGGAAATTTGGCACAGGTTCAAGTTAACATTAAACTCCAATTAAACAAAGCATTTATGTGGAGTAAGTAGTCCAAACAGAATGCTCGCCCTTCTTTAGAAGAGGGAGAGGGAGGGTGAATTACCCAATCAAATTGCATGTAAATTATTTAGGTATGCAAGATTGCAAGGCGAAGTATTTTTTATTTGAACATTGTCGCATAATTAAACCATCTTTAAAAAATCAGTTGCTGCATTATTCTGACTGATCACAAATTTTAATTTTTTAACGTCATATTCTTACTTATCAAATATCAATGCAGCATGTTATAATTGATCTATATCTAATACTTTATAATCCAAGGGTGGGGTAACATTGCGCTTTTTTTGTACAACTTGTCAATGCAAAAAACGAATCAAATAAGTTAAAATATTGCATCCAACTTAGGGCCAATATCTTACCGTAGAATCAAATCGGTGGATAGGGATTATTTTGCACCGCCCTTAATAAAAATGATTGTTTATGGATGTAACCAGACACGCACAATTGGCGCTATTGAATTTTTGCTCTGTTTCTAATTTTAAATTCGTGTTTTAAACTATTTATGCGAAGGAAGACTTTTTCGCTGTTGAATGTAATAAAGCATTATTACACGAACGTCACTGATTTTTTGATATTTCCCTAGGGCATTTTTTTGTTTGTAACCATAAATCTATTTACAAAGCGCATCGTTGCCAAACTTGGTCACAGTAAACTAAACTAAAACAAACATTTGAGTTAAATTCAAGCTTCCTCCAGACACTTTCATTTACATGATAGAAATATGTACCAATTTTTGGAAGTACTTATCTCATTTTTTTAGACAAAGAAGAATATTTACAATCGCGGAGGACCTGGCGTTTACCTACACAAATAAGAATGCCTATGTGATAAGGACCTCGGAGCTAGTATGAGTTACTACAATCAAACTCTGAGCAACCGAGAAACGCTCCATCGAATGAGAGATACCAGAAATGAAATTCACTCTTTTAGTTTTCACCTGTTTTTACGTACACGAAGGCAGTATACCGCATAACCACTGGGTACGAGACGTATAATAATAAATAGGTATATAACAGAATAAATAACAGAAGAAAATATGGTATTATAAGTACTTGATGGCCTTAATTTGGTTTCACTTTTATTGCGAAACTTTGACATCGTCTCATTAAAAATGATTTCCTATCATTTAAATTGGAAAATATTTGTTGAAACCATCCAGAGTCTTTAAGAATCATTTATACTTGGGACAGGGTCTTACCAACGCATATGTATGTCCAAAGGGAATTATTTTGAATTCTGTACACAAATTGAAGAAATGTTAAATAAATTAATAAGTATAATAAAAATTTCGAACCTGTACCGATTATTATTAACCCTTAAATCAAGGTAGGTGTTTTAGCTATTTTCTCGAGCATCAAACTCTTCAAGAGGAACTGTTTGATGTATCAGATTCATTGCAAAACATGTTTTGAGAAATGAATTAATTTGGAAGGAAACAAGAACTAAATCAACAGATCAATGATATGAGTATATTGTTAGAGACAAATCTCCAACGGAAGATGAACGACTGACCAAAAAAAGATGGAACAACCATAAAATTGTAGAAGAAGCAAAGGAATAACAGGCCTACGTTTGTAGAGAAACCAAAGTCATATATTTCTTGAAGTGTTGGAGGGAGGAAGACTCAAAGACAACGAATGCCTACTTCCTGATTTACTTGCGTTAATTGATCAAAATATCCCTTGGAGCCAGTGTCTTACTAGTATGGCTCAAAATTGGTCGTGGACCCTCTCCTCTCAGATAGGGAATTACCGTTTATGGTAAAAACATCAATAACGTTATTTCAATGATACTAAATCTAGTTACACAATAATTTTGTTAGGAAAATGGCGAAAAGTATTATCTCTGCGCAAGAATAAAATTTTATGGTTTTATTGTTTTGGTTATCATTTGGGATGGGCGTTGTTCAAATATTTACCGACAAAAATATTGTCTCGATCCATTAGGCCTGAATTTTATGGTTTGTTATATCTTATATCGGTCATCATTTGGACCGGTATGGTACAAAATGTTTATATTCTAATTTTCCAAACTTGTTGCCTCGGTGGGCAAAAAGTAAATTTTATGTACCTGTTACGAAACAAGATCTTTAATACTTCAATTAATTGGAATAAAATTGCAATGCCACCCTCTGAACGAACATTTTAAAAAATGCTCTCCTACTCTACTTATTAAATATTTGCAATTTCTTTTACTAAAAATACCAATACAAAACAGGTCAATAAAGCAACATTTGCATTGCATGTTTGTAAAATGATGGAGACGTTCACAAAAGAAATACACAATACCCGGATATACGGTTAAAGCTTATGAGAAAACCATTTAAATGCAATACAAAAGGACAATATACCTTTTGTCGGGTTTTGGCTGCACCCTTTTAAGTTCCATCTCTTTATTAGTTGTATTATTTTTTTCTGCGGTGGTGTCGTTTCCACCACCACCACCGTGAGCCCGCGAAACCGGAAGAGTCGCCATATTGTCGACAGAAGCCTCCACGTCGACCGTTGCGACCTTGACTTCACCACCACCCACCATTTTGTTTAAATTCCTTTTTAAATAATTACGTTTAAATTCGTTGTAGCAATCACATACCCGCGCATCTCGATGTTTTAGGCCGGAAAATTATTATCACTTCAATTTATTAGTTAACCGAATATTCCCATTTTGTCAATTATTGATTAACGTAATTAAAAAAAAAACGGACATTTTTTTCCTATGTAAGAAGGGGGTACGATTTTCAACCGATCCGTTTTTCACATCTATTCAACGAAAAGCTTTCCGCTTGTTCGGGGAGATACTATGGAGAAAAGCTTACAGGAGCGTTTCCGAAGAGAAGGGATGCTGCAGGATCGTCACGTGAAAAGCGCGAAAGCTCCGATTGGAGGTTTATAAGAGCTGGTCCCGGGATTCGACCCAGTTACCTCAGATGACCTCTTCAAAATATGAAGTAGGTAGCCACCGTTTAAGCATTGTTTTTATAATTAATATTTACTTAATTAACTTTAAAATTCAATCAAAATTACAAGTTGACCACTAATAATACCGCTCGTATTCGGACGGCGAATTTGAAGAACCTTTCGCAGATCAGCAGTTACACTAGGACACATCTCAACAAGAGAAAAACTAATTGATTAAAAATGGCAGTTACTAGTAAGATTTACCATTAGGAACGCTGGGTACTGTAACATATTGATCTTGCGATGCAGCCCCCACTTCGGCCGAGGGCGTTAGCTACAAGAGAGGATGAAAACTGTTCGAAAACTAACTCGGAAGACTCACTCGTCAAGAGCTTATCAATCTTTTCACACCAAACAAAATTCCTTTATGTACCTACACGCATATTAAAGACAAAAAAAAATTGAACAAAGTGATCCCACGCCATGGCATGAATAGCCTTATCTTATGAACATCTCAGACACTATTCAAGCTGAAAGAACCATTTAAGATATAAACGGTTTCAAATATTAAAGTGGGGAAGCCGGGAATCTTATCCATTTAAGACTCTTTCAATCGCTTGTGATTCCTTTTAATCTTTAAATATCTATTAACTTTTATGCTTAAAATTACCATAAGCTCACAGAGATTAAAAAAAAAGTTGTAGTCGTACGCTTTCGGGCATACAAAGCGCTTTGGTTAAATGTAAATTGGGAAAATGCGCGATATAATCCACTCTACACTACAGATATCTCCTCTAGTACAATTTCTCTAGTTAAATACACTGTAAAATCGTCCATTTGTTTATCGTAATTCGCGATCTTTTCCTACAAGGAAAGTATCCTTCCTTACAATTTGTTACAGCTTCGACTATTTCTTTTGTATTGCCAACCTATCAAATATAGAGGGTGGTTAAAAGAAATTCATCCGTTGTATCCGTCATGACATTTATGAGTGTTTGTACTTGTTTGCATTATGTGCGAACCTCCCTATTGATCTTTGTTGCATAGTGCTTTATATTCTTTTGTTTGTCGTATTAGAATTCTCCTTTTCAATACCCACTTACTACAATCTAAAACAGTGTTTGACCGATTATGGATCACTATACACAAACGTATTCGAGCAGGTTCTCTTGCTCCAATAGAGGTTTTCATTCTACCAAACTAACGTTTCTGAATCTTGTGTCAAATTGGTAATTCCTTGGTAGAGCAGAAAGTGTACCTACGTTTATTTACTCGTAGGTATATCGACTAGGTGGTGTTAAGTGTCTTAACTTAAACAAAGGAAAAAACAACGGATCATTGAAAACAATGCGTGAATAAATGACACAAAGGCAACACATGTCAACATCAGCAATCTAGCCTATTACTACTTATTAATAATAGCAGGACCGTACTAGATATACAGGGTGATTTCTAACCTCCTGACCAAATTGAAAGGGCAACTGGGGGAGATCAAAATAAAGTTATTTTTTTAATAAAATTAAAGTTACAAGTGTTTAAAGTTCTTAGAAACTATTAAGCTTTTTTTATAAAATATGGTATTAATTTACATTTTGAATTCAAATTTGAAATACTTGAAAGTTAAATAAACAAAGTTCAGTTAAAATTTGACTAAAATTTTTATAAGATTAAAGTTATGGCTATTTAAATTGTTCTTTAAAATACACAGGTATGGGTGTTCATTTATTGAAAGCAGCTGATTTATGTAATTTAATCAAGAACGTCAATATTACATAAATGTCAGAATTTAAGTAGGTTAGGTAATTATTTATCAAATCAATAATTCGTCTGAAATTGAAATGGTGCATTACAGTAATGAAGAATACGTAGACATGATTATGGCGTATCGAGTTGCTGAAGGAAACGCAAGACGTATCTAAGAACTTTAAACACTTACAAACTCTCTTATTATTACAATTTGATCAAAATTTTATTAAAAAAATAACTTTATTTTGATCTCCCCCAGGTGCCCTTTCAATTTGGTCAGGAGGTTAGAAATCATCCTGTATAAACCGGGAGTAAATTTAAACTCGAAACTTGTGGGAACAAGAAAGTCTGTTACTGATTTATAAAGTGGATTTTCCGGCCAGTTTACACTGTGTACTACTTTTTGCCCTAGTAACACATGAGCACAGAAAGAGCTAAAAAGGCATTATACTGGATACGACTGAAGGTATAAACGAGAGTAGTCGATAACAAGAACACAAACAAAATTATACAAGCAATTAACTAGATACCCAGAAGGAAATATTGGCCGAACTTCAACAAAATAAACTAGACCTCCATACAAAAGACAATGAGCGACGAAAAAGTTAAACTAAAAGCTAAAAGGCAAATTAATTGAATAGAAGAAATGTTAGAAAAGCAGGGTCAGACAAGAAATAATATTCCACTGAAGAACCAGAAATAAACAGGAAAATCATTAAAGAGAAAGTAGAAAGATTCATAGATGAACTTAATAGTAGGGTAGAATATTACAGAAGTATACGAGATGGAAAAGAAATTGTAGTATAGAAGATATAGGTACCATAGTGACCCAAGAAGAATAAGTTAGTGTTCAAGAGCTAAAACAAGAATATGGCAAAACAAAAAATTAGTATTCCAAAACAACTGAGAGATGTTATCAAACAAGAGGGAGGAAAAAGAAAAACAATAAAAATCGGATACAAAAAGATTAAAGCAACAAAATCTATACATGTGAAAATTTGATACTAACAAGAATTATCGTAATAACAGAGGACGAGAACTTCCAGATCAAGGGAACATACTCACGTCGGCAATCAAACATAGTAGGGAAATAGGTAAAACAGAAACAAGTAATAGCTACATGGAATATAAGAAACCTAAATGGGAAAGAACATGCAACAGGGCAGTAAATGAAGAAGGAATGGGATCGTGTTTTTCTTCGTATTCCGCTACCATGTCATAATACAACACCCGTAGGAAGTAGACATTTTCCGGCGCCGTTCTCACGTTCTTAGTACGCCCAGTTGGTTTCTCTGTATTTATCCTTAAATTTTCCGACCAACCTCACTATCATTTTCTGAATTTCGAATAAAACCGAAGCACATTATGCCCTAGGCTACCGTGCCTCTTTACCTGCTCAAGGGATGGACATGGACATGTCTATAAAATTCAGAATTGGGAATTCAAATCAGAAGTACATAAATAAAAATAAACTGTAAAGAGAGGGAAACGACAAAACTCATAGCAATATATGCCTTAAACGAGGATAAGAAGACAGAATCAAAAAAATTACTGAAAAGAATTGGCATTAAAAGACAATATTGAGAATTTAGGTGAAGTACACACATAGGGTTCCAAAAAACGACGGAATATGTAGTTGATGTATAGGAGAAATTAACGCAAACAGTAATGGAAAAAATGATAGATTTTGTAGGTATATAAAACAACCTAACTGGTAATGAACATAGTTTTTTGCTTGATGCATCTCAGCAGCTGAAGCGTGTGATACTTTTATTTGACGAGGCGTTATGCGAATGCCAACCATTTCATGCAATGTGTTTTCCTTGTTTGAGGTGTTTACGTTCACATCGACGCCTGAACCCTCGGCACGTCCCGCACTTTCAACAAATCAACAACAAGAACGGTATCGGGGAGAGTAGGGATCCTTGAGGAACTCCTGGCGGTCGCTTTCGCTTTGCACTCACACGACCTGCATTCCTCGAAACGGATGCGGAAGCGCCTATTTTTGAGGAAATACCTTTTTTCAGGTTCCGTTAATACCATCCTTCCATACCTGCTCTCACACACAACTTTCATAATGTTTGAGCTACAACAGATCCACTGCCTTAGAGGAGGTAAAAATAATCAAGGAGTTAAGAGCAAATTTTGTTCTAACACCGGAAAATTTTTCTAGACTGTTGGTTGCTTCAAACAAAAATCCTTTGCATTTTCGAAAAATAATTGATGTTTGTTGTGCGGTTTACATAAATGTCTCCCTTTTTTGTACATATTGGATGCCCTTCTGTGATATTTGATCCGCCATCCAATCAAATGGTAAATGAAGTCTAGCTCAAATAACGAGAGAATGACTTTCTTTTCATTTACTCATAAAATTTTATATTATTTGTGGAAAAATATCCCTTATTATTTCCCCGAAAGTGGTCCCAGTATATAAAATTTAATTAGTGTATGCAAACACATCCAAATATTTGGAAATGTTACTGCCATTCCGATGATTGATTTTTTTAATTTGAGCTTTGAAATTGCTTATTTAATTTACCCATGCGTAATCGTAAACTAAATATAAACATATTTCGAGAACTATAAACAACCATAAGTGAGTATTAGTGATTTCGCTATAAATTTTGTCGAACGGCACTTGATGTCGCCAACATTTCGTAATTAATATGAGTCGAACATGTTCATAAACACACTCGAAAATAAATTACGGGTTATGAAATAAGTCACTTACTTCGCGTTTTTTGGATAAAACGTCCGTTCAATGCAACGATATTCGTCTTCAGGTTCTCGAGGCACCAACGGTGTACGATCATTTCGGATATGTGCAGGTGATGTATGTGATCCGTACCCATCGGAATTTAGCTGTTAAAAGCAAACAAAAGGTAATTTCTATTGATGTTGGTTAAAGATAAATATAATACCTTTACTACAGTACCGACAGGTTGTTGGTCCATTGTACTAAGAGGCGGTGGTGGTTGCGGAATGCTTTTTGTTAACGGTTCCATCGGTATTTGCTCCCCAAGGAGCCTTTCTTTCATCTCATGGATGTATGGACACCGCTGCATGCTGGATACTCTATACTGGAATAAAAAAGTATTAGTAGTAAGTAATTTTTATCCATCTGTTCAAGAACTGTTTATTTTGCTTCATGTAAACTCACGTTACAAAATTAGCTACACTTAATATAGGGTTTGTTTCAGAAATTGGACGATTCCCAAGTTAATCCCCTTGATGATAACCTACTCTAACGATTTAGTAATTGGCCCGAACAAATTTGTAGTGAAAGTTGTATGTAAAACGATAATCAGTACCTATGGTAATTACGTTTCCGGTTCGGGTACGGATAATTAAAACAGAAAAAATTACTTGTAAAAAGATTTTTAAAAGTGCTTTTAAGTCTTTTACTATTTTGCTGACTTGATCGTTTTTACGTAAAGTGCACTTGATTACCATTTTAGAATACTTGACGATGCACATAATGCTGCATTGTCTATCGGCTGTTCACATGTACAACCTGGGATGCATACTTTATACTTATACAGTGTGTTCAATTTAAAATCACTAAGTGGAGATATTGGAAACGGATATAAAAAACGAATTGATACGACACACCCTTTGTCAAATCCTAATTCATAAAAGGCAAGCCTCTAGACTTCTAAATTTCACGCACTCATATCTATCTTTTATATTTCTTATGGACCCTAAAATAGGTTTTTGCATTATTAAAATCGTTATAAAAAGTGATTTTCAAGTTCAAAAAAAAAATAGTACGAAAACTTTAGGGGTTAACTTAAGTTCCTTGATAACTAACAAAATTTGTATACGAAAGATGACATTAAAAATGGGTATGAAACAGTTCAATGCTATAAGATTTACTAACGAACAAGTAAAAGATTGAATCCATAGGTATTTCTAATTAAAATTAATTGAAAAATTCGAATAAACATTCATTCTGTCCTATGCGCCATTTATACATATTCAAAATCCTTCATAGGATTGCATTACACCTTTTTTGTCTTATACGTTATCTGGAACAACTAAAACACTTGTGACCGTTGAATACACCACAACCATCACCAGGAAGAAAACCACCAACAAAACCAGGATAATAATTTAATACATCGTACGCGTTTCCATAGCAAATTTCGCGTACGAAATGTTACTTTTGTACACAACCTTTGAAGGCCTAAATTATGTATTGGTTTTTTTCGTGCTTTCTGTGCTTGTAATACTCGATACTTCAACGAAAAAATAAAAATTAGATATGAGTAAAAAGAATAAATAACAGACAATAAGGTCAGGTGATCGCGAGAAACAATATTCGTACGGCCGTACCGTATATGCAGGGCTGCACCCTGTCGGAACCACATTGCCAAATTTATTTTCCTCGCCTTGGTGGTACCAAAAAATCGTTGATCTTGGTCACATAATATGCTCCGAACTTACCGTTAACGCCAGCTTCCGTTACTTCAAGAGAGTAAAGCTCGATTATTGCCATTTTTAATGCTGCACACCAAATCGCCACCTTTTGACTGAAGAGAGGCTGTTGGTGTAATTTCATCGGGTTTTTCTCGCCCCAATAACGACAATTCTGTCTGTTGACTTAAACGTGAAAGTGAAAATTTTCATTTTCTCCTTCCCAAATGCACAATAAAATGAAAAATTGATTTTGAAAGCAGTTTCGAGTTTGCATTCGTTACACATTTCGAAAAAATTCTTTTGCGAAGTTCAGTTGCACTATACTGCTTCTTGCTGTCTATTGTAATTAACATTTTGTATAGGATGGAATGTTGAATTTTTTGAAATTCTGCCATAGTAATTTTTCGCAAAGAACAATTTACAATTGAACAAAGCCAGTTTACTATAATTTTGTATGACACGCAAACCAAAAGTAATAACGTGTCAGGGGTAGTGAGGGGGGAGTCCAAAATCAGTGCTATTAATTAAGTAACAGTCTCAGAAAAAGATGACAAGGTTACACCTACGACCTTACAATTTTAATGAAATATGGAACATCAGTCATGGTCTGTGATTGTAGCTTCTAAATAATTTCAAGATTTTACCTTTAATTCCATTTGCGTGGGAAATCCACTGTTTTTTATATTTTACCTTCAATACATCTTTACGTATTTATGTACTTTATGTACTTATGTGTAGGGTGTCCCATATTAGTACATGGTACAGGTATTCTTTTACAGTTATGTATTATATTAAATGATGTATAGAGAAGTTTTTGAAACATTCACTAAATTTATTCAGGCGGCAATGTTTTCTAATTGGACCTACCATGTAATGTGAAAAATAACGTTTTTCAATAAGTCTTCAATTTTTCCAACATCGCTCGTTTGCTTCAAATCGGCCAATGTACGAGGCTTATATCCGTGATTATTAGGCCTCCCACAAGGAATCGTGAGATCGAGAGAAACTCAAGGAATATCAGCAAATTTCGAAATGAGGTGGTCACTGACATGTGTCTTGTCTCACGCGTCCAAGATTTTCTTGTGTACGTGGTGCATGAACCTAACGCAAGATCTTACTACGAGTGCAAAAACGCGGTGCTCCACCATCTACAACCTTGAAGATATCTTCCCCTGTCGCAGAGGCTGAGTACTGGGCAAGTGAACAACATTCTTCCTTTCTACTTCACTTTATATGTAGGTAGTTAGAAAATTGGTTGAATTAGTTTGACAATTCGTTGGAATTTTCTTCTTGTAGCCGATTTCAATTTTGACCTTGTTTTTTTGTTTCTTTCTTGAGTTTGTGTCTTTTATAAAGTGACCTCTCATTCCCATACCTCACTTTAGATTTTGGAAACCTATTTTTGCGCTTTTTCCTTATTTCCAAATTAAGTTATGTCATTGTTTATAAATATCCTGGTTTCCTGTATCTGTTTTACCATGAATTTGTTTTTCATTATTAGCTCCTTATCTATTGCGTTTGTTTTCTTGCGTTCTTTTCAGTCGCTTCCCCCATGAAGTCTTCCGCCATTTGTTTCAGTATATTTTAATCCTGTGGTTTCAAATATTACTTTTTTTCCATTTTGTCTAGTTTTGATTTCAAATCCTCCATCTGCTGTTTCAGCCATACATTTGCTTGTTTTATTTTGCACTTTTCTACATCTAACTCTCTCATTTCGGTTCTATATTCCTTTGGTCACATTTTGTCAAATATTTGTCTATTTTATCTTTTGTGCTTCACCTTTTCTAGTGTTCTCTTGCTTTTGTTAAAAATGTTGTCGTCTTCACTTCTTCATATCCGCTTTGCTATTATACTTTTAGTAACATTAGTTGTTACCAGCTTGTGTATATTTCTTACTACACACGAGATTTTCCTGGTTTAATGCAGAAGAATTTCACAACAACAACCCTCTGAAAAGAAATTGGACAACAACTAAATTGTTGCTGGATGAATACGAAGTCATTGGTGGAATCTATATATGTAGTTGAAAATATTTTTAGATCGCCTGCAACAAGTAGCTTATGGAAGCTAATTATATTATTGAAGCATAAATAGGGGTTATATAACCTTGTGGGGCACCTGTTATACATGATTATACTTACGTTTTAAAAACTTAAGATGGGAGACATGAAGCAAAGTTAGGAAATTATAATGACGTCGGGCAGTTCAGCTAGCAAAGTTAGCGGCGTTCCGTAAACTCGAGTTGCCAAATGAATATTAAGCTTTTGCCTCTGGGCGTAAGTAGGTTAAATCAAAGTCATAAACAACATTTTGAAAATTTAAAGAGAAAATACATTAGGTAAATAATAATTCATTCCGACGGATACATTTTTTGGAAAGGAACTCCTGAGACTAGTTTTTGTTGAATTTATGAAAAACCTTACCATCTGAAGCTGCCATTGGCTTAAGGGGTTTGAAAGTGGAATGTGCAAAAGCGGAACATTAAAGCGAATGTAAATTACCCTCTAATAGTTAGCGGCAGGAAGAACGCCTGGAGCATATAGGTATGTTTGAGGGCGACAAACGGGAAATTCCATCTGAAGCCAAGATTGACATCGTTATAAAATCTGTTTTAAATTTAGATTTAATGCAATGAGTAACCTGGCCAAAATTACCTAAATACATATCGAACTTCAATTACATTAAATCACAGTAATTTAATTAAGAACACAAATTGAACCCAATAATCCATAACCTTATTATTACAATTCCTTAAATATATTATATTACCGTGAAGGAATCCGCCCAGTTCACTAAGAAGCACAAATAATCTATTCACCTTTCCCAAGAGTATTTTTTTTTAATATTAATTAGTATTTCGATAAGTTGTTTCTCTAAGTAAATGCAAATTCGACAGGAAGAATCTTTAATGTGTGTATGTGCCTTTGACGTGCTTGTATTAGAAAACATAAAACGAACGGTCAAGGAAATGTGTCCATTTGTACGGGGATATAATTGGACGTGTGTAGAAATAGTAATTATAAAATTTGCAAACGAACAAACCAATTAGCCTTGTACTTTCCCCAATGTCAGTTTTTTGTTCTATATGTTGTCAACTTTTTTCACATCATTAATTACGTATACATACAGGGTGTCTCACGGTGACCGTCGGTTAGAAGTATGTCAAGAACTGTAAAAGCTAGAAATTTGAAATTTTGCACATGCGACATGAAGTGTTTAATCTATTAAATAAAAATATTTTCCTAATGGCAGCACTTCCGGAAATACCGGAAGTGAACATCAACTTCTTTATTTTAAATACAAACCAGGCAATTTTTTTCACATTCTGATGTGTCATAAAATGTTTAGTAAGTATGCTTAAAGTAATCGGCGTATCAATTTTGATTGTTGAGAAAAAAATTTTTTTCACTGAAAAATGTCAAAATCTTGTTTAGGAAATAAAATTGAAAGTCGAAAGTGGTAAAAGTTAGGGAAACGAGATTTTAGGTTCTCAATGTCAAAAGATTGAGACACAATTGTCTGTAATGGATAATAAAAAATTGCCGGCAGTTACGTATCTATTTGTCGTTATTTCCAGACTTAAGAAAAACTTTAAAGTCTCTTTTTTTAAATAGAATGCCTATTTAATTATCGGCCCATTCGATGCAGAAATAAATTTGCTTTAAATTGATATACCATGTTCCTATACCTAAAACCAATGATTACAGAGTTATTTATATTTTTCTAATTAAATTTATAATTACATACTTTACAAAACATGGTTGCTTTGAAAATTTTCAAAAAATTTTTATTCAATTGTTTCTTATGCTTATGCTTTTATGATTATTTAAAATTCTATCTATGCAACTTCTTGAGTATCCAAGGTCTCTTTCCGCCGAACGAACAGAACTTTCAGGGAAAACATTGAAATATCCCAATACATTGGTTCCTTCAGCGTCATTGGGGACAATTGGCTTTGCCAAACTTCGTGGCGCATTTACTTCGCCCAAATTTAGAAAATTCTTTTCAATCATCCTGATTTTTCGTTCTGTCATTGTAGGTAAATGCGGATATCTTTCGTTAAAGTGTTGAGTGATTCTTTATTCAATTGTTAAAGATTCTGCAGGTCCGAAAACTAATACGAGCAGACTCGCCATGCATGTAAAACAAATTTAGAATATCAGCGTTTGTGTATTCCATATTTCCCATTTAAAAACAAATATTAAGCGCAAAAATCAAAATTCAAACAGTAATAACACACACTAATAACAAACGTAAATGTAGCGTAAACTTTCAAACTGATAGCTAACTGACAACTGTCATCATAAGAAACAATTGAATAAAAATTTTTTTAAAATTTTCAAAGCCAACCATGTTTTGTAAAGTATGTAATTATAAATTTAATAAGAAAAATGTAAATAACTCTGTAATCATTGATTTTAGGTATAGGAACATGGTATATCAATTTAAAGGAAATTTATTTCTGCATCGAATAGGCTGATAATTAAACAGGCATTCCATTTAAAAAAAGAGACTTTTTAAAGTTTTTCTTAAGTCTGGAAATAACGTCAAGTAGATACGTAACCGCGGGCAATTTTTTATTATCCATTACAGACAATTGAGTCTCAATCTTTTGACATTGAGAACCTAAAATCCCATTTCCCTAACTTTTACCAGTTTCGACTTTCAATTTTATTTCCTAAACAAGATTTTGACATTTTTCAGTGGAAAAAATTTTTTTTCTCAACTATCAAAATTGATACGCCGATTATTTTAAGCATACTTACTAAACATTTTATGACACATCAGAATGTGAAAAAAAATTGCCTGGTTTGTATTTAAAATAAAGAAGTTGATGCTCACTTCCGGTATTTCCGGAAGTGCTGCCATTTGGAAAATATTTTTATTTAATAGATTAAACACTCCATGTCGTATGTGCAAAATTTCAAATTTCTAGCTTTTACAGTTCTTGATATACTTCTAACCGACGGTCACCGTGAGACACCCTGTATAGGTATAACTCTTAATTTATTTTATCAATGAATAGGTTAAGCGTAATTTATGTTTCGGATTTATCCATTGAAATATTTACAACGCCTCTCGTGTGCAATTTGGTAAATTGGGAAACTTCAACCGATCTTAGAAGTAGATGAGGTCGAAAAGGATTCGAAAAGAATGCCGACTTAATTTAATTTGAAACGAATACATTGCCAAAGCGAATATCAAGAATAGTTAACGATCTGAAAGTGATATTATCATTTACACCTCTAATACTTTTCTCACACACACACCCTTTGGCAACCACAATTTCCTGTTTAGTATATCGAATATCATAACATGAGTAGGTAACTTCCCTTCTTTCACCTTTATCTTTTATACATATAACTTTTATCAGACATGAGACCATCTGAAAACTTTAAAAATGCGCTGAAAAATGAACGAAACCTTGCCCTGCAAGTTGGTAGAAATATTATTTTTAAGATCTAGAAGGCTTTTTGCTTGCTAGTGACCCATTGTAGCAACAATTGAAAATGTTACCACGATGACTCCACATGAAGGAGCAACGCTCCATTATTTGTGGAAATATAGAAATTCACGTTTACCGTTCAATCAATTGTTGGATTGGAATAAGTTAAAAACCACTGCCAAATTGACTGCCATAATGCTTTCTCATGTACGTAAACAAAAAATCAGTTAACAAATTGAAAAATAAACAATTTTTGTACCAAATTTCATATCGATAGCTTTAATGGTTCAAAAGATATATCGCACGCGTACACGACATTTTTTTTCCTGAAAATGTGTTTTTCGTGTCGAGAAAGACCAACAACATTTTTGAAAATTTAAACCGATTACATAGCTTTTGGTGAAAGGTGTCAAATTATCCTTGACGAAATTGTTTAAGTTGCTTTCAGTAAATTATACATTATGTATGGCATTCTCAAGTTCCATAAAATCTCAGCGAGATGAATGCCAAACTGATTGGGTTTTCCAATGTTTTATATCATTTTACTTTCGGAGCCTTCAAATTATCCTTATTCCAAACCCCACGTGGTATTTTCAACCTAGTGGACAGTACTGAATTTTCAAAAATGAGCTATTTTTAACTGAAACATCAAATACCTTCGAAATAATAGGATGAGGAACTACGTATTGTCTCATCAACTTTTTGTGGGTAATTCGGAAATGCACTAAAGAGCGTCTCAGGGTGACAAGACAACGTGGAGAGAATAGGCAATGTTTCATGGGAATTTCCCTGCACGTATTTATTTGTTAATTATTTTAAGTAATATGGTAATACTTAAATCTAATGACGTGTTTTGAGATTGTCATATCATAAGTTTATTTGCATTGAGCGATCATCGCTCTCGCGCTACCAATTACTCAAATTTTGAATCTTCAGCGTTGCCTACTGTTGCTTTTTTGCGAAACTGTATGGTACCCTCTTTATTTTACTTGCGCTCTCGCTGTTTGTCTTCTGGATAAATTGCATGCAAAAGTTGAATGTTATATGGATGTAAATTTCCTTCCTTCTCGAATTCTTTCCAGATCTTCTGATGTTCTAGGTCTTTCCATTGCCCTTCCCTTACTGTACCATATCCATCGCCGCGCCGGATATTGTTCTTATGTGGTGAAGGCGTCGTTCTCTGGTCTAAATCGCAGTGATATCAGAATCCTGGATTTCTGTTTTAACAACCAAAATACATACCCCAATCTTGTACTATAATTGGCGCAAAGTAACAACAAAGGCAATAAGAATGTTGGCAATATAATGCTTGAAAACTCCAATAGACTTTTTGAAAGATACAGTATATCTAACTTTAATTTTACGGAAAAACGAGTAAAAGTGGGTACTTTTTTATCAAATCATAATAAAAATATTTCCATGCTCAAACGAAGTTTTCATTCTTCAGGTCGTGATAGGCAGATAATTCAATTTATTGAAAATTAGGGGTATATTTTTATGTTACTTTTTCATATCATAAATTCATAACTATAAAATTTCATATTGCACTCAAATTTTTGACACTGAATAATTTTGAAGTTTCGGAATATTAATTATTTTGAATTTTTAAAACTTGAGAATTTCAGATTAGTAGAATATTATAAGTAACCCTTTCGGAATTGTTTAATAGAGGGAAAGTTTTATAACTGACCGTTAGATTTGAAAAAAACGTCACAGCCTCACAGTCTTGGTTCGACTATTTCATTACTTTAGTTAGAATTAGAAATTTAGAAAAGTTCTACGTTCAAAATAGACGAACAATACCGGACATTCAGTACTTTCATTACATTATAGGAGTTACAATGAGCACTATTAAATCCTTGTTTTTGAACAATAATTGTCTTGCAGTTGCAGAGCTGAAAATACCACCATTTTTATTTTATGATTAGTCTATATGAAAACATGAACAATAAACAGTCGTTAATCGTCTTAGAAAAATTCTCTGTTCGTTTTACAGTTTAATTAAAGCGGAAACATGTCAAATGGATTCGATACGCAATCAACATTCAGTTGGTACTAAAATTTATCGACATTGTTTTTAACATCTCGTAAAATGCGCGTCAGAACATAAAATGCTCCGTTCTTAATCATTGGAAACCATTACACTTACACATACCTACAGTGTGAATTTTTATTAATGCTTAGTGTTGGGATCCTATAAATTATTTATTAGTTATAGAGAGGGAAAATGCACTTTTTGTTTTTTTGTAAATGGTTGCGATTTTTGGAAAAATAGCTATTTGAATTACTAGGGAGGAAGGATGCTTTTCCTGTCGTGTGCAAGGTTTGATGTCGGCAGCAAATGCACAAGAGAGAAAAAGACACTTTACTCCAGTGTAATACATCTGATTTTTTTCAACAACCCTATAAAAACTCTAAGAATCAAAGAAAGTGATAATAGAATCAGAACCTAACATGTCACTCATGTAAGGGGTTTTTATAATTGTAACCAAGGTTGCAGAATAACAAACATTCGATTTGAGAATTGACAATTTTTCGAAGTTTCGCAATTTCGGGTCGCATATTCCTCAAGAAAATGGTGCAAATTCAGTTCCTGTTATGAAAGAGGCTAAATTAATGAATTTAAGTTTGTTACCAGAAAAATTTCGTGAGCGGTAGGAGGAAAACGAAAAGCAGTACTTTCGTCACGAAAATTTGGGAGGAAAATCGAATTTTCTAGAGGTGTTGAAAAAAAACTAATTTGTAATAAGATACCCTGCCATTTTGTAAATATAACATACACTTGTGCCTTTTTTGGATCATTGTTTTTCGTGTTGTCATAAAAAACTTTTATTTCCTTAGTTTTACAGTGATATCAAATTAATATAGCCAGCCATAGCAACAATTGTATAATGTATTTCCAAAAAGGAATCTAATCATCATATCTAAAAATAATAGAGAGCACTGCTTAACGTTTTTTTTAACTAAAAATTACAAGCTTAATAACCTTGCGAACATGGTATAAAAAATGTTCAAAGGGTGTCCCATTATTATTTGTGGACTGTTTTAGAACTGAATTACTATAGCTTTTCTAAGATCTATCATTTCATAGTTCATACGATTTTCTATACATCCTGTCGTTTAAAAAAAATTCAAAACAGATCTGAAGATCAAGGTGACCGTACAACTGGATTTATTTCTTAGTACCCATGAACTAGGCAAAGTGCCATTTAAACGGTTTTGTGGCGGTCGGTCGCCATGCTTAAACCATTGTAGCATTCCACGAGTGTTCACAATAAAGCCATTCAGCTCCAGCAAATTTTCAAAATCACTTTGCAGATTATGTGGGTTAACTAGTTTAACTTTACTTTGAGGCCACCACCATCGAGAGCTATGAGGATGCATAATCATCGAAAAAATCCTTGTTTTGGCTCAGAATGAAAAAGGCAACTGTAGAACAAATATAACGACGCGGTTAAAGATTTCTTACGGTTTTATAAGAAGCTCTCGGACATACATTACTCTGAAGGATCTCGTCGTGAGCAACAGTTCAAAAATAATTTCACTTAAAAACCTTTTTATTTCACAAACGCCAATCAAAATTATTACACCCTTTCCCAAAACAAAAACCAAAACCTACTTTTCTAACTTTCAGTTCGAATCAGAACATTTTCTAGGACGGTACAAGCCGAAAACTATAGTTATCTTGATGGTTTAACGTACCTCCAAAAATGTACACGTCACCAACATTCAAACAAAATTTAATTTGTGGTCTCCTTTGTTCCGCATGATGACGGTAAAACTCGCGTTGTAGAATTCTACATTAATAGCAAGTAATTCCGCGTAATTCTTTATTTCAAAATATGTATCCCCTTTTTTTCGGGACTATCTGTCCATTATCGAAAGTTGTAGCTTCAAAATGAATGTTTAGTTGCATTGGTTTTCCATCGCACTGTATATTAGCGTTATTTTATGGTAAGCTGTATTGATTTTTCTAAACTCTTTCACTTGTTGTCCACTAGCAAATCCAAATAAAATAAAATTACTTCGAAACTGTTTGTTTTAGATGTAGGGAACGTTATATGAACTCGCCCTAATTTATCAATAGAAAGAATCCACAAATGATTTAAAATATAGGGTGTTGCATATAAGTTTGATACGAATCGTTTTTCCCAAATACGCCGTTTAAACACATATAGTGGCCCCACCCTACATAACGCGCAAATTACCGCTTTAATAACAGTATCGATACTCTTCACACAAATGTTCTCTGATGAGGAAAGTTGAGTTTATAAAATCGCAATGTTTGTTTCTAAAACTTTTCTATTGTTTTAAAAAATGATTTTAATTTTTAGTGGAATTTTAAAAAAATTAAGTAGACTATGTCATTGCTTCTGTACATTTCTATGCTACTGAACTAACCCTCTGGGAATTTTTCCACATTGATAAAACTTTCTCTTTCTATGTTGTACTAAGTTTATCTTTATATTTCTAAAATAATGTGCTTATTCTATGTACTTGTGCCATTCCGCAATATTTACTTTTACCTTTACAACTCTCTCATTTTAGATGTCACCCCTTAAATTTTTTTCATTTTCAAATTGAACGTTAAAAAATAAGTAAACTAAAAAATTTATCTCAACCAGATTATTTGAATTTTTAACGCTTTCGCATATAACTCAAAATTATAATTTCTCCAAAACGAATAATAAGGACAGTAAACCCGTAGTACTCACTCATCCTGTATATAATCACTTAATCAGAATTAACACGGTTTGATTTTAGTTACCTACCATGTCTATCGAAATGAATACAATAACTTAATAAACGGAATTATCGTACGTACGGAATATCTTTTATTTTAATTGGAATTGGAAAAATCAATTTATGCGAAAAAAATTCCTCGATCTTTTACATCAACTCTTTTTTTTTCACGATTATGTAATGGATTCAATAATAATACGAACACTCACTTCAGAAGGGCACTACAACGAGTTTTCGAGCTACACTGACGTGTCTCTCGAAAGACTTTGACTTTCATTGCAGTGACGTTAATCGTGTCGAAAAGAATTCCGTAATTTCTGAAGATGCCTCGTATTACTTATATCGAGAATGGATGCCATGTGGCTGGTCACCAGTGAACTCTAAAGAGTTCACTGCTGGTCACACTCATAAAGAACGAAAACAGAGGATGATCGCGAAAGAAAAGGGAACACCATAAGAGGAAAAGGAAAAATGTTCGCATAACGAGTAACTATAGGCATAACTAAATCTTAGTACGATGGTGTTATCCTTTTGGCAAATTCTATCCAATTGACGCGGGTATCTGGCTACGTGGATCTTTAAAAAGGTACGATGTGAAAATGTAGGGAGTCTCTTTGGATATGTAAAATTCAACGAATTGTTCAAACTTTGAAAGGGAAGAGTGCGTTTGATTACGTTATCTTATTTTGAGAAGTCCTTTGGGATAATTTCCCCCACTGGGATAGACCAACAAATGCCAATCGAGAATGACTTCTTTTGTTCATGTAAGCTATACCTACATATAAATATGAAAGTCTTAACACTTAACTACGAAATCGCCTTGTGCAGTAGGTAATTGAAATCGATATGTGCACTGAAGGATGGATACTTTTTGTTATAATTTCGTAACTGGGGCGCGTGGGCATGTGAAAATTGTTATTATCGACTAGATTATGTTCACAAATTATGAAAGTGTTAACAGGAAGCGCCTGGAAAACTTTCCCTATCCAGTATGTACCTAAAAATAAACATCACACGCAAAACTGGGACATAATTTTGAAAATAAATTATAATGGAACGTATAAATAGCACCTGCGCACCCTCAAACAGATGTTGTTAAAACTACAAACAGAATTTATAAAATAATCAACTCACCTATTATAGGTAATGTAAGAAAGGTTTTTTTTGTATTGTTTCGTCACATATTAAAAAAATGACTTAAAGTGCCGGAAGTCTGTCTTCGCAAATGAATTGGGCGTGCAACACAAACTACCGGAAATACACAACACAACGTTTGAAAGGGAAAAAAAAGAAAATAATAGTAAAGTGCGTGCTTACAACTAGTCTACAGAGATTAGGTCGAAGAACTCGCGACCGTCGCTGACAGATTACTACTGCGCTTCTGCTGGATATGCTCTGCTTTCCTACATATTACTGCAGAAATAATAAATACTCGATGACCTGAAGAATTCATCCCATTTATAAACGAGTCATTACGCTCCGCTGTACTTCTAACGCCGCTACCTTTGACACAATTTGGCCATTTGACCTAATTCGAGGTTTTCAGTTTAAATAGCACTTATTAGCAAAAATTTACACGTGCAACACACAGTTTAAGCTAAATACAATAAACTTACAAGCTTAACCCTGCATTTGACAGTTTTTTGGAACCGTCCGTTTTCGTTACTCATTATCTTGAAACACCTTGTACAATCAACATTATGAGGGAGTTTTAAGAGATCGTCCCCATTTCACTTTGGTTTTTTTTAAATTAAAACATTATAATCGGTCAGAGAAGTAATCGTTATAAATACATGTTGCTGGTAGCGTTTCGCTTTTGTGCCGTTTGACGTCGTGGAGGCGCCACTATCTTAACAAAAGCGTCGAGCAGTCTACCACCACCGCTTCCTTTTTGTTTTAGATAAACCTTTTATTCTCCCTTTTGTGTATGGATGGCATTTAGCTTTGAATACCCTACCAACGGTGACGTTTATTATACCTAAACGACGACGGTAGGCGATGAATTCTATTTTTAGATTTAAAGCTCCATGCGGAAGTAAAGACGAAACCTGAAAACAATCGAGAGTTCCATTAGTCGGACGTTGCAAAAAAAATCGCACCCCTTGCAAATAAGTAACTTAACAATCCCTCCACCCTTCCGCCCAAAACACCTGTTTCTTGACAAACAAAGGCATCGCGACGCTATGGACGCCGATCGAAAACACTAACAACTAAACCAAAAACATCAAACGTAAACAATCATCTTTTGTATTTTGTATACAAATTAAAAATAACTAAGTCGTGATAATACTTACAAATCCATTTTTAAGGGAAGAAGATATCCAAATTTTCAATAATCATCCCCCTTTTATTGTCACGATTTTGTTTGTATCACACGTTAGTAGGGTATGTAAAAATTTCGAAAATTACTCACTATCTATACTTTCGAAAAAATACACTAAAAAATCTAAGCTCACTAAGAGAATATTTTTTTGTTATGCACTAGCTTTTCATACTGTATACGATGCAATGCGTCAGTTCCTTCTGTTTTGGTACCCCCTCCTCTTCCCACCACGTGACTTGTGTTATAAAGGGAAGGATCCCTTTCGAGAAAACACCCCCAAATACTTCTACTAAAATGGTACAGCACCGATAATATTTCCTATATATAAAGAAATTCACATACGGAAATAGGTATATCGGCAGCCTCTCCTCAATAGGGGCGCCCATAAACATGATTTTTTAATGTATTGTTATGTTTGCTTTGTAATTGCGTGACTGACTGCCAAAGATCAATACTTCACGCATCCCTAAAATATGACAAACAAGTTATTGTAGTTTATGTCCTTCGAGTCATTCAACTTCGAATGCGTGTTCGTAGTTTTAATTACATTACAAATAGATAATTAGGTAACTTTATACATTAGGTACGACTGTAACTTAAAAATCTGTGTCCGTAATTAATCATTTTCCAATAACCGCAAAGGGTAAATGTGAAAGGCTTCCTTGCTTGATTTGTTTTTTGCCTTTTCCTCCTTCGGTTAATCTTCGGCGCAATCCCCTATGAAGGTTCATTAAAATTTTAGCACATTTCGGTTAGGGTTTCGCCCTAACGTTTAAGTACCCCAAGAAGTTGTAGATCAATCGCAATTCCAATTCCATCTACTTTTATTGTAATTGCGAAGTTAGGGCCGTCCAATGCACACATGGCCTAACGTGCACGTATCTACATTTCTAATTTGTGCTATAAAAAATAATAAGGAGCATTGTCCATTATTGATAAATGATAATAATTGATATACAGTATTCGGCTGCAGCGATTTCGACATCTCGTTCGAAGGATTAAATATTGAATTTGTTTCGCAACCTCTAAGTATCGATTCGATTCACACTTCGAAATTTCTTATGTGATTATGTGGAATATAAAAGTTTTATGTTTTCATTATGGCACTATTTCTTGGCTTCAAATTTCAAAATGCAATAAAAGTGACGCTGAATAAGTTATACTTACTGCTGGCGCTGGCGGTTTTCTCTGTTATTTATTTGAAACCCCCCTTTTTGTGTTCACGAACGATTATAATGTCAAATATAATATAAGCTTTTTCTTTTTGTAATAAGTATGTGTCCTGAAGGAGAGCACCTATGTCTGTAGGTGGATTACATCACTCGGTCGGGATTTAAAAATTTCCGATGGATATTCAAAAAATTGGGTGCCGCCTTAACTTAATTTAGAGCCATGAGGAAAATTTTTGGGACCATCCCACCCCAAATTTATATGGAAATACTGTACGCGCACTGTTTTTGAAAAATAATTAATGTACAGTAATATTTCGTAGTGTAGTCCGTAGCTTACAAAGGGGGTTGTAGAAAGCTTAAGACAAATAAAACTCACAACCTGCCCCTTAATTATTTAATCGTAGGAATGATTATGTGGCGACATGTTTCGGGAAACACTATTCCCATTTTCTAGCATGTGGTGTAGTTCGATGAATTTAAAGTTTATGTAGTTGAGTTAAATACTTATAGGTCATCAACTATGCACATGATGTAATTATAATTAATTGAAAAGTAACATAATCCAAAGATTAGAGGTGAAATGTTAAAACTAACGGGGGTCTCTAAGTGAGGCCCAAAGTTGTGGCTATGATGTCAAACTATTAAACTGCGTAAATCTTTAAAAATATTTTATACAGTTTTTGGGCATAAATAAGTTTCTTATTTTTTTTAGCTAAATTAAGTGTTTCTAATGCTTCGAGAGGGACCTGATCACAACGGTCACCTAGGTTATTGTTATTTCATAACGACCGCCTTGATCACAACGGCCCCTAATACTATTTGATCATAACGACCACCTTGTTCACGTTATGATCAAATAATATTAGTGGCCGTTGTGAACAAGGTGGCCGTTATGAAATAGCAAAAACCGGGGTGGCCGTTATGATCAGTGGCCGTTGTGATATAGATCCCTTCGAGGGTTTTTTAAAGTACGGAAACTTTTTTGGCGATAATCGTTTCAAACAAACTTGCAAGTAATTATAAGCGCGTTTTATCGATCAACAGCTGGTCACACTGCAACCATCTGTGGAGATACCCGCAGAATATGGCCGGACCGACATAAAAGGCTCAAATAAACTTTTTACAGACCTGATGTATAACATCATCAAAAGGACTATTGTAGATGACTATGACAATTAAAAATTGCGACTAGTTTCGACCATAATGGTTATCATCAGGCTTAAAGGAATGAAGGTCAAAGAAAAATATCTTATATTTAAAATTGATACAGTATCGTGTCATTATTGATATCAGGATCGATTTTTTGAGGGAAATAAATATCTTCTTTTTTTCTCCACTGATGGTTTAAATAGTTTAATTTAAGAATCATTAACATAATTTCCATGGCCATCCATTGATACAGGGTGTTGTTTTGTAACTGTTAGCTTAAAAAGTTTTCGAACTTTAAGTTCTCGGTCATAACTTTGTTATTAATAAATATATTTTTGTAAAATTTTGGTCACACCTATTTGGAAGCATTCTTAATCTTAGTGGCCTAGATATATTTTTTATAAACAAATCGCTAATAACAATTCTCCATTCCGAGTACAAAAAAGTTATCGTAGTATGCCCTGAAAATTAGAATAAACATTTAAAATTTTGTCCCAAAGTAGATGTTTCATTATTTGACATTTAAAAAAAAAATTGGTTAAAATCGGTAAATAACTTCAGATTTTACATGTGTGTTTCCAATCTAAATGAGTCACACTGTATAAAGAAAATTTATCGAAAGTTAACCTGTGGCCGACCTGCCAAAATAATGGCTTCTACTCCTATCAATTTTTGGAAACTCTTTGTCCTATTAACGCCTGACCAACTGATAGTAATGTACCTATTAGAACTCTATCTTAATATTTAGGTTTTCATTTAGTAAAATGGTGAAAAAGTCTCTTTGACCACCTAGGACCGGTTTTACATGTGCAATTACTTTGTGCTTTTGGTAGAGAAATTGATCATTAACAGTCCATACTTATTTTGGTACACAATACTTCGCTCATCCAGTATGGAATTTGCAAGGAGTAATAGTGTGTATAGTTTTAAAGAATCATTACTTTTAAGTAGTGTCACCAAGCAAGTTTTTCCAAAAATCAATAATTTACGTTTTCTATAGTTTAAACTAAAATTTTAGATACATATTGACTACCACGGTCCACCAAACGTATTTTTTACATCTAAACATAATGATTCTATTCGCTGCTCAAAAACACTGCATTGCTTCGTCCACCGCGTATCTCACTTGTGCAACAAAGACCGTGCTCCTAATTCATGATCATGATTACCAATACATTAATGGACTTCTGAGCCTTGATAATCATCCCCACAGTCATCCTTCCAATCCTTCTCCTTAGTTGACTCGAGTACTACATTTAGCTTACGTTTGTTCATCCAGTTCACGATTTGGCCGATGGTTCTTTGTAGCTTCATCCTCGCGTTTGTAGCGGTTACATGAACCTCTGCACGCGTAGACTATCCTGTTCTTTACGTGCATGACACCATCTTTTCAATGATGCTATTTCTTTTTCATAATGCGTTTCACTGCTGTACTATTAGAACTTCGCACACTATTTGTTGAATCCCATTCCTTTACATAGTCTCCTTGTTTATTTAAGTGTTGCACCTTCAGCAGCAAATTGCTACTTAATCCTTCGTCGGCTTTTTTCTTTATTTTTCGTCACATCGCTCTTTTGTTTGAGTCGGTTGTGTACTCCAATATCTTGTCTACCGGTACTACCGCCCATTATTTGCATGAGCCATTCTTTAATAGGCTTATGACTGCTGTGTATATTTATTATCCTTCAAGGTTTCGACTCCGATAGTTTGCTTCGACAGTTTCTGTATCGGTTGTAAGAGTTTCGCAATGTTCTTCTTTTTGGAACAGAGGGGAGGTCTTCAGCGGTCTAATTTTTATTTTATGTAACGATGAGTCCTTTCCTTTCCCCTCTCAATTTTTGATGGACTTATCTTGTCATAATAAGTACTCCATACAGTTAGTAAGAGTAGTAAACTGCACTTATATATTTACAAACTTTCGGATGGTCTATGTCGTAAACGCTACAATCGCCTAGTGATGTCATTCTGAACGACACATCATTTTAGCTACTTCGCAATTTCTAAAAATGTGTATATTTTTATGCATTTTAGTTATTTTGGTAATTAGGAACTGTAACTGATGTGTGAACCACGTTACAGTTTCAATCTGATCTGGGATTATTTTAACTTTGTCTTGGATGTTTAAAGAATTTTCATGCTTGCAAAATTACATTTTTTATTCCGCTTCTTGAAGGGAGAGATGAGGGCATTAACTATTATGGAATAACATTATTTAAACAATATCTACTATGTGATATTGTATTCAGCTGCGCAGATGACAAGTTGCAAAACATTTTGCTGGAGCGCTTTTCTCTTCTCTTACGCTAATTTGGCTTAACACGTTTGCAAAAATGCAAACGTTTCCTTATTGTATTTTTGGAAAATAAGAATAAGGAGTACTATATATTTTATGTATTTTTTTCTAATAATCATGGTCAATAAATATAGATAGTATAAGCAGAAATAAATAAAATATACATCAAATTAACATTCAATTAAATAATTAGGTAATATATACAATAAATTTTCTGAACGGACAACGAAATAAATTTTTATATAAATTACAAAGAATTAAAATTATTTACAAATTATGGCACATTATAACATTAACCAATTTTTTAGTTTAACAAATTAGTACTACGATAATAAGATATTAAAGCCCACTATTTTTGTTTTTGACTTTTTTTCAGTATATGCACCTATAACACCACGCCTTATACAACTAACTATTCCGAACACTTTTACAAAAAACATCCATATCAAAAATTACTAAATAGACACTTAAAAAATAACTTTCTTACAAAAATTGATCCCTATAATTATACGTTGAGGTAAAATGAGCAAATCTTTTTGGATCTTCGCTTTTAGGTACATACATGAGCATTTTTTTCTCTAAATATAACATAAAAAACAAAATAATGGAAGAGCAATAAAAGAAAACACCGTTATAAAGCGCTACTTCATGCGCGTCACGTTTATTGTAGGAAGCCGCAAATCTGCACAATACGTTAATTGCATTCATTTAAAGTAAAATAATAACATCACGTGCGTTTTCATTGCCTCTTCCATTCTTTTGCAAGCATTCACTAACACTAGTTATATTGTAAATTCAGTCAGTGTGCGTCTTTTTTTTTGTATTAACGCCTTTTGTACTTCGTTTTTTATTTACGGAAGACCATTGCTATTCTTTCTTTTCAAATTGGCCGACCATATAAATTCAACTCATCCACCTTTATTTGACAAATGAAATATTGCACATTCTTTTCTATTGCATAGTAAAAATATTATTTCCTTATAATTATCTAGCTTTAAGGATCGACATTTAATGGTGTTATCGCTTAATCAATAAATTACTCTAAAAACTGGTTTCTGGTTACTACAAAAACGTAGAATTCGCAAGAAGAATAAATTGTAAAAATTTAGCAAATTAGATGCTTATCACAGTAACTACCCTCCATAATCACACTTTAATATGACTTAAACGAGAGGTGAGAGCCTGAGAGAGAGGTAGAAGAAATACGACAATAGTGTAGTAAAATCTTGCTGAACTGTATTTCAGGTGTGATACAGACTACCTTGAGCCGCTTTAAATTAAACACCACAACCAAGCAGATGATTTCATTAAACGGACAAATTTGTAAATTAATGAGATTAGGTACCATTGACATCAAGTTCGGTGTGGTTTTCGGGTTTAATTAGGTGCGAACTTCCTTGTTACCTGCTCAAATATTGCCGTTACGATATAATCTACAGTTTTATTTAGAAGAAAGGGTGTCTACCAGTACGACAAAAGATGGTATAATGACCTCCAAAGGTACGTTAAAATTTAGAAAACTTGTATCCTGGTCCTGGTACTGAAAGATCCCCAGACCATCTAACCGCGCGGTTCTGGCCGCCATTCTGCACAAACAATATGAGTTCGCGTTAGTTCTCGGATTGGTTCTGTAGTGTCGGATGGGCTGGAAGTGATAGGCTGTGCACTGTGCAGATGACATCGCCTCACTGGTAAGACAAAATGTTCTCTCACTGGAAGGACATGAATAAAAGCAATCGTCTTACGCTTTTGAATCAATCCATATAACCGCATAAATCGATTAAGGTGCTGTGGAGAAATGTTGGTATGTACTCACTGAGGCGCTCGATGCGGGCAGAAGCTCCTAGACGAATGGTCCAAGCGCGGTATGGGACTAGGTGTCTAATCAACGACTGAAGCAATTGCAATACTACGAATCAACAATTGAAATAACAACAGGTTGGAAGTGGAGAAACTGGGAGCAAACCCAAGTGGGGAATACGTAGTGGAAAAACATAATGTACAACTGCTATAAGGGGCTGGTAGACAAATTGACAGCAAGAGGCAACAGCTAAAAGTGCTATGACAAAGTCTTAAAGAAAAGATAGAAAAGAGCAGAAAGGTGCAGGGAGGATTACGAAATAAAAAATAACTGAAAAAAAGAAAAAAATGACAAGTGAGACGACCGAATTGGACAGTTCCCAAAAGGGTGGTTAAGGATGTGGTTGCGAATAGGTCGAAGATCTGAACGAATGTTTGATTGAGCGGAAATACCCTGGATATCGAAGACAACCTTTTGTTCCGGCCGATTTTCTATAATATTTTGCCAAGACGTAAGATGTTGTATGGATTCACTAAGGAAAGATTTGGCACCTAACTGTACTTCCCGATGGAAAACTTTTTCCTGGATTAGCATCTAATTTTGTAAAAAAAACTGATTAAACTGAAGGTCAATCATTTGTTAGATGACCACTGATGTGTGTTCGCCAACATGTCCCATAATTTCACATGTAGGTGGGTTTAATTTTATAGGCACGTTTCCAAATTTCACATAAACATACGGTGGAATGGAAACGATAAAAGATGGCTAACGGCATCGAAACGTGCGTAATAATTGTCCACGCCCACAATCCGTAAAAGTGCAACTGAATCGGATGCGAATCGGCACGCGATTTCTCTAACGTATTAATTAACCACATCGCTAAATTTGTAACCAATAAAAACGTAACAATTTCCCGTCCAGGTTTCCGTTTAATCTGATCGGGTGTCACGCACGATCGTCTCGACGCATCTAACACAAAAATGGTTTGAAAGGTCGTCTGCAAAAGGGACGCAAGTGCCGTTATTAACACCAAGATCGTATTCTTCTCGATCGTAAACTGGCCTCCGATTATTGTGAACATACTGTATATATACATACCCGTCTGTGCGCCTATTAGTAAGATGTTATCAAGCTGTATATTTCGGGACCCATCAAATTTCAACTGACGAATTTGCCACATACCGACTATGGTTGCCAACGTCGTCATCCCATACAAAGTTAGCTCGCAAATGTTAACTTCGATAACAGCCAAACCGGAAAGTTCAGATCGAGAAATTAGAACAAAAAATAGAATCAGTGAGATAATTGTTAGCACCAGAAGAAGTATGCCTAGGAACAATCCTTTATGCGCACGCGCACAGTCGACGGAATAGTGGTGGGGACTTTTTCGAAATGCGAATTCTGGTTTCTGTTTACCAGGGACGGCATTACCTGGAGGTAGTTTACATATACTTTTCCACATCACGTACAAAATGGCAGCACAAATTAGGCTGTACTCTATGGTGCACGGAAATAAAAACGGCGAGGCGTCCTGCACTAACGTCCCTAAAACATTTGTGCGCCTGCATTCGTAAATTCGATGCGGACCTTTCAGTCCTCGCGCTACTATATGATGACTGTGTGTTTCTTCCGACAATTCCGTATTTGGAAAACTCAAAATATTGCTTTTATACGTCAGGCGATGAGAAATACGTAGTGAGTTGTTTTCGGGATTGTAAAATGTTAAAATTTCGTGCTTCGTTTCTTGCACCAAAACGTTTAACCAAACGGACAGGTTGGTACCGATCATGTGCATGAGGCCAAACCTCGCCGCCAATTTATGTTTGTAAATCTTCATTTGCTAAAATCAAACGTTTTTATTTCGCAATTACCAATCGTAAAACTCACCTCATTGTTCAAGAAAATGAAATACATTTGTATAAAAATGAAGGCCATGCGTAGAGCGGGTGTTAACGCAAGTAGTACGTTGTGGCACTTAGTGTTCGTTTCAAGTTCAAAATATTGTCCAAATTCCAGTCCAGAGTAGATCATACTACCAATTCCGAAAGCTACGGAGAATACTTAGGAAACAGTTGTGACTTTGGGCTATAATTACCTACGGCACCCATTCGCAAGTAGAAGCTTCCGTAATGGTACTGTTTTGGTATCGAGGAGGAGATCGATCCGCGCCTTGCCGGACGATATATTTGTGAGCTGGTCGTTTCCGGTGTCGTTTCGCCCGAATCTTGATCTGACTCCTCGGCGGAGTTGGATATACTTTCTTCTTTGTCGCTTTGACTTTCTTCTGCAATGAAAGGGTGAGTGAAATAATGAATTAGTTGCTTACACACTTACTCGATTCCCCTTCTTCTTCCTTTTTCCGTTGCCTCTTATCCTTGAGGAGCATTGTGTACATGTATAGGAGGAAAAACATACTCCCAATATAAAGGTATAAATAATAAACTTCGTAAAACGACGGTGGTATGTACGTTGATATAACCTCGGCCATTGGAAAGGCGGTGCCCATGACAACTAAAAGTTTGCCATAAAGTGCCGATAGGGTAGTAGCCAGTGCATCCCTAAAAATGATGAGTCGCTTTTTTAAGGGATAAGGAAACATTCGGTAATTTTACAAAAACATTGCGTAAGGGACTTTTATCTGGTATATTTTTTTACAAGTAACAAGCACTTTCCTTTCACCCCAACGCTGAATACCATAATGGACGTCAATAAATGTACCGCACACGCGGACAATCAAATAAAGTATCTCGACAATATTCTAGAATCCCTTATCACGAAAACGTTATTTATATTCTGTAATAAAAGATCCATGTCCACAATATTGCCTTATACAATTTTTTAACTCCCTTCAGGAAGTGTCGCGACGGCAAAAGTCGATAAATGCAGTTGGGGTGAAAATAAGTACGTACTCTCTTCTTTTTTTTTTTCAAGTAGTCTAGATTAAAATGCGGAAGTTAATCTTGCGTTGGAAAATTACTTACGCTCCCAACTGCCGCCAGGTAATTTGTCGTTCGGCCATTGATTGCTTTCTCATTACTGGAAATGATGGCGGATAACCGTAGTGATAACCCATCGGTGCTAACGTCATCGGAGCGGGCATCATTTCCCTTTAAAAACATTTACAAGTTTAGTTTCGAAAGATTAAATGGATTTTGTAAGCATTTTTCATTCGAAATTTCATTCGATAGGGAGCTTTGATTTCATTGCCAATTCTCATCAAAAGAGAGAAAATTAAAGTCTACATATTATATTAAATACTATTTAAAAATTTCGTTATTTCTGTACTAATTTCTCAATTTGATAAATTTCTGGGACGATTTTATGTAGGCTAAAGGATGAGCTTTTCATTGAAAAACGCTTACGTTAAGTGCTTTGATGCTATTTGGAGGAAGTAAATGAGCCATGTTGATGGTATCTAAATTCAAATAGGGCGATATGTTAGACAATTTATTGGATAACTCACTCGGTGTAAAATAAAGAGGCAATTTGTTGCTATTACTATTATAAAAATAACCACCCTTTTCCACTAACGATGTTATAACTCATGATGAAATCGCTTATCAGTAGTTATACTAGAGTGTTGCACAATTGCCTTAATCTATTTTGCCGTTTTTCCGCCATCAGAAGCCATTAGTGTGTGCTTTGCGATGCAACATTAGATTCATAATTATTTTTTGCACAATAAAAATTGAAGTTACATTTTGGTACTTTATTAAATGTAACTGACGTCTTTGCTGAAACAGATTTCTCTAATATAAGGTTCTTTAGACATTTAACACCTTCAGCAGAAATATTTGGAGCTGCACACCAGAAAAGGGTGAACTTCTACATACCTCCCCATGTTATAAATTTTTGACAATCTTGATTTTAGTAACGAAAGACGAACGATAGCCATCATGAAGAGTGACTGACATTCTTCGAAAAGCATGCCCAGTAAAAAAGTCGAATCTGGCAAATTGAGGCTTTTCGAGATTTTGGAGAGTGAACTTCTTATTATACTTCTGCCTACTACCTGACTGGCGATTTTTCTATTTCTCATACCCAAAAATAATTGACACTACCTACTCTAAACATCAATATTTTCCATACATTTCTAAATAATTAACTGCTTCACTTTTTTGGTAAGAAAATATAATTTTTTCATTTTCTGATTACATTCTGGTTTGTATTGATTCTTGTACCACCCCTCTAATTCAAAAAGTGGTATTTTATAGAAGGGAACGCAAAGGGGCTGAATTCCACAAGAGCCACCTATCCTTTTTTTCTTTATTAAAAGGTTAAATAACGAGTTTGGGGATGAATGTCACTTGACGAAATAATTGAAGGAACGACAAAATACCAAATTACTAGATGTGGAAGCAATTTTTCAAATTAATAAAAAAAAAGAAAATGAACTCAAATGTCTTCTTAATTTCCCTTTCTGCAATAACGAGTATGTCCTCCGTGGGATATTCAATGACAGCTTGGCAACGTCTTTGCATGCTGGTTATGAGATCATTAAAGTTTTCTTGCGGAATCTGTTGCCAGAGTTGTGGAAGGAAGTTTCTCAATTGTTCCATTGTTTGTGGTTGGGGATTATGATGATCCAAAGCTCTCTGCAACTGATCCTAATCATGCTCTATCGGATATAAATCAGGCGATAGAACAGGTAAAGGTAAATGAGGAATTCCATTGGTTTCACTTGCATCCATAACTGCCATGGATCGGTGTGGACGAGCGTTATCGTCCAAAAAAAAGGAAACCAGGACCCACAGAAGCATGAAACTCTGGCACATTGTTGTTGATCACCTGATTCAAGTACATTTCTGAATTCGTGTTTCCTGGAATAACCAGCAAGTCGGTACGGCCATCATAATAAATGCCTCCCCATACACAAACAGTGCCTCCTTTGAAAGGGTGAACTTCTTGTACTGATTGTCGGTGTCTTGGCACCAAAAGTTGTGTCCACGACGACTACCCGAAAAACGACCATATCTCGATTAATCAGTGAACAGGTCCGGCTTCCACTCTTCTGTTCAATTGACACGCTCTCTTGCCCATTCTAATCTTAGTCGCCTATGTTCGCGAGTTAATGGTACACCTCTAAAAAGTCGTCTAGAACGTAAATTGACATCCCATTCCCATAAACATCTCCTGACAGTTTCAGCTGATATTGCTGTTGCTGTGGCTTTTGCGAGCCTCCTATTCAACATTCGACATGTGTTCAAAGGTTCTCGGCGTGCAGAAATGGTGACATATCGGTCTTCAACAGGGGTAGTTATTGATGGGCGCGCAATTCTAGGTCTTTCTTCAACAGATCCAGTTTCTTGGAAACGGTTAAGAAGTCTAGAAATGACACTTTGGCTAACTTGAAAAAAAGTTGTATAATGTTACATTTATCCGTATGGCATAGGGCATGGCATGACGTGGACAAAATTTGAAAATTTAAAAATTGAGCAGATTTTCAGATATTTCCTTAACTTATGTGGAGCAGTTTAGATCATATAGTTAAGTTAGATCAGATTACTCTCAATTTTGTGCAAAATTTTTAGTTTCATCACATACAGTAGGTACCCCACTAATTTTTGTTCATTCGCTATTGAATTATATTTTGGTATTGCACTTTTATTAATTATGCCAGGAAGTATTTTCAAAGTTTCGTTCACGGAAATGTCACAGCAAATAAAACTGAAATTCAATATCTCTAATCTCTACCTTTCTCAGTAACAAAAGGGTATGTGTAATAAAAGGTTTCTAAATATTTGTCGTGATTCTTATACACACGCACATACTTGTACGTTTTTAGTTCGACAGCGTGATTTATTTAGGTGCACAAAATTGTTATCCAGAGTTAGCCTGTAATGCGCATTTTATTATTATCCTAATTAACTAAATTTCGAGAGAAAGGGGGAAATCGCGTGCTGACAATTTAAGCTTATTATATCACGACATGTAGATTGAGCTGTATTCCTTTTTACAAACTATATCCTGGCATGTGTAAATAGATTTGGAGCGAATTATTATACATGCATGCACTACAAAAGATATACCTTGTAGTTGGGGCTATTTGCACACGTCCTTGTTTTGCTGCTTTGCTGGGAGATGACTGGTGGCTGAGCGTTTCCGGGGAAACAATAATGGCACTGGGAGACGCAGGGGACGGTAGCAAGGGATCGCCGCCACCTAATGCGCTACTTCGACTACCTCCACTAATATTTTGGGGTGGAATTGTAGGCCAGCTGAAACAAAAATTATATAAACTTAATTAACGCTCCTACAGAACCCCCCCAAGCCAACGACCTTTTTTATCAATAGAAGAAACAGAATTCCTCTCTTAATTGTTTTTATGATCTATTTTAAGATGCACTTACTTCCCTTAGTTCCTTTGGGACCCACATGTCCTCGAGCGTTACAAAAAAAATACACATACCTGAACGTTCTATCTTCGATCAACATTTTTCAATTTTACAAATGTTTTCGGCTGTTAATTTAAATGGAACGATTCATTATTACAAGGTACCGTATACGCCGGTTGGTTGCATACTAAATTTGTGGGGTTTGAGCGGGTAACAGGGCCATTATTCTATTAACTAAATCGTTCCATTAACTTATTCGCGGGTTACTTCCCATCTATACACTTCGCAATTTGTTTTAATGCGTTTTTATTTTTGTGTCGGAATTGCGTTTCGTATTCAACTCGATCAAAATCATCGCCCTACTTCAAACGTCTATATGGATGGATCGACCCTTTATTTCCTGTTTGCGTCTTTTTAATCCACGATTCTTTGCACCTTCATATTAAAATTTTACGCAAATTCTTGAACATCTCCCAAAATGCAGCTATTCACTTAAGCAAAATTCGTCCATTTTAGTTATTGTGGGAGATTCCAAATCTAGTTTGGGGTAAATTAAACCAAGGCACACGTGAGATAAACTTGAAAACATTATGAAAAATTCTAATAATTATTTGACCCTTTAAATATTAAAGTGACCAATATTAATAAAATAGGCGTCATGGCGTCTTCTATTTTACATCCTGGAAGTGGAATTTTCAGTTAAGTCCAGTTAGCGTATGCGCCAAGATAATCTAGCCAAAAGTTGTCTTTGTACAAAATCGTGTCCTAATGACGATTTCAACTTGATAGTTTCTAGAACTCGCACACACTGTAGGTACGTAGGTACACATGACATGACATGTATCAACTTCTCATTTGCGGGTGCAATAGGCCTATGACTAAGACTCAGATTTTTTTGATCATTTTTATACGAACTAAATTGCTTCCTGTTACATGGTTGAATTATAAAGCACAATTTACGTGATTTGAACCTGACAAGTGTCTTATTTATTGAAATTTTTACACCAGAACACATCATTCTTTGCCGTTCATTGTCGATTGCGTGTGAGCCCGTTCAGCTTCAGTAAACAAAATTTAGCGTGGCTGGCATACATACAATAATTCTGAATTGTAATATACACACGAATGAAGTTTTATTTTTATAATGTATAATGATTTATTAGGTATAGTTTGTATAGGTATGTAGGTATACTTCTCACAGAGAAAAACAAACAACACACCATGCGTGAAAAATGAAATTCATAGATCCCCTAATTAAAAAATAAAACATAAATTAAAATATGCCCCTTACGTTCGATGATATTACGTTAAGTTCAACGAACCACATTCAAAGAGGACCAGTGAAAATGTATAACAAATACCACCGGATAAATCTCATGCTCGACCAAGCCACTAATTCGTCCACACGTTTATAAAATATAAACAATCTATTTTGAGTTAATAAAGCTTAAGGAAATACCTCGCTCTTTCATCTTTTTGCTGTGGAGCCGCCGTAGGGGTAGCTGTTGTTTCGGCAGTGGTATCCCCTAAATCGGCAGCGGACGTTGTAGCCATTTCTTCAATATCGGAATCAATCCCCTTATCGAAATCCATATAAAAAGAATCCCTAGAATCGCTCGAACCCCTTCGTAATTTTAAACTTAAATCTGGCGAACTATCTTCCATTTTTCTTTATTTGTTGATTTTTTACTGTCTAATTAGGATAATTCGGTCATGTTTTTGTAACGGGAGAAGAAATATAAAAACGGTTTACGTGCACCGAAAATCATTATTAACACCCGTACTCGTACACAACACTCCGCAAACGCGCTAAGCTCGAGCTAAGGGTTGCCTTTTTGATGCGACTCTCTAGAGCAATCGCGCGAGCAAGCGGCATTGCTTTACACACGCAGAGCGAGAATTGAGTAGAACGGAGAATGTATTTGGTTTTAGAGGGTTGCTTTTACCTATAGAAATACCAAAAATTTTTCTCGCAATGGAAACCTTTTGCGCAACTCCTCCGAATTTTATTACAACCCCTATGTAACATTTCCGGTCCGTCGTTGCGTTACTTTTCAATATTATATGGCACAATAATAAATCATATAATTTGGCAGCTTTGAAATGTGGTAGGTATTTTATTGCGGTTTATAAAAAGAATTGAACGGAAGAATCCAAACAATGAAAATCAATTTTGGCAACCCTCATCTGTTACGCACGCGAATTCAAACAATAGATCACCGTAATTGAAAATTTCACCCTTTTGTTCTTTGGATGAGAATGGCAATTTTTTAAACAAATTTAAAAGGCAAATTTTGCACCCTTACAAGCTTTATATGCCTCCCAAACTACACATTAAATAAATTCTCAAGGTAGATATACGCACTCTCATTTAGCTAATGGAGACCGTAATTATTAATGGCGCAATAAATTGATTTATTACCGGTTTGTTGACAATATAATGAGGCTCTCCGTTTACAAATAGCTGTATGGGTGTTGGACAGCTGTTAAATTATAACGAAGACTAATTTATTGATATGAAGTTCTGAAATGTTTCTGATTCTTCATATTCATTTTCTGCTTACAAAATTCAGAATTTCTCCTACGCGTCTCAATTTTTTATTATTAATATTTTGTTTTTATGGAGTTTATATTTTCACCCATTTATCTTCTTCAGCGGGATGGAGACTAGCAAGATAGGGTAGGCAGATTCACGTGGGTAGGCAGCATATGATACAATAATCCAAAATATCGCTTTTTTGAAAAAATAAATTAACTAATTGAATAAGTTCAATAGTGTTGACATAAGAAGTGCATTTTCTTAAAAATAAGTTTAGCGATTTTGTTTTAATAGTGCATCGTTGCGGTTTGTCCACTCGTTTGGGCCCTCTTCTACGGTTTTTAAGTAAACCATGGGGAATGATTCCAGAAATCTGAAAATTATTGCAGTAGCTAGCCTATAATCCCAATGTATGCCAGAGACGTCTGTGTCTCGCTCACGAATCATTTCCTGAAGACTTATTTTGAAAACTGTAACGATCAACACTTAGGAGTTAAACTCCCAAATTTTGCTACAATGATATCCAAAATCTTTAGTTATATACCAATTTCAATACGTAAACAGCCGCAGTGCATTATATCGAGAAAAAAATAAATAAATTTATTGCTTTTACATGGTTAGAAAATGGAATCTTTTGATAATCCGCTTCACACTTTTTGATTCCTAGCACGGCTAATAAAGTTACAATTATTGTTTTCAAATTTTTTTTGTGTTAATTATCAATCAAGTGTTAGTACCTAAGTATAATACTTGTGCAGTAGTGTGTGTACCTACTATCGGAGTAAAAATGCAAGGCCTCTGACTTTAGAAGCTTCTATCTCAGTAATTAGCAATCATAATTTAATGAAATAAAGTGCATTTAAAAGATCATTTATTCCTACAAAAAGGTGTACAGTTTTAGATTTTTGCAACACATCGTTAATTTTCTGTATTAATTTATGTGCGAAAAAGCGCTAATTATGACTTAAATCGCACAAGCGCTCGACTTTAAAAATTAATTACGGCTATATTATTGAAACTGAGTGGTAGATACTTATATATTTGACAAGTGTATACTTTTTTGTCGGTGTGAGATGCTTTTGAGGCCAATTGGTTTATTAGTCTTAAAGCTATAATGAAAAAACGACATCTTGTGTAACTCAGTACCTGAACGTTCGATATTAATAATATTGACAGTAAGATAACAAGGTTTAAGCAATTATATTGTGGTCTAACACGATTCACAAAAATAATGCCATGTATACATGTTTTGTTTAAAAGAAATTTGGAAAAAAGGATTGATGATTGGATTGGCGGGACGAAGTGCGGTACGAGCTGGACGATGGTGTCGTACACTATTGCTATGAAGCGCATGGTTTTGTACAATGCTAAAGAATAATCACATTGTTGTGGTTTGCCGCTCACGATTTACGATGTTGTAGATTACCTCTCGCAGGAATATGTGCGTCTTTCTTTCGCGATAATTATAACATTTACTTCGAATTACAAGAAAACAAATTTTGTTTTCAATAAAGCAATAATGCAGCCCGATTTGAGTAATACAAATTTAGCATTTGAAACAAGAATTTTTCTTTAGTTACCGTATATTGCAAAATAATCAAATTTTCGGTTAGGGCTTATAAAACCAGTTAATTATATGAATAATCAATATTTATTGGCTGTCGACTTTTCAGAAGTATGTGTGCTACAACATTTGTAAATTTGGTAGGTAACAATTTATGAAACAATAACAATTTTATGATAAGTTAAAACTGACCGTCAGCCAGGAAAATACTAAATACAGCGTTTTTATTACTGTTAATTAAAATAAAAGTTAAACAACTGATTCTACCAATTTGATTTTTACACATGTTAAACATATATAAATGACTCATGTACTGCCCAAAAATGAAGAAATTTCACCCCTCAATTTTTTCGTTATGACCACTTAAAGTCAGAGGCCTTGCATTTTTACTCCGATAGTAAGTAGTACTGCAATTCGTTATTTCTCGGTTTTTAGTAGGTACTAGTTATAACTTTTACTTGGATCTAATTGACTTTGTGGTTGCTCTCTTTTTCTTACTCCTTGTTCCATTATTCCCCTCTCTTTATTATGTTGCTACATAACTTTCATTGTTTGGAAATAGAGGCCAACTTCGCAAATCACTCTGCTGTCCACAGTTATTCAACGGTATTAATATCGGTCTCATTCAAAAGCTCAAGACATAACTTATAGTTCAGGTGGTAGGTAAGTGGCTTTCCAATGTGACGTTTTTTGAAGGAGGAAAAATGAGGAAAGCTGAATGAATGTGGTTAGCAACATACCTAATAGCTACTAATGTTCGATTCTTTTTCCTTTCCAGAAAATAGCACATTGAAAAGTCTGTCATCGAACGCCGTAGGCTATAACTGTGGAAAACAGAATGATTTGACGAATTTGGCCACTTTTTTCCAATTTAAGTAGCGTTGAGGCTCAAGACGCTCTTCACAACAAATGAGAGCCTTAACACAATATTTAGCCTATTTTGCTGTAGGATGTATCAGTGCAAGATACAGCTCTATTAATAAAGTGCTATAGATATTTATTTACTTTATTATCTTTCAAAGAGAACGTTTAATTCTTTCTTTTTCTGAATTTGTTCAGTTTGTACATGCGCCTAATCGTGGACGTGCTTTGTGGGTGCTGTAAGCAACACACATACATACACAGTAGTGTGGGATATTTTGCGGAGTAGTATATATGGTTAATTATGGAGGTAGTACAAAGGGTTAAATATTCTACTACCTCAATGCAGAACTTAGAATCCTGATCGTGTACCAGAATTTGCAGAACATTACTTTTTCAGGAATTGGGTGGATGGATTACCTGTTTTGAACATTTTTAATGCTTTGACGTACTTCCCTACCTAGTTGAGTTTGTTCTATGTTTCGTGTAAAGAAACGATTCATAAGCTGCTGGAGTATGGGGAGTCAATTCATATGTGTATAAGTAAGTAACCAAAAAGAGATTTACACAATGCAATTCATGTGGTTTTGGATTCTGAATTACAATGGGAGGGTGGTCAGAAGTGCATGCACACATAGGCCACCTATTAGGGCCCCTTGTGCTACCTACCTTATTAGAGTCGTTCGACCCCGAAACGTCACTCAAGCCACCCCACACCCACACGTGAGATCAACCTGAGGATGCTGGACGGGGAAGTGGCTTGCTTGTTAAGTTTACAGTGTCCAGAAAGTATCCCGACAAGTAGCCGCAGGTTCTTTTTGGATAGCCCTGTGCAAGAACGCGCCAGGCTATTAGATGGTCCTCTCTCGCATGACGGCAGTGTGACACCTAGCCTTGCGCTGCTGGACTTGGGTGTCTTGAGTTACTAAGTAGTTTACAGTTGATATTGTAAGTAGAAGAGCCAGCGTTGGACCATAAAACAGTTGTTTTGAGGCCAGTGTGGTAACTTATTGGCTTTTATTTCATTGCCTGTTGTTCCAGCATGCCCTTTAACCCATACAAGCTCAAAGGTATTGCTGTTTGTCACTTGCTGTAGTACTTTGGTGACACTCGGAAACCTGATTTAGTATTGATCTAGTGCCTGCAGAGCGACTCTGCTGTCACTGGAGATTCTGATAATTTTATTCTTTATGCTACGCATAAGAATTGTTTTTACACCGAACGTTATTCCTGCGAATGCTGGAATGGGTTATAATGGGATTCATAGTTTATTCAATATTAAAAATCTGAACTGAAACAATTCAGAATTAGAATGATTATGATGCGAACAGTTTCTTTTGAGAAATTTAGAGAGGTTTTTAGTCATTTAAGTTAAGGTGAGAGCCCTGGTGCATCGCACGGGTTTGCACTTATGTAGTTATGTAATTACTTAAATTAGAACTTATTTTTCGCATAGTTCTTCTTGCGTTTCCTAGGAATTAGGAAGGCTGTTATATACGTTGTCTATTATACGTAAAAGAATGATGCTTTTGTTTAAATTTAGGTAACCTCTGTGACCTCTACCGTTTTTTGTATAATGATCATGGACTTCATAATTACAGGTAAGTGGCATAGACACGTACCTACGATGGTAGTAGACCACTACATGCTTTAACTTTAATTTAGGTAATATGTGTCTGAGAAACACAACCATCTCTAACTATCGCCTTTTATTTGAGATTGTAAAACCAAGACTGATTGAGAGGTTATTTTTTTCACAGATTTGTTTATAAATTTATTAATAAATTCAATGTATGCATTTATATGCGCTAGCGCTTTCAAATTCGCACAGATGACCCACACATGCATGAAATTGAAGTCTGCATAGTTTAAGGTAATAAAAAAAATTATTAATAATACATATTATTTATCAAAGTACATACATAAATCTAATGAAAGATATTACACAGAAAAGTATGTAACAATTTTAGTTTTATGTAAATAATTGTAAAGAACCAAATACATATTAGGTAACTGCTCACTACTGTCAGTATATAGTTTATTTCCTTTTTATTATGATTTCAAACTCAATAATTATGTTTCTTCTTCACTTTATTGTTATAGTTACATTTTAAAATATGAGCATTTTACAGTAGGTACATATCAACATATGAAGAATTATAATAATTTATCAAAGCAAGTTGTCGTATTTATATCATAACAACTATTGCTATTTATGACATTATTCTATTTCTCCGTGTATAAAAGCAGTTTCACATGCACAGCTCATTGTAGTATATATAATGTATATTGAAACACATATATCTGCATAGTCTATTATAAACTCTTAAAATGACTTTATCTAAAAATAAGTAATAACATTAATAGATAGCAACAATTACTCATTTTTTATCTCACGATTCTTAAATAAATAGTGCAAAACCTAATTGATATCCCATTAACAATACCTATACACAATAAAATGATAAGATTTACTTTGCAAATGATAAAATTTAATTCTTCGAAATGCAACCTTGCCAAAGGAGTCCGCCACAGGATAAGGACACTATTACATAAATAATCACAGCAATAATAATGGCAAGGATCACATACAACTTGACATTTTTCCAAAATAGCGATCTTGCCAAATTTCTACTTGTTTTGCGATAAGTAAGTGACTGAAACGGATGTGTAAAAAACAAAAATTTACATAAAACATATTACTCACGTTGTTACTCAAATTTTCCGTTTTATTTATTAGTAACTCCAATCGTTCACCTCTCATTGCAATGTTATCTGTAACAGTTTGATTAACAAAGGAATCAACAGCGTACGATTACCGACCGATATTTTTGACCATGATGTTTTTAAGTTCGTCTAATTCTCCGTGAACTTTTGAAATTGTATCGACATCGCTCGATTCTGAATAGTGTTTCATTTCGTTCGCCAAAATTGAGGCGAACTCCGAATTCATCGCGTATCCCATTGCATGTTCGACATTCGAACCGTAATTCGTTTTAAATCGTCTTTTGATTTCGTTAAGGAATAGGAATGCTCGCGATCTTTCAAAGTCCTATAACTACAATTGTACAGCAATTGGGCGAATAAGGTTGTAAAGCTTACATCGTCCGTAATGCACATATAAATAATTCTAGATTCGCAAATGTAATGAAATAAATAGTTGCCGTGTGTATATGTTAATTTATTGTCTTGTAACGGTATTTTTGCTATGATTTGTTCGGTAACTTCTGGAAAATTTCCTGTACAGGAGGCGTATTTTGCAAGTACTGTGGTACCTCTAGATATTACGCTATATAGAATTGGCATCTAAAAAAGTACACAAAGATAATAATAAGTAAATGTATGTTAATTACTAAGGTTACTAACCTTTGTTCCTTAATTGCGTTCAATTTTTTTATCTTTGTACAAATTAATTAGGATTTAAACCTTCTTCAAATACTAACGTTAAAGATATTCAAATTTCAATGTTTAGCTCAACAATAGAAAAACACATTCAACCTTCATGTACTTCAAATTCAAGTAAAAATTACGTGTGTGAAGATAGCGACGGCCATTTCAGCGACGGTGTGACGTCATCCACCAGTATGCGTATAACGAAACATGCTATACAGAATTACATTGATGGATTTTTATTAATAATTTCGACTCTATTAGAGACAAAGCAATTTTAATAACAACCATGCAATGCACATAGCGCAGGCTTTCCTTTATTCAAGTATAAATCATTTTGATGCAGTAACATAAATGTTATCGCTATATAAAGACCGTACATACATCCCGAATGAGGCTGTCTTATATAACCATCGTTTTTAGGAAAACTATCGGTGCTTTAGCCATCGCTTATTTTCCCACACATTAACAAAAGTATGAAATATCTTAATGTAAAATTTCGATCGATTTCGTTAATAAATAAAAAAGTTAGAGACCTAACAACGATCGATTGCGCGATTGCAGCTTGCGGCAGCGACATACATCGGTCGTTTTTGGGAAAACTATCGGTGCTTTCGCCGTTGCTTATTTTCCCACACATTAACAAAAGTAAGAAGTATCTTAATGTAAAATTTCGATCGATTTCGTTAATAAATAAAAAAGTTAGAGACCCAGCAACGATCGATTGCGCGATTGCAGCTTGCGGGCAGCGACATACATCGATCGTTTTTGGGAAAACTATCGGTGCTTTCGCCGTTGCTTATTTTCCCACACATTAACAAAAGTAAGAAGTATCTTAATGTAAAATTTCGATCGATTTCGTTAATAAATAAAAAAGTTAGAGACCCAGCAACGATCGATTGCGCGATTGCAGCTTGCGGGCAGCGACATACATCGATCGTTTTTGGGAAAACTATCGGTGCTTTCGCCGTTGCTTATTTTCCCACACATTAACAAAAGTAAGAAGTATCTTAATGTAAAATTTCGATCGATTTCGTTAATAAATAAAAAAGTTAGAGACCCAGCAACGATCGATTGCGCGATTGCAGCTTGCGGGCAGCGACATACATCGATCGTTTTTGGGAAAACTATCGGTGCTTTCGCCGTTGCTTATTTTCCCACACATTAACAAAAGTAAGAAGTATCATAATGTAAAATTTCGATCGATTTCGTTAATAAATAAAAAAGTTAGAGATCCAGCAACGATCGATTGCGCGATTGCAGCTTGCGGGCAGCGACATACATCGATCGTTTTTGGGAAAACTATCGGTGCTTTCGCCGTTGCTTATTTTCCCACACATTAACAAAAGTAAGAAGTATCTTAATGTAAAATTTCGATCGATTTCGTTAATAAATAAAAAAGTTAGAGACCCAGCAACGATCGATTGCGCGATTGCAGCTTGCGGGCAGCGACATACATCGATCGTTTTTGGGAAAACTATCGGTACTTTCGCCGTTGCTTATTTTCCCACACATTAACAAAAGTAAGAAGTATCTTAATGTAAAATTTCGATCGATTTCGTTAATAAATAAAAAAGTTAGAGACCCAGCAACGATCGATTGCGCGATTGCAGCTTGCGGGCAGCGACATACATCGATCGTTTTTGGGAAAACTATCGGTGCTTTCGCCGTTGCTTATTTTCCCACACATTAACAAAAGTAAGAAGTATCTTAATGTAAAATTTCGATCGATTTCGTTAATAAATAAAAAAGTTAGAGACCCAGCAACGATCGATTGCGCGATTGCAGCTTGCGGCAGCGACATACATCGGTCGTTTTTGGGAAAACTTCGGTGCTTTCGCCGTCGCTTATTTTCCCACACATGACCAAAAGTAAAACGTATCTTAATCTAAAATAATTCATTGCTGTTGTTGTAGCTGTATTAACTGACGGTTTAATGTGGTTCAACGTGTTCAAAATTTTCTTGAAAATTACTTGAAATATATTATTGAATGACGCATATCGGCATATGATTTACTTTTAGACCATAAAAATTTGGGCAATTATAATTTATTAATAATCTAATATGTCATTACATTACATTACAATTAATTAATTAATTAATTAATTACATTACAAAAAGGAGAAGCAATCATTGCATCTTTGTTGTTGAACAATAAATGATCAAATTAATCTTTAATTGAAATGTCATTCATTTTCGTCTAAAAATATAGGTATAAGCGTTTCTAAACTTTCAACTCTAATTACGAATGCGATCACTTTTAAGCTATTATTTTTCTTTGCTATTACTTAGGTATATTTTAATTGTCCCAATTGTCCTTTAAAAGATTCGAAAATCAACATAACTTTACACAGCGTAAATAGTCGAATTGCAAGGATACCAAATGTACCTATACCTATTATTGTCTCCAGTGGCGGCATTTCAGTGTTTTGTTGGAGGGGGCAACGAATAGTTTTTTCTCTATTGGGCCAACGAAAAGGTAACAGACGGGATTCTGGCTAGGAACAATTTTTTTTGAGAAATGCAAAACACGTCAATTGTTATGTTGAGGGGTACAACTTTTGTCATGATTTTCAACCTGAAATTATTTCATCCCTTAGCGCAGGTACAGGGCAAACAACCCTTAAATTTTTAAATAAAAACAAGGGTTAATTTTTTCTTGTGCTAATTAATAAAACCAGTTTATGGAAATTCAAACTTAGTTTAATAAATGTTGGAAGTGCCTACCCTCAGCTTCCATGCAATAATACGATTTTGATTAAATCGTTCCCGTACATTTTGCAGCAAAGTTGTCTCCCTTGATATAAAAATTGACGTGTCTTTGCATTTCTCAAAAGAAAAAATATTCTAGTCAGAAACCCGTCTGTTACCTTTTCGTTGGGCCACCTTGTATATTATTTTATAATGGAAAGTTTAGCGTAATTTTTTCTTTTCTGTTTAAACAGACAGTCTAATTTTATTTTATTGAGGTTTAATGTATATCCCTCACAGTCCAGCCCACATTGTTGGGGGGGTCGGCGGCCCCCCTCAGCCCTCCCTAAATGCCGCCCCTGATTGTCTCCCTTGCTAACAACGCCACCATGTGATTTTAATAGTACGCGATGGTACGACTTATTTATGATATTGAGGTCATCTAGATGTATTGGCTCATAAATCCTCGTCATAACTTATTTTCCTTCAAACTTTTTGTTTGTTGTAAAGTTGCCGCAAAAACAGGAAGTGTTAATAATTTTCAGGATAAGCTTTTCAAACCTGCATTCCGCTAGAATCAAGCTTGTTTTATGTAAAACTAAAATAGTCATTTGGAGAAAACATTATAATAGTAATGCTCTAATCTCTAATGTAATGTTGAAGTTGGAATTATATTGGTAAATTATAGTTGATTGTTGATTTTGATTACAAATATCGTCTAGTTCTAGTCAAGATGTTTTGGGATTCTATAGAAAAGCGCCTATATTTTCTCATAAACGCGATTTATTAAATTATGAAACACGTCTTTGCTATAAGGAACAAATAGCAGGAAGGTACTTGTTACCTACCTGTCCCTAATCCTAATTTTGAAAACAAGTTTCTTACAATAAAACGACATTCTTCTAACTGTACAAAGTAACTGTACAGCCAAATATTTTCAGGGACTAGATAATGTAACTAAACAAGAAAAAGAACCATGAAATTTTATTTAATGTTAATTTTTGTAAAGATTTGATAATAGGTAATAAAATTTTTGAATAGACAATGAAGAGACCTACAAGCTCTATTTCAAAATTGTGGGGTTGCAACCCTCACTCCACGGGAGTTAAATTTAGAGATGAAATTTTAATTAAAATATAAAATTCATACTTCATACTTTTGTGAATGCGTGAGAATGTAATTATTATTGATTGCAGAGACACTGATAGATTTCGTATAAACCAACGAGGTAAAAGAAAGAGGAGGGAATATAACAGTATAAAGCATGAGAGACCAAAGTGGCTTCTGAACATGGCCGATTTTCGTTATAAATTTGATAAATACAGTCACTAAACACTATTGTACAATTAAATGTTAACTTAAATTTGTGCTAATACTAAAAATAACTATTTTTTAACTAAAACGTTAATGAAGAAAAGTGGCTCTTCAATTTCACACATGAATTGATGACGTAATGTGGCTTCTCGATGTGCCGACTTCCGTCTAAATTCAATTAACTCCCTATCACGCTAATATTCCCTCCTCTTTCTTTTACCTCGTTGGTATAAACGGAGGTTGCATATTGCCGTCTGCACACAATGAACACGTCTTTGATCATCGTTAGATCTCTAACGCTTTTATTTATTAACGAAATCGATCGAAATTTTACATTAAGATACTTTTTACTTTTGGTCATGTGTGGGAAAATAAGCGACGGCGAAAGCACCGATAGTTTTCCCAAAAACGACCGATGTATGTCGCTGCCGCAAGCTGCAATCGCGCAATCGATCGTTGCTGGGGCTCTATTTTTTTATTTATTAACGAAATCGATCGAAATTTTACATTAAGATATTTCATACTTTTGGTCATGTGTGGGAAAATAAGCAACGGCTAAAGCACCGATAGTTTTCCCAAAAACGATCGATGTATGTCGCTGCCCGCAAGCTGCAATCGCGCAATCGATCGTTGCTGGGTCTCTAACTTTTTTATTTATTAACGAAATCGATCGAAATTTTACATTATGATACTTCTTACTTTTGTTAATGTGTGGGAAAATAAGCAACGGCGAAAGCACCGATAGTTTTCCCAAAAACGATCGATGTATGTCGCTGCCCGCAAGCTGCAATCGCGCAATCGATCGTTGCTAGGTCTCTAACTTTTTTATTTATTAACGAAATCGATCGAAATTTTACATTAAGATACTTCATGCTTTCGGTCATGTGTGGGAAAATAAGCAACGGCGAAAGCACCGATAGTTTTCCCAAAAACGACCGATGTATGTCGCTGCCGCAAGCTGCAATCGCGCAATCGATCGTTGTTAGGTCTCTAACTTTTTTATTTTTTAACGAAATCGATCGAAATTTTACATTAAGATACTTCATACTTTTGTTAATGTGTGGGAAAATAAGCAACGGCGAAAGCACCGATAGTTTTCCCAAAAACGACCGATGTATGTCGCTGCCGCAAGCTGCAATCGCGCAATCGATCGTTGCTGGGGCTCTATTTTTTTTATTTATTAACGAAATCGATCGAAATTTTACATTAAGATATTTCATACTTTTGGTCATGTGTGGGAAAATAAGCAACGGCTAAAGCACCGATAGTTTTCCCAAAAACGATCGATGTATGTCGCTGCCCGCAAGCTGCAATCGCGCAATCGATCGTTGCTGGGTCTCTAACTTTTTTATTTATTAACGAAATCGATCGAAATTTTACATTATGATACTTCTTACTTTTGTTAATGTGTGGGAAAATAAGCAACGGCGAAAGCACCGATAGTTTTCCCAAAAACGACCGATGTATGTCGCTGCCGCAAGCTGCAATCGCGCAATCGATCGTTGTTAGGTCTCTAACTTTTTTATTTTTTAACGAAATCGATCGAAATTTTACATTAAGATACTTCATACTTTTGTTAATGTGTGGGAAAATAAGCGATGGCTAAAGCACCGATAGTTTTCCCAAAAACGATGGTTATATAAGGCAGCCTCATTCGGGATGTAAGTACGGTCTTTATATAGCGATAACATTTATGTTACTGCATCAAAATGATTTATACTTGACTAAAGGAAAGCCTGCGCTATGTGCATTGCATGGTTGTTATTAAAATTGCTTTGTCTCAAATAGCGTCGAAATTATTAATAAAAATCCAACAATGTAATTCTGTATAGCATGTTTCGTTATACGCATACTGGTGGATGACGTCACACCGTCGCTGAAATGGCCGTCGCTATCTTCACACACGTGTAAAAATTTGCATTTTGTGAATCAATTGACAGCTGACAAGTGACACAAAGGATGGTTGCAGTTGGTAATTAATTGTTATCTACAGAGTTCGCGCAGTAATTTTGTTTTTATTTAAATTTATGTTCAAATGTCAATTTTTGAAGGTGATTAATGTTTTTCAAGTTCAAGTAAGTAGTTTACGTTGAATTTAGAGAGGCTGCAGGTTGGTATGGCAGCATTCATTCAATCCGAGCACTGACCTGTATCTTAAAGGACTGAGCAATTGAGCATTCTAATGATCCCCTCCACTATTTTTGAAGCAAATTGAAAACCGGTATTTTAAGGTGCCAATTAGTAATTTAGGTTTGTTGTGTTGGTGATTATTGGTAACACTGTAACTAATGTTTTTATTTACATAAACATAACCACAGAACATCCCCACTTAGAACGGAAACTTAAATCACAGTATATACGAACCAGTATGATATCTCGTGACGTCACGCGCTAAACTTTCTGTGACCTTCAACGCTGCTCGGATGAGAATCTCATCCGACGGCCATAGACGTGCACAGTGAAAAGTAAAATAAATCGTGGAGGGGTGCGTTCAAGGTCCCTAAGAGCTCTGTCGATTTATGAATGAAATGCGTAGGAGTTATTGTACTGGTTCGTTTATATACTGTGCTTAAATGATGACAAGCGGCAGTAAGTTTTAGTTGGCCTTCCAGTTACGAGATGGCGTTTCGTCTGATTTCGACTGCAAAAAAGAGCGCGTTACGGTTGTAACAAAATATGTATTGTCATTAATGTCATTGTGACAGTACCTTATTCCGTGCAATAATGTTTGTTTGTTAAAGGTGGCCAGTCAATATGAAATATTGTGGTCCTAATTGTAATGAAAAGTACAACAGCTGCATTCGGTTTCCAAAAGATGAGTATTGTATTTTTTAAGTTGAATTGTATAAAATTCTTAATTAAGAGTTACAATATTTAAGTTTTGTTTTACTACTGTTAGCAAATATGTATCATAGGTACAGTTTTGTCATAATAAAAATAATTTACTGTAACTTTAGAATTGCACTTGTGTTTTAAAAAAAGACTGTTGAAGTTATTATTATTGATTATACACACGTATGTATAATAATTAATAGTTATTTTACTATTATAGTCTCATTTAGCAAAATTAGAGTCCCTATTTATAGCAATATCAGACAAAGCGCCATCTCGTAACTGGAAGGCCAACTAAAACTTACTGTCGCTTGTCATCATTTAAGTTTCCGTTCTAAGTGGGGATGTTCTGTGAACATAACCTTGTTTCATACGTAGTATAAACTTTATGCATTGCAATAAAATACAATTTTTAATAATTTACGTTTTTAAATAATTATGAGCCTGTAATTATACTACTTTTCACCAGATATTAAGCATATAGATTAGAACAAGCTAAACTGTAACAGCTGATACCAGTACTACCAACACATTATAAACACCGAGCTACCATCATTATATAACTAACGCACTAGTTGGCACCTGAAGTAACTAATATTTAGGTGGGGCTTGTTTGCTTCAATGTTGTATTGAAGAATGCTCAGTCCTTTATGATACAGGTCAGTGAATCCGAGCTGATACCCAGTGTTGCCACACGTATTACCTTTTTCGTGGTGGATTCGCGAATGAAAGCGTGGCAGAACCACTGACCTGTATCATAAAGGACTGAGCATTCTTCAATACAACATTGAAGCAAACAAGCCCCACCTAAATATTAGTTACTGCAGGTGCCAACTAGTGCGTTAGTTATATAATGATGGTATCTCTGTATTTATAATGTGTTGGTAGTACTGGTATCAGCTGTTACAGCTTAGCTTGTTCTAACCTAAATGCTTAATATCTGGTGAAAAGTAGTATAATTACAGGCTCATAATTATTTAAAAACGTAAAGTATTCAAAATTGTATTTTATTGCACTACGCATGAAACAAGGTTATGTTTATGTAAACAAAAACATTAGTTACAGTTGGCTTGTTCAGCAGATAAAGCAGCTTTACAACTGTTGTAAGATTCTTCAATATAATTGGTTCTCGCCCTTGTTCTAAATGTATAAACCAATCGTATGAAATATTTTTACAACAGTTGTAAAGCTGCTTTATCTGCTGAACAAGCCCAGTGTTACCAATAATCACCAACACAACAAACCTAAATTACTAATTGGCACCTTAAAATAGCGGTTTTCAATTTGCTTCAAAAGTAGTGGAGGGGACCATTAGAATGCTCAGTCCTTTAAGATACAGGCCAGTGGGCAGAACAAGGTGGTTGCATTGCGGGGTAGGAGAAATTGAATTTAATTTTTTTTTTACGTAAAATAAAGTAGATCATATTTCATTAATTTTAGTTTATAAAAGCACAGATAACTTTAACTGTTCGCTCGTGCGTAGTTCGTTTTACAGTGACTTTTAAAGTCACTACTGTAGTAGTATAGTAACTACCACAGTAAACATGTAACTACTATAGGCGTGTAATCTGGTCTGTGGACAATGTGAACATAGCTTTAGTTGAAGATCGACGTGATCAGAACCACTTCCACATTACTGCATTTCATAGGTAACAGAACTGCATTTTAGGTTATGATGTTATTTGATTTTTTGAAATTTCCACATCTGAATTTATTGGATATTTTAAAAAAACTTTAGAAATCATGGATGCATTTTTAAAACGTAAAAATATAGATGGTAAGCGACTTTTAACTTACTACATTCTATTAAAGAACTTACAGAAAATGAAACTGAAACCAAAAAAGCGAAACAAAAAGAGATTTGTCCTCATGCCATTAAATGTTATCGTCGAAATCCACACCATTTTAAAGAATATGATCACCCACACTGTAAGCTGATGCATAATATAACGATAGTAATAATAATAAGCCTTTCTTTCAGTGGACGAATTATTACAAAAAGGTGGACCTTTGGAACTGCCGTCAAGCTATCCCCAAGAAAAGCATATTATCGTAGAACAATTAGAAGTATTAAAAGGTTTGAGGGGTGTAGAAAAGGCCGTGATCGAGGAGAAGAATCTTAAACCAAGCACATCTGGCACAAATTCCGAAAGTGGCCGACAATCAACGAGGCAAAAATCTACCAGTTTTGTTCCAAACTTAAATACACCTTGTAAACCAGCCGGTGGCCAAACAATGTTAGAAAAATTAGAAAACAATGCGCCGTACAATTTATTTTTTTCAATAATACCGGACTCACCACAGACTGTTACATATAAAAATACAATCTCATTCCACGGTAACTGTGTTTATCGTTGTCTCTTTGTATTTATCGCACTATTCTTTCAGAACTACTATGTCCTAGTTTAGGTGATTTGAAGTGTTCGTTACAAATTAATTTCATGATCGATATCGCTTGGTTAATGGAACAATATCAAAAAATGGGCCAAGAGTAATAATTACATCGGGCATTTTCTGTTTAATGCGTTTAAATTTTAGAAAGAAACCTTTAACCATTTTGTACGGTGACGAATTTCCCGATATGAAAAAATATATAAAACTTAAACTACCTAACGTAACGGAACAGTACGTCAAACCTAAGGATCCTTTCGGCATACATCATTCGTAGGTTTGTGGTAGAAGTGTCACATTTGTTGTAATTACGTATTTTAGTAAAGTGGGTGTGTACGTTTATACCAATAATTCGGTGAGAGTCGTAGTTTCTACTGCCAATTTGTACTACGAAGATTGGAATTATTATAATCAAGGGTAAGTTCCCATACTCAAATCATGTACCTTACATAGATATAGTTTTGTACTACTATTTGTGGTAAATATTTTGTGCAAACATTAATGAAGGAAGTAGTGCAGCCAAGGGATGGGACTGAGGCTTCTGTCCTCAAGAGAGGCACTAGCAAATGTTTTAACAAGGAGGAGGAGCTTACTTTTCACTTATTGTCAAGTTGCTTACTATGCTAGCTTATTACTAACTACTTTTGCCCTGGATTGTACTGTAAGGAGGGACATATAATAGATATGTCTTTGTCTTGATGTTATGTCCTTGTTTGTCTTGTGCGTATTTCACCGACAGAGCTACAATCCCTTTTCTGTATTTCTTATTAATAACACAAATTATTAAACTAAAACTAAATAAAATTTTAAGGGGTGTCCAGTGAGGATTCCTTAGTTCTTGAATAAACATTCTTTTGTCACTTTTATGATTCACAGTTCGTAAGTACTGTACCTGACTTTCACTCTAGCATTATTGGCACAACCATAGATCCAAAAGGTTTTGCCTTTGGGATGTGGCACAGTTATCACCCTTGGAGTCAAGAAGTTGTATTTTTTCCATTTCGTACTTCTCCTATAGTCTACAAGACTATCAATTTAACCTAATACTTTTATTGGTTATTGCTGTATCTTATTCTACCTGGTCTTCATGTGTTTCATATTCATAATTATCTTTTTCTCTCAGTGCTTTTCAATTTTCCATTCTGTTAACCTGTTTAATCTTTGTGTTACTGTCTATACGTACACTGTTCCAGTTCCATTCCACATCCACTACTTTCGCCTTTTTTCATTAGTGTTCTTCTTTTGTATTCTTTTTCTCTTTCTTTTTGAGGGACAAATCAGTATTTCTTGATATTTCCATATCAATCACTACTACTTATATTTTCTCTTACAATTTTCTTACATTTACCCGTTCTTCCACTTGTATTACTTCATTATCTTTTTGTTTTATTTCTTGTACTGTAATAACATAATATATGTATCTGAAATTATAACGTTTAGTTTTTTTTTCATATTTAAACTTCTCACATTTATGGTTTTTATAAATATTTTTCTTCTTTATGTGTTTTGTTATAAGATTAATTTTCCATAATTTACATTTCTGTGTTTATTTTCGTTGATAAGTTTACCTAATTAATCAAAAATAACACCGCAAAGTAAGCAAGCGACAGCCGGAATTTGTTAAAGGAGTGGCAACTTGCTAAAAAGGGTCAATTGAATTTCTTGCTATTGCCGTCTTACATTTCGATATAAAATTTTGGTATTAAGCTCGTCTATGTAGTGTTTATGATCTAAAGTCATGATATCAACTCACGTTTTTAGATTGTGGGTTAGTCCACTTTGTCCGGTTTTGGATGCAGCACAGTCGGATGTTTCCGGTGATGGCCCGACACATTTTAAAACATCATTAATTAGTTACTTAAACGCCTACGAGTTGCCAGTGTTAAAGCAGTGGACAGATTATATTAAACGGGCAGATTTCAGTGCAGTTCGGTAAGAGATGAAGCCTCCAATGTTTTTTTTACTACATTGTAATTTAAGGGTACATTTGGTGGCATCGGTTCCGGGACATCACACCGCCGCAGTTCGTCCATCCAATTGTCATTTACATCGTGTAGGAGAGTTATTATCGAAACACTGTTCATTGCCGGCAAAAACCACGCCGACAAGTGAAGGTCCATTATCGTGGGGCATTGTCGCACAGTCATCAAGCATTGGTAACTTAGGTAAAGCACCAGGTGATTGGTTTCGTAGTACGTTATTACGATCACTCGCAAGCCATAAAGATTGTAAGCTACCTTCAAATTCAAATGCAACTATTAGTGTCATATACCCGACTAAAAATAATGTCTTGAATAGCTACTACGGTCCTTTAGGAGGAGGCTGCTTACCGTACAGTAAATCGGCACACGAAAAGCAAACTTGGCTCAAAGATTACCTACAGTAAGTCCTCGCACTTTGGCTTCATAATTGTACAATTTTAATTTCAGTGTGTGGAAAGCCGATCACTTGACTCGTTCGCGAGCAATGCCACACATTAAAACATACTGTCGTGTTTCACCATGTACAACAAAGCTTGCTTGGTGCCTTATTACCAGCGCAAATATGTCGAAAGCAGCTTGGGGTAACAATATTAATAAAATGGGCAAGAGTTACGTACGTTCCTATGAGGTTGGAGTATTATTCCTTCCTAACAATTTTAATGAAGCGTATTTCCAAATAAAAGAAACAGGCGATTCACAAAATTTATTCCCATTCGTATACGATCTTCCATTAACATCATATAAAAAAGAAGATGAACCTTGGTGTAATTAGCTTTTATTCGATCTTATTTTTAATAAAATTATTTTGACTGTACTATTAACATTACTTATTCGCCTTTATTAGATTATTGTGGACATAATTCGACAAGCAAATAAGAGCGCTGCGTTTACATGAGGCAACCCACATGTTATTTATACGCTATTTCAATTCAGCCACACAGTGATTAAGGTATATAATAAATAGATATCCACTCTTGATTATTCTACTATTTCTTTACTTATCCATTGTGTTGACTATTTTGTTTCATATTTTTTTAAAATTACGATTACACCTATAACGCCACCTATTGAACAGTAGACTGTAATTCTACAATTAAGTAGGTAGGTACTTAACAAAAAATTTTTTTAAAAAAAGTTAGTTTTCCGAGAAATTTTTTACATTTTCCCTTCCCTATCATTCTTAAAATTTTTACCCAAAATTGGGATGGCTCCGGATCCTAAGCTGTTCCCGAAGTTTTTAGTTAAAAATGACAATAAACATTAATGCTTTACAATGGAATGATTCCCATTGCGCTCTTTGTATTGGTGTTGTATTTGCTCTAGGCTCGAAATTTGTTAACAATCCATGAATTACATCATTAAATTGAATTGTAATCTGTTTAACAGACAAAATTGTGTGCATCTTCCCAACGCATCCCGACATTCGGTAATATTAGTAATCTCCTCCTGCAATAATCCCTTTGCATAATAAAGACAGAAATAAGTTGCCAGCAAACAGTTTTACACATTGAAGTGAAAATCAATTACTTTCATTCTGTCATGTTGGTTGCTCAGTTTCAAACCGATATTTTTCCAAACACAACAGAGTAAAAAGAGAAAGTTAGGCAGCATTATGCAATAAACAAACAAAAATATGTTTATTGAAGTGCAATTGTTATGCTAACATTGAAGATACACATTTTATTTTTTCAAACAAAATTAATTTCCAGAAAAAGCAATTTTCAATTCCAATCACAGATTGCAAAATACATTGAATGAATGTTATTACGTCTGTTTCCTTTTGTAAGTGTCGGGAAGGAATTAATTGTTCGTTAATAAGTTATGCACTTGTGCAAACGCCAAGAAAAACAGATTTCCTTTGAATGTTTTGCACAAAGTCACATTCTATAGATAACAGACACAAGGTTAACATAATGCAAGTACCTACTATGAATAGATATAAGTATTGCGGAAAAATTAAATTATTGCTGTGAACGGAATACTAACCCTCTTGTTAATAACTTATTTATTTAATTTGATTATTCATAAACACATTTATTTTCAAACTATTGCAGGTGCCAATTTAAAAACTTGCCGGACCTCTTATCTTTGAAACTATGACCTGCAGGGCAATCTTCTGCAACTCACACCGTAGGTCTCAGCCATCTCCCCCCCCCCCTTTAAATTGCACTACTCCAAGCGTGACATATCAATGGAAAGCCCTTAAAAATGCTATTCATCAGTACTACACAAAATGTTATTTCCTAATCAATTATATTGTGGAAAAATGCAAAAAAAATTTCAGTAACTACCTGTATATTTTCGTATTTATCACTAAGTACTAATATCAAATCAAATCATGAATGCATAGTTCTCTATGGGTTATTGTTGAATTTGTCTGTTCATTCTGACTACCTACCTATTTGTAAAGTTAAACTGTTTTAGGAAAATAGTACCTAATTTAACATTTAAAACGATTCGTATTATTTAAAAAATGATAGATTAATTAACATTTTGTTTAGTACTGATGAATAAACCGTTTATTATGTCTCATCATAACCACTTCGTTGTTAATAATATTCTTAGCCAGAGTATATTTGTTCTTCACAGGGCTGTCGGTTAATGATGTAAATTTTGTAAATTAATCCTAATAATAATTTTTTGAGCACATGAAAGAAATACTTACACAATAATAATATAATGGTATCTGGTATCCGGAAGAACATAAAGAGTAAAGGTAACAAGCAAAAAAATGGTGTGCTCAAAGCAAAAAGATAACACAGGGAAGATTTTATTATATACATATTCCTATTTATTAAATATTTTATCACATTGTTTATTGATAAAGAATAGTGCCAAAAACATATAACAAATACATTTTTAACTACAATTTTTGGAAGGAAACATGAATTATTGTACATGAAGAGTGTTTATTTCGTGCTTTATTATAATTTATATGTACAAACATAAACTTTAGTTACAGGTATACAAGGTACTGTCTAGTACCTATAATAATAAATTGAGTGATTGTTGACGTTATCGATGAAAGTAGTAGGTAAAGTGACATAAGGAAGCCCAATCTAGACCTCATTCATTATACAGTTGACAAGTTTCTAACTAGATACTTAGATCTTACTACAAGTAGGTACAATGGAAGCCGTACTTTCTGATATCCTACAACAGACTTCCTTTTGATGCAACAAATTATAATCACATAAATCAAACACTTTGGCACAAAGTAACAAAATCAAATAAATATACTTATACGCTAAGTTTATCTTTAAAGATCAGTGGAACTAACGTTTATTGTAACATTATTAGGTGAGTTTTCCGTTCTTAAAATTGTACTTGAAATTTCATTACTTTCTATCCATTTAGCAACTTCGAGTGGTATTTTTGGTTTTATTTGACTAGAATCCACTCCAACTTTTTCTAATAAATCTTTCATTACATCTTCTACCGAACAATTTATCAAACGTATTTTTACAATGGCGATAGCGTTTACAAAATTATCGCATGGATTTACAAAGCGATGCTCCATGTATATATCTTGCTCCGTCCAGCACATAATCTAAAATATAAAAGATGCAAGTATGAGATGGCGGTTTTTGGAACTAATTCGAGGGGAATTTAAAGGTCGTGGTAAAATTGTTGCTATCTTGGCAAAGTCCGATTGAGTGTTTGTTATCTCGGCAAAATTAGGTGAAAGATATTGGCTACAAAGTATAGTAAGACTTCTATTCTAACTTTTTTCGTAGAGAATTTGTCCCACCATTACAAATGTTACCTTCAAGTAAGTGCTTTGCATATTAAACACAAAGTGAGTTAGAACTGGCCTTGCTACACTTTATAGCAATTTTATCAGACAACCACTCAACCTGACTTTGTCAAGACCACAACCGTTTGGCCTTGAATTAGTGTCAAAAACCGCCACCACAGACGTGTTAAGTAAGATAAAAAGGAATTCTCTAAGAAGTGATTTGAACATGACCTGTTACTACTAAGGGACTATATTTGAGTATTTAATAATAATAATAATAATAATAATAATAATACCGTATATTGCCCAACAGTAAACAAACCATTTACAGAGCAAAACAATGATCTATAACTATAAGTATAACTATAAAATATATATATACATAATAATAATTATCGGAAAAATCAATAGAGTACAAAACAAACACAAAGAATAATTAAATTAACATAGGCTGAATTACGTTTAGTAATTTAAATTTAACAGATATTAGATATGTAATCGCATTGCGTTTTTAAGTGCCCGAATATTACAATTAAAAATGTCACAAAACTCAGATATCGCATTGTAATTTGAGCACATTGAATTAATTGGTGCTTTCAACATTAAATTTGTTTGTGCTCTTTTGCAAAGGAATTTTAGACAAGTTTGTCTTGTTGATGGCCTAGGAACAGATATATTAATTATGGACAGTAATTCGGAGCAATCAATTTGACTGTTCAATAATTTAAACAAGAATGATACAGACGTCTGTTTCCTACGCTTGTCTAGAGATTCAAAGTTAAATCTGTTCAATAGTTCGATGTAATCACACCCTCTTTCGGGGTAATGCCCATCCAGCTTCAGACAAACAAACTTTAAAAACTTTTTTTGCACTTTCTCAATGGCTGTAATGTAATGATCGTATATAGGACTCCATACCAATGATGCATACTCTAGTTTCGATCGCACAAAGCTGAAGTACACAGTGGCGAGTGCTGTCATATTACTAAAGTCCTTGCAGTTTCTAATGATGAAACCATAAGCTTTATAAGCTGAGTTTATAGTATGGTTTATATGATAGTTGAATGTTAAACGCGAATCAAAATATATTCCCAAATCCTTTACAACATCAACGCGTTGTAAGATTTTCCCATCAATTGTGTAGTCATACCGCACGGAGTTTATTTTTCTAGTAAACGTCAATACTTTACATTTTGACGTATTTAAGGAGATGTCGTTATCAGCACACCATGCATGTAAAACTTCAAGCTGAAGTTGTAATTTGATACAATCGCTTATGTCAGAGATAGTAGCATACATCTTGAGATCATCCGCAAACATTAACCTATTGCAATTTAGTACATCACACACATCGTTGACATATAGTAGAAACAGTAGTGGGCCTAGGTTGGAACCTTGTGGAACCCCACTGGTAGCTTCATAAAACTGAGAACTGAAACCATTATAAAACACAAACTGATGACGCTTTTTTAAATACGAAGTAAAAAGGTTTAGATAATTGTCGTTGAAACCCATACTGGAAAGTTTTCGTAAGAGTTGTATGTGGCTAATTCTGTCAAATGCCTTGGAGAAATCGGTGTACACTGTATCTAACTGACCTCTGTTATCTAGTTCTTCACATGCATCTTGACAAAATACAGCTAGATTACTTGTTGTAGACCGGGAGCTCATAAACCCATGTTGCTTAACAGATATAACATTTTTGACAGCTGAGTAAACGCGATTGTACAAAATTATTTCAAACACTTTTGCGGCATTATTTAAAATAGAGATTGGCCTATAGTTGGCAATGTTATTCCGGTCACCATCTTTGTAGATGGGACACACTTTAGCGATCTTCCAAGCCTCTGGAAATACTGAGGTTCTGAGAATTCGGTTGAATATTATCTTCAGGGGGAACACGAGTGCACACAGACAATTCTTCAAAAGACATGAAGGTATATTGTCATATCCTGAGGTGAAGGTATTTTTGAGTTTCATTCCAGTCTCTAAGATTTCATCTTCAGTTATCGGCGACGAATTAATGCTGACTGCAACGTTCTGGTCTACGTAAGAATTTATATTATTTGATTTGACATCAGGTGAGGAATACACACTCTTAAAGAATTTAATAAGCAGTAGTTGCAAACTAAGGATAATCTGACAATCTGTCACGTGATCTAAGCAAGCAGAATGAAAATTGTAATAGTAATCTTTATTTTTAGCGTGACTTTTTGAATGAAACACGGGGTTTTCGGGAAAAACACCTTTATCGCTTTTGTACTCATAATATACTTCGTCTAACGTGTCTCCACTTCAACCACCTTCCAAATAGGTACCTAATTATACATTTGCCGGGGGAGTTCTCAAAATAGCCGGTTTGAGCGATGATTTCATCATTTGGATCAAATCTCTGCCAGCGTTCACATATAGTATAGAAACTGAAAATAATCACTGGGAGCTAAATTCAGAGAGTAGGTATGGCGGATAAGGGAACAATGAAAAGCCCCATTTATGAAATTTCATCATGTGTGCACCAATGTAACATTTTGATGGAAGAGCGCTTTTTCTTGACTAAATGGTGTCGATATATTATACCGTGGCCATTCAAGAAATCTATCGTCATGACTTTGTTGTCCGACAGATCTACCTTGACCCTTCTTTGGCGCAGATATCCATCCACTCTTTCAACTGTTGTTTGGACTCCGATATTGTGGTGGATCCGCGTTTCATCAACATCGGTCTTGAAACGGCGCGGGGCAAATTCACAATCAAAACCACTGAATCCTGTCCTGGCTTTCATAATCTCGCGCACTTTCGATCTCCTATCAGCCAACACCATATCGTGAATTTTTTCAATAGTTCAGAGGTCAATTTGGTCGTTCGAACCCACTCGTGTTTGTGTGACAACGAAATTCAGTAAACCACTTACCATTCAAATTGATGGTGGAGAGTTCCCATGGTACGTTATTATCCTTGGTTTGAGTGATGAATTTTTCCTCAAAAAATAATGCTTGATGAGCATACCAAATTCACTTTCTTCCCTTGTCATCATAATTTAACAGATGGTTGCTAAAGCGAGAAATTTAAAAACAAGGGACTTATTGATCCCCGGCCTCGTAACTTTCTTATCCACTTCAGAAAACCGATGTGTATGTGTGGGCGATTTCAATAATACAACAGCTTTAGTAGGTTGTGTGTGTCAACTAATCGGTGTAATTTTTGCCGTTGAATCTAAGCAATTCTAGTTTTTTTGAAAGTGGTACCTTCGATTTTTGAAGTATTATTGTTGTGGTTGTGAAATGTAACATGTCCGAATGAATGAATTATTATTTTCGTAGCACACATAAGACCCTTTTGGAAATTCACTCTGCTTAATCCAATTACATAATGGCGATTTTTGAATTGTCTTTTTCAAAAAAGGCCTCTTGTGTAGGTATAAGACTGTCAATTTCGACTTACTTTTGTTTTGATTATGTATCTTTGAAATAATCTTAAAAATCTTCTATATCGCATTGTTGTTGCACCTAAAGCAAATGCACCTTTTTTATTTCTAATGCACTGAAACAACCCTGTCCTTTCGTAAAAATCAGCCCTGGCAAAATCCAATTCCCGTATAAACCGTGCATTGTTCATATGATGTAAAAAGGTGTCGAGGTCAGTTGTCAGGCAGATACCTATAATTAAATAAAAGTGAATTAATGAACGGGCCATAATGAAATATACTGTAAATGTAACTTATCAAAATCGATTCTCATTGAAGTTTTTTTATACCTTACAACGTCCAGTCGACACAACGCCCAGCGCCTATTAAACCGCCATTTTGGTCGTCAGAACATCCACTTCTAAATTTGGTCATAACGCCCACGTCCATTTTTAAATTTGGTGATAACCTCCACTCTGGTCACAACCTCCACCGACGCCTTCTGGGCGACGTTGGTCGTACCAACAAAAGTGGACGTTGTGACCAAGGTGGCAGTTTAGAAGGCGGTGGGCGTTGTGACCAGTGGACGTTTCGTTCAGGACCTTTTAAGCAACGTTTTTCAAAGGCAACTTTTTACCAGTTTTACAGATTTTTGAAATACACTCACCGATTACGTTCAAATTTAATATGTTGAATACGAAAATGACGTAATTCTTCTAACGAAACGTGATTGAAAATTTGCACTGTCCCATATTTTTGAAACAGAAAAAGAAAAAAAAAGGTTTTTATAATATTTAGGGGAACACTAACGCAGTATTAGTCAACCCTTGGGATCCAGCCATTTATTTAAAAAAAATCGATTTATGCATGAAGACTAATTTCTTGCTAAAATAAAGTAATTTATAAAAGTTTAGAAAATATAATTCAAAACGTCGCTTTTTTCGAAACAATAATATAACCTGTTCATAATTAAACTCCTCAGCTCACGAACTTATTCAAATGTTCGTTTAAAAATAGTACAGCATTCGTGAATTTTATAATTTGATCATTAACACATACTAAATTGTCATAAAATATCACTTTTTGTTGGTTTTCAGAATTCAAGAGTTTGTAAGTAGCTTTTTTGTTGTTTAAAAAACAATATGGTAGGTAACAATTTTGAACATTTCATTTATTAAGCAATATTTTCTTGTATAAATTGAAATGTTTTAAATAAATTGCAGTGATAGGTAAAAGCATTTTTCGAGCGATTTTGTGGTGGTGGTAGCTGGAAACCAAAGTGTAAGTGGGGGTGTGAGTTGGCTCACATGTTCGCGTTCCTTTTAAATACTATGGAAACGGTTTCATTTTCTTTTTACACTACAAAAATATAGACAGTTGTGCAATTTTACAGACTTTTTCCTTTTGGGCCGCGTTTTTGACCACCACATAAGAAAACTTAGGGCAAAAATTAAATTTGGAGGTGGCAGTGAGGTGGCACTACTTCGAAGGACTATTTTATAACTTTGGTTCATTGATGTTAGTGCATACAAGACGCCAATAATAAATAAATTTCAGCTACTATTGGCATTTGAAATATCTTGAAACGTAAACAGATAAACAATAAATAAATCTTGTATTTTTCTATATAATTAATAAATAAATTAATAAATAAATAGAATTAGCAATAAGGATGATCATTTATCAAAAAATCTATACACACATAGGTTCTACAGAAAGTCAATGGTAATATCAACGGTAATATGTAGTTATTTATGTATTAAGGGCGTAAACCAAGACGTTTACCTATATCTCAAAGCAAGAAAACATAAATGCCAATTACGCGCTAGATGCATGCAATTTTATGCACCGCCGATGTATTAGTAGCTTGTTTAATTTCGACAAACCTTTAAACGGCCAGTCAAACAATTAGTACGCTAAAATAAGGATATAATTCGTCCCATCGTACAACAACCTGTATTAATCCAAATGCGAATCGTCACGACTGTGTAGTACCTATATCTAGAGTAGTTTCAAAATCTCGTGGCACTCGAGGTGCGCGGTGGGATTTAAATTTAAATTAAAAAATAAATCCCGCCGCGTATCTCGAGTGCCACGAGATTTTGAAACTACTCTACATACTATTTGTCGGTTTTCAAGTTTCAATAAGTTTTTCCCGACGAATTGGGACTGATACCAAAAGTACATTCCCCAATATGGCAAAACCAGCTTTGTACAAATTGAAAACTAAATCTAAACTTGGAAACGCGATAGGTTTACCAAAATGGCGACTTCCGTCGCGTATAGGTATAGTACGTTCGTACTCTCCTAGTTTGTTGGATTTTTCCTATAGTATAGGTAGTGCAAAATTAAGGTGGAAAAGGATAATTATTGCTTATACAAAAATAGATTTATCATGTTTTCTCAGATTTTACAAAAATTGCTCGTTAACAGGATATGTTAAATACAATATTTTTTCCATCTCAAGTTTTGTTTGAGACGGAAAAATGAATAAAAATGGTTCAATAGCCGACCTTGTCTTTTTGCTCTTTAACGGAATTGCAACTGATATTTTCCATGTTAATCTATATAAAGACAAAAAATTTTTTCCATTTGCATATAATATACTTGTAGAATGGAATTTATTAGCCTTAGTACCCAAAGTAAAAAACTTTGAGAGGTCCCAGCTAGCAAAAAGACGTCTTTTAAACGTCATAATTTGGTCAATTGACGTACTTGCTCGTCGTCAAAAAGACGTCATATATGACGGCCAAATGTCACAACCAACTGACGTCATTTGAATGACGTCTCATGGACGTATGTATGGACGTCATTTTAAGGTTAAGAAGACGTCATATATGAGAGCCAAATGACGTCAATTTAATGTCGCTTTATTGACGGATGTAAAAGACGTCACTTTAAGGTTAAGAAGACGTCATGTATCACAGCCAAATGACGTCAATTTAATGTCGCTTTATTGACGGATGCAAAAGACGTCATTTTAAGACGTCATGCATCACAGCCAAATGACGTCACTTTAGTCCTTTTATTAGCGATTGCAATAAAATAATGTGAATAAATGTAATTATTTATTGTACTGACATAAACCAGAAACTAATGTAACATACCTAATAACAAAAATAACATTAAAGTTTAAATGCGGAACATAACATAACATAATAACATTCTGAAACTAAATTCTATGAATGATTATAAGTCAGCAGAAGATTCATGCAAAGAGTGTATCATAGGAAAGGCAACTTTGCCATCGTTAGTTGGAATAAGAAAACACTTCGCGCTAATGTGCGAAACTGAATGTACTTCCAATTTTTCTGAAATGTGAGACACTACATACACATTCAATGTTTTAGAATCAATGGGGTATAAATAAAAGGATTCCTTTAATGAAAACTTGTGGACTAAAATTAAAGTACTATTTTGATCCATTATGATATTTTGAACTTCGTAAATATCATTATCTTGCGCGATGTAATAACAATCGGATACACTATGTGATTTTATTGACAAAGTAAAACTTTTATACTTTAACTTTTTATACTGTCTATATGAACTAAATTTATCTGGTAGTGGACCTTGTAAATGTAATTTATAACACTCAATGTTACCGACCTCTGTTTTTTGTGGAATTACAACAAAATTCAATTCATGAAGACGACGATATATTTGTGCTAATACATTTGTTGGAGATTTTATTAATTTTTTAAGTTTCCCTAAACAGTTTTCAAACACAAATGCAGAAAAGTTATCGAGACCACCAAACCTAATAACATCATCGGTTAAATGGCATAAAGTGTGGACATTATATACAAGAAATTCTATACCATACAAATTTTTAGAGTGGGTCACAAACAGATTTAAGAATTCTTTACTATAGTGTAAACATTTTTTAAAGTATACTTCTGACAAAAGTATGGTAATTGCAGCATGAAAAAGAAGAAAATGTTCATACACTGCCACATCCACGATACCCTTTAAGACAACTGGTCCCACATATAACAAAAATGTTCTTAATTCTGTAGCTTTCCATCTGCACAGATCAGTAAGACTTCTAGGCTTTCTATTAAATTCAACCGGGACATAATTGGAGAGAGATAAAAGATGGTCAGATATAAGTGTAACATTTTGGTTCCGTAATCTTACTTTCGGTGGCCCTACAGTGATCCAAGTGTGCAGAAGTTTACGCATCACTCCAAGACACACATTGTGCATGTAATCCTGGGGGAAATTACTAATCATATTAATATCTAACTGTTCTAAAGGAGATTGCCCAATGTGATGATCTTCATCTAATTTTAACCTAAAGGAACTATCTGATCTTCTTTCAGCATTAATGTTTGTAAAAACCACACGATGATTGTGATACTCTCCCACGTCACAGCATTTATCGCAAGAGGAATAGCCACTATGCGTTTTAACACACTTTATGAAAGCTCTTGCTGGAGCGTCGCAAACAAAACTGTGAATTTTAATAGAAAACTTTTTACCATTAAGCATAGTTCCTTCACTTACAAGAATTTTAAGTTCCTTCACAAAATCATTAAGATATACAGAAAGTGGAGTTGGTTTAGAAGAACCACAATATAAACCAATAACAAATGGAGAACTAAAAACATTTTTTATAACCCCTAATATAGGCCACAAATTGATGTCAGAGCTATGAAAGATAGGCAATCCATCAATGTTAAAACTTAATTCTAATGTATCAATACCATTTAAAGATAATTTAGCACAAACAGATGGTAACACCTTCATTATTCCAAAATAACAAAATTCGCCTTTATCTAATTTCTGGGTTGACAACTGTGTTACAGGAGTCATCAATAAAGTTCGGCTATCTAATGGGAGAGTAGGGTGGTGAGGTGATAAAATATGAAGCAATTCTGTTAGTGCACCTCGCGGTATATTATGTTTAAATGTCCAATTTCGTAAATCGTCAGAAAGTGTGTCTTCACCTTTATATGAATATTCTGCAGACTTATTACTAGACTCAAATTCAAATGCTCTATTAGAGGTAGACAAATCATTTGTAGATACAGGAGAGATACTAATAGCAATTTGAGATATTTCATTATTTTGATTTGTGGAAGTAGAATTATTTAAGACAGTATCTGAGTTTTCCTTATTTATTAATTCTTGGCGCAATTTTATTACTCTACGGTAAAACTGCCTTTTACCTACAAGATCTTTATATTGCTTAGACATGATTTAAAATTCATGTACTACGACGTTCTGCCAATTTAACACGTTCTGGTGCATGTTTGAGCCAATTTTTAATCGCAGTGTCAATTTCCTTTTCTGTGGTGTGTGCCGACACCCTCTTTATCGAATCTGCGATAAAATATAAACGTATACAAACACATTAATAATGGGGAATGTCATAAGAATTTCAGACACAAATAGTTTATACATATAGAAAAATTTACTATTTGTATTTGAAATATTTGACATTTTTTCATTGTCTGTCAACTTATAACCTTAACTCTTAACCGTCTTAACCTACATGACTTGCATTAATAATGTTTATAACTTACCAATAATTGCTTGTCTTAGATGTAAATCTTTAATAGCAGTCTTATTTGATCGCTTTCCACAAAAATTATATGTGCTTGCTAAACCGTCATCAAATACATAACGTAACATTACGTTTACCCTGTTGTTGACATCTCGGCCCCCTAAACTAGACAGGAACACTGACTGCAATAATTATAATAATAAATCTCAAATAGGCACATCAAACATTAAACAATACCAAAGAATCTAAATTTTCCTTTAACCCTATATAATTTTCCAATTCTTCAACATGATTATTATTCCTTAAAGGAAATGAAACTGGAAACTTGTCAGATAAACTGCGTGGAACTGGGGCTGCAGTTGATTGGGACCGTATCCAAGCAAGGATTTGATTGTTCTGCTCTTTTATTTGCAGAGTAACAGTGATGTAAGTTCTTGGTGCTTACCTAAACAAGTGGCAAGTAAATACACAGCAAGCAAGCAAAATAATTAACTTACGATCATATTGAGCCGTTGCGGATGTACTTGGAATATCATAGCTACTTGCAGTTGCTATACCTAAAAAGAGATGTGTAAAAACTATACCTACTTTAGATATTTCATATTAAAAAAAATTAACTGAATTTGTTGTCTACAAATCAATAGATTGAAAATATAAATACCTTCAATGTCATTTCGGCTATTTCTTGAAACCGTTACTAAACAAATGATTTAAGTATATACTATTGACGGACACTTATTGAAAAATTACCTAATGGTTCGTTAGTTGCTGAAGTTGGACTCTCACTGTTCAAATTCATCCGTGGTGGACGTTTTAAATTGGAAGATTTTTTTTTATTTACATTTTCTTCATCACTACTTCCATAGGAAAATCGCCTAGGAGCAGTTCGCTTTCTTTTTAATGAACTATCTTCATCCGACTGTATGTCGGAGCTAAATTCTAGCTTCTTAATTTTTTTTTTGGCCACTTCGTAATTATCTAAACAACAACACTACAATAAATAGCTACACTATAATTTAAAAATTACGTACCACTTTCAAAGTAGATTTTTGAAATGGAAAATAACTCCCAGTGGTCTTCTGGCTCATCCCCACTTTTCAACAGCTTATCATAAACGTTTTGTTTTTTACACGGAGGCCAATAAACCTCCGTTTTCCTGGGGGTTAGCCACTTTTGATTTACTACTGCTAGTGCACCGTCTTGTGCAAATTGGACACCTATGAAATCCATTATAGGTTTTAATGCTACAAACATAAAAACAAAACATGTGCAATCATTTTAAATGAGCAAAACAATCCGCTTAAATAAATTTATATAGGTAGAATTGTATTAAATTTGATTAAATATGAGGTTAGGATCCTGTTTTGACTGCTAGATAGATCAAAAACTTTACAAATTTAGTTACCTACATCGAATTTCTAATGTACTATAAAATGCATTACATACCTCTTATATATATCTGCAACCGAAATTTAAAAATAATACTGGAGAAAAAACACAAAAAGGATTCAACACACAATAACAAATAACAGAAGTGAACGCAATTAAAGGATTTAACCGCCAAAACCATCGACATATAGAAATGGACTGCGCGTAGTTATGCTAAGCCGGGATACTGCAGGCGAGAGAGAGGGTAAACGTGGAGGCCTAGTTCTAGCTTTTTCTATCGCGTATCTATTGGTCGCTGTATTCCCATTGCATTCCCATGAAAATGCAGCAACCAATAGATACGCGACAAATAAAGCTAGAACTAGGCCTCCACCTTTACCCTCTCTCTCACCTGCAGTATCCCGGCTTAGCATAACCACGCGCAGTCCATTTCTATATGTCGATGGCCAAAACATACAATGGCCGTCACATGCACATATTTGTACGCGTGCGCAAGCGATGAATAAGATGGATGACTGCTAAATTTAGCGCGAAAATTATACCTTGTATATACTAAAACATGAAAAATTATAGATATACTGGCTACGCGGAAAACGTTGTTGCGCAGTCACCTTACATCTGCATACAAATTCTATAATGACCCAAAACGAACGTCTTTAAGACGTGTATGACAATGACGTTACAAGTACGTCAAGCAATAGAGGTCATTATCACGTGCCATCATGGACATGTACTACGGCCGACGAAATTAGTACGTCTTTAGGACGACATTGACCACTTATGACGTCCTTTTGCTAGCTGGGGTACTTGTAATCAAAACTAGGTAATCAAAATTCAAATGAAAGAAATTAACAAATAATATGTAACTTAAATTATTTTGAAGGCGAAAAGCAAACTTGCATAAAATCATAAAAACGATAAAAAATAACTCTTAACAATAAATATAATTAGCTGTACCAAGGAAGCATTGATTATTATTAATCTAATCGTAGGAAAGGAACTAGGTATTTGTTTATTAAATTATGGAAAACTAAAGTCACTATAAAGTACTTACAAACGGGAAAAGAAATTTCCTAAATCCAATTGTGTAATCCTTCATATTGCGAAATTAATTGAAAATCAATGCACGTCTTACCTTTTACAGTAGCTTCTTGCAAAATAGAAATTTTTGGTTTACAAAGACGTGCCCATATTACACTTAATGGGTTGGCTTTCAGCTCTTGGGTATGAGCGTCAGTAGATGTTATGCGAAGTACATTTGAACTACAGCCTACAATGATAACACCAATTCGTTACGTCCGGAAAAGTAAAAAACGAAATAATTAATAGGCTGTGTCTATTGGCACTTAATAAACGCGAAACGCGAACTCGAAAAACTACAAAAACTACAAAAAACGCGATACGCGAAATACAGTGTTGCCGGTGGCAGGTTCGCTACGCGAACCTGTTTTCAAAAAAAAACTTAAGAGGTCCTAACAACGATTCAATATGCTTCGCCCCCATGTACACAGAGGTCCGCCCTCACACGAAGGTTTTTACAATGGTCTATAAGAACCATCGGCGTATTCGCGTTTATTAAGTGCCAATAGACACAGGCTAATTAATAAGTAGTTCAAATGTACTTTTTTTGATACCCAAGAGCTTAAAGCGTACCCACTTAATGATATTCTCAAAAAATAGTGCACTTCTAAACATAAATGCGACAAAACTATTAGCACTAATATAACAGCAACAATATCACAGAACATTATAATTGTTAAGTTAAGTATTTGATTTTTGTTTCGGAATTTATTTAATTAACGCCATTAAATGCCAAAATTAAAGCCATTTCTCTAGAGTAACGTTGATGTCAAAATTTCACGTAAAATCGATCATCTGAACGCTTGCGTAACACATCTCGCGATTATGTACCCGTACGTTTTTAAACAAAAGTTAAGTTAGTCATACGTTTCGAAGAAAGTATATAAGGAACACGATACACTTAAACAAGGAAACTAATAAGCGCAGCAACTTTTTTTGCCTATTCCGTATTATAAATGCATCACACTGTTGGAACGTTTTGGGAATAAATAATAGGATCGGTGGATACCTATGTGCGAACTTGCAAGTGATTCCTGATGAGGGCTTCGACGGATATAGGTATTCGTTGTTGCTCTTTTTATGGCTTTCATGTTTCGCAATTGTTCAAAAGAAAAACCTACATGACTTTTGAATTAAATAATTAGTAACAATTAAAAAATAAATAAACAATTTTCTTTTATTTTCTATCAGGCTAGCAGAGCTTAATGGAGGTCAATATAACGTTAATTTATGTTAAAATAATTCTTTAATTTCGAACGATACACAAACATGTATTGTTGGTTTCATAAACACGCAGAAAAATAATCTATATAGTTTTTATTTTTTTAATCATTTACTCTATGCGTTAGAGGTGAGAAGATTGTTTTATCTAACAACCATATACAGGTGATCCAACGAAAACTATACATCAGGGTTTTGGATAAAAATAGGGCGGATGTTAAAAAATGGACGTCGATTGTAGGTTGGAGAGAAACTCTTGTACCGAGAAGTGAACAACCTCTAGAATTTGATTCTGATTGGAAACCCTCATGAATTCTTTATAGTCATCAGTGGTCTGCAGAATTTGGAATTCAAATGACTGAGACTTCAGCGACATTTTTTGAATTAAACCTGGTTAACATGTACAAACTAAAAAACAAAAATTGTTCAGTTGACAGTATGTGAGAGTACGTGCCACCATTATAGTGGTCTGTGGTACGTACTGTCGAATCAATTTGTACTGGCACAGAGTACCCTACCAGAGGGGAAAGCTAGCCTTCCCGCTAAAACATCGGTCGCCATCTTATTAGTATGGTACTGGTGAACGTGGACAGGGGCGTAGCTATAGATAATTTTCGGGGGGGCTACATGAGAGTTCGTCAGGTCGAGTCAACTATCCCCAATTCGGTAATGAGAAAATTTACGGCTGACCATGTGATTCACAATTTAGTGCAGAATGTTAACTTATTTCGTAACATTCGTTCCTCCTAAAGTATGCCTAAAAATTTATCAGGTTAGCGTTAAAGGATGCGATGACTTATTTGTTCAACTCAAGATTGGTTGCGAACTGATTGTATGGATTTAAAACGTTATTTGTTTTTTTGATGGTAATTGTTTTTTGGATATTATGTATGTAGTATCACAGACTACATGGTATATATATTGTCTATGGTAGTATGTAAATTTGAGGGTTCGAGTAGCAGGTTGGAAGTACCAGAGATAAAGCTAGTTTGAGGTAAGATTAATGGGCGTAATGGAGAGTATCTATGGGGTGATCGGGAGATTTTTCTTCTAAATAGGATCAGTGAATGGACTGGAAAGAGCAGTGGAGGATTCACAGTGTTGCAACAGGGGTTTCAAATATACTGGGAACGTGAAAGAAACTGTAGAAATAATCATTTCTCTTTAGATCCATTTTCTGTTAAACAAAAAAATTAAAGGGAGATTCGCCAGAATAGCATCACACATCACCATGCGAGTGTGCTTCTTTATTCGTGTACAACGAGCTGCTAGTTCAAAAGGAAACTTAGCTATTTGAATGGTGAAAATCATGTTACATTAACTTATTACATTGAGGGTAGTAAACATACGATTTTTAGACGATCTGGTGAAAGCTTTACTTACAATTATTTTGGAGCCTTTCGAAAAATGGAAAATGTTCAAAAGCCACCAGATATAGACAATGATAGGATGCAGTGGACAAGTACAAGTTTCAAGTTAATTATTTTACGTAAGTACCACAATTTCACCTAATACCTACGCTTGTTTTTAGGGCATTGACTCAATTTATCGAAATATTGGGAACTATAGTAGTTTTATTTTTATTGACGTTTGCGCAATAATCATGTACTTATCGTGTAAAGTTAAAGTTGTACAATAGCATGTCAGTTTGCATTTTGCAGTGGTTAAAGTGACATTATGTTATTTTAAAGGCGAGTTTCAAAATATCTAATAATAAATCCAAAGTAATAAGACATAAAGAAGGAGTGTATAATTCATTTTGTGCCAATTTCAGGAAGGAGTCGCAGACTGCATAAATTCTGGAATGGAAGCTGATGAAGCACACGTTTTGAACTGTTCAGAAAACGCTGGAAACTTTGATTAGCAGAGTACCAAGAGAAGAAATTCGCTAGGTGAAGCCGAGGTAAGTTTAGCATATTTTTTATTAGTTTGTTTAACGTTTACCTCAGAACATAATGCCTGATTACCTATTTGGTTCACACATTACCGTTCAGAACTTTTAATAAGTTCTAATCAGTATATTTTCGTCCTATACTTTTGACCATCTTCCAGTCTGTTTTTTTAGAGAAAGGCCTAAATAATATAGACCATGAACTGTGGTAAATTGATATCTCTCGTAAGATACTAAACGTTTGACATTTTGTGTTTGTAACTTGTAAGTACAATAAGTATCAAAACCGAAACCGCTGGTCGACCTGAAATAATAATAATAATAAGTAAAACACTTGATGATTTTTGAAAAAAGTAACAAATTTAGTATTGAAGATCTACATTGATCGTCACGTCAAATCAACCTAAATTAAGTGCTTACTAGGCAATTAGTTCGTCTGCTCAAGACCTTCATCGCGATGTTAAGAAATAGATTGAATATGTGGCATGGGTCTACAAAGATTATGTATTTAGCTAATGATAAACATTTTCACACCTTAATCAAGGTTAACACCGAATTAATTAATTTTTTTGAAATCGCCCTGTAGTTATTTTCATTGATGAGAAAGTATAACATTTATAAATCTTTTTGGGCCAATTTCCAATGGTTTCTTTCCTGTTGATAACTTTAAAAACGTGAATTAAATTATTAGGATCCAATTCAATTAAATTACATTGTCTTTATTTAATTACACTCTATTGTTTAAAAAGTAAATGATTTGCGAATGTTTTAAATATTAATGTGTGGCGTATGGCATAATACTTAAACGAATCTTTTACGTACATACATAAAATTGATACTATGGAAAAGAGTAATTTGATGAATTTTGTCTCCTAGAATTTGAAACAGGTGTGAGTATCTATGTAAAAGGTAAATTTGTATTTTTGGTTAATTTATCATCATATTTTGATAATAAACCCAAGAGGTTTGGCCTTTTTCCTGAATATGAACCAACCTGTAGAATGTTTCATCAGACGTTATGATTCACCATTAGACGGTGTACCTACGTGGTATGTTTATTATATGTATGAAAGTGCTTTCTTGCGAGAAAACACAAGGTCGGGCCACAAACAGCAACTGAAAATTTTTCCTTCTGTTTTAATAGTCCAGGAAATAAATTATAAAATTGACTGATTTTTACAACAGCCGTTATACGGTGACATTTTTTTTTTTTTTGAATGAAATTTCTCTTTTAATCCGGGCCCTTTTGGCTCCGGAATTTATATAATGTTTGTTATAATGTTTCAACTTTAATTATTGTTTTGTTTTAATTATGTGATCTTCACCCCTTTGACATTCAATTTGTGATGGAATTTTGTATCGTTAGTTTAATTTAGAATCAATTTGCTTGAAAATGAGACTAGGATGTCTCGAAACATGTCGCATTCATAACTTAAATTTAAACTGTTAATTAGTCAAACTTTACTTCGGTTTCTTCACCTTTGTTGAAGGTTAATAACGAGGTGTTTTTACTTATAAAAATATTTTCCGATTAATGCTGGATTGTCACCCACGTGAAAGTGAGTAGCGGAGTGCCTCCAATTAATTGTTTTACTTCATTACCCGTTAGTGTTGCCGATTAATTTCGGGGCTAATGTTTCAGTATACTTGTATACTTATCTTAAAAAACATAACCACTCACCCCATCCTTCGATTCATCTAAGTTTTGACTTAATTCTCATATTAAATTCATTGTCAAGGGGAGGTACTAAGTAGTTTTATTTATTTTTATTGTAATATATTATCATACTTACACGTTATCCTCTTGAAGTATATGAAATTTGATGACAATCGTAGAATTTAACTTTAACAACAATCACTAACAAATTATTGCAAGTAATATAATTATAATATAATTATCACACAAAATAGAATGCACAGAGTATCTCACGAACACGTGGTTTACTAAAAAATAACCGTTAAAAATGATGCCGATAAGAATAACAGCAGCAACTACATTCGAGAAAATTTCCCGGAGATGAGCTTTGTACCCTCGGTTTCTGAGCCCCGGGTACGCGGTAGATCTTTTTTGACATCAGATTCATGATCAGCGACCCCGAAAACCCCGAGTAACGCAATTTGGCGGCTTTTATTTACATATAACCGAATTAAGATTTTTTTTCTTTGGATCTAAAAAAATGGATCCGAAAAAATGCATTTTTCGCCCATAAAAATGCAATTTAGCCCCTCTACAAAATTAGTGAATGTCGTATTTTTTCTACATTTCATGACGAATCCAACGCGCCCAAGCACATTCAATTCCCTCTTACTGCCAAAATTTTCGACAGTTTGCCCTTTTTTTGTGCTAATTTTCCTGGACTATAATACTTGCTGTGAGTCATGAGAAATGTATCGTAAGAGCTATTTATCAAACTGTGATAAACTGATGAAATTTGTTATGTCACTGACTTTTGAATTTTCTGTCATTTGCTAAAATGTTTGTTGCGAAGTTGATAAAAGCAATATTGACGGTAGGTACTCTGTCAAATATCATTTATGTGCTCCAATAAGTTGTAATACAGGGGATTCAAATCAAGGGATGCGGTAGGTTATGAAACAAGATCCTCCTCATCCTATTCAGTGTTGCGGCACTGTGCTTTTTAGAAATTCTTTCGCTGTTGCACCAAAATGTAGCGATGCACAGGTTAAACTACACATTTTCTTGCTATTGGAATCTTTGAGCAAGAGAGGCAAACTATTTTTCAAAAGTGGTACCGCGTATGGTACCTAATGGGGTGTCATAAAGTCCTCCCCCTCCCATATTGAGTGAGTGAAAACGGTCGCTGTGTCTTGATTTTTTGGAGTTTAACGATTTAAGGATCCTGTTTTTCTTATGTCATTAAATACATTACATGCCTACCATTTCTTCATTAGAAAATTCACTATGTATTATTAAAAATTGTAAAGCACTGTTTAAGCCATTAGGTAATACAAAAGTGATTTTTTATCGATAGTGATTGATACAAGAGTAGCTTTTTTGATCTTTACCATTATGATATCATATTGGCCAAATTTCGAAATATATAAAAGTTCTGACGACTTTATGTTTCTCACAACTCACAACCTACGCCTCTGAATATTTTCAGATCTCATTTTTTTGCATTTGAACAGTTATGCTTCAAATTTTCTCAATTACTGTAATTAGGGTTTAATGGAATTACTTTAATTTCAATCTTAAATGTTTGTACTTACAGTTAAATAAAATTACATTAATTTGCTCATGGGTGCCGGCGAGAAGAAATATTTTTCATGTTTTAAGTAACAAAAACATAATAAGTTGATTTATTTTGTCATTATTCGATCACTATGGTATTGAATTTCACAAATAACGAAAAGGCTGATATGTTATTAAGACATTAAACTATTGTTTATTTATTAAATAAATTTCATATCAAAATTTGAAATTTATACATTGTTGAATTCAGAAAAATTTTCTCTTTTTGAAATTATAAAAAAAAATTGTTGTCGCTATTTAAAAAAATTTTTTTTTGTTCACCAAAAATGGCTCAACAAAAAAAATGTTTTATTGCCCTATAATAAAATAGAATACGTAATACTCAATAACTTTCAATTTAAATGTTTTTTCCTTGTTATTAGTTTAGGAAATATCGTCTGGACATTGCAAGCCAAACCACCCTGTGCTAATTTTGCATAAATTCCACTTATAGAGTAATAATAAATTAATATCACAGTTTGATAAATGATAGGTAGCGGGTAGCGGTATTTGTAATTACATAAATGTAAATTGTAATTAATACTTTTCGTCTTAAATTGACGTTTAAAATATTGTTGTAGCAGCCCGAACGCAAAATTCCAATATGAAATTTTCAAAAAAATCCCCCTCCTCCCCTCTTACGATTACAATTTTTAAAATAATATCTAATTTCCTATAATTATCCCGTGTAGTTAAAGCGTCGCAATTATATTTTTTAAATTAGCAATCTCGTATTGATCAATGAAGAATTGAAGAACACAATTAGTGCAGAAGAAGGATGATTATTCCATAAAGCAGCAGTAATAATATAAAATCGACTACTTCCGATTTCCGAAACAGATGTACGACGTGTGGCAACAGCAGGTACCATTCACCTGTAAAAGAATAGTGTACGTTGTATTTATGTATAGTTAATTCGATGAGTTCAAAGGCCTAACGCCCTGCATGCCTTGTACTTAAGCCGACTACTTTAATTACACAGCACATTCGTTGTCAATACCTCGACAAGCTATCATCTATTATGCTAAAACTCGAACTAGATATAGACCTGATAATGTTGTTATGTTCAATAGTCTTAGCATCGATCATTGTTTTATTTCTTTTCATCGATATTCAATATTTTGTGCGCAGTATCTTTGTCTTGGTATGGGGAAGAATATTCGAACTGAGGAAGAAGCCCGATGAACTTACTACAATTTACGGTGAGCGACAAAAAATAAATTGTTTATTTATAATGAGTGATGGTACGTTTTTAAGGTTTGTGCACAACAAGCGATTTGGATATTATTTTTAAACACATGAATAATGCACGATACGTACGCGAATTAGATTTTGCCCGTTTCCATTTTTACGATAGAACCGGTATCTACAAGGCAATTATCGGTAAAAAGGGGAATATCTTACAAAGTGCGTGCATTATTAGATATAGACGGACAATTCCGTTATTTACAATGTATAAAATTACAACTAAGGTTTGTTTTTACTAAACGATGCGTTGGACGGATGTAAATGGTTCGTTTCCAGATTGTTTATTGGGATGAAAAATCTGTATATTTGGAGCAACAGTTCATAAGCCTAAAGGACAACTTTATTAAAGCCGTTGTTTTCAGCAAACAGGGTGTTGTTGGTGTAAATGCTTCTGAAATAATTAATGACCTTTTGAAAAAAGAAGACAGTTACCGTCCTGAAAAAACTGAAGAACTGGAACACTTTATTTCATGTTTAGACGCTTCTAGTATGAGATTGCGGAAAAAAGATGAATGAACTGTTTTTTTTACCGTCAGTACGGTTAGCCACTATGTAAATATAATAGTTTTTAACCACAAAATGATACGAAGTAGTATGGTAATGGTGTCATAGTTATACGTTGATAGGCCATCTTCAGAAAACACTGGTGTTTTACCAAACCTTTACTTTTCAATTTCGTTTAATAGCGATTAATCAACTTACATGTTATGCCTTCCGTCTGGTAACAGTAAATTGCTTTTACCGGTTGTCATTGTAAACCAGTGTCTAAAGTGGAAATGTTATAAAACAATCAAAAATGTAGTCTCATTATTTATTCTCATAATGACTATCTTATACATACTTAGCATTTAATGTTAATAATGCCACAGTCATGCGATCAAATTGGTACAATAATCGATTTAAAAATAGTCGATTAGACCGGAAACTCGTTGTATGGAAATATTATAGTGTACAGGTATGTTGATTGAAGGTCAAGTTAGCATTCCATTATGAATATGATCTTCACTGGTGATAACGTCTACCAACGTTACATTCACCTCTTTTGCTTTCAAAAACGCTCTCTTCTAAAATGGCCAAAGCTCCCCTATTATAGTCCCAATCCCAACATCCCCAAGTTCTATTTTTGATTTTCGTCTACTGTGATTTGTCTGTGTTTTTTCTTTTTTACTTACCTAATTCAACACGAGCTCCAATTTTTTGAGATTTCACCTCATTCCTTTACCTTACACCTTACATTATAAACGTTCAATTAATTATCGACATCGCACTTTAATTTATGGACCAGATTTTTTTTGTTCCAATGATTATTCTATTCGCAACAAAAGTGATTTTTATTAATTAAAAACGAATACCCCTGTTTGAAAATACCTATTAAAGATTAATTACCTACCCTTTAAAGTAAAATATTTATATTTTTTGTTATGTACCTACCTACAGTTGAATGAAATAAGAAAAAATGCAATTTAATTGAATTTACATCCAATTAGATAATTCAGAGCTTTAAATTATTATTCGAGCAGGATCTGAAACGAAACATCGGTCCTTGATTGATAGGAATTTGCTTGTGCAGATGGTTTATATTTACAAGAATAGTGCTTACTTGGATGGTACTATTATAATGTAATTACTAATTATAGTAGTAATATGCGATCAAGGATTACCTACCTTAATAAAGGGGAGGCATCTACGCTGAACGATCTTTGGTGCGAATAGCGCCTACTATACTGTAGGTACGACCAAAGACCAATATGCTCTTTGGTACGACATAGGTACTCCCTAATTATGAGCAATATTGTTGTACAATTAATTCGCACGTAATTTTCTTAGTGAACGCGAGATGCATTTTTAGATATCTTAATTTTGCTAAACCTTCGCAATTCTCATAAAGGTTCACACCAATTATTATTATTAGTTAATTGTAAATATTCTTAGAATCGTACTCCCTAGTGATTAATTACTAACTCAATCATTTGTACTTAATGAAGTACGAAGGTAGGTACATTTCTCAACTGTACCTACTTTTATTAAGCCCTTATTAACACACAACAGACATGACCAGATTTACGTACAATACCTGCATAAAAAGTGTGTATAAAAGGAAACCGTTTATTTTTTCGAATAATGCATAATTAATAGATTTAAAACTATTATGTACTCCTTAACCGGCGTAAATTTTATTACATTTGAGAATAATCTATAATTCGGGAGACCTAAAATGTCCAGCATAGGATACCGATTTAAAAATCCATACTTGAAGACCAAAGTGAGTTCTATTTTTTGGAAGGAACCAGTCATTAGAATTAGAAGACATGTTTTATAATTACTTCTAATTATACTTTTGAGGAACATCATTTATCTTTGCATCGAACATTGTGCTAAATAGTAGGTAATGAAATTGTAAAATATTCAACTTCAAAGGCGCAAATGTTAGAGCCTTAGATTTTTGAGTTGCACAAATTGCTGTATTTAAATTTTCATTAATTAAACACAAAAGCCGGTGTTTGGAAAAATTACGTTCGTTTATTATATTCAGTAAAGCTTATTTGGCTATTCTAAGGTTAAATATTTATAAGAATCGTCTGTCATGTATTCGGAGATTGTTTACTTTTCAATTAATAGAGCAAAGCAAAATTAAATAAAGGATGCAATGTTACTAAATTTTCCCTTAAATCTTTAATTAAGATCTTTAAAGTATCACGACGACAGACTGATGGTTCTTGGAAGATTTAGCGATTGAAACGAATTAACATGTAATTATTAATTTTCCAGTCTTATTATACTTAAGTTGGCAGTTCTAATTTTTGTACTGGCTAATTAATATCTTGACACAGAGTATCGTAGGGAGACATGTGGGGCGTGAACTGTTTTTTCTTTTTTATGTGAATAGCGTCTAACAACTAAATGAAATATTCTAATTCCTAATTCACTCGTATGTTACTATTATTAGAAGGTTGTACCTAGTACTTGTAATATTCTTAGATTCCTAATTCTAATTGATCAATTGCTAATTCATTCTTCTGTACAGGCTGAATAGGGAATAGCTAATTAATTAGGAGTAACATTTCTCTAACGGAATAATGGTGGTACAATGAGCACCTAATAGCGACTAATTAGAATAAACACCTGTTTATTCGATTAAGGCTTATTTTTCTTACTAATTAAACTCATACTTATGTTGGTACCATTTTCAAGAGAAATTAGGTGTGTAGACGTTACATTACGACGCAGATATGGCGGGTTCGATCCCTGAGCAATCCAGAAAAACCTCGATCTCTTTTCTTTCTACTTCGGCGTCAACTCAGCCTCTATAAAATGAGTACCTGGGGATTTTCTCTGCGGTAATAATAGATGGCTAAAGAGTGTAATACAACACACAAGAATCGAAGATGTTCTAAAAACGGCACTGTTATGATTATTAAACTATAGTAGTTTCGTCTTTTCTAGAGGTTTTTAATGATTTAATCACCAACAAATACAGTTTTGTTGAAACGAAGTAAAAATGTTTTAATTCCCTTTTATGGCAATTTGGGTCTCTATCGTGGCAAATTAAGAGCGCATTTTGACATCCAGACAAGACAATATGGAACCACTTCATCTGTGACTGACAATACAACATTATAGATTCCTACTGCTTGGTGTACAATAATCTGGTTAAAAATAATACATTCGAGCGAGACTGGTTGCATATAAACACCGATGATAGGTAATCCAGACCAACATATTGTTTACGTTTACGGATGTCTATACACTGCTCACTCCACCATAACATTTTTAATTTTCGCTTCCTTGTCAACCCTTTTTATTATGTCTATAAAATTTGTAGTAAAATCTGTTTTGCACATTTCTCATAGAAGTTTCAGTACCCGTATCCCTTATACGTAGAGCAAGTTCCAACACGTCTCTACATATCTCTGAAATTCATCTCCATATCCGCTCCAGACCGCCATCTCCTGTTCACTCCTCCGGCTAGGACGAAAGTGGACTTCCGTAAATCATAAATAGACCGGGTAATTTACACAAATATTTCCTTTCTTTTTCCTTTTTTCTAAAAAAAAAATCGTTTGGTGTATCATTATTGTATGTTGTAAATTTGACCTCAACAACATCTTTAATGTAGTACTCTAAAAGGTTTCAAAAAGGCACTCAACTGATCTATTTTTCATCTGCATTTCATCTGTAATGTGTACTGCAACTAAATTGAAGGAGTGAGTACCAAATCATTCTTCCCTAGTATTTTTGTTTAAAGCATTTTCTACTTTCCGACCATATTCACGATCTATATACGACCGTGGACCATATTAGCATCATTATCGTGCTACACCTTCCATTTTGGCGATATCTTATATCTATACAGGATTATCTTTGATCATAGGGCAAATTACTCTTAAGGTACCTTACCTTCTTAGCAATTTTGTGGAGGAACTCATTTTGGTTTTTTTTTCTGGAAATATTAGGTTAGTCGATTTGTCCATTTGTATGCCGCTCAATATATGCCGGTGAGGAATTTACTGTAGTGAGATTGTAAATTTTTTACTACTTGAATTACCAATATTAGGAAATTTAATGAGATTCTTCCTTTTGTACTTGATCTTGTCGTTCAATTCCCCCCCTTTTACAGAGAATGTTTTATAGTCTTCTAGAAGCAGAAGCAAAAGATGGTTTTATGAATTTTCATTTCAGGTAATTTTTCTATTTCACATTCCCTTCTTCTTTTGATAGAAGTCTATATAATTTACAGAATATACAATACCAAGTATTTTTACGTTCGATATAACAACCATAGAGTGTGCCTTTTTATCGTTACAGTACCATTGCCAAAAGTATATTTACCTACTCACCTGTGAAAATATTTTACACCGAATTTGATACCGTTCGACTATTTAACAAAAAAATAATGAAATAATGAAAGTGGAAAAAAAAATAAAAGCAACACAAAGTCATAGACGATTAAGCCTAAAGGCGAAATCTTTTCGATTGCCATGTAACGGGGATCGTGCATATACGACGAAGATATATTACTTTGCGTGTCTTTGATTGTGGCGGGTAAAATAATGTAGAGGGTCTTTTCTTATGGATCCGAAGTTATGAAAGGCTGTACCTACTGTCCAGGAGTTTGTAACCATGTGAGTTGGCTTTTTGATTTTTCAGTAGGGCGGCTATTAATCATGACTTCGATTTTATTAGTGGTCAATCGTTAACTTTTTATTTAATTTTGTTAATATGGACATTTAATTTTAAACTTGTTTTTGGGTTGCAGCCTCTTCCATATTGGATGGTAGTCCCTCATGCTTCTCTCAGGATTATTGTCACCAACATCACACACAAGCGGCGCATGACACCACAGTGCGCTGTTTCCAATTTCTGTGCATCACAAAGCTGTAAACGGTAAGTAGGTATACATAATTTCTTTAGAATTTCCTCCTGTGAAATTTGGCATTTCCTATGACATCCCTATATGCATTCTGTATTTGTTTTTGAAATGTGGCTACCTTCTACGTCATCTAAAATAAGCGTTTGTGACGTAATCTTACCTTGAACATGACCATACTTTTCACTCAACAACATGACATTAATGGATATTTGTGCAATCAACGTTTTACGATTTACGAGTGAATAACTTTATGAATAATTATAACTGTTTGACAGACAAAGTAAACTTTAAACATTAAATACTACCTATAGTAATTGGCCATAATATGAATATATCGGTCAACTCAACTTCATTGAAAAGAAGTAGATACTAATATCAATAATTACTTCATTATAATTAACCATAATAATATGATTCATATTTTAATTACGTGTGCAAATACAGTGTAATAATTATTAAAAGAAAGTGCACTTAATTTCTTTTCTAACGGTGTCAAGGTTGATGTCATTCAAAATAAAAGGGGACAAAAGTATAATAGATGGAAGATGGGAATATGTGGTCTTTATAGAACAATAGAAAAATTTGTCCGAAGTGAAAAAAATTCGAAATACGAAGATAGGTGAAAGTATTTTTGGTCACAACGTATCTACGTATGATGGTGAAAGGTTTTGTAGCAATAAAATTAAGATCACTGTGACAGATCCATATAATTTTGAATGAAATTTAGTTTAGTTCAACTTTCCCCCAGCCCAAAAGTTTTCGTAGTTATTATCTACATAAAATCTCCATAATGTCATAAACATTTTAATACTGCCATAATGTAAAGGTTGAAAGTGTAAATTTCGTTAGATATTATTTGAATGCCCTTTATGGTTCGTTTCGGATCAAAAATTTATGACTTAATTTCAACGTTGCTCTAGCGGTTTTTTACAATCCAATACACCTTCATTAAATACGATGCATATCATTGAAGGAGATATTCGTGCAAGTGGAGCAAAACAGATCGTAGGGTGGTGCAGAATAAAAGAGGCAAGTGGAAAAATGGAAGAATATTGCGTTTCATTCCTCCACCACCCCTGACTGTAGTGGTTCTGGAGACGGGTTTCCAGAGGCTCTTCAACTAAAGAACAGAAACATAAGTATGAGTAAATAGTCTTAGGAATAAATGCAGTTAGGGTGCTGTGAAGGACGCTTTGGGGGGTTCAGATGATGACAAATGTTATATGAAGCAACAAGCAAGTGAGGAAACTCCTTGAGAAAATTTTGGTATAGAACAGCTATTGTGGAAATCGAACTAACGAACTTCCGAATTAGGGCTGAACGTAGTCCTTTGGGGTAAGCAAGTGTAAAAATATTTCTAATAAAGGAGAGCACTGAGCAAGTTTCTAGATATGCAACTAAATGAATCTATTGGGCATCTGGTAGACGTGCCCACATCGAGGACGAAGCATAAGAGTTCATAGGACCAGGAGACGAATGGGTGAAAATATTAAGACCTGGAATTTGTTTAAGTTGATAGAAATAAAAAAAGGCACGTAGGAGAAGTTATGTCCAGAACATAGACATATGGGACCAAATATACAAAACTGGCATTGAGGAATTTGTTAGATCATTTGTACGTTCTCACTGCTCTTCTTCGTGAATTCTTGATAGTCCGCCTACCATTTTTAAACATTTTGTTACGATTCATCACCAATGGTTTGTGCTTTCGTGTGGTTCAAAGGATTTTTTCACAATTTTTTTCGACAGAAGTTGATACTAGGTACTAGGTTCTTGATGACTTTACAGTTTGCAATAAAAATATTCCTCACACGGTTGTCCAAAACTAATAATCGATTTCAGTCGATATCAATAAAAAACCGAAACCAGTTGCATCGGCGACTATTCGAAGGATGTCTCAATTATTTCTACCCACTTCGCAATATAGTCAACTCAAAACTACTTTATAAGATAAGTAAGTTACTTACCTATAGTTTAATAAATCAAACAACTCGCAACCTCCCCTTAAGGGGAGGTTGCGAGTTGTTTGATTTATTACAATCTACCCCCTTTGTGCCTTATCGACCTTCATCATGGATATTTATCTATAGTTTGTTGCGGAAGGAGATATACTTACTGCATTTGCAAAAAGTCACCTGAAAACCTTTAAGAGAGCTACCTATAACAATGAAATATAAGTAGGAAACTAGTCTGGTTGTGACAAATCCAGAAATAGCGAAAAGAATTTCTCCACTATATGAGTATTTTTATAGTTTACTATTTCTGCGAGTGAAATGACATAATTATAAAAATGAAGGGCAAGCTAACGAACTCGTAGTGGAAACTACGTCTAGCGAGCGGTGCCAATCTAAAATTGGCGTAGGTGTATAATATTTTTCCACGAACTTAAACTTAAAAAGTACATTGGAATATTGTTTATCGTTTGGCCATATTTAAATTACGCATTTAAATTGTTATCGGTATCCTTAATTTGTTTACGAGTATTTCAAGCGTTTTATGGACACATTCATTGGAATGGCATTTATTTGTATGCAAACCGCCACCAATTTCTGTGATGTCTGAATAAATTTGTTTTTGTTAGGAATAACGACTGGTATGCTTTTATAGAAATTTTAATTATATTTCTCTTACGAATCTATTTTTAGTTTTGAATGTTATTCGAACTCTTGTACATATTGAAGTATTTTACGAGATGTTTAATTATACGGCTGTATTTAATTTTCCGTTTTCGTTTTTTAAATATTACGCGATTTTTGAAAAGTTTCACAATTTTAATTGAACAGAAATAAATCGTTTCTATTGAAAATGAAATGATGAGGATCTAAAATCGCAAATTGTTCAGAAATATTAACTTTTCGTCAAATAACTCTTTGTGAAAAAAATCAATATTTTCAAGGTAGTTTTGAGCTAAATGAAAACAATTATTAGGAACAAGAAGGAAGAGTGACTTCTTAGTTCTTATAAAGGTAAAGAGAGTAAAGAGGCTTGGTCCTGATTTAATTTGGTTTAGAGGTAATTTTTATTTAATTTAATTTAACTATAGTAGAATTGCCGAACAGATGGAAACAGACTCCTCCTACTACAAAAAGGGGCTGAATTATGTTAAGTCAGATTTACATACACTTTATCAGACACTGATAAATCTTTCGATATACGTTTTTTTGGTGGCGAAAGATCCATCATAATATACCTATTACTTAACCTATAATTTTATTTTGTTAGTTGTTAGGTATTTTAATAGAAACCACAAAACTTGTTTTGTGACAGAAACTAAATTTGGGGAAGTGCATCAGACTTTCAATGTAATTTTCCCGCGTATTTTGAATTAACCTATTACAAACGCATTTGTGGGAGGAGCCTGTTTCCATCTGTTCGGCAATTCTACTATAGATATGTCTAATTAGATTGGAATGTTTTTAAATTGTTCATAGTATTAATATTTCAACTATGGCATCATAGCCACCAAACTTCTCAACGACCTGGTGAAAAATAATTCCATGTAACCATTTTTCTCTTTTTTTTTTTTGATGCAACCACCAAGATGTTTAATTAGAGACGCATAATAGTCGTTAGTAATGGTACGGCCCTTTAGTAAATAGTATATGAAGAAAATTCCATTAGCTTTGTGGCCTCAAGGACCGAAAGCTCCACTCGAAACTTTTCGAATTGGCTACTCTATGTTTCGCTTTTCTGACCTAGCTTTTATCAACATAAGACGACGAAGCAAGCGTTAGCCTAAATAATTTTTATGACGAAACGGTCTTTATAGGACATCTGGGTTGCTCTCTCTTTTCTAGTTAGTTTTCTTTATTGTCTTTTTGTAACCTTTTTGTTTCACTCTATGAAGCCATGTGAAATGCAACTCTACTGTAGTAAGATGTTCAATGTCATTCTATATCTCTTTAAATTATTCCTGCAGCAAATCTTCAGTTTTCTTGGATGTAAGCTGTGTTCTAGTGTCAGAAACTACGACCTTTGAGAGCTCTTCTGTAGTAGCCATTTTTCTGTTACAACTTGCTGTACTGTATGCCCGTGTTTCGCACTGTATCATGGGACGTATGCAGTGCAGTAACCGTAAATCAGTCAGCCAGAATATATCCGTCCAGGATTCTTTTTTTAAGGGTCCTTGAAACTAGGAACGAAGACATCCGTTTTTAATTTAAAATAGACTTGTTTAAAAACCTTTGAATATTTATCCTTGTGCTTGTGCTCCAAAGCTTTGTCAGCAGGTGAAATGTGTCGGTGCTGAAACATTCTAATTATGAAATTTTCAGTCGATGCTTCTAGTATCTCACAAAAGTTTCTTTTAATTTTTGAACGAATTCAAATTTTTGCAAGTGAAGAATTTTTTGTCATGAACTACGTTTAGTAGTATGTAGTCATTGAAACATGGGGCAAAATCTCCTAGGATATCCATATCCATATCCATGCACATTCGATAACGACATAATAAGTGCATTTTCAATATTTCAAAAGCAACAGTATTAAAATAGCCCCCCCCCCCCCCCCCCCTAAAGTTTAAGGTACAAAAATCTAATTGATAGTGTCCGTGGCGGTTTTACCATAATTTTACACTATGGTTTCACATGATCGCCTTGTATATGTTGTTGTGATCTTAAGTGTAACTGCAGATTGTATAGTACCCATAGTAGGTACTTTAATAACTTTTCAATTTTGGACATTTTGGTTTAGAGGCGACACATATCAATAATTATTACATTTTCTGTTAATTTTAATACCTTTAGTTGGTCCTAGATGGGTATTATTTGAGTTTGCACGATTGAAGGAGGTGACAGGTGACGCTAAGTTTTTGTGGCCCAAAGCCAAATTTCGTTAACCCATTGAGTAAAGAAGTGGTTTCACTCAACGGTTAAACGAAGCTTCCTCACCTTAATAAAAATTAGTACTACTGTGTCGAATAAGTAGCTTTTGGTTCAATGGTAGTATAGCCGGAATTTCTACTAAGTGTAAGCTCGGACGAACCAACATAAATTTTTTATGGCTATAATGGCTATAATGACGAGGTAACTGTCAAGAGCACGAAATCCGCGCTTCCTTAAGTTTTTTCTAACCTTATTACCTATTGTTATAGTAAACATTTCGCTAGGAAATGCCGTTTACAGGAAAACAAGAAAATGTAAAAATTTTGCAATTTTTTATGAAAAGCTACCCTGCATTAATCTCAAATTACACTTATTTGTCTACCAATCGAAGGTATTTTAATTTTCCTGTCCTAATTTTTTTACATCAGTTTTTGATCGAAATATGAAATTTTCGAAGTTAGAAATTTAAGCCGCCCTGTAGTACTTGACAAAGTTTGTCGTGTAAATTACTAAAAAAAAAATTCGACTAGATTAGGTATACCAATAATACTTTTATTGTATATGTATTTTAATGGGGACAAACCGTAAGTTGGTACAGATTGCAACGTAAGTGGATGTGAGAACAGAGGTTTTTTTGTATTCAAACACATGAATAAATCCAATCATTTTTACTACACGATTCCCATTTAGATAATTCATGACTTCATCATAAACATTTTGGATGTCAATGGCTTGCAAACGTGACTGTAAAATTCAACAAACATTAATCTATTGTTCGGTTTCGATAGTAACAACACAAGGAATAAGCGTTTCTCAATACTATTTTTAACTTGCACTACCTACTCATCGTATTTCTTATTTTTATCATTAATTAATAATTGTAAACATGTATGGTGTATGTGAAATTAATTAAATATTTCAGAGATGAATCGTTTGCGTCAGTTTTTTTTAACGTATGCAACTCGTGAACCGGTTGTTTACGGAAGTAAGCAAGCATTGCATCATTATTGTCATATTACTGCATAATTGGATTTAGGTAATTTTGTCTTCCTCCGACAAATTTTTAACTGATCTAAAATTCGTAGAAAAATCATAGAGAGTGCATCACCTAGATCAAGATCAAGGTCAATCTTAATTGCCAATTAATTTAGAACGGAGTCGAATTAGGACGCGTAATCGAGATTTTTACACAGTGGAACATTGAATATTCTGACATGGACTAACTAGAAATAGATAATAAACAGAGACCAGGCATTTGTAGTTCTGAAGGAACGTATTCGAATCATTTGGGTCACAGTGTAGCCTCTGTGTAATAAATCGTGGATAAGATGAAACTGGTACCCTTTTATGGCCGTTGAACACAGCACTGCACAGTGCACATACCACAAAAACCACAATAAAAATTCATTAAATCGGACGCGTTTCGGCAAAAATTTTATAAATCTATTGTGGTTTTTGGTATTTGCAAAAATTGATTAAGTATCTCATATTTATTAATAGTAGTTAATGATTTTATATTTCAGTGCTAAAGAATATCTTAATTTGCAGTAAATTAACATAACACATACAAATAACACTCACACGATGAAAAAGACACTGATTGACCTACTTAATACAGGTAGATACATTTATGAAATCTAGTTTTATCGAACCCGTTTTACACTTAGTGCAAGAAATTATAATACAAAAGAAATTCTTTCTTTGGAACGGCTTCCAAAGCATTTCGCACATCCATACGAATTCTATGTAGCGCAAGCTGATTTTTCGGAAAGACCCAAATCAGGACTATAACGTAAAGTCGTAAAGATTAATGCAATCTACAAAAATCTTCGCGAATAGGTTTGCGAGCTTCGTGACTGCATGACACGTTGTTATAGTCCTTAGTTCAGATTTTAGACGCTTGTTCTTCAAACGATCAAATAGAAACAGCAAGGAAACTTGACCGTAGGAATTCACCCTTTGCCGATCTTCCAAACATAAAGAAACCTTTGTCATATCACTTGAAAAAAACAGTATGGCTCCCATTTTCCTGCCAACGTTTCGCTCACCATCTTCATTTTAAACTTGGCAAGCATTACTTTACTCTATGACAAGGAACCTATTTTTGGTCCGAAGTAAGAGAATATTCAACGAGGTAACTCTCCTCGCCATTTAAAAACTATTTCTTGCAAAAAGTGCACCAATGTTATTAAAAACTTCACACAGAGTTCATCATTATGCTTCTCGTTACCGTTCATCTTCTCCAATTTCAACCAAAAAGTTCCTCGTGTAAGTGAATGTGACTCAAAGTACGGATTTTTAATATTATCTGCTTACTTATCAGCGCACCCATGCCGAGTATCGATTAAGTTGCTATAAAAACTAAAAAGTGGACCGCCGAACTTTCCACGAAAGATAAAACGCGGCATGGGCGTAAAAAAACTTTCACAACAAGTAAAATGGTGGAAAAAGTTGAGAAAATTGTTGTTTCCGATAAGCAGATTGCAAGCGGTACTTACAAAATGTGAGTACAATTTTCAACACGCTGGGTTCCTTAAATTCTTTTAGACAGAACAAAGATAAACGCTTAAGGATTTCACAACAACCTCCAGGCAGGTTATGCACAGTTCTTTCGATTAGCAACATGGGTGGATATCACTATGTTACAGAGAGAATACTACAGTCGAAAGAATGGTTCAAGACAATTCTATCTGAGAGAAATATTTTGGCCCCAGTTTTTTTGGGATTGTAAGAGATTTTAGTTGATCGATTGGTTACCAAAAGACCAAACGATTACTGTGCATCTCTTTTTCGCAGATCGCACGAAGAAATTAAGAGTAAACGCAGAGGAAATGTACGGAGAGGGGATTGTTACAGCAACGCACTAGTTCACAAGCCTCATTTTGCAATGAATGCGGTTTTGAAATACTTCCACCATCCATCATACTTTCCAGATCTGGCTCCTACCGATTGCTTTTTGTTCCCAAAATTGATATCCACCATTTCTGGGGGATACTATGAGTCAGATAATGAAGTTATAGAGACAACTAGTAGGTTTTTTGAAGAGGTTACGAAAGATTCCTTTTTAAGTGGTTTGAAAAAGAGTTTGAGGAGTAAAAATTATTTTAAAGTGTTCATTACATGCATTTCGTTTGCACCCTGTCTTTATTGTTCGGACACATAACGCAGAGTTTTTTGTGGCAATCTTCCTAGTTGGTAGTTCTTCTGATGCAAACTTATCAATCATTGTCATCAAGTTTTCTGCCATGATAGGTGTTAGAAATAATCTTCTGCTTTCGTTTTTTCCTTTGACCCATGATTGGTGTAAATTTGCCGAATTTCCATAAGTTGCAACGTCCAGTAGGACATTCATTAAACACTGTTACGTTACAATACACAATCCCGTTATGCTTCTTGTGGTCTTCCGTACTAAGTAAGAACAGTTTTGCTGTTCTCGAAAAGAAAAAAATAGGAAATCAAATCAGCGCCGTCTATTTTGATCAATTGTTAGAACCAACGGTCTCAGAGTTATTTTGCATATTTCATTAAGAAATTTTAATTGGACGTAATTGAAAATAACAATTAGAAATGTGAAATGTGACCGATAATAATTGTAGCCGCACATCAAACTTTCATTAATTAGAGTACCTAATGTGTAGTGTTGATTACCAATTTTAAAATTTCGAGAAAGTATAAAGTATAATAGTACCATTTTCAATGATAGTACGAACTAAAATTTTATGCTAATTGCTGTGAAAATACTTGTCATAGATTCCAAGGATCCACAAATATAAACTTAAGGTCATTCTAGCTTGAGAAAGAAATCACAAAGCCTGTTTTGCTAAAAAATTACACAATAAATTAATTATTTTTTACTTTAAATACTCATCGGGGTTCAAGGTATCCGGCTTGCTTCGATGAGGGTTAAATTAATCTTACAATTTGACAAATCCGCAATTATTTAGATAACTGATCGAGATAGGTAGAAAAGCAATAACAACCTATTTTCATTCGACTCATTTTTTTAAATTTTTCAAAAAAAATTCACCTGTTTTGAAATTGTAAAATCAGTGAAACTGTTTTCTAAGGACAGACCACGCGCGCCATACTTATCTACTATACAGGGTGTTAGTAAATAAGTGCAACAAACAGTAGGGGATGATTGTGCATGAAAGAATAATGACAGTTTTCTATATAAACGTATGTCTGTAAATCCTTAGTCCGAGATATGGGGTGTTAAAGTTTTTCTTAAAAACTGACGATTTATTTATTGCTCTGAAACCGGTTGAGATATATGAAAATGAAATTTGGTGGTTTTAAAAAATTTTTTTTTATGTTAACGAAATGTTAAATTAGCGTTTGCTCATTATTAAGCTGTTAGTTTGCTACACGGTGTATAATAAAGTATGCACTGTGGGTTTGCTATAACATTAATGTTAATAAGTAATTGATTTTTCTTTTATCGAAAAGAATGGAAAATTTTACAAATGCGGAATTGCCAAACATCAAGACATGCATTTTCTTTTTCTATGGTGGAAGTAATGGAAATGGTCGGCAAACTCGGCGATTATATGCCGAGTTGTAGCCAGGTTTCCGAGCAATAAATAAATCGTCATCAGTTTTTAAGAAAAAGTTTAACACTCCGTATCTCCGAAAACTAAGCATTTGCAGACATACGTTTATATAGCAAACTATAATTATTTTTTCGTGCAGAATCACCACCTAATGTTTGTCACACTCATTTACTAACACCCTGTATAGCTATACCACCACTATCAGTACTCTGTGTCTGCACGCTTGTGCTGTTCTAAGCCTAAGGGAGTTGATCCTTACGGCTATAAATTTGTTTCCGTCTGCAAAATTTAACAAATCGATTGTACAATTTTCGTAATTAAATCACTGTTGAAACTGTTTCAATACAAAAATTAATTCATTAATTTGGTAACATTTCATTAAGTCAATTTTCGCAATCAAACGCCAAATTATAATAATGGGCCTTGTGCAACTACGAGTGTATAAAATTTAATGTTACTCAAAAATAATATCTATGTCTAATACTAAATTGTTTTGAAATATAATGTAGAAGAAATTCCAAAGGATTATAAAGAAACAATGTTAGTCTTAATTTCTTATTACAGATCTGAAAAAAAATCATTTTAATATCATTGTTTGTGTAGGCTGTAGGCCAATTGGATTTTTTTTAAACAAAAAAATTTGCTTTTCTTTTTGTTCGTCCGCTTGGACCTACTTTGCTCTTTTTAATTACTCTGTTGGGAATTATTCTACAGAGCTGAAACGTATTACAATAGGTTGAATGTGTGCCAGAAGACCTTTAAATGTTTGTTCGCAAAGAGAGAGGCTATCCCATGAATTAGTTCCTGAACAGCTATTTTGCTTGCAGTTCTTTGTTATATATTTGCTTGTGCCATATTGGAAATTAGATTTGTAGTTTGCAGTTTATTTCTTCGGAAAAATTAACAAAGCATTGGCTCGAGGGACAAAAAGAAGTGTTAAGATTTTACTACGTTAGTCACAATTTCTGCTCATGGGTGTCTAAATTCTTGTCCAAAATCTTTATTTATTACCGATTTCTATGGGAAAGTAACCCAATGCATTGTGACCATGAGAAATAAATACATTTGATGGTTCTACATCATTAATTAGGAACCTTTTTGATAACCTACTCTCCCCTTTGTTTCCTAACATGGTTAATAGGATTACAATGTTTATTTCCAAAACTTTTTTGTTGTTTTAAACATAATTTTTTAGAGAATTGTCTAAGAATTAAAATGTAATGTGCTACTGCTTGTGCATTCATCCCCTGGATCCATTTCTGTGGCTTCGAACTAATCTTCAAGAAAATGAAATTACCTTCCAATGAAGGTATCACTCGAACCCTCTTCCAATTTGAAAAATTTTAGGGAGGCGGGCCTGGAGGGTAGCGGAATGTAGTGAGAGAGACTCAAAATGCCACAATGTCCCCCTTAATATCAAATTTGACGTCTCTCACCGTTTATGGCTAGAAAATTTATTTACAGCGATTTGTACACTTTGGCATACTGTTAACGGAAAAGGTAGTTTACCTAAAAATAAAATAGTTTTTGCTCAATTGGAAAGGCCTTTAAAAAATCGAAAGTAAACTAAAAATAAGTTTCAGACCAAGCAGGGCGGAATCCCAAAATATGAAATTCCAATTCGAAAATTTTTGGCCCATCTCACCTATTGTGAACTCAATCCAGGAACATACTGTATACTCGTCTGGTAGATACCTGCAACCGCTAGAATATTCTGGCTGTTTACATAAATACTTTTTAAACAATTGAAAGAATGTTCCCTCAAAATTTGAGCCTTGTGGGAGCAGGTTATGAATGACTTACTATCCCCATGACAACTTTGCTATTGTCTGGCACATACTTTCAACCCTCAAAATAGGTTGGCAATTTTTTTTTACACTTAAACATAATTATGTTAATTACAACATATTAAAATTGTAGTTGTAGCCTTGTGGGAGTAGATTAAAAAACAATTTTTTTTGCTTTTTCAAAAATTTAAGGGATGATGACACAACCGCGAGATACCTGCCAGAACGGTACTTTCTTCGTTGACTGATAATAAAACATCATTTAAAAAGTTTCTAGCTTTGTGGGAAACGGGTTAGTCAAATGGTTCGCTAGCTCTACGACTATAGAAAACAGTTTTGTGTCACGCTTGATAATTCGCCATCATCCAGCAAATATGTATGGTCTAAATTGAGATTACAAGTCCTTCCATATTCACTGTACTCACCAGATTTATCATTTATCTATCCCCTTCGGACTCCAAAAATTGAAAAATTTTCCTGTTAGACAGAAATTTCAGTCAAATCAACCTCGATTTGACTGAAATTTCTAAACAGCTATTCTAAAAATGTTCCAGCGACAAATCGGAAAGTTTGAGAAACGTACCTACATTAATCTTGTTACGTGGAAAAATAGTAGGTACTTATAGTTTTCAACTTTTCTATCTATCCTCGTAAATTAGTACATTAACACAAAATCTCGTCAGGTGCTTAAGAGCAGCTTAACAATCCGAAATCATTCTCCGAATAACTTGATGACTGAATCGATTTCGTAATATTCGTGTAAAGTATTTCCTGTATTTGTCATAGCTTCCCAATTCTTTTTTTAGTATCTCTTTCCCGTTGATCACGCATTTGACTAAACAAACAAGGTAAAGTTATCGAGTGGTGGAACGATCCTTGAAGATTTGATAACTGTGACATCCGTGTCGTAATTACTTTCACAAAAGATCTATTAAGAGGTTAAATTCAATAACCGCTAATTAAAAATTTCAATTATAGTTATCAAATATCAGCAACAGTTACCGCTCCAATAATTTTAAATACTTACTTTTAAAAAAAGTATCTATTACCAATTACGAGCACGTACGGAAGCTTACGATGAAGGTACCAGGACAAATTGAGTGGGATGTTTAAACATGGATTTATTCTTTTGGGTCAGCTTGAACGGGTTTAATATCGTGTTCATTTTATTACATTAGCGTTTAACTTATATTTACGCACGTTCATTCAGAAATATTTAAAACGTCGCGTCGCAAACGTCTCTGTAAACGATGTGATTTAATTGTGTGTAAATGTGCACAGATGCGCCATCAGATTTGAACCGTTAACTTGACAAAAGGTGTGTGTAGGTATTTAAATTTCTTTTGACCCGCTTCTATCGACAACAATGAATTTGAAACCTACTGTAGTAGTTGTACATTTTTGTGTGAAAATACCGATTCGGTGAAGGCCAAGGCGAATAAAAGGTCGTGTTGGCATTTCGTTATTTTATTTTTCAAAAATTTGTGAAACGGCTCCTTCATCACTTGCCTTGTTCAAATTAAACAGAACGTGCATTACTAAAGTTACGTTACTGATAAGGGTGTTAGTTTAGGAGATAAGCACATGTTGTCAATTGGGGCATTTGCTACTATATTACATTCGACGATAACGCGCAAAAGGAATATTATAAAAAAACAGAAGTAATTTAAATTCAATGAGTTGTTCGCTGATAAACATGAAATATTATACTCGTAATGATTATACTTTGACCTTTTGATCTCTAAGTGCGCGAATTTTATTTATAAAATCAGTTGGGAACGTGCCGTGTTATTGCTAGGTATGTTTTTGGCCCCTTTTTTGCTAGTGCCATCTGTCAGTTTCAAATTTAACTAATTTTTTGAAAATATTCCAGATCGACTCTCGTGTACGTAGAAAATGTCAAAAAGCGGCTACACTTGCATACGCTACGTTTTTTGCTGGTTAAACGTAATTCTATGGGTAAGTGTTTATGATACAATCAAGTACCCCCTTCTAATTCCCACACATAAAATCTTTAAAATTGAAGGATGTGTTGTTTAAAGCGGCAAATTAATATTAATTACGTTTCCCATACAGATAACAGGATGTGGAATACTCGGTGTCGGTTTATGGTTACGAATAGCCTACGAGGGATATGCGACTTTATTACCTGAATATGCATTACTTGGCGCGGATTCATTAGCAATCGCCGTCGGTACGATAGCGTTTATACTTGCCTTCTGTGGATGTTGCGGATCATGGTTTCAAAGTCGTTGGATGCTAATAACAGTATGATTAATACCAATAAATCTATCGAATTATAATCAGCGATTAGTATTTCAGTTTGGTGGTATTTATATTTGTTGCCGAATTCGTTATGGGATCATTAGCTTTCGTATTTCGTGAAAAATTAGGTCACATTCTCCAACAGGAATTACAGTATGGTTTACAGCATCATTACAATATTACCGCACGTGGGCCTTATAGCTTAGTTACGATTTGGGACGAACTACAATCAGAGGTAACATTAAATAAATCAAAATATGCCCACTTTTTCCAAAAAACTTTGCTTATACTGTTCTGTTTCAAATGAAATCCCGGTTGGATTTGCGTTTGTTCTACAGGGTGTTAATGTGCCCGGCGTCTTACAACGTTTTAGGGTAGGTAAAGGAGCTTTTGTGACCTTTTTGTCAATAAACCCATAGTCAAACTTTGTTTTAAAATCATATGTACAAGGAGTGTTTAAATGAAAAGGTACGAAACGGCACTGTGGGTATGATTGAAGACTTTATTCACAAAGTATACACCATTAGGCCAGAGCACAACCATCCCATTGCTTAACGAGCCGAAGGATTCCGTGTTTCCAGAATTCCTGTGGCCGTGACGAGACCCAGTCCTTCACAGCGTCCTTGAGTTCGTCGTCCGAGGTGAAGCGCTGCCCTTTCAGATGTTTTTTCGGGGAACCAAACACATGGAAATCACAGGGTGACATGTTCGGGCTGTAGGAGTGGATGGTCCAGCTGCTCCCACTTGAACTTGGTCAGTTCCGCGTGTGTTACGTGAGAGGTGTGGACGCGCGTTATCATGGAGCAGCACCACACTCTCCGTAAGCAGCACCGGTTTTTGTTCTTGCTGAACCTGCGTAGTCTTCGGAGTGTCTCACAGTAAACACCGGAGTTAATGGTTCTTCTGTGCTCGAGGAATTCAACAAATAGTGGATCGTGGACGTCGAAAAAGGCGGTGAGCAACACCTTGTCTACTGACGCCACGGCTTTGAACTTTTTAGGGGAAGATGACGACGCATGCTTTTCGCTTTCTCTCTGGCTCGTAGTGATGGCACCAGCTCTCATCACCTGTGACGATCCGCTTCAGGAAAGCGTGGTCTTCATGATACCGAAACAGATGTTGAAGTGCGGACCCAGTGTTGCCACACGCATTTCTTTTTTCGTGGTAGATTCGCGAATGGAAGCGGGGTAGAACAAAGTGGGTGCGAGGTAGGAGAAATTGAATTTAATTTTTTTTCGTAAAATAAAGTAGAACATATTTCATTAATTTTGGTTTATAAAAGCACAGATAACTTTAACTGTGATAAACTGATAAAAGATACAAGCTTGTCAAACGAGAAGTTGCACTTTAGTGCAGGTTGCGCACTAGCAAATTTAAGTTTATATGATTAGTATACGATTAGTAAGAAGTTCTGTAAATAATGTAAGAAAGTGGGTGTCGACGTAGTAGGGAACCGCTTATAAGTGAATCTCACGTGTTCCGAATGCTATCTTGTTTCGTTTTCTGCGCATCTCAAGTGCAACTTCTCGTTTGACAAGCTTGTACCTACATACCTTTATTTCATCGCGCTCGTAAGTAGTTCGTTTTACAGTGACTTTTATAATCATTGTAGTTCGTTTGTCCACTCGACGGATTTGAGTACTCGGTATCGGCTCGTACGCAAACTTTCCTTTTCGAAAAAAAATATAAACTTTATTCACTTGTTGCAGAAATAATAAATGTTTCCAAAACCAAATAACATGATGCCATAATTCAAATATTTTTTATTTGGAATTAAAAAAAATATAGGTACCTCTTTCGTAAATAACGAGCGGGGTAGATTTGCTTGAGGGGAGTGAGAGAGCAAAATAGTGTTAAAATGGGGTAGAAATACCCCATTCGGGGTAGCTGTGGCAACGCTGTGCGGACCCCATACGCAGTTCCTTGTCGGTGAGCTGCTTCGGAGTCCACTGCGCGCACACCTTCCGATAACGTAACCTTTCGCGATCAATTGTCCACACTATTCCACCGCTGACATCCACCTTCACCGCCAACATTCGCAATGTGACACACCAATCACTGCTTATTGACAAAGAACATTAATATGAGTTCTCTTATCTGCCCTAAAACGTTGCAATACTTGTAATACGATCCTATTAACACCCTGTATAAATCTATTGTTTAACATATTATTTCTCTATGCTATGCAATGCCCTTGCCTCTCAATAGGTACATCTTTTCAATCTGTAGCCGTAATGCCTTCATTGTATCTGAGAAGAACTTTTTTGACTGCGTGCGAAACCATTTACACATCGCCATTTTTAAGCTTTCGTCGTTCTAAACGTAAATCCTTTTTTAATACTCCTAAAAGGCGCTAATGTTGGCAGAAAAGGGCCCTTTCTTCTTAGAGTAGTCTTGATTAATGTAAGATCAAACCTGTTCCTGCGATCAGGACGGGTTTTTGGGGATTGACTACCAGTTTACCTAAAATTTCGATTTTGCTATATAAATTTAATCATTTAGGTTCATTGCTGTGGTGTAAAAAATTACGAAGATTGGTATGGAATAGATGCTTGGGTTGACGAACGATGGGTACCTGAATCATGCTGTTTACCTGCGGCGTATTTAAATCAAACGGAAACGCAGCCGTGTGGTCACTCACGAAACAGTGAAGATTGGTTTCCGAAAGGATGTTTTGAACAAATTCAAATGTGGTTTATTCAAAGGTTGCATATAGTTGGCGTGGTTGGTTTAGTTGTAGCGTTTGTACAGGTAAATATGTGTGAGCATCCTATATAAAAAAAAATAACTATGAAATTTTGCAGTTATTTGGATTGATATCATCTATGCTGTTATTTTGTACAGTGAAGCACAAACGAACGTCTTATACCTATCAATCCTATGAGCCAAATGCTTAAAGACTAAGACAGTATAATTATATCTATTTATGATCTGAAATATAGTCGCTAACTTTAAGTATTTACATAGAATATGTCTATATTTAATCTGTGAATATATACGTATTAGTGCCAAAACGTTTGATTAATTAGTACTGTAATGTTAAAATAAAAATATGTATATAAACCAGTATCGTTTTGCGATGTTTAAGAACATGGAGTGTAACTATAATTTGATTTTAAATTGTTTGTGTAGCGGCAAATCAACAAAATTACAAACAGTGGGCAATATTCTTAGGCCATATACTACTAATGGGCTGATAATTCTCTATATACCAAATGTGTAAAAAACTCACCAACCGACCAACCTAAGCAAGAGAGCAGTATATTGCCATTGACTACTAGTGTATAAAGTCAATGGTATTGCGAATCCTTCATGGTTACCCATAGGCCATAAGCAGTGCTCTTTTTGTAAAAAAAACGTGATGGAACGCTAAAAAAATGTTCTTTGCAATCTTATATACAGGGTGGGCCATTGAAAAGGAAACACGCCTGTTTTGGGACACTTAGACCAGTTTCTTAAAAAAACGCAAAGTCAAATTTGACATCAAAAGTTGTCCCCCAAAAATAAAAAATCGACATGTCGGAGCGTTTTTTAAGAAACTGGTCTAAGTGTCCCAAAACAGGCGTGTTTCCTTTTCAATTGCCTACCCTGTATGTAGGGTTGTGGTGATCCATAAAGTTGGACGTTAGTTCTCCAAATAGGGATAAAGTGATGAGACAATATGGTCAGAAACACAAAACCTCCCCCATAAGTTTGTTTATTGATTAAAATTTAAAGTTGATTGAAAAATGAATGCAAAAATCAAGCCTCATTGAAGATGTAGAACTCGATTGATTACAAAGTCAAGCTAATGTGTGTTATTAGACTTGAGATAGAAGTTAATTAAATTTAGATTATGTAATTAGCTTGATTTTTAATTATTATCTAGTATCTCAAGTCTAATAACACACATTAGCTTGACTTTGTAATCAATCAAGTTCTACATCTTCAATGAGGCTTGATTTTTGCGTTCATTTTTCAATCAACTTTAAATTTTAATCAATAAACAAACTTATGGGGGAGGTTTTGTGTTTCTGACCATATTGTCTTACCCTGTATGTATTTATAATTGTAATGTAATTATCTTATAATATAATTCGAGGGTGTGCGGGATGTGCGCGGTAATCGGTATTCGAACGATTTTCGCATTATGCTGCGTTCAGTGTTTAGGCAACCAAAATGCAGGGTCGGTTAAACGGTGGTGTAATTAAGGAGCTCTTGCAAATCAAATCCAATCTGCTCTGCTCAACAGGGTGATCTTATTTAGACCAACAGCTATTAAAAAAAATCCGTCGAAAACAGGTGGTGGAACGCCGTTCCCAAGCGTTCCATGACAAAAAGAGCACTGCCCATAAGGCTACTGCAGCTTAAGCGATAGAGCAGTATTGCGATCTTTCATGGTTACCCATAAAGCTAGGTGCGTCGTTTTTAAATGTTGCATTAGCAGTCCATTAGTATATGCTCTAAGGCAATATTGCAATTACTTTTACGTTTACATTCATAAAATCTTTCGTTTTTAGGCACATTTCAACGCAAAGAATCTTATTCAGCCTTACAGGAGGAAACCGGCTGCTCTATTGGTTAACGTAAGGCAACAACAAAAAAAAGGAAGTTGACAGAAAAAAAGAATAGGTATAGGTAGCTGAAATATAGGAGAACAGTTGAAAAGATCACATCTCTGCACAAGAAGAAAGGAAAGTGGAATGAAGTTCCTTTTTGGCCATGTATACAAATTTAAAACTTCACGAATTGTATTCAGATAAAAAGTAGACCTGGTGTGGGAAACAAACCAAACGAAATGAAGTTTTCAATAAGGAAAATTCTAAAAGAACTAGTGGAGGTGGAAGAGGGGGGGAAACTAAGACCTAATAGACCACTCGGCCTGATGGCTTTCTAAATAAACATGCTTTAGTGTGACACCAAGCCCATTCGAATCGGCCCAATGATTATCTTTTTATTCACTTTCAAATTCAAGGGTATATACTTTTTGCGGCGAGGCATAGGTACACCATACAGCTTTTTATGATTAATTTATTCCTCACGTTTGCATGATACTCCATCGCCCAATCTGAATCTTAGATCAGGCCCCTTTTGCGTACTTTGTTGAAGAGGCCACCTAGGAGTGCTGATTTACGTCAGTCAGTGCATCCCAAAGACTATTATTTTCAATATTAAATACTAACTGGGTTCAAATGCCTATAAACAATCTGTAATTGAGTTGAGGGGTTTCACGCTTACAGAGTAGGTACTGTTGGATACTTGTTCCCTACGCGTGATTAGGTGTCTCTTGGCGGATTGTCTTTGGGCCCCTCACGTACTCATACTCATTTTCACTTCGCATTGTTTCACATTAATTTGGTACTATTGTTGAACAAGGAGTGAGATGAGATCGTAGAGGCAGTAACATATAGTAGCAATAGTAAATTATGACAAAGAAAAAATCTCGGTAGAAGCGAAGCTTTGGGATACCCTACCTTCAACTAAAATGCTTAGAAATTTGCTATTGTATCAAGTTTGTGGAGTGACCTGTTATTCAGAATTTCACTCAGCTAATTGAATTAGATTCAAAATGAACACCTATCTACTTATACCGATTGTTTACAGAGCTCTATACCAGAATAAGGATTATAATAAGCTGAACGTAAGATTTCATTTTCTTACCAAAAGTAGTTCAAATGAATGATAAATTTAACATGTATCAAGGTTGAGCAATACATGCCTAGATAATTTGTTGCGATGCAGCAGCTTTTTTGAATGAAAGTTCCCATTTTTTCAGTTGTTCAAAGACGTAGAAGAATCTTCACAAACGATTTTTACTGAATAGGTTGGAAAGAGTGAGAATTGTCAGACTACAGTACTTATGATGTTGGAAAAAGATGGCAAAGTTCGAATAGATCCTAGGTGGCTGATATAAATAAATCTGCTCCTGATGGCAGTAATGTTATTTTTCTAGTGCACAATTTCTTCAGTGTACCAGATGGTCCAAATTGGATATGTTCTCATGGAAACACCCTTTATTTTAAAAGATCTAATCTTTTAGCCGCTAGGGGGCGTTTCTCAAATTGGGTCTTCTTTAATTCCCCATAACTTTCAGACAATTGATTTTGGCAAAATCTTTCTTAGAGCACTTCTTTACGTAGAATCTATCACGACAGACAGTTTTTATACGGGGTGTTTGGTTTTTTCAATAAGACTAAACAACTAAACTACATTTTTCATACACTGTATATTTTGGGGTTTTTGAAAAGACCGTAATTTCCAAAATTTTGATGCATGTTAAATATTATTCATAAATATTATGCTTGCAGACATCTAGGTGTCCATGGCTAACAAAAGACGACAGCATGATTTAAAACGATGACAATTTCTTAGTTATCTGGAAATAACCAAACACCCTATATAAAAACTGTCCATCGCGATGGATTCTACATAAAAAAGTGCTCTAAAGAAAGATTTTCCCAAAGTCAATTATATTTATTAAAAAGAAAGTTATGGCACAGACATAGTTGTCTGTGGTTATGGGGAATTCTAGAAACGCCCCCTAGCGGCCAAATGATTAGAGATGGTTGAATTCTGTTCGCGCTAGTGATCTTCTCATTAAAATTAACCTCCAACACCTAGGTCGATTTTTTCTATCTTTTAAGATAAAGGGTCACTACTTGCTTAACAGTAGTTGCATAAATAACCACCTAATGGTGCACGGGATAATTACAATATTGATAAAACTGGTTGTAAATTATTTATTTTATTAACAAGTTTACATTTTAGATTTGTAAATCTAATCAAAGTGTAATGAGTTTTTCTAAACGAACAAACAGTGTAGCACCTAGTGCCTTTTTTCGAAGTTCATCAGCTTGAGTCTCAGAACATTTACCTAATACTTTGTTGCCAACCTGATTAAGATTAGGCAAGTTTTGTATTGTGGGTAAATCAATTTTGCCCCCCTTAATAATATCCGAATGTAAACTATGAGGTAGTTCTAAGCCTGCCAACGTTGCGGCGGTACTCTTTCTCGATATCCCTTTATCCTTTCGTGGCCTTCTTTGTGTTTTAACGCAACTTCTTTTGTTATGCACTTTCTGAACGTGTTGCTTGAGGTTTTGCTGAAATACAATTATGATTTAAGAGCGCAACTGCTTTACATTCACTTACACTTCGTTTAAATATCTTTGTGCATCCGGCGACCGTACACGGAATTTTCTTTACAATTTTTTGGTGAAATATCTGTATGTGATGGGTTAAATTTTTTTTATGCACGTAAGATCGGTTACAATCTGTATATCCGCATAAAAATTTTTGCGCATTTGTTTTAAAATGCGTATTAATGTGTGTTTTAAAGTTGCTAATCTGCTTAAACGATACGTTACAAACATGGCACACATGTTCTACAATATAGACGTTAATAATTGCAAAAATGTGAGTGTAACTTACTAGCGGTATCACAAGTTCTCTTGTGGGCTAATAATACGCTCCACCTTTCAAACGTTGCTCCACATTTGCAATCATATTTCTGATGTGTACGTTTATGTCTGTTTAAATCGGTTGTGGTAAAGAAAAAGGTGTCGCACGTCACGCATCTAAAACATTACAATCAAACATGTTTATGCAACTTCTGACTTACTGCCAAGAAGGAACATCGGTGTGCACATGTATATGATTCAGCAACTGCTTTTTCTTATGAAATCCTTGCTTGCAGAAATCGCAACTAAATTGATAATATTCACTGCTGTGTTTACGTTTAATGTGTTTTTTTAAACTATATTTATTGGCTAACTCGAGGTAGCAATCGGGATTGGGACACTTTATTCGTTCCCTGTGTATCTCACCGTGAGATTCCTTGTGACGACGTAAATGAAACGAATATAGATACGTTTTATTGCAATTGGGGAAGTCGCAGGCAAAAGGTCGCTAAAAGATGTTTGGTACAGAAATAAACTGAAGGAAAATATGATACAAACCTCTCCGGTGTGTCTTCGAATGTGATATACCAATTTGCTAGGTCTTACGAAAGCGGCTGAACAATTTTTATATGGACAAACGTGTTTTTTTTTGTTATTTGTGCTCGTAGAAGCCTCATCACTGCTTGATTCACACATTGCGTGTATGTGTTTTCAGTTTTTCTTATTGAAAATGAAATATTTGAAATAGGTTAGGTTAAAGTTAAACATGTGAGTTGAGATACAAAGCTGTAGTTTAGCCACAGCTTGCAATATATAGGGCAGGTCATTAACTTTGGACGTTTCTTTCAGTTTCACGTACATTTACTTTTAGTATTTTTTTACCTTTGTCCGTAAATGTAAACCAATTTTTACAACGTTTACAGGAGAAGGTTAAAACAACAATTAATTAATAATTTTGGAAATAGAATTATTTTATGTCAAACTAAACAGTGTAGTGATAGGTGCTCCTATTTTGCAGTAACTTGAAAATAGAACATTTTTTAGATTTTGCATAGAACAATAATATGGATTTAGTTAAGACAGTTTGATTTTCGTTTATTCGTGCCTATTAAAACGATCAAAAGTTATTTAGGTTTTTATTCACAAAAATGGTAACACAAATTTCAAAAACTCTTCAGTCTTCATTTTAAATAATGAAAAGCTAATATAAAATGAGTCTAAATCACTAAATCTTCTTGAATGCATCCTTTGAGGATGTGTAAAACACTGTGTTGAGTGTGTTGGCTATCTTTTATTTATCGAAATATAAAACAATAGGTGTTTTCTTTTTGCATTTTGTGGTAGCTTTAAGTCAGCTCTGTCAATACACACCATTCGTTTTATAAAAATAATTTGACTCGGTTCTCAATAACCCTATTCGTTTTAAAAGCTTTATTTTAAGTTTTATATTAACCTGAGGCAGAAATGTCTCATGACGCAAGGCACTTTAATCACGTGATAATTGTGCATGTGCTCAACCCTGTGGCGATGCAAAAAGAAAACACCTAATAACTAACATTTAACTATAATTTCTAACTTAAAATAAAACAAAGCACGCTCGCTTACGCCATTTTTCACCACAACTGTCCTGTCACTACGTCGTACGTCACACACCTGATCCGCCCACTTCCGGAACGTTAACTTTTTCAAATTTTTAAACTCTATAGCTATCAACTGTAAATGTGGACTAGGATGGGCTAAATAAAGCTTCTGTCGTGAAAACAACAGATTTATTTACAATTTATAGGTGTTACAGGTTGAAAATGCTTCAACTCGCAAGCGGTCGACGGAGCATGGAGTTGCTGTGGGTTGAACGGAGTTCGGCTAGTTCTGTGGGTAGCAGGTATCTGCAGACCAGACTGATCGGAAAGCGAAGCGAATGTGTATTCTGCATCCCGGTGCGTTGCTTTTACACATTGCAGCCGGCGATGGCGCGCTCTCATTTTTCAACCAATGAGCTTGCAGCTACGTCTCAGTACGCTGCTGACCTGACACGCGGTCGCCACAGTAAATGTTCGCACTTTTCTTTTTTATAGGAAGGCTAATAAGATCTTAACGTTTGAGGGTTCTGTTTGTTTTCGGAAGTTGTGTTGTTCTAGAGGAGCGGATAGTCATCAGATCAGTATTAATTTTGAAGAATACATTGTCATTGTTATTATATTTTAGCGGCCTAATGTCTGTAACAACAGGATCTCCTACTTTACGTCCTGGTCCATTATTTGATGACATTTTATGGTAATCAAAATTTAAGAAAAAGTGTACTTTGTAAAGAGTTACTCTCTAATGAATTTCAGCTGATTCGATAATTCGACAAACTGAATGAATTAGCCAAGTCAACGCCAATTATACTGTAACAAACAAACAAAAGGTAGATTTTTATTATACATGATCTGTAAACGATAATATGTTGTATCACTCTTGCGGAATGTACAGTGTTGGATAATATAGGTTGGGTCTAGATTCAGGGTCGGATTATAAAGTTATTTACACACAAAACTATAAATTTTGGAAGAAATAGCAAGTGAAGGTATAATAGAAGTTAATAAACTATGTCAGGTTACCTACCTAAAGAAAGTTACATTCTCACCTTTAATCGCCCAAATCTTCCAAAGTAGGTACCTATGTTTTAAAGCAGCAGCATTTTATTATTGAATAGTGAATCCATACATCCCTGCATCCCTAAGATGCTGTAGGGGCCACAGATTTGGCCATAGCTCACGTAACTCTGAGCGGAGGAGATGTGCGCATGTGGTAAACTTCTCAGTGTATCTGTGAAATATGTTTTAATTGTACCGAAAATTATAATTCGCTGTAAAATTTACAAAAGGCGATAACTCGCTTAACTTAAATAGGACAGCCTGTGTATTTTTTCAACTATAGATGCAAAATTTGATTGTCAATTGAATACTATTATACTTTCCTATAGCTAACATTTTCGTTTTCATGGAATCTGCAAATGGTCTTATTTTAATAGGTTCAATTTAACAAAAGCGTTTCTTTAAAAATCCTCATTTAGTGGGTTCAGCAGTTTATGGTTGTTTTCCTTTTCTAGTGCCATCAAAATAATGGTTTTTTATACAAAAGAAGAACGAATCGATATGATTTTTATACTTGAAGAATGTATGCAAAAATAAGTTTACGTTCAAAGATTTTCGAACAGAATTTCGCCAAATGAAGCTGTTTTCGAAAGACCGTTTAGTTCAATTTAAGGGAACTGACCGCGTCCAGGATAGAAAACCCATTAAGTACAACTGAAGCAGGTATGTCCGGCGATGGCAAATAAGGAAATTGAATTTGCGATTATTACCTCGGTAGCCAGAAATTCCCACATTTAATTGGTTCTTGATAAATTAGTTTTCAATTCTTTTAAAAGATTAGTCCTTAGACATAAGAATAATAATGTGAATTTAGATTAATGGAACCCTACCACATTTTCATCGTGGAGTTTGACAATTATTTTCACACGTTCATTTCCAAAACCGACGTATAAGAAGATCACCCCACTTCACCGGATTTCTTCTTATTTCACTTGAGTGTGGAAGAAGCGCACCAGACAAGCATCCCAAAACTTAAACCCAGAAATGTTGTCAAAATATTGATCAACGCTTTGCAAAAGGATACTTTGAGGCAAACCGTCGACATTTCCATTTGGAAAACTTGTTGTAAGTAATTTTGTCCGTTATTTGTAAACTAGTAAATAATGCGTATTTAAAATATTGTTAATTAAATGGGCGACTTGAATACGCAAATTTACATTTTCCATGAAAACGTGAAACTTAGGTAGAGGAAAGTATAACAAAAGTATATAGGTATAACATTTTGGACACCTTATATAAGGGTGTACATTTTAACAAGTATCTAATATTCAAGAAAGTAGTATAGACTCTCACGTGAATATCGTTTAAAAAAAGAAAATACATGTTTAGCACTAACATTCAAATTGTTACTGCATTTTCACAAAATACAGAGCATTTCGAAAACTAAAACTCGCATTTATTTTGTTCATAGGAACGGAAAATGAAATAATATACGTAGCTTTCTGTTTTTCCTTTTTGGGACACCCTATACATTAGGAAAATACAGGGTCCGGCAGTGAAATGGAAAGATTTCGTAAATAATTTTATTGTTAAAGAATATTTTTTTAAATAATTTTTAATACATTAATGGAAAATAAGAGAGTATAGCCATTTGGTTTACAATGTCAAAAAAATAATTTTTTGAATACTAGATCCGCCAAATGTCCTCCGTTACAATTTATGCATTCTGGGAGTCGTTCCTGAAAGTTTTGTATAACACTGCGCAGCATATCGAAAGGTATTGCTGGTATGCCATCACGAATCCGTTGTTTGCGAGCTGGGATTGCCCTGGATGGATCATTTGCAAACACATTCGTCTTTAGGTATCCCCAAACAAGGAAGTCGCAGGCGGTTAGATCGGGAGACCGAGGGAGCCAACTGATATCCCCGTTTCGAGAAACGATACGCCCTGGGAACAATGCATTTACAGCAATCATTGAAATTCGTGCAGTGTGACTTGTTGAAAAATGTGTTTTCATTCACTGGAAGGCCTTCAAGTTGTGGTGTGAGAAAATTCTGAATCATTGCAACGTATCGCACAGAATGAACGGTACCGGCATTTTCAAGCTCATTCTCAAAAAAATACATGCTCACGCGTCCAACGCCCCATTGTAAACTAAATGGCAAATCATGCACGTCTTGGCAAGTCGGCTACTTTCTTTCCCACCACTTCGCTGCGCTCTGCAAACCGTACCTCAAATCTTTCCATTTCACTGCCGGACCCTGTAATTTTAAAATTTCTAATCGTCCTCTACTTACATCAAAAATAAAACCTTTTTAATAACATTTTAATGACAAGCGAGATGACAAGTCCAGATTCGAATTTTTGGGGAGCCTTCATTTGGGTTTCTTCTTTCATTGACTCAAACAAAGTTTCTTCTAGTTTCATATTAGGTAATGATACCCTAATTTGAGTTGATAGAATTAAAGTAAGAATGTCTCATGAAACTTATCTGAAGAAAGTCAGCTGGATGGACAATAATGTCGTACATTTTACGAATTATCTCGATTGGTAGAGTTGCTTCTATCCGTTTTGTTTTTTTCAAACTGACATTCAAAGTGGATCTTAGATTCGACTTCAACTTATGATCAAAGCATTCGAATCTAATCGTTATTTACCTTTCTTATCCTTGATTTCAGAATGAAGGTATGTATTTTTAGCAGGGATCTTTTATAAGTTCGTTGTGGGATTCACAAAACCTCTCATTGAGTGAGTAGCTGGTTCCCATTTCTGATGTATTTCCAAATGCAATCCGTCGGATGCCACCACTTCCTTTGAAAAGGCAGATAGTCAAGGAACCCTTGTTGATGTTTCCACTTACTTGATTGAGAAAAAGTTTTAATAATTGTTTTCTAACATCACTAGAGTTCAATAGATTTGGAAAAATCTGCAAATAAAAGGTCCGAGAAGGTTGTAGTTGCTTGTGTTGAAATTTAAAACCCATAATTTGAAAATTTACGTTTCTGTGTATAATTAGTAAAAGTTTACATAACTGTTCACAAATGAAGCAAGTGACGTTTTGTTTAACGGTTTAGAAACTAGAACAACCTTATAGAAGAATACCAGAAGGCCTATGCGTTTATATCACTCTTTGAAACACAAACTGCAAAGCTTTTTGGCAACCAAGTAGTAATTTCGTATCTATTTCTATTTAAAAAAATAATTTCGGTTTGTCTGATGAACAGTAACTTTGGCTAGAAAATTTGGGCGATCGTCCTAAAGACTGAAACATCAAGAATTGGCATCGGTATATCACAGGACTAGTGTTACGATTTTGGGTATTATTGGTAGTGACCATACTCTTTACGTTTGCGATTTTGTATAGGTACTTATCTACCTATGTAAAAATGTTTTGTAGAAAACTAAACTTTTTGCATTGTACGTTTCACATGTTAACATTTCCCACGTTGAAATAACTCCTCGGTAAGGTAATTGATGCTTATTCCTCACAGTGACAGTTCTAATAATGACCCTGTTGTGTACTTGGTACTTGCAGTAACTTCCCACTGAATCGATTATTATTGATAGCGATATTAGAAAGTGAAACTCAGTGTGGTATAATCATTAACTAACGTGTTTACCTTTCAACAGGTGACTCTATTAGGTCAAAATTAAATAATTACGGCAGTGGATGCTCATTATTAAAAATCAAGGGATGTAAATTTTATTGTAGGTACTACCTATACCCATTTACATAGGACAGGCAGAAAATAAATCATTCTGTCTCATTTCTTCAAACAAGGCGTCAGGGTCCAATGTTCTTAAATATTTAGTGAAAAAATTACAAGATCTCACTTGCTTAATTTACTTACTTATGATAATTCTCGTAAGCCAGCTTCTTTTTACGAGCGTAAAAAAAGTAGAAAAGAGTACCAGCAGTTATTCCAGAACCTATAGCTAGAGCCAAATTTCTTTTAATTTGCCGTTCAAAGTGACCATAAAACTCGGGTCTTGGAAGTTTTTTCTTTGGACAATCCGTGCTCATATTTTACTAAATTATTTACTGAATTCTCAAAAAGATTGTTTTTGCATAGCCGTGGTAACAGTTACTATGATATACGTCAACTTTTATTTACTACTCTCAAAGCCATCTCTCTTAGATGCTTACTGCGAAAATATAGCAAATGTCAAAACCGATTTTGTAGCGATCGCCAAATTGTGTCCCGTCTCGCCAGAATAATTTTGGCACTTTTCCTTTTCGAGGTCGACTCAGCCTCCGCAAAAGTGGTGGTTGTCTCTGTAGTATCTAGTAATAGGCTGCTGACCACAGAAGATATTCTATACTCCATACGCTCGGCAGTGTCCCTTTTCTCATTAAGTCGTAAATCAAATCTCATTTATAACGCGATCGATAGTTTCATTCAATATGCACCTCTAATGCAAAGTAAAAACCAGTTCCATACGGGCGAAAGTTGTTTAAAACAAATCTTATGGAAACTGGAATACAATAGAACAATAGATTTGAACTACCTAACTGGCAGCGGTTCTCAATAGAAGATACACTAGTTTCATTATGAAATTGTGATGTTTGTATTAATAATTGATATATTACTTTGTAATGAAACTATTAACAACCGCTGACTAGGCAGGTAGTTGAAAGCTATTGTTCTATTGTATTTAAGTTTCCATAAGATTTGTTTTGAACAACTTTCGCCCGTATGGAACTGGTTTTTACTTTGCATTAGAGGTGCATATTGAATGAAACTATCGATCTCGTTACAAATGAGATTTGATTTACGGCTTAATGAGAAAAGTGACATTGCCGAGCGTATGGACTATAGATATGACCCAGTTGAAATGAAGTGTCCCTAACAACGCGTATTTTAAGTTATTCAAAGTGCTTGTCCCATTAACATTTCCCGTTAGGTACAACGCCGCTTAGCTATAAATAATCTAAGAATTACTAATTGTTAATTAACAAGGTTGTACGAATAATCAATCGTTTACATAATTAGACCAGTTATGAACAGGTAGGTATTTGACATTGAAGTATGACAACGCCTTCATAAGTGTGTATTAATGTATCCGCATTTTAATTTGTTTCTTTATTATTTAATTTATTTTACGATAACGTGTACAACATAATAGAGGCACCCTAAATAACAAATAAAATTGTAGATCACTTTTTAAGGGTAGATTTCTCCGTGATATTGTCCATTATCGTATAAAGTTTCGGTGTAATCATGTACGTATTGGCCTTCAATTCCAGAACCAGGTGCGAAAAGAGGATATCCAAAATGGGCACCGGCGACGATAGGGCCTGAGTGAGCGACAACGGTTCTGGCCAAGGGACCACCAACAACGTGGGGTCCGGCAATGAAGGGAGAGGCAACAACTGCAGCAGGAGCGGCAGCTACAACACCACCTGATTTGGGACCAGCAATAACTGCACCACCTGGAGCATCGGCAGCGATCACACTACCGTCTGGTCCGTGGACGGCAGTTCTTGAACTGGGTCCTTGGATGACGGCACCTCCATCAATAGTTTCGACTATGGCACCGGGAATAATTCCGGCATTTGCCACTGCGACGCACAAAACTGCAAAAGCCTTAAGAACACGAAAACCATTAAACGCGACGCATATTGAATTGATAGTCACTTACCAAATAGTACATCTTGTGTTGTCTTGTTAACAAACTGACGAATGATGTTCAGATATCGGTATCCTGCGTTTTATACTTCTTGGACGACCTCGCACACACCCAATTACGCTTTTTTACCAGCTTCCAGACACAAAGCCGAATATTTTAAGACGACACGTGTGTATTATCAATGACAGGACCTAAAATTTGTCATCGCCGAGGAGCATCCTCAATTCGGAAAAATGTACGATATGGAATATTTGACGATTGGGATTTCTTCGCCCGAAACCTTATTGTAATTAGGTAACAAAAAGCCCAACGATTATTAAAATCTCATTTGAATGATCCAGTTTAATTTAATTACAATTTTGAATTATTTAAGTGTTAACAGATCGTGATTAATGAACGGGGAGAGGAGTGAGGAAGCGATCTATTGTAAAACTGGATTAATTAGGTACCTTTACCTTGAAATACAGGAACTTTTTTAAGCCAGTTTTTTATAATGCGATAAAGGTCAAGTGCAATTTGTAGGTGCACTAACCTGTAATTTGATATACGTGCGTATAGTTGAAGCATTTCATTTTTCAGTTGAATGAAGGTAGTATGCAATGATTGTCGGAAAAGTTTTATGTACCTATCAGGTATCTGGTACAAGTCATAAATGTATTTGGAGGCAAGTAGCGTTTTTCACTAGTATCAACGTAAGTTTTGTAAAAATGTATGATCACACACAATGCATCGATCGAGTTTATTTCGTTTTTGGGGGAGAACAACCATCTCGTCAGTGTTTCCATCTAGTTTGCCGTATTTCAGCATTTAAACGTACCAATCTCATTGCTGAAATCTGTTGTTGCCACTGAAACGATTGAGCGAAATCGTCATGCAACATGCAGTGATATTCAGTTTCAGTTTCAATTTTGCATGACTTTGAAACTACGGAAGCTTAAAATATTTCAATTAATGACGAAACCAAAGGGTATCTTACTCTTTGACGAAACATTTATTCTCCCGAACTTGAAAGTAAACCACCTACCGTTTGAGTCTTTCAAAATAAGAAAAATCCAACTAAAACAAATGATCGATTATTGTTTCTTGGGTACACCACAGAAATCATTAGGTGGAATACTTAAAAACAATCGAACTCTGTTAATTATTTCTCCAGCTTCCTCTTCGCACGTCAAACCGTTTCTTATTTCGGTAGAATGTCGACAAAATTATTCATTCTTCTCCCCATGTGCTTATTTGGTTCCCCAAACACAACATATTCAGAAGAGTACAAGCATTCACTCCTTAAAGAGTGAAATGGATAACTGGGGATGTAAGGTAAATGACGTGGATTGCAAGGCATCCGTGACTGGGTCAACTGTTGTTAATTTAGCTGCACTTGCGTGGTGAGACTCCATAAGGAGTTATATTTTAATAATAACAAGTATCAAGCCATCTTATTTTTAAGTTTGTGGATCTTAAGAAAAACGTGAGTATTTTGGATTTCTATTATTTTTTAATTTAGAAAATAATAAACCAAAAATTTTACGTTTTTGAGAAATTTGGGTATCCAGACTCAGTGTACTAGATATCCTTTGGTACTAGGTACTATAGATTTTTATCAAAAAGGTACATTTTAGTTGAAGTAATTTGAAAATACTTAAATAAATGTTTCTTTCAGTACCACTCATAAAAGTGTGAGGTGTAACGCATCCAAAGCTGTATGAATTCTGCTTGAATAGGTGTTTTCTTTTTGCACGTTGAGGTTGACTTAAGTCAGCACTGTCAATAACACACCATTCGTTTTATAAAAATAATTTGACTCAGTTCTCAATAAGCCTATTCGTTTTAAAAGCTTTATTTAAGTTTTATATTAACCTGAGGCACAAATGTCTTATGACTTCAATCACGTGATAGTTGTGACTTTGACTATGGCTGTCCAAAAAAAAACACCTAATTATTGCAGTTTCCCAAAACTCATTAATAGAAATGGTTTTGTCATGTTGACTCTCTCGTGGATTTAGAAAACACCTTTCAAATTTGGCAATCATTTCTTTGCACCATGATACGAGAGTTTGTTTTTAATCGCTAGTAGAAGTGGGGAACGCAACGAGAAGAAAACTTCCTAACCATTTAATTTGTTCAATCTAAGTGTTCAACAAAATGTCTCAGGAAATAATGCGGAGTTGTCGCTTCATCATGATATGCTTTGTTTGTGCTTAATGCCACGATAATCCATGAAAAGCAACAGAAACTGACCCAATGAGTTCTATTTGAAATCCCAATCAAACTACTCCTCTCGTATCTTTAAACCTATCCATTAGCTTATAAAGGATGACCCCTCTGATCACCTTTCCATATTATTTACACAACCGTTTCACTATCCAAACCATATACAATTATACACCCTTTTTGCGTTTGAACCACATTGTGGACAAAAGTAAGCACAGTCATGTCGCTTCTCTTATTTAACGCAGAAACCAGTACAACACCGCCGCTATCAATCAACAAATAATAATCTAGCAGTAGAAGACGAAAATTGGAACAGGCGTCAGCAAACGGAACACGTCAAAAACAGTGTTCCAGCGTGTGTATGTTCAGTGAAGTAGTGCAGTGTTGCCCCCCCCCCCCCCCTTGGTTCATTTTAGTAACAGTTTTATATATTTATTGTTGTTTTTTACATTGTGTTTTGTTTTCTTGTCCTGATAATGTCTCTTACGAAAGTGAGCGAAAAACTTTGATTTTTTTTGCTCAATTCTGACACGGCCCGACTCCGGAAGTGGACTTTATTTTACTGACTTTGGCACTTTGGCCATAGAAGCCCGCGTTCTGACACGTCAAAGTTAGTCAGACTATCCTGCTGATGGGTGTGGGATCCCTATCGTCTTTGGTGAATACCACGAATATTCAAAAATTGGTCTTCTGTTGTCAACAAATTATAAACCATCGATGAGCTTTTGATTCTAAATCGGAATAATTTGCTTTGGATTTGGTTTTTTCTAAAAACGCTTTAAAGTAGGTACTATTGTGTAAAATGGTAATGAATTATTCAAATATAATTATAGAGTGTTTATTACAACGTACCATACAATATATCCTATCGTAAATTTAAATTGAATTAAATGTGTCATATTCTGGCTCTTGTTCCATCACAAAATCTCGTTGAAAGGATTTTTACAAGCGTTCCAGACGAAATTAACCTATCGAAAAAAAAAGTTAACACACTTCACTTGATATGGCAACATAGTATGAACTTGAACATTGTTTGAAAATGGGCGAAAAATGGACAGGTAAATATTTAAATTACCGATGATGTATCATTATTAGGTAATAATGATGACAGTATTAACATTTTTACAAACGAAAAGAAGGTGAAAAGAGGCAAAACAAAACGTTTATTAAATAGAAAATATAAAATAACACAAATTCCGCTTTTAAAGTAATGTTTGTTGAAATTTTGCTGAAAAATAATTACCGCATTTGCTTTCAGTGCTGGAAAATGTGAACTCCATAATTATTATTAAAAAAGTCAACATAATATTTAAATTTTGATCTAAACTCCGAATACAACGGAATATTGAAGGATCCTCAGCGTTACCGTCACTTACTGTGATGAATTTTGATATGTCTTGGTCAAAAACCATGTGAATCATAGTGAACATATCTACAAAACTGAGATAACACGAACAATAGTGACATTGTTAATAGGTAATGATATTTCTTGAAAAAACTTTCCACAATCAACGAGATTTTCACTTGAAAATTAGACTTTAAGGGTTGTTCGAATGGTATGAACCTATGAACGTCAGATGATATAAAATAATAGAGATCCTCTTCAAGAAATTTATACGGGGTGAATGATAATGCGTAATGTTATTTATCTTGCTGTAATGGTTTAAAAAGACATGGCTTTGTATGATTTTAAACTACGAATCCTCTGTCAAAAATGTTTAAAAGTAACTTAATTTTGGTTCTGCAATATTGTGATCGTTGTTTCGTTTGAATTTAATGATTAACAATGACATTGTGCACTGAATTTCAAAATAAAAAATAAGGCTTAAAGCGTTCAATATCACACAATCTTGCAGAGGAACTACTTTATCGATCATTTTCGCTCTGCAACAAGTGTTTTGTTTTAGCCATTATTTAGAGTACTGTGGATGAAGGGGTCATAATGATTACACGGGTCTAGGACGTTTGGGCGCGACCGTTTGAACGTGACCGTTTGAACGCAGAGACTGTTGAACGCAGGGATGTTTGAACGCAGGGACTTTTGAACGCAGAGACGTTTGGACGCAGGCCATTTGAACGCAGGGATGTTTGAACGCAGAGACCTTCGAACACAAAATTTAAATTATTTTTTAAATTATTACCGTTTAAGTTTAGTTTAGAACACATTACCAAAAACTGAACACCTGTAAATATGTAGTCTAAAATGATTGTTTTTGTTAAAGACTTACAGTTAGATCGTCGAACTTTCGCGATAAAGACAAAATTCTATTTAGGAAGTGCTATCTTACTATTTTATTATATTCTTGACATTTTCTTATGTATTAGGTAGGTAAGCGTTTTACTTGTTACATTATAAAAATCGATTGTGTGACGTTTCATCCAGGCCCGTGCGCAAGGGGGGGGTTTTGGGGGTTCAAACCCTCCCCATAACCCGTTGAAATATACGGAAATACAATAATATTTACGCCACTGGTTTGAGGCGTTGATTGAAATCATTCAATCAACGTTTGAGGTCTTCCCTGTTCTCAACCCAACCCCTCCCATGGACAAATCCTGCGCACGGGCCTGGTTTCATCCATTCCATTTCGTCCACTGGCCGCTACGTCCACTAATTCTTTCGTCCACCGCCTTCAAATTCCATTAATTCTTTTGTCCACATCCCTTAAAATCCACTAATTAATTGATTATTATTAGGTCAAAAAAAAGACCTACGTCTTAATATTAAAAGTATTTTTAGGTGTTTTAAAAAAAAAACTTAAGAGGTCCTAACAATGATTCAATATGCTTCGCCCCCATGTACACAGAGGTCCGCCCTCACACGAAGGTTTTTACAATGGTCTTCTTTTTTTCTTTTCTTTTCTAAATATATAAATACACAAACTTTTAACACATATTTACAGGTTCTCAGTTTTTGTTAATGTGTTCTAAACTAAACTTAAACGGTAATAGTTTAAAAAAAATTTTAAATTTTGTGTTCGAAGGTCTCTGCGTTCAAACGTCCCTGCGTTCAAAAGTCCCTGCGTTCAAACGTCTTTGCGTTCAAACGTCTCTGCGTTCAAACGTCCCTGCGTTCAAAAGTCCCTGCGTTCAAACGTCCCTGCGTTCAAACGGTTGCGTTCAAACGGTCGCGTTCAAACAGTCGCGTCCAAATGGGCCATTCCCTGCTTACACGAAGCTTCCTAGATCTAGGTAATAGGGTACATCGTTGGGTTGAATTTAATTCCAAATGGGATAAAACGTAGATGATAGAAATTGAATTAACACTCACCCTTCCCCATAAATATTAATTTTATTCTTTGATTGTAGAAAGTAGTAATGTGATGAAATATCGTAATTTACATGTTTCGGCGAATATCCATCCTCAGACGATTAGATTAGATTAGGTTAACATTAGAATTAAATTAAAAATTAATATTTGGTTACAGGTAACATGTTCAAATATGTGATTAGCTGACATCTTATAACATATTTATAGGAAAAAAAAGGAGAAAAAGAAACTGGCGTACTATTCAATGAAGCAGTTACATAAGATTAATGATTTGCCTACTTAAAATATTTATACATTTTGAAGTTTTCAAAGTGTCAATTGACGTCACGATGATGCTATTCTAATAAATTTTCCATTGCCTTACTGGTGTCTACCAAATGAGCGACCACTGCCTTGGCACTTCTCACTCTGACCAATTATTTACTCTATGGTACTGTAGAGCTTTTTTTAAACTATTCAGGACAACACACTAAGGTCGAGAGTGTGATTGCAGCTCTTGTACGCCCTTATAGTAGGTAAGTATCTCCTAGTGGAACCTTGCTTTTTTGCCACTAGCATCTATCGAATGTAGCCTAAGCAAAAGTCTTTCGACACCTTCATAACCGAGAAACGGTTTACATGCAATAAGTGCGGCTCTAATTAATTACAAAAATACTTACTGGTCCAGGCCAGTAGTGTTACAAGCAAAGTTGTAATAAACAGAGCTGACAAAACCATTATGAGAGTAGTCGCCTCGTTTAATCCTTTAACTACAATTCTTCTTTGCCAAAATCTCACTTTGTTCTCTGGAGGATTTCTACAAAAAGACGTAAATATGAATTTTGAAGCTTGAATTCAAACTCACCCTTCTGCATTGTCGTCCTCAACGTCAGCTTGTGACATTTTTCGTCTACATTAATTTAATTGTTACAGTACAACCCGTTAATTATGCTTAATTAATCGTAACACGTCACACTTCTAATACTAAAAATGAAAGCAATTTTTGTTGACTTTAGCAACCTTTTCTTAGTTTAATTCGCACTTTTTTATAGTAGAATGTAGAATATTTGCATTTGAAGAAATCAACATTGAGATTTTTGTTGCTTTATCGATTGATATCAAGGTTACCTTCCTTTCTTATTATATTTTATTGAAAAAAAAATTATTTATAATCTACAGGAATGCAAGTGCTAGGCGTGGCGTGTACAACACATATTTTAAACTGTAACAATGCGGAAAATTGATATTTTTAATTATGACGGGAAACATTAATTAATCTTGCCATTGTTTAAGAGGTGAGAAATGCGCTAATTGTTTTTATTCACAGGACTTGTGCTATACAAATATACAAAAATAATTATTTTGAACACAGTTCTTGGAGTCTTTCAAATTGGGAGCAGCCTTTACTATAATAGGTAACAATTTAAACCCAAAGTCCGTGAGCTACGGGCCATCCGTGATAACCACTTGCGATGTAAGGGTGGGCGGCGTGTGCGATGTAAGGGTGGCCGGCGGCCGCGATATATCCAGCTGGACCACCGATAACAGTTTTGGCGAAAGCGGGAGCGGCTACGATGGCAGGAGCTGCCAAAAGGGCAGGTGCGGCAACTGCACCATGAGCGATACCGGATGATACTACACCACCAGGTATTGGAGCGGCGACGACGGCACCTGAATCGGCAACTGTGGAAATAGCGCTTCCATCGGGTCCTACGACTGAAGCTTGAGCCGCTGGTCCTTTAATTGTTGCACCATGTGCTGCAGGTCCAACTAATGCAGCTGCACCTCCAATGTAGGAAGCGTGCGCTGCAGATACGGCGATGACGAAGACAAGTACCTAGAAACTCCAAATGTTACAACCACCACGGTAATAAAATGAATCACTTACCAAAGCGTTCATGTTGCTGATGTGAGTGGATATGCTTCTGGTAAGTTCCCATTCGTCTTTTATACTATTAAACACAACCTTCGGTACTCATTGTTTCCGTATTCTTGTCATAAGATCATAGACAATCTATTTTTCAATAATACTACCACTTACATATGCGTAATAGGTAATTACCGCGAATTACGTCAGGGCGTTTCCTATATGAGAAATGAGAATGTACTACATTTCAATAACCTATTTACAAATTCTTGTTTGCCTACATAACTCAACCTCCAAGAAAATGATCTGAAAAAAATCGCTTTCATGCACGGATATACTTTGTTGACATTGTTCGAATTATAAATTATAAGGATGTTGGCGTTTCGTGGGCTTCGAAATTGTACAAATAAGAAAATTTATTTTAAAAAAAAAACACGTCGGCAATGATTTTTAAAAATTAGAAATTTGTAAAACCTTTTCCAGGGTGTGAATGTAATTGGGGTAAATAGGTACTGGTAAAACCACTGTTTGGGCGAAGTCCGTAAGCTCGCAATTTCAGAGCTTTGAACGGATTTCAAAATGTATTCGGTATTTTGGCTCCTTTGTCCGTCAACCCTGCTGGTTGTAACACCATCAGTTCTCGATCTCGAGATCAAGAAATAAATAACTAAAAAAAATTATTGTAAGAAGCTATGAGTTCTTTATAGCGCATATTTAACACACCGGATGCTTAGTTTAATGTATGCATGGATGAATTTTCTGGGTTGGTCCGGGCCATGATTATAGCTGCTCGTCAGCAGCATTCAAACCATCAACGCGTAAAATAATATACTTGAGCGTATAAATGAATGTGGTATGCCGTTTCGTTTTCAATGTAACATCCCTTACCAGGGAGAATTTAAACCAAGCTCAAGTTCTTTCACGTAGTCTTGCAAACACGGCCACTGATTAAAACAGTATTTGAAAAATAAAAAATGTACGTTCTTTTAAAAAATTCAAATTTGGCAAGTACATTCTGGTTCGACGAGAATTCCATTTGGAACTAGCCACAGTTGGAAAAAAGGTTGTAAATATATCTACTTGCGCGTCTTTTGCATTCGGAATTTAAATTTGTCATTTAAAGAGGTAACTCCTCTCAACAATTAATTCCATCCATATTCCTAACAAGATTTTTGAACTGCTAGTAAATTTTCAAAATTATCCATGCGACGTTAGCGTTTCGATCACCGCATTTACTGTTATTTTCAGACCTTATATTACAATTGCCCAAGTGAGTAATCTCTCCCATTTCTTCGGATGGAATTAACTATGTCGCAGCCCCCCTGTATAGCACCACTTGCTGATAAGTTAACAGCTTGTTCTGTGTTGGGCATGAGTGTCTTTAAGTAATTATTACTTAGAGTTCAAGCTGTATGAGGATGTGCCGATCATAGACTATAAAACAACTGTTTTGAAACTTTTCTTTAATGGAATTTCTGTTTGCTCCTGTTCTAGTGATAAATACTTGGAAGCCAGTTAGGGGGTGATTTCGAAGCGACCCAGGTCGGGAGAGCAGTTGAATTGTAACTGGAGCTGCTCTCTATGCTATGTTTTCCCATGAAACGTTACCCCTACTTGCGCTGGAGAATTTGGCTAGTGATTGAGTGATACGGAAATTCAGTTCTTTTGAGCAAACACCCTTATCTACATATAGCTTCTATTGATTTAGATCCATCCGCAAAGATTGATATAATAAGGTTGAGATGTCATTTCCGCATGGAAGAAGCAGATACGATAGTTCCTCCTTATCAGAAATTGAGGAAGAAGAGGCAGTTCGATCTCCCTTCCAGAAGTCATCTGATTGCCTTACCCAGAATGGGAGTGTGTCTTACTTCAAAGTGAGTAAACCCGGTACCTACGTTTCACCTTTGATGTCCTTGAGGTTGTCCAGATTGGTACGATGGGTTTGATAACTGAGAACCATCTATGTTATTGTTGCTTCATATTTCTTATCTGTGTTGGGACTCTAGGTTAGTATTAGAACTTTTTTTTCTGTTTCATTATTGCAAGTTGTGACTTCTAGTTAAGACTACCTACCTAAGGCATTGGAAAGATAGCCGATACTTTGAGGTAATCCTTTCCATCAACCAGACTCTCTTACTCTATTAGTTTTTTCTTGGATAATAATAGGTGGTTAAGGTTAAGGATGACAGTGCATCCCTAGAGATATTACACATGTGGTCGGACCGAAATCAATTAATAATAAAAATAAGGACTTTATTGTGAAAAAAAAGAATATGTAGGTATACATCCTAACACATCGCCAGAGTCTAGTATTATGAAGTTATCCTATTCTATATGAAGGAAGGGTTTTTGATTTTTGAAACATAGCTAATTCTCCTTCCTCTTACTTGAAAACGAAATAAAAACGCACGAAGTTATTTAATAAAAAAAAGTAAAAAGGTCAGATTCCTCCAGAGAGTTGATCAAATTAACGCAACGTCAACTTAAACGTTCATATAGCACGAAATGAGAAAGCTAGGTAATAATTGATTTATAATTATTAAAATACTTCTTTGTAAGGGAAAGGAAAGGAGATAATCCTGGGACCATCTTCAATTTTAAGTTAATAGTTATCGTGGAATTCTTTTAAATAGAATTTGACTTATTTATCTGCTCATAACTTTTAACCCCTGCAATAATTACAAGTGAGATTTTGTTAGAAGCAAAGTAGGTTGTAATGAGTGAAGGGTTGATCCCTCTTCGCGAAAAGAGTTATAAGTAGTACGGTCATTAGCATTTTGCAGAGTGACCAGTTTCTATGTCAAATCAACCTCTGAATTATTTTGTTTCAGGTCCGAATAAATTTATTTTCTAATAGAAATTTTTGTTAGCACATTTATGAAGGTCCTTAGTCTCACCTATTTTTCCCTTGCTAATCTTGTAAATTTTAAGAGTCCATCACCAGTTGGAATTGAAACTGATTTCATGGGTGTCGCTGTATACATAAAATTTAAATAAAATATTGTATAAACACAAAAAAGGTGTCAATGGATAGAGGAAGGTTTATTGTAGAGCTCTCCTGACAGGGTTTTTTAAATTTTTAACAATGTTTTTTGTAAAATTTGTTTGAAGTTGCTTAATATTGATTCAATTTCACGAATATTTTACAAGAAATACGAACAAAAATGGAAAATTCTAATACACGAGAGTCCTACAAGAACCTTTCCTCTTTGCAATGACATATTTTGTATTTCGATAAAACTATTTATTATCCAAATTTTATTTATATTTCTAAACCCATGCAAGCGCTAAAATTTACATAGTGCGTTGATAAACTTTGTAAAAAATTAAAAAATCCCTATCAGAAGGGCCCTACAAGTTGTTGTGGTTAAACAACAATGTATTATTTCAATTTTATGTATACATAAAAACCCATTGAATCAGTGTCAATTCCAACTGGTGATAGACCTTTAAGGTAAGATTTTATTCCATTTACTAGTTAAGTAAAGCAGTTATATTCTGCTCTGTTCGTGAGACTTTCGGTGACTGGACTGGGAGTGATTGGTTACAAATACAAGTAAATAAATAATATGTCTAACTTTATTTGATTTTTTTTTATAAATTTACAAAATGCATTAAATAACATGAATAATTTACACATGTGTAATGAGTTATTGTCGTCACGACAGTCATCAGTCAGACACATCATGATTTTATGAATTTTGACTGATCTTCCGTATTTAGCTTCACCAGTGACCATGATGATGCCCGTACACAGCACCTGGATGCGAATGAGCGACGATAGCACCAGCAGGTCCGGCAACAACGGCACCGTGAGCATGGGCAAGTCCGTGACCAAGAGCGAGACCGTGTCCAACGGCGATTCCATGGGCACCGACAACATGTGCGCCATGACCAGCCCAATCTTGTGATTCCAAAAGACCTTCTCCGTGCCATTGTCCATCATCGTGTCCGTGAGCGAGAACGTGTCCTACATGAGCGACATGTCCAACTCCACTGTGAATACCTAGGGGTCCAACTGCTCCATGTCCGGTTACGATTCCAGCGGGTCCTGCGGCACCGTATCCAGAAACTACACCTGAAGCTCCAATTAGGGGAAGATGGTGACCGTGGCCCCACAAACCGGAAGGTTTGGCACTAGCGCAAGCAACTAAGCAAGCAAATACGATAACCTGAAAAAGACGTTAACTATAACATGGAAATAAAAAAAACGTGGTAGTAACTTACAAAGGAGTTCATTGTTGGTGATTTTCTGTTGAAACTAGATTGTACAATGACTTCAATTGAATAACCCTCGCATATATACTTAACATCTGTCCTTCATCACTATAATATAATAATTGTGAAAAATTGTTAATCCCCCTTTCATTTAACTCCACCTTTTCTAATTAACGAATTAGATTACATTGTAATTTTCAATCGTAACAGAATTTCCTAGTAGAAAGTTCGAAGGGAGCAATGACTAAGCTGTTTATTAACGATGGCGTTGTGGGTAAGAAATGACTAAACAGAAGCTCCTCTTTCCACATTAGGTAAAATTTTTCCAATGCAAGATAAAAATAAGGTGTCGTTTAATTAGTATATGTAAAGTATTAGTACATACATGCCGTAATTACACCTAAAAAAGGCGAAATAAAGCTTGAATGTCAAATAACTTCACGCTAAGTGAACGTACAGATTCATTAATTATGCATTAGAAAAAGTAAGAAATCTTATGTGCGTTTAATTTTTTCAATTTTTTACTTTGCTCAATTATCGTGTCCTTGCTTTGAATATTTAAAAAAAATGGCTGTATTGCAAAATCGTTTCATAAATTATAATAGGAAGTAAAACCTAATCCGTTAACAATAAATGGTTGATGAATGATCGACAGTTGCGTTTGTTGATGCCTTTTTTAGTACATTCCTGTCTCCCAATATTTAAAATTGTTACGAATTCTTCGATATAGCCAAAGGAATGTTTTGCCATCAATTTTTGAATTTAAATTTTTACAGCCAAGCAGTGATTTGCACCCCTATAACGAATTGAACAACAGTGACGCTTATTTCATCCATGATTTCAGTGATGAATTTACTTCATCTTGTACACAAATGGATTTTGGATTGAAACATGTTAATATTTACGGTCCTATTGGCTTTTATGGGTAAAAAATTGTAGCAATTTATAATTCCATAGATGAAGTAAAGTACTTATAATTCTATGTTTTTAAATAGTGGAAGTTAAATATTTATGGTCATTTGGCTATTTATGGATTTGAGGTTGACTCTGAATATGGCAAATTGAAAATTTTCCTTTGTAGCAAATCTTTGGTCATTATTTAACGTTTTCTTTCATTGCATTTACCTACTTTTACAGTAACCGACCGAGAATAAGATGAAAACAATAAGGGTAGATGAAATCCATTGGATTTGGATATGTGTGTAGTGCCCAAAAAGGGGGTTGCATGAACAGTCGAAGAAATAGTTACAAAACCTCCTTGTTACCATGTTTATCATTCGATTAGTTAAAACTCATTGTGGATTGATTAATGTGAAAGATGAAATTGATTAAATTATCATTTAGCGACATCTTTTCGTCGATATTTGTGATTAATTTTATCATTTAAATCCTGAAGCAGACTAAAATCGAAACATGTCGCTAAATTGTAATTTAATTAATTCCACGTCGATCAATCCACAGTCAATCTTAACTAAACGAACAATAAACAAAGTAAAATTATTTATTTAAATGTGACAATAGGGGTAGTTTACTACTGCTTGAAGCATGAAAAGATCGTATCTCAACTCAAATTTTTGAACTTTTTTTATATATATAGTTTACGATTAAATTTTTAACTTTTTTTGAATTATATCCAGTAAAGTTACTTTGGTCGTATAAATCTCGATTTTGTTTAAACAGGTCCTAATGTACATCAAGTTTGGGAATGTATCATACGGCATTAAAGGATACGGACAGTCGTTACCTAAATACAGACGAGTTAAGACGCTTGTGCAGTTTTCATTTTGTCATATTGTGCTCATTACAATGGCTTAGAAAAAATTGGCAATTAGCTACTGAAGGGTAAGGTGTACTTTTTTTAATTTTTGCACTAATTGTCAACCTAAATAGCGTCAGCTTGCAAAGTTATAGCTATTATACATTTATATATAGGGTGTGTAACGAAGTGGACCGTTAGTTAACTGTATAAATTTGGGATTATATTATAGAGTGGAATTGTTATTATTATTATTATTATTATATAATTTATATGGAGTTCTAAAAGGAAATGTAGAAATTTGAAAATTTCAGTTTCCGAATTATATTGAGCTTATTAAAAAACAATTTCCCTTTGCAATTGCGACTATGTGTATGTCAATGAATTATTTGGACATTTCTGTTTTTGAAATTGAAATTCGTTGATATTACCAAAGGAGTGAATAATAATTCAATGAATTGTCACAAATTTTCGAATTTAAATTTGAAACTTCCAAAGATAAAAGAATATTATATTGTAGTGCTTTTGGCCGTTTACATGTCCCTTCTGCTTACCTTATCATGAGATTTATTTATTAACTTCTATTGCTTCTTTGTCGGCCTTGAAGGGCTTTCCCTGTTATTGTTCATTTTTTTCATTTCGTTTGTTTCTAGTATTATTTTCTGGTTCTACCTGCGTCTGATCACGTCTCGGTGATGATTAATGGATTCTCGATTTTATTTCCGTTCTTAGGTATTCATTTCTCAAAATTGTATCGTTAGGACATCCTTTAAATCCTTGTTGTTTATCCGATATATTTAGTGCCGCAAAGTTTGTAGTAATTTAGTATATAATAAATTAATTCTTTTATAATTATTAGGGTCAGTTCTTCTCTTTTTTGAAAAGGGGTGTCTAAATGCGTGTTTTCCATTTTTTTGGATATAGATTCTTTGTATTATATTGGTTATAAGTTTTATTCATTCTTTTTTAAGAGCTCATTATGCAGGCTTAAATACTCGAGTTTAAAATCGAGCCTCAAATTTGAAAACTTAAATTTTACATAAAAACATAAACAATTGGGGATCGGAAAATACAGGGTTATTCTAAATGATGGACCCAATTTTAATAATTCGTATTTATTAAAGTACAAATTCAAAATATGAACAATCTTTATGCCAATGAAAAGAGGAAGTTTCAAAGTTTTTTAACACCAAAAACATAATAAAAATTAGTTCACTTAACTGGACGCGTTTCAACAGCGAAGTTGTCATCATCAGCGAACAACGTTAGCTTACTTACCATAGTAGAATTGTATACAATGGGCACCTTATAACAAATTTAATAATACATAGGGCTCGGATTTATATTTTTTTAAATATCGAAATATTTTTAAAAATATTTAAGTACAAAAAAATACACAAATATTTTAATAAATATTGGAAAGTAAAAAAAATATTTCACACTTCTCATATTTTTCTTAAAATATTTTGCCGATTTTCAAATGTCCTATTGTATTGTGAACGGTTGTAAAGAGTTACAACATGAAAACAAGGTGCATTGGTAGAGCCCGGTTATCCCAATTAGTGGTGAGAACCTGTCACGTTTATTCGACGTTCAATACACTATCTACGTGTATTGAACGTTACAGAAAATGTTTGGTGAATTTCTCTCTCACTCATAATTTATACGTATTTTTAAAATACCGCCTGTAAAGGAGGATTTAAAATAAATGGTCAGTTGTTTGTTCAGTAAACAATGTAAGGATTAGGATGGATACCTGTTATACTTGTTAAGGGTTAGGTAATTCCTCTTGTAATAAATAACTTAATGATTAATTGATTATGAATAAATGTGTTTAACTTCTTGGTTTCAGTTTGAAGTATTTAAAAAATATTACAGGTTTTTATGAAAATATTTGCCATTTTTTATAAAATTTTAAATATTACAGGTTTTTAAAAAAATATAAATCCGGGCCTTAAATTAATACATAATAACATTGGCACTTATTTCAACCATGCTTTTTGTATCCATTGATGAATTCGTCTTTTACACACCAATGACTTTAAATTGAAACAGAGTAGTTGGGCCCTAGTGGCATTTTATATTCCTTAGATGAAGTTGTCGTGGTAAACTTATTGGATATTCTATGTCAATTATTTAGGACTCTAAACAGCGGTTTATAAATTTGGTCTTCACTTTGAATTTTTTAATATTTCAAGTTTCTTTGGCGTGTACTTTCTTTTATATTTTCGAAAATGAGATGAAAATACCACTGAGGGTCGTATGCAAAGAGGTAGGCACATTCATTGTTCAAGAAGGTGAAATGTTCTTGTTTAGATAATTAATTTCCTTCCTAAAAAGTTATTGTTTAATAATCATGGTAAATAAAGTTTACATATACAATCATAAAACTTTAGTTACTCTGATGATGACTTATACTTGTAAGGGTCGAAACATATGAAAGATTTTAGGATTTTATTAAACAAAAATTTTTTGGAGATGACGTTGGTTTTGCGTTGACCTTTGTTTAAACTTGTGAAGCCTCTTCACGTTTCATTACATTTTTTAAATAAGGTACTGAAATACCATCAGCATCTATGTATATACAGGATATGTAATTTTTGATTACCCTCTGTCATCCAAAGTAACAACCAGCTTCGTCATTTTAAATGCAGCATCCTACATATTATTGCATATTAATGTAACTTTACACTATGCCTAACCTTTGCCATTATACTACATAGATTTATTTAAAAGAATGAATTTTTGCAAACCCCGTTAGAATTAAAAATATTCAACGGATGAAAATGTTTGTAACGTCTCTCTTAGTTTTTTTAGCGTGTTATACAAAGCGTTTGTAGGAACCGGGTCACTTGTGTGTATGTATTATATTTCGTATATACAGGGTGATTCATTAAGAATGTCCAATCTCTGAACTGTAGATTCCAGACCTCGAAATATGATGATTCTGCCCAACATGCCTTATACAAATATTGATAGTTTCCGAGATACCGGGTGTTTAAAGTTTAAATATGAATTTTGATTTTCGCAATAACTTTCTATTTTTTCACAATTTCTTTTTGAAAATTGGCAGTTTTACCTTTTTTTGCATGAGGATTGCCAATTTGGACTCTAATTTAGCATTGCTAATAGAGGGCGCTAGTTATACTTGGTTGTGTTTAGTAAATCTAAGCAAAAATTTTTTTCGGCTGAACTATTAGCAAACTAATAATAAAATATGGAAAAGCGTTAGATTCTACAAAAAAAGTTACTCTTGTTTGATTCGTGTAACTCGATCAGTTATCGAGTTGTTTGCTTCTAAACAGTTCAATAAATTTTAATTAAAAAAAAAAATTTATTCTCTAAATGTGTAACAACAATAAACTATTATTTATGATCCGTTTTCGCAAAGATCTCTTCATATCAAATAACCCTTGTCTATTATTTTTAATCACATTAATTAATTGTTATTGCGAAAATCAAAATTCATATTTAAACTTTAAACACCCGGTATCTCGGAAACTAGCAATATTTGTATAAGGCATGTTGGGCAGAATCATCATATTTTGAGGTCTGGAATCTACAATTCAGAGATTGGACATTCTTAATGAATCACCCTGTATTGACATTTTAAGATTCTTCGAAAAATTCAAAAATACAAACGTATTATTATTTCTTATGGTTTAAGAAAAGACCATATTTAGGAAACCTGGGTATATACGAGAAGTTTTATTCATTGTTCACCTATATTTACGAATTTTGACGTTTTGTAAATATCAAAGTTTCTCGTCTATTGTACTTTTCACACCGAGAATTCAGTATCGAGCCATACGGAGCGCGCCGTTGTCTTATGTAGCATGGCTGGGCCGGTCAGGAATCAGGTGTGGCCTCAACTAAACTACGCCGCTCGGATCTAATTTTATTTATGAACAATAATCTTGTTAATAAACAATGCATTTTATTTTTATTAAGTACAATTTATACAAAAATCAAAGGTATTTTTATCTTTATTTATTAATTTTGCTTGCAAAAATTCCATTATAATTTACAACGATTAAAGAGCGAGCCGATCCTGTCACTAATGTCAGTGAGGGCAACGCTGCCTGGGTTTCTCCCATTTAAAATGCATTGCCTATGCTAACCATACTGAATTCTAGGTGTGAAAAGTACAGTAGATATTACAGTAATGATAATATAAAAGTTAACGTAATCGCATTTCCCAAGAGTTACCAGACACACTGATACGTATCAAAACATATTCTCATACACCTTTTTTAATTTTGTATCTGAAAAGTTGAATTTGTTCAATGACCAACCCTTATGGGCAACGATTTATACGGTTTGTATTAATTTTTGTGATTCTTGCTTTAAATTTCGACTTATTAGTTGTACAAGACAGTTTTCAAATTCCTTAACGATTAATGAATTTGTAGGTTTTTGCTACGGGACCATTCTACATTATAGTACTACCTCTGTCCACAGCTCCTATTTAAGGACTTGGATGTACAACATACTCTTGGGTATTTTTTACGTAATTCTAATCAAGAGTGTTAAACATTCTTTGTTTCTATTTGTTGTCACAACAAGCATTTAAGAGTTGTGAATTAATTGTATAACAAAATAAAAATATATCATAGCAAAAAAAATTTAAATTACGTATATTAACTACTCAAGAAAATTCAGCGAATTGAACTGTCCGCGGCTAGAGGGCTGCTGTAATTTAAGGTTAAAAGAGGATTGTTACATTTGTCTTCAAAATTCATTTTCCGACGAATTATTTTATTAAAAAACTCTTAAATTCGCCGTCCACCTTAAACCGGTTAAGTTTTCACAATACAATTTGAAACAGAAAATACGATTACGTTTATTGCACAAAAACGGCCAGAAATTAAATCTTTTGAATAAACGATTTTTTGAAAATTTTGTTTCGTCCGATCAGCATTACTACTTTGCATGTAGACCTTTTTTGCTTTTCAAGGATGTACACGCATGATTAATAATTATGCGATCACGTTTTCCATAAATGACTAACAAATATCTTCATTAGAATAAGAAGCCTAACTACTGGCTACTGTGTAACACTACACTATTTTGAGGAAAACAACGACGCCGTTATTCCATGGCAACTTCTTTTGTTATTATCCACATTTTATATCACTTAAACAAAGAATATATTAAATAGGACCGAAAATATTCATAAATTCCATAACAGATTAGCAGATGAAAAAATAAACCTAGAGATTCGTATCACAGCTAGTAACAAAATACAATTAGAAATTCAAATTGATAATAATCTAAAACAAATCAAATCAATTTTACTTTATAATATATTTATCAGCTTCAAAGGAATTTTTTCAAAATTATGATAAATGTAAGGAAATTGTTGAACAACAATAACAAATTCAATAGGTACCAATTATTTTCAGATATTCTCAATTTTGTATCACTTGATCTCAAATTCTACTTACCTGCAAACCTTTCTACATATGCTTATAGTTAGCCAATCGAGTTGAAAATTGCGAAAAGTATGAGTACCATTTAGCGACGAATGATTTATTTAGATTATAAAAAACCTTTCCGCAATGGTCCTTGTGACTATAACCGCTTGGCGTATAAGGTTCTAGAGGAAATTGTAAGTGTTTTGAAATCGTATGAATAAATAATAATAATCCGTCCAATTTCAACCGAATATGGTTTTAGCAAAACGGAGCCCCTCCTCACTTTGGAGTTCAAGTTCGCCAATTGCTTAACAAAACATTTCCCAATCGACGGATAAGTCGAAGGGGTGTAATAGAATGACCACCCTCGTCCACTACACTTTTTACTTTGAGACTAGGTACATCAAAATAAAGTTTACCTGGACATGACAGAATGTATTGAGATCTTAAAAGATTAAAACATACTCTATCAAATAAGTTGACTATAGACAAATATCTTGTCACAAAAAAAAATAATTTTCATCTGTTGCGCTTTTGTTTTAAAAAAATAAAAACGTACGAAATGCCACGTGATGAGAAGTTAAATACCATAAATAACTTTTATTTGAAACAATTTTCCACAAAATGGATATTCACAAAGATAATATCATATGTTCCATACTTTTGGGACACTGCGTGCGTACTAAAAAAGTTACCTATAATGGAAACGGGAAACATTTTACTAATGCGAGATCAACACGGATTATCTTATAGAAAAATCATTAATTTAATAACCAACTTAATAACTCGCAATGGTATTGACACAATACCTAACTAAGTTATTCAATCGATCATTTATTGTATTTATTATATACCGGGTGGACCATTTAACTTGAGCCGTAGACTACCTCCAAAACTAAGCGTTGTGGAAAGAAACGTCTTGAATAAAAGTTGCTCGATATTATGGAGGAAAGTAAATTGTGTTTCAATTGGAAAACTTTTGGATGGTAATTTGAGGATTGTTTTATCACACGATAAAATGAAGCTCTTGATGGAGTTCTTCCATCAGAAAACCTTTCCGCGTACACAAGAATAGCCCGTTCCACGTCTCTCCTAGATTCCCCGTAAATGAGAATCATTTCCACTTTGTCTCGCCTACTGTTTATGTTGGACTTTTTCTAATGGGTCCAACCATTCATTGCACTCTTCGTAAACGGCATTAAAAAATGTACCTTCACCCTTAAATTATCATCCAAACACAACAACCAATGGCATTTACTTTTCCCCATAATATCAAGCAACTTTCATTCAACAACGATTAATTTTGGGGGTAGTCCACTATCTCAAGTTAAATGGTCCACCCCATATACCTTACAAGGTATTTTAATTCGTAATCCAACTAAATCGAACCTCTAAGTTTTAACTACATCATAAACCCTCTACGAAACAAACCCTACATCCCTACTTTCTTCATTTAGTAACCCCCCTTTTTCCGTCTTCTGATTTCTAACACACCTATCACCCTCCTACTTGCTGCCTTAGCTCCCCACATTCTTCCACCATATGTACAATATTCTCACTTCCCTCCCCGCAAAGTCTACACAAAGTCCCACAAGGTCTCTTAATTTTTCGTTGTACCTCCCCTCCCGGGTCTTCGCCCTTCTTCTTTACTGTATTTGAACCTATCTGTTTCTCCTTCTCTTTCATAGTATCGCCTTCTTTCATCCTGCCCATGGCGTATCTTCCTATTCTTTACCGCGTTCCAGCAGCATCTTAAAATCCCCCCTTATCCTTACTTTCATCAAAGGCCATCGTTCTTCTTCCAGTCTCAATTCTTATCTTCTTCAGCTTTAACTCCTCCTTCTCCCCGGGGTGTGTCTTTCCAATTATAGCAATCACTTCCAGTATTTCAGCTGGATCTTTTCTAGCTGCCCTCTTTCTTCCCTAAGTTATTCCACACAACTGAAGAGCATTTTTGCCAATAAAAAATAAACCTTTTTATAACACGTATAATTCCATTTGAAGTAAATTGTTTATTTACAATAGAATTTGCTATTTAAAATATCGATTAACACGTTAAATACAAAAAGAAGTTACACTACATAAGATACGCACAAAAATATTTTTATGCATATTTATTGCACCGAACGGCTTACGTTCAAAAAGCAAAAATTATTTGTGTACGTTTTTCTTCGTCGTAATAAAAAAAATGTCGCCTATACGTTCCACTAGCATTATTGATATAAAGAATTTATTAATAATAATAATAATAATAATAATGATAGATAGTAACAACCAATAGGTAACACTTCCGATTAAAATACCGGATTATAATAACGAATTATAACAATTAATCGCTGTAACAATTCAGGATATAATACAACCTCAACAGACATAATAACATTGGACTGAGACGGGCTCACATTTACATTTTACATAAAAGGCTTTTTTTTATTTTTTAGGATTGGCGCATTACTTTTCCTACCTCAAAATTGCATAAGAATATTGGTCGCTATAAATATAATAAATTATAAATAACACAGTACTGTCAGCAAAATGTATGATTGTTTTTTGTTGTTGTTAATTTTTCTAACTAGACTTACGAAGTTTTAGGAAAGGCATTTGGCGAGGTCACATCGGGTGATGCAGGTTCGTCCTGAAAGCGTATCATTTAGTAAAAATAGTTCGTTTGCTAAACAACATACCTGTGAAACAATACTTGATCTATTACTAGAAATACCTAAATCACCAGTAAAAGGAGTGCGAAGAGAAACATCTAAATTCGTCGAGGCTTCTTGATGTTCAAGACTCGTACTTAGATCTAAAGAGGAATCACTAACCACAATTAATTAGGTAGCGCTAAGATGAAATTTAATCTTACCTAATAATGCTCCGTCTATCGAATTGTTGAGCTTCTACCTTAATCCTATCCACTTCTTGAGAACTTTTTTCTTCCTCCGTTGGTTCCTCATCCAGTAAAGGTACTTCATCTTCTTGTACGCGCACCTCTTCTTGTTGACGAGTTTGCTGCTCGCGCTCCCTCGCTAATTCGTGACATTCACACTTACAATCTTCCGGATTTACGTAACTATAAACCACGTGCTCTTGCAAAACGGATTCGGGCACTTCGATCGTTCCTCTAGAAGGAATTGTTTGTATTCTACGAGGGGGTTTACGCCGTTCTGGGATTTCCTCAAAGTTAATCCACTCCTTCTGCACTCCCTTTGGAGGTAACGGAGGTGGTGGTCCTTCTTGCGTGGGTGACGTCCATTTCGCACCCTTATCCGTAAAAGCGAACCAGTTCGTGCTACTGGTCGGCTTCCTTGGAGATTTCGCTTTACTTGCACGTTCCGGCGTATCTTCCTTGGGAAGAGAAATCTTCAACTTCTCAATCGCTTTGGTAATATTCTCGGTATTTATATACCCAACAACATCTTCGCAATAATCTTCCAAGGTACTTAAATTAATTGGGGTCGTCGATCTCGGTCTATCGATGGGGTACGTTTTCATCTCAAAACTTCCTCGTTGTTTAACGGGTACTATCGGAACCGCAACCGATCTTTCCAATGGCAACGTTGTCGGAACGTACGGTAACTCGTCATCGAACGAATCCTGCTGAAGTACCAATCCTTTCCTCTCCGGTTCCACTACTTCGGCTTCCATCTTCTCACTTTCCTCTTTCTTCGCTTTCAAATAATCGAGCTCACTGTCCTTCTCCGATTCCGAGGAGTATCTTTCTTCGTTAGTTAACGAACCTAAAATGGAATTCCTCAAAAATTTCGAGCTTTCGGTCAATTCCTTAATAATTGCCTCTTTTGTGTACTCCTGTTCGTTCATTGAGGTCACCACGGCCTTTGCCAGATTCAAACTTTCCGTTTTACTTATTTTACTTTCCCCTTCATCACCAACAGCGACTTTTTTTAATTCGTTGAGCGTTACGCTTTTGTCGATCGATGGAGGATTTCTTTCGTTACTTGACAGAAAAGCGACAATTCCGTTTTGATTAATTTCGCGTTTAATTTCGTTTGAAGTTTTACTCGTTTGTTTCTCTTTCGGTATCTTTGTTGTAAATAAATCGTTATTACTACCTAATTGTGTCGTAAAAACTAAATTTTCGCTACTCGCGCTACTTTGTCTTTTACTAATTTCGGCCTTTACAGTTGGTGATGGGGTTTCTTGTTCGATATCAACAGCCACACGCTTTGTTGTGTCTATGACAGTTTCTTGAGAATCTTGACTAGAGCTTTTGAATTCTTGTAAAATTGATTGGTCCTCGTAATGTGTGGGCGAGTGAAGAGGTATGCGTATACTTTCTCCCGATAATGGCGTTTCGTAATATTTTTTGCTTGTCGATTGGATACTGTTGAACTGGAATTCGACGTTCGTAATGGAATCAATGTTGGGTAACTTCTCGGGTGATGTTCGCTCAGAGCTGCACTTGGATTTTGTACCCTTCTTTGGCTTGAAGATGGATAGTACCGACTTTTGTGGTTTGGATTTTGCGCTATCAATACTTTCTGTCGACGACGGTGCCGTTGAAATAGAAGATCTGTCCCTCTCTCTACTTTTTGATCTACTTCTAGTTTTTTCCCTTATATTCTCACTGGCATCTTTTAAGATACCCGATATAGTATTTTTGCGTTTAAAACCTGGAACCGTGGGCGAATCTGGGCTAATCACAGTCTCTCTGCTTTTAAATAACGATGTAAATGAGCTTCTCCTCGAGAGGGACGGAGAAGGCGTTTTACTACTTGCGGGTTCCTTAAGTATCTTGTGTCGAGAGGGCTGTGGACTTGCTACAGGAGTATCCGAGCTAATTTTGGTAGGCTTCTCGGCTGCGTGTGTTATTGAGTGCATATTTTCGATTTGGGGTTCACTAACTACTTGAGTAAAGGATTGAAACTGTTTCTTACTACCTTCTTGTAAATCTAAACACGCGGGTTTCCTAATGTCAGTTCTTTCTTTGTCGTCGTACATGTGATCGGGTTTCAATTTTATGCGTATATATTTTGGTTCCTCACTATCACGAATTGAAGGCGATAACGGCGAATGTGTCGATTTTTGAACAGATGGTGACGTGCACGCGGATTTTGATCTGTTTTTGCTAAGGACTTCCTCCTTACCTTTTGTCTGTGTGAGTGGCTTCGTATGTGACAGTGATTTTTGGATTGATTCTTTCTTATCATCGCGCGGGAGGGGTCCCTTTAAGGGTATGTAAATGTATTCTACACCACTAGGAGACACAAATGTTCTTGGAAGTTTTGGCGTGTCCCCTTCACCGGGCTTTTGTATCGTTATTGTGATGTCTGGGTTTAGCCTTTGGGGTGGTTTTGGTGGTTTCTCGGCAGGTTTAATTATTTTCTCTTTTGAATTCAATTCAATCGTGATACCTTCTGCCAAGATCGCCTCTCGTGGATCATGTTTACGTGCCAACAGCACCTTTTCTAGCATTTCAGAGTCCACTTTACCTTCAACTTGGCCTACAGATGGTGGAGCCGATACAGGTGATTTGTATCCACAGAAGGAAGTCTCTAACAGCATTTTATGGGGCGACGGTGATCTTCCAGACTGACCGGAGACGATCGATAAATGGCTAACGTTAGATACCCTGCTATGTGCCGATCCTTGACTACCGATACTAGATAATCTAGATGTTCTTCCAGATATTGAGAGTAAACCGATCTCGGAACTTTGCGAATCTTTACGTTGACAATCTTGGTGACTAGGTGATTGAGGTTTCTCTCTGGGCATTTTTGATTTATCTTGCAGATCGTGAAAATCTAACTCTTCTGTGGACGATCGCAAATCAAGAGCACCTTCTTCCTTAAATGCTAATCCTAATTTGGCACTTCCGTGTTCGTGTCCTTCAAAAAGCTCTCTTTCTGGTGTGCTATCTCGACTATCTTCGTGATGTGATGAACTACTCGCTCTTGATATATCGATCCTAGGCGTACTTGGCGTTTGTAGGCTCATTCTGGTACTAGTTTGTGATTCTTGTGGCGTTGACAATGATGAAATTGTTGTGCTTGGTGGAGTGCTAGAGCGTGCTGCGAAATTGGGTGTGGTCGGAGCTCCCGTTACTGTGTAACCACAATCGGGGATAGGCGTGCATGGTGTCGCATCTTCTCGAATACCCGGTAGACGAACCACTGAAGCCCCAACGTGTTTATCTTCGGGACTATCCAGCTGAAATATGATACGTTTTATTCGAGAAGTGGAAGTTACTTTATTAAGAAGAAAAGGCGTGTGAAAGGTGCGGTAGGTGAATGTGTTGCACTGTGATTTGCTACTTGATACGTACACGGGATCTCACCTCGTCTGAGAGGTCCTCGAAAGAAGCGAAAGGTGCAGGACCCATACGTTTCTGACGACGGCTGGAAGCGCTTGATGTAACTCCGGGAGTGGACATGATCGTAATTAATGGGTTACACTGGCAAGGAAAGGAGCGTTACTTTGCTTGTACGAAAATACATACACTACATTAATAATAATTAATCAAAAATAATCTAATGCGGGAAGTGGAGAAGGACGTAACATTTAAATCATTTCCTCTTTCGATACCCAAAAATCCACACATTCGTTAAAGGTGGTGTTGTTAAAATTGAGGATCTGTAACAGCTTGCCACTTGTTGCCATTTTGCTTCAACATGGAATATAAATTGGAAATTTTTAAACAAACGACAGCTGCTGCTGACACTCAACTTTATACATCACCGAAATGTTTATAGCACTCTTCAAACTCTTTAATTACACCAACGTATCTATGCGTAATGGGGGTTATTGTACTGTGCTTTCACGTAAAAATTACAAGTGCGTTCATCCCTTTAAAGTGCTTTGTTCAAATTTGGTAATCGAGTTGACAGGAAAAAAAATAACTCGAACGTGATCTCCATTTTGAACATTTATCTAAAATTTACAATGAGCTTCTACAAGTGGCAGGAAGAGCATGTTCTCATCACGTCAAGTTAGATAAATGATCCATTTATAGCATTGCGAAATTTCTGACAAGTTTGGTAGGTTAAATGAATTTTTCTAATATATTTTCATGCCATAAATTGGGAATTCGTTCGATATGCAAAGAAATAAGTTCATCTCAAAAGTAGGTTGTTGTCATTTTTAATACATAATTAAAATGCGCCCTTAATTTATCGCCTGAATGATTTTATTTTACTTTTGAGTTCAAAAAGTGGTGGAAATTTCTTACACATTTATGTTTTGCCTGTATTGTCAGCAATTAGGTACATAATTATTTTCTAATTTTCTTCCGTTCTCGCGTTTTTAGGAGAGATCTAGTTTACGTTTTTAACACAACTGAAAAGGTCATTTTGATTAAATTTTCGTATCGCACATCTCAAATTTTACTTGAAAACTAATGACTTCATTTTTTTCACAGACCAGTTTCTAGTAGGTTCAAAAGATAATCTACATTTTCCATATTTACTGAATGTCAACAATTAAATAAGTTTTTTACATAGTTCATTCATCAAATGTTAATCATGTTCGCCATTTTCTTTTATTAATAGCAAAATTAGTTACCCACGTTTGCGAGTATATGCGATACTCTCGGCGCTTTCAAGCAATATACATTGTGTCCCATATTCGACACTCACCAATCCTATCTGTAAAACGGTAACAGATACGAAGTCGGCTAATGGAAGAATGTGGAGGTTTTTATCTCAACTGCTTTAAAATAGATTGCCTACTAGATATATTATTTTTCATACCATTCGTAGAATCAAAAGGTTTATTGGCAATACTCGTAGTACCTATGACCTATGTAGTGAGAAAATCATATTATTTTTCAAATTTGGTACGAAACACGTTCTCAATGAAATGACATAAACAGTAAGTTGAGAAGAGCCTCCATTTTCTTCCATTTAACCGACTTCGTATATCGTTTCTAAGTTGCCAATAGGCAGCATCGAATTTGAAACACAGTGTATAGGTACAGTGTCTCTCAGACTTCCTTACATTTCTGAAGAATTAAACATTGCTAATTTTTGCGTCTTGTTAATTTGACATATTTTCAGCGAACAAAACTTCGGTATAGTCGTATAGGAATTTGCAATTTTCCAAAAAGTAAGCTTAGATCTTCGCTGTAAGTCAACTGTCAAAATAGTGGTCAAAATATGAAAGTTTACTAAATATAGACATGATATATGATTTCTATTTAATTTTTAACGCTTACGTTTGTATTTGCACGGCAATTTCATTCGGTCTGGCAGTGGTAGAAGGAGGAAGGACATTCTCAACTGGTTGATTTGCATTTTAATCGATGTTGTTACAGCAATAAAGTACCAATGTTTATGTATTGAATCTGGGTCACACTGTATATATTAATAGAACAAAGCTTGTATTATTATTTTAACCGTTTTATGTGTAACAAGGTTTGTTGGTTAATTTAACCTTTTTGTGTCAATTACATTGTACCTTAGTAATTCTTCCAAATGTAGGTTCAAACAATATTGCTCAATTTTTTTGTAAACAGAGTTGTTTTAGGATCGAAAAGGTAGAAATATTCATTGTTTGGCTGATGACTACAATAAATTCCAAGATACGAGCTTTACATTACCTCTGCCTGGGACAGTGGTTGGATCGAAACCTAGAATGTATAGGGAATAGGGATTAAGAAATAAACAAAAAAAGTGATTGCAGAGATAGAAAAACTGAAAACAGATATTCATCTCATTTAAACTAAAAAGAAATGGTCAGGTGAATAAGAAATTGACAACTATTGACCGTACTTGGAGTGAAGTGCCGAAAAATCGACAGTAAACAGTGTAGCGAACCTAAAAGTTGGAAAATATTGGAAGATTTGGAGAAGAAGCCATCAATGACCACGGAAAACTACTTGTAAGATTCTACAAAGAACACGAACTAGTTGTAGCGAATACGATGTTCAAACATACGAATATCCATTAATTCACATGGACCATCTTATATATAGTTGAACCAGACAAAATAAAAACGTTCACTAAAAGGAAGAAGTAGAACTGGATGACACTAATATACTTAGTGTCAAATAGTGTAGAAAATAAATTAAATGAAACTAATTGTACAAACACATAAAGAATATTCCTTTTGCAGCAGCCGAGGCAGCTTTAGACGACTTGATTGATGGAAAAAGCCTGTATGAAATAGATATAAGAGAGAGGATAGACCCAAAAATAAAATATAGGTACACGGTACACTTAAGGAAAGACATGGTGAAACAAGAAAAGGATGTGTACTGGGCACTGGCTATGTATGGATGTAGATAATACTCTTCTATACAGGATGAGTCAGTTTAGGTAAATGTCGCTAACTTCAATAATCGGTAGACGAACTTCTTTTAAGTAAAAAAGTGTCCATAAATATATCTTAGAACGCTTCGTTTCTGAGGTACAGGGTGTTTAAATGATATCTTTTAAATATTTTTGTCGATTAAAAAAAAGTGGTTTTGGATAACATTATGGTATCGCGCCAAAAGACACAGTGTTCAAGTGCGAATCATTTGATATTGAAAACGAAGCGTTTATTTATAAACACTTAAACAGAGGTCTTCTTCCGTCTGTGGAAGTTAGCGACATTTAAACTGCCTCACCCTGTATATTATATCCTCGATAGCAGAGAGTTAATAATATTAGAAGGAACAACACTAAAAATATTTTACAAACAATACAACCTACTCAAACTTCCTACAAGAACACAGGACTGGATACGAAGAAGAAGATTTGGCTAAAAGCAACAAAGCAGTAAGTCTCTGGAAGTCTGCGAATGCAAATACTAAAATACGGACGGAAGAAGGTAGTTACACACATAAAAAAATCAAAGATAGGAAAAGTCGTACCACAAGCATAGAATCTCTTACACATTACTTCTTCCCATATGGAGAAAGAAATGATGAATAATGAACAAATACAGAAGGAGATATACGTTCAGTTATAGTAAGAAATAAATAAAACTCGTAGACACACACGTACGTTTTATAGATCTCGAAAAGGCATAGACAATATACTCGGATGTAAATTGTGGCAAGTTTTGAGAAATGGACAAATCAGCCGAAATAGATATACAAATATAGACATAATGATGCAGTTTATTCCTCGTGTAGTTTAACTTGTACATAGGACTTAGTTTCACAAATGCTTCGGAATGGTAATCGAAATATACAGTCAAACTACCCTATATTCACTAATTTATTTTCGTTGACGAAATTCTGTTTTTGTACAGGACAAGGAAGATATGAAATATCTACATGTAAAGGAAGCTCAAAGAAGAATCTGAAGAATGGGGTCTGAAGCATAGAAAGTGTGGATGGGCGAACTCAAAATCTCCGAATATAAACCAAGACTAGCAGCATTTTCTCAGGAAACCATTAGGGAAACGGGCAGAAAGTCCTGTGGATCAAAAATCTGACCAATATAACCCAAAACATCGTCCATATGTGGTAAAAATGTGATCACATTAACTAACGCTTTCAGGGATAAAATGGGAATCGTGGAACTTCGGATAACAAACACAGTTGGAATAAGAGTGGAAAAGATTTGAACAAGGATGAGGATCACTCACTCCATTACGAGACGGATGGAAAACAAACTTCTCCGGTGGTATGGGTACGTAGGATGATCGAAAAAAGTGACACTATTCTCTATTTTAACAGAGCATTTTAGTACACTTTTTTGTCAGAGAAAGTATAGACGATCACATTTCAAAATGAGACAAAAATGATTTCATAGTACAACCCCTATTGGTAGTTACATAAAACTAAATATTTGCATTATCTAAACATTGAATCGTTTACATATTAAAGATTCATTTCAGTTCAGTTCATATTACTCTCTAAGGATTGCTAAAATATCGATTGCTTTAGAAACTGATTACATTGGTACAATAAATTAATTGGAACAAGCGCCCAAAAATTGCAACCCTATGCCCTATCTATTGTTACGCAATTACATAAGGCATATATTTGCAAAGCTGAAATTGAGCATTTTTACTTACCGAAAGTCAATAATTGAATCAAAAAATCTTACAGGCCTTTTTTTATCTGCTAAAAGGTTATAATTTTTTTGTGAGAACCCTCGCTTTAACAATTAACCAATTAGTTGTGTTATAGCGCACAAAATGAATAAATGAAGTTAAAATGTGAAAATGAACACAAGCGATCTTATAAATGGCGATCTTAGAAGCTTTTCATAGTATTATGAATGTAACTAATGTTTTGAAATGCGAACAATTCTGCGATACGGGCCACCCGTATATGTTGTTTATTATTATTCAACCTAAAAAGAAATCTTTCGTTCTTAGAGGAACACTGTTTAATGGAAAAACCAATCATGGGACAAATACTATCAGAGTAAAAAGTTTAGTCACCCCATTTTAAATGTTTATACAAAAAAACTATTGGGCCGATTATTTTCAAACAATTTTTTTTAAAAATCGGCCAGAAAGTAGTACTTTGCGGATTATTTTTAGGCCAGAAAATGTCATTTTGTCGGACCGAGCCGGAAAGTTATTGTGATAGTCCGGTAAAAGTCTTACCGGACTCATTTTTACTTTACCGGACTCATTTTTACTTTCCGGACTAGAATGGTCAATTGTTCTGCCCGTTTCTGGCCGATTTAAAAAAATTTTGTACGTAATACGTCCCAAAAGTGCCTTTACTGGACTCGCAGGCTTGCAGGACTCGCCTGCGGCTCGTCCTGTAATTTGCCTACTTATCCAGTAAAAGATCACTTTCGGGATTTGTTACGTAAACTACTATTATCAGAATCGCTATTCACTTATGTGTATAATGTATATGTTCTCCTGTATATCGTTATCGTAGAGGAATGTGGACCTTTTCTTTCAATTGTGAAAGTAATTCTTTGTCCATTTCCAGGTGAAGTGATTGGGGAATACAAGGATGAGATCAAATGCCCAAATTATCTATCGGAAGATATTCTGAAACATAGAGACAAGGTTCCCATTAGGAGTAAAGAGTCTAACCAGCCTGAAGTGAACCAAACGGGCAAGTATTTTTGTTTACTGCTCCAACAAATCTTTTTGTGACTTAGGCATTTATTGGAAAAAAGGGACGGAATTTCAAGGCTCCGTGTAGAATCCTATTATGAGTCATTTACAAGAACTGAAGAGGCGGTGGAAAGCAATGGCTAACAAAGCCATCCACTTTTGCACTCATTACATAGAGCTGGCGGCGATCTTGAAGCCATCTAAGCCTAAGCCATAGAATGGCAGAAGAAAAAAGATTCTGGAGGTCGTATGAGTTAAAGGGCATGTTGGAGCAAAATAGTAAGTTAGTCCGATTGGCATTAAACAATAGTCCAGAGCCGAATCTTCCACTCATAGCAAACAACTGAAGGCACCCAACCCAGCACAAGTCTGTGGACTTGCCCGAATCATTATCTTGTAGAGGAAGCTGCACAGACTATGAGACGGCTCACCATATACTTTGTAAGCGTCCTGTAATTGTACAACTGAGATAATTCACGTTTGGTCACGTGTGGGATGGATTGAGTTACGTTGCCGGGTCGTACGACTCTAATCAAGGAGGCAATACAAAGGGTGGAAAAGTGCGCCTACGCACGCGTGGACTTCTATCTTAATCCAGAATCCAATATCAATGATTTCAAAGGATCTCTTTACCCCTAAGATACATTTAAGCAAACACCGATACAACATAATAATCATTTTGACGACTCATTGGAACTTAATTTGTGGATAATTCTGGCATTAATACATTAAATAATTTTTAATTTGACGAATTATTTAAAAAAAATGGACCTGACGTAATTAGGTGATCGCAGATCACGTAATTATAATTAAATTAGAAATTTATGGTATCGTTAAAAATGATTTAGTATAACCAAATTATTACAGTTTTCCTCTGAGCTTGCTTACTACAGGTGCGCATTTCCATGAATATTATTATATAGTTGACACCAACAATTTGTAACACAGAGCAATATTTAGAAAAATATGTGACAGGGAATGAAATTATCTAAAAATACGTACTTTTTACAGTTTCATTTTCAGAGCGAGACTGTTTTTTCATTGAAATTTCAATTTACTTGAATTTTTTTATGTGGCTCACGGTCTTTTCTAGTAGGTAAGCGTTTTCCGGACTTTTCTCGAAGGTGAAGGTAGTGTAGCCAAAGCATGAAAATTAGGTTAAGTGCGCTTTCAATTTTGAAATTTATAATCAAAGGGGTAATGTCATCATTGGTGTAGTTACGCAAATTTAGTTTAATAAAGACGCAAGGACTTCAATGTAAAATATTCAAGCGATTTACTCAGAATACATACAGCCAAAAGGACCATGTTAAATTGTTTGTATAACGTACATCTTACTTAAATCCATTCAAATGGAACAGGCTTTATGGCCGTACAGAATTAATGAAAGCTCACGATAGATTAAGCAAAGTGGCAAAATTCCCCCCAATTAAAAAAGGATGCGTTTTTCAAATGAAACTTGTATGCAAATTAAAAAAAGGCGCCGAGGCCTAAGTAACCTCAATATACTTCTAAGTAACCTCAATATACTTCTAAGTAACCTCAATATACTTCGCAAAAGATCTCAGGAACCACACATACATAATTCTTACAGAAATCTTAAAAAAGAAATCAACATACAAATCAAATACGAAAAACAATCGCACACGAGTACAATTATACGAAACTCAACTAATAGAAGTAGAACTTTCTGGAAACTAGTTAACTCAGAATTAGGTCGTGATAGTAGCAAAGCAAGACGTCCCTTTGAATTAGTTGTAAATAACAAAATTATCAATAATCAAAACGAAAATTGCAAACCTTTTTGGAGCCTACTTCTCGACGGTTATAACGGAGAAATTAAACTCTCATTTTAATCCTTTAGCTAATGTCTGTACAACCACCAAACGGATTAATCAGGCCTCTTTCTTTTTTTCCCCTATTAACCAAAATGACATTATAAAAACAATAGAGAATCTCCCTAATAAAAAATCGTGTGGATATGATCAAATACCAATTAGCATTGTCAAACATTGTAAATTTCGACTCGCTGAAGTTTTAACAGGATTACTTAACACTTCGTTTACTCTTGGGGTATACCCAAGCGCACTAAAAACCGCAATTCTAACACCTATTCTTAAAAAAGGTGATAGTGGTAATATGGAAAACTACCGTCCTATATCCGTATTAAGCGTTTTCTCAAAAATTATCGAAAAAATTGTCACAACAAAAATAACTGACTTTCTCAACTCATATAAACTTTTTTCTCCATCTCAGCATGGATTTCGTAAAAACCGAAGTACCGAAACTGCAACAACAGAATATGTTCAATTAATCTATGAGAAATTAGATGCAAACGAATGTGTACTTACTGTTTTCTTTGATTTATCAAGAGCATTTGACACCATAGATATCAATTTCTTATCTGATAAAATAGAAGCCTTTGGACTGCGTGGAAACATAAAGAACTGGTTAGTCTCCTATCTAAATGAACGAAAATTCCAAGTAAAATTAAATCATATAAAATCGAAAATCTTTGATTGTGATATAGGAACCCCGCAGGGAAGTACCTTGGGACCTCTAATCTTTACTATGTATGTCAATGACTTGCCGGAATATATCGAAGACGGTACAATATTTATGTATGCGGACGATACTTCAATAGTCGTCAGCGGTCGCAACCCAGAAGACACAAAAGTAAAGATGATCAATGTCTTAAAATCTTTTGATAAGTGGTGCTCTGCAAATAGACTAATAATTAATTACGAAAAGACAATATGCATTGAACATCACAGCATTTATCGCAAATGCAATAATTTTAAGTTAGATTTCACTGGAAAGCCACTAAACATCGTTCAAAATACCAAGTTTCTAGGCACCATACTGGATGAAAGTTTGACGTTCACAAATCACGTAGACTATGTTTGCAAACAACTCCATAAAACATACTTTGCTATCATGACGCTGAGAAATAGCCTGCAATCAGCTGACCTAATTAAAATATATTACGCATTAGCTTTTCCTCACTTACAGTACAATATCCTAGCATGGGGTATGTCGGTAGAACGAAGCAGAGTATTTATACTCCAAAAGCGTATCATGAGACTTATTTGTAACTTATCTCAACATCAGTCCTGTCGAGAAGTCTTCAAATCTTATAAAATACTACCACTTGCTTCTATTTACTTGCTAAAAATCCTCTCTTATGTACACATAAATAAACAGAAACTTGTTAGGAACTCCAATATTCATTCTTATACCACTAGAGCCAAGAACAATTTTCATTTAAAAAACCAAAACATGAATTTTATAAAAAATCTCCTTTATATTCTGGATGTAATTTATACAACAAACTAGCCTCGTCCTATCAATCTATAACATCAATCCTAATATTTAAAAAGAATATAAAACAACTACTTATTGATAACTGTGTATATGATGTGGAAGAGTTCTTAAATATGGCAATGAATACCTAGTTGATGATAATGATGCTGTGTTTATTGGTGGGTTGGCTTGTGACTTGTATAGTATGTAAATGTGAATGTGAATGTATATGTTTAGGCACTGTTATATCTTATGTATAACTGAAATTTGACGTGTCTCGTCTGCATTTTGAATGTAGGAAGAAGACGAAATAAATTCAATTCAATTCAATTCAATTTTGTAAATAATATAAAAATATGTTCGTTGGTATAGTAATAGATCCCTTTGGACACATTCGGTTAAATTAACATGAAACATTTATGAAGTAGATACGGTACACATTGAAATATGTTGCGATGAAACTTTCGAGAAATATTTCAGCGCTGATACATTTTTTGAAGATTAAAATATGAAACTATCGGGGGCAACAACCCCTTATACAGACTCATCTCACATAATTGTGCACCCGCTTTGTTCCTTCAAACAAATTAAGGCGATTGTGTCTTTTATACGGTTTTCATTTTAATAACGTTATTAAGCTCTCTACGTGGGGGAATGCTAAAAGTTTATATTATTTTACACTGAGACGCTGCTCAGTATTTCGGTGCCAGTAACGTACAACCCCGTAAAATTCACGAATAACAAATATTCTAGTTGTCCTAGTTAAGTTTCGACCAAAATTGAATTTATGAAAATTACGTGTGAACGTCCACCAATTAACAGGTTGCCTTATACCTACTACTACTGTTATGTAAAAAAAGGGCGCTTTGTTCCATCAAATTTACATAAAATTTATTTTTCTCAAAGGTATCTAATTATTAATGCACTTAAAATTAAGCATATATCAGCATAATTTAATCGATAATTATTCAATTCTGACTTTGAAGACATGCGATCTTTTGTGCGTCCATTCTAGCGTTTGGTTTACGGGTTTAATCTAACGAGGATTAAAAAAATTGCATTTACAACGAAAGAAAAATAACATTTACCTGTATTTGGTTATCCAAATAATGTTAATTGTTTCGTCGAATTAATGAGAGAAGTGTAGTAGTGATATGACTGAATTTAGTCCTACATTACGTTGGGCACTTAATTTTTTTATGTAACAATTCATATTGCCTTTGGATATTTCTCGATTTAACATTTCGGCACCACTATGTAAATCACAAAGAATTGGTTGTACGTTTACGCACGACGTCGATGTCGAGTGTCGCGACGCATGAGTAGTAGTAGAAATTTGCTTTTAAACTGGACCCATAGCTGGAGCTACTATAATATACTGGATAATCAATCAATAATGTCGCGCAAAGAAGTTAAATTCAAAAATTTATTTACAACTAACAATTACTTCGTATATTTAATCGTACTTGTCCTTAAAAGTAAATTTTCTAAATAACATTCCGTCGTCGAAGTTTGCAACTGATGATGGTGGTGTTAATGAGGTACTATCGAATGCTGTTACTAAATCGAAGTACCTTGTATCCGTCTCACCTTCAATCTTTGGTATAAATGGTGGAGGTATCTGAAATAAATGAAAAATATTATATCCGTCTTATGAAACTAATTATAATTAGACATTATTTGAGGAGCGAGAGAGGCATTTTTTGGCATATACAGGGTGTTTTTTTGGGAGCTTTAGTTAGACGTTTCTGGGAAAGTTGTATAGGTAGGTTTTTGAAAATGTGTACTTAGGGGTGTACCGAACAGTGATTAAGTTAGGATATTTAAGAGTAGATTGTTAAGTTTAAATGTCCCGGTGATTTTTGAATTGCCGGTCACGTGGGGAAAAACCCGGCATTGGTATGTACAAGTTGAGTTGATTTTGCAGTGCGTTTAGTGTTAGTACGTTTTAATTGAATCCTGTGGGTTTCGTTTAGATCCGTTTGAAACGGGTACAACCGGCGCCTGGTTTAGGTATGTTTGGATTAGGGTAAATTAAGGAACTAAGAATAGTAAATTTTAGTTAGAATTGTACCTACCAGAAACCTGAATAAAACCAACTGTAGCGGGAGCTAGTTTATCATTGTCCCAACGTGGGGCGCCAAGTTGCAGCAGGCGAACCTTATGGGAATAGGGGACAATGATAAACTAGCTCCCGCTACAGTTGGTTTTATTCAGGTTTCTGGTAGGTACAATTCTAACTAAAATTTACTATTCTTAGTTCCTTAATTTACCCTAATCCAAACATACCTAAACCAGGCGCCGGTTGTACCCGTTTCAAACGGATCTAAACGAAACCCACAGGATTCAATTAAAACGTACTAACACCATAGAGAATGTAATATAATATGCTCTATGCTAACACTAAACGCACTGCAAATCAACTCAACTTGTACATACCAACGCCGGGTTTTTCCCTACGTGACCGGCAATTCAAAAATCACCGGGACATTTAAACTTAACAATCTACTCTTAAATATCCTAACTTAATCACTATTCGGTACAGGGGTTACTCTGAAAGCCGAATCGATCTAAAATATTTTCAAAATGGCAGCACTTCCGGAAATGCCGGAAGTAGCTACCAATTTCGTTATTTTAAATTGCAACCCCTATTTTTTATTGCATTTTTGGATTCTACGTGAAATTTCATAACGTGTGTTAATATCTACAAGTTATGGTTTTTAAGTTATTTTTATTTCCATTTATTTAAAAAAATGGCGGATGCAGACGGTACTTTAAGAATTCATTACTTGAAAACGGTTTGTAGCTATGGCAACTGAGTTTTCAACAGCCCTTAAAGGAAGAATAGGGCTTTCTTTGGTGTACTTAAAAAAAAGTTATGTTGCGTACGACGTCACCTATGAGGGTCCAACTTTCAGAAAATTCAAAGACTGAAAACTCAGTTTTTTTTTAATGAAATGACCAGTTTCTTACTGTTGCATTTGATAGAAAATCAAAATGGGCATATTTTGGTATTACATGTTCCTATCCCTATCTTTAATAGTTTCTGACTTATTCTCATTTTATCGCATTGATACCATTTTTTTCGAATTTTTTGTAGTAGTCGACTATGACATGGACCATGGCAATCCAGTTTTGAACAAATGAAGTGATACTAAACCGTCGCCTGTAATAGGTTAACATAAGTTTTTCAATAATCGAAAAAAATGAAAAATGGCTCGCAATGGTTTTACATATTAAGATTTTTGGAATCTAATTGTTATTTATGGTGAAATGGACAGAATCGCGTCACATGCTTGTCATACATTCATTGAGAGATATCCAGAAAGACCGCGTCCTAGTGAACGTACCATCCGAACACTAGAATGAAATTGTTTGAATTTTGGAAGCTTTGTACCACCTTAAATACAATAAGAGTTTTACGAATAGGCTAATGTTAAGAAACCAGGACTATTTTTTGGGGAATATTACAAAATTTAATCGCCATAATTCGCATTGCTGATGCCATTAAAATTCTTGTTTGAATGGAGATGTACACTTTCAAGAGTGCTGGAGTTTTATTGTACTTTGTGCGTTTATTTTGTGTTTCCACATTTATCCAGAAAATTTGAATACAGAACGTTATTTGGAAATTTTACGCAATATTGTTGTTCCTGCAACAGAAGAGCTGTCTCTGCAAGAATATGCTCAATACTGAATCACAAGTCATACAATAGTCCACACGAGAACCTTCACGAAAAAGAGTTTGTGCTTGGAACATAAAGGCGCTCATTTTGAGCATGTGTTGAAGAAGACAAGGTTTTAAATTGATTTGAAACTAACAGGTGACGGATTGATTGGTTTAAAATTCGTTTGCCATAAGGCCAACTACTAAAAAATCCGAAAAAATGATATCATTGCAATGAAATGAGAATAAGTCAGAAACTATTAAAGATAGGGATAGGAACATGTAATACCAAAATATGCCCATTTTAATTCTCTATCAAATGCAATAGTAAGAAAATGCAATAAAAAATAGAGGTTGCTGTTTAAAATAACGAAGTTGGTAGCTACTTCCGGCATTTCCGGAAGTGCTGCCATTTTGAAAATATTTTATATCGATTCGGCTTTTTGAGTAACCTTTAAGCACAAATTTTCAAAAATCTACCTATAAAACTTTCCCAGAAACGTTTAACTAAAGCTCCCAAAAAAACACCCTGTATAGTAAAAATCTTTCGAAATAAGAAGCACCTATAAGCTCATTTCTGTTTTTATGGCCAAGTGAATAATTCTTGCTATGAGCAACGCCTTTTGATGTTTGAGTTGAAAATGTCTGTACACTTATTCAAAATTCCTTATCTTTAGTCCAACAACAATATTTACATGGCAATTTAGAAAATATTCGACAATTTATTGTCATTAGTAATACAACGAGTGAGTACGAAATTACCGAAAATTTTCGATCTCAGATACTAGTATTTGTTTCGACGACAATTTCCACGAGTGAGCGTAGCTCACTCGTGGAAATTGTCGTTGAAACAAATACGAGTAATCTGAGATCGAAAATTTTCGACAATTTGGTACCACCGAGTTGTATTCGGCAAGACAATTCCACGAAAGAAGTAAGGAGGAAGGAATTAGGCGATAATTTGAGGACCATACTAAATTATCTATCAGTGTACATAATTCGTTCCTAATTGGTCGAATGATTCAAAATTGTGCAAACTAATTGGTTGAAATTTTCTGAGTGGAATTGTCAACAAATTTACATCAGTGAGCTTTATGGGACCAAACCGCTGGTAATATTCTGTGCAGAATTTAATACTGTACAGGGTGTCTCACGGTGACCGTCGGTTGGAAGTATATCAAGAACGGTAAAAGCTAGAAATTTGAAATTTTGCACATGCGACATGGCGTGTTTAATCTATTAAATAAAAATATTTTCAAAATGGCAGCACTTCCGGAAATACCGGAAGTGAGCATCAACATCGTTATTTTAAATACAAACCGGGCATTTTTTTTTCACATTCTGATGTGTCATAAAATGTTTAGTAAGTATGCTTAAAATAATCGGCGTATCAATTTCGATTGTTGAGAAAAAATTTTTTTTCACTGAAAAATGTCAAAATAACCGACAGTCACCGTGAGACACCCTGTATATTATAATAAAACTTACCTTTCGCTCTTCCAGTTTAATCCAATCAATCTGAGCAAAAAATGGATGATCTTTTACTTCTTGAGCACCTTTAACACCTCCTAATCGATGCATCGGATTTTTTCGTAATAAATTCGTTAGTAGATCTCTAGCTTCTTCACTGAGATTCGTAGGAATGTTAGGCTTCTTAAGTAAAATTAAGCTATAAAGATTGTCGTAATTCCGATGAAAAAATGGCAACGCTCCACACATCTACAATAACGACGTTAGTCACCGATCGTAAGTGTTAACAAAAGAGTACGTTACCATTTCGTACATAACGACACCCGTGCCCCACCAGTCAACCGATCGTCCATAACCACAACGACGTATGAGTTCAGGCGCCATATATTCCGGCGTGCCGCAGAAACTTTTGGTCTTCTCCCCTTGAGCCAAATTGTCCTTACAAAGCCCAAAATCCACCAACTTTATATGACCACTTCTATCCAGTAGTACATTTTCCGATTTGATGTCTCTGTACACAATATTTAAGGAATGCAGATAAGACAGTGCCGACGTAATTTCGGCACCGTAAAATCGGGATTCGTCCTCAGAAAATTTTACGCGTCTCCTTAGATGGAAGAATATTTCACCGCCTTGTACGTAATCCATAACGAAACAAATATGGTGACTCGTTTGGAAGGAGCACTTCAAAGACTGCCAAGATTTAAATTACACGGATGTTATTAAAATTTGATTCGGTACTTACCGCCAGGAATGGATGGTTGATTGATTTCAAAATACGATTTTCAATCAATATACGGTTACCCTGATTCTTGGTTACAATCACTTCCTTTTTTATCACCTTTATTGCGTATAGTTTCTCTGTCGATTTGTCTTTGCACAACATCACCTTGCCGAAAGTTCCTCTGCCCAGCACTTGAAGAGTTTCAAAGTCGTCGAGGGTAACTTTTTTGGTACTGACGAATGTTTTAGAGATGCCACCTATGTTTGATGAGAATGTTTGTAAGGTAGTCACCCATTCTTGTCTGAAATTAAATTTATTATAAGTGACATCCTTTGTATTAGGTACAATTTGGGTATGTATGTTTTATCGTTATCCTACCAGAACGCTTTTTTGTGTTTGTAACCCAATGCAGAATGATTTAAATCCATTCGTGCAACACCTGTAAAATTTGAAGTGTTTCGTGCATTTATAAAATATCTTTGCACAAAGAAGAGTCTATTTTGAATTTTGAAAGAGATGCAGGAAAATTTGTGTAAATCGTATGCAACAGTAAAAAGTGGTCTACGGAAGTCAAACGTGGAAGATTTTCCAGAATAGACGAAACGCAGACTGGAGAAATTGTGGTTTTTGAACGACGAGGCGTTTAACAGTTGATCAGATTACACATATTGTAAATATAAGTAAAATGAGTGTTTGACTCGATTAGAAACCATGGATGAAACGTTGTTTCAAACGAAAAAACGACAGTCGAAGGGATGCCATCGTCATGGTTCATCACCATTCAAGGAATTTCAGAAACTTCCTTTTACAGGAAATACGGCTACAGTTTTTTGGGAATGTAAGGGGATCTTGTTGATTGATTATTTCCCAAATTACCAAATGATTACTAGCAACTCCTGTGTGTCCCTTCTTCCCAGATTACGAGGACAAATTAAGATTAAATGCAGAAGAAAACCACGGAAATGTACAGGATAACGCATCAGTTCGCAAGTCCTGTTCTATTATGCAATTTCTGCTGCTGGTGGCCGAACACGTTTTTGAATTAGTTCCACATCTATTCTGCCCAGGGCCGGACTGGACAGACGGGATACCGGGAAAATCTCCGCGGAGCTCACACACTTTGTATGGTCATAAATATCTAATAATAGAATGAAATAGCAGGCATCAAATTCGTAAATTATTGATAATATCGTTGAGTAAAAGAACATATTAAAAAGGCGCAATCTGTTAGAAAATTGCGTTCTGCTCCCCCTTGGCCCACCACGGCGGGCTTCCAATAAATAATTGCACAAATTTCTGGTTCTTGAAATAGTCTCGCAAAAATCTTTTTTAAAATAATTTGGATCGTTAATGTCAAAAATAATCATTTATTTTTCCTTTATATTGTAAGGAGCATTTAAATAAGTATAAACTGATATATTGCCGTAAGTTTTTATTTAAGGGGGTTCTCCAACGGGCGCTTTAGATACGTTGCAAGTCTCTACAAAATTCGCTTTTCCATTGAAAGTATAAGAGCTAGACATTTAAAAACAATTGAAATAATTAGGAAGGCTAGTTACCTATACAGTATACAGGGTGACATTGAAAAAACTACAATGCATATTACCACGCGATAGAGGGCTAAGAAATAATAAAAAAATTCCTATACACTAATGTCCGATCACCTTTTGTTGTTAAGATAGAGCATCTTGACTACGACATTATGGCACCTGTCAAATTAATATTGTAATAATTTATTCAAGTTTCTCGTGTTCCTGATTACGTTTTTGTTTGATTATTTTGCTTCTCGTTTTTTAAAATTGCTTTTAAAAATGGTTCTCTACACGTTTGAAGATTACAGAGACATGATTATGTGTCAAATTTAATTATTGTTGTTCTTATGTCATGTTATGTTGCTGTTTTTAAAGCTCCTGCCGACTAAGTAGCGATTTTTTTTGTTTATAAGATGTTGAAGAGCAATAAATTTTCGAATAAAAAATGTTAAAATATAAAATAATTTTCAAAGCGACAAAAAAAAACAAAAACCTTTAAGATCCTATATCTTAAAAACAAAAGGCGATCGGACATTAGTGTATAGGAATTTTTTTTATTATTTCATGGCCCTCTATCGCGTGGTAATATGCATTGTAGTTTTTTCAATGTTACCCTGTATAGTCGTCTTAAGACATTTTAAAGCCCAAAACATAAAAAATGAGTAGAAAACGAAACAATTTTCTCGTCTTGCGTTTCTGGTCTTGCCATAAATTTTTCAATAATAATATATATTTTCATATAGAAACTCTATATTTATAAACTTTATAAACTAGACACGTATCTAGGGTACACTTGTATCCCTTTTTGCAAATAATAGATGGTACGTTTACCTTGTACCTTCAAAGTTCGCCTAAAATTGTTTCGTTTTCTACTCATTTGTATATTTTTGGATTCAAAATTACACAATTTGTCTCAAGACACACAACTAGCCTTCCTAATTATTTGAGTTGTTTTTAAGTATACTTACTGATAGACAAGATTTTTCGAAATCCATTGTGAGCGGTGATGAGACGTGGGGAAATGAACCGACAACAATGGATGCACAAAAATTCTCCAAACTAACCCAAAAAATTGAAACAAACGTTCAACAACCGTATAAAGTTATGGCAATTGTTTTTTGGGACCAAAAAGGTGTGTGAAGGGGCATGCTGACTTCTGGAATTGTTCTGATCTATGACAATGCTCGTCCTCACAGTGTTCGTGTAACCCAACGACTTCTTGTGCAATTTAAATGGGACATTTTCGAACACCCACCACTTAGCGCCGAGTGACTTCCATCTTTTCCCTGAATTGAAGAAGTGGCTTGGAGGGCTGCGCTTCCAAACTAACGAGGAGCACAAAGAAATAGCCACAACTCACTTCAAATCATTGGAGGCAACATTTTATGAATACGGAACGACGAAGTAATGGATGCAGAGGAAAGGAGAGGTACGGAATTAAAAACCAAACCCCAAGATATAAAGCGATGGAAGGAAAAGTGCGGAAGAACTTATAAGCTCAACTGTACTGTGGTTAGGCCTACAGTATCGCTGCTGTTCGTATGGGGTATGATCATTTACATTATCCACTATTTTAATACTTTATTGTTGTTTCACAGCCCTAAAGACTCAGTTTTCCTCCACATAATAGTTGAGATACGATAAAGTATACTTTAACTCATTCTTCACAGTCGTATTGTGTCCCAATATACAGGGTGTACAACTAAGAAAGGAGGCCGGCCATAACTCAGAAACTATTTGAGATAGAACAGTGAAATAAAAAATCTTATGATAAATATGGCCAAGAGAAAATGCTGGAAATTATTTTCAATTTCGTAACATTGCCGCCAGAGGGCATTTCACTGATTTCAATTTGAAATTCCCATTTTTTGGGCAATTTTCCTCAGTAAAGTATTTAAAAAAATATATTCGTTGTAAACTAGTGATCAATATGTAAAACTTTGTTTAATGAATTTTTACGATTGCTGTCAAAATAAAGGGAGGGGGAACTAAATTACATGTTACTAGAAAAAATCCTGTAACTTCGAAACGTTTTGCTTGAATTTGTCAAGATTGGTCTCGATGAAAAGACAATACCTACTTGATATTACCAAAAAAATCCAAAACAACAACAATTTCTTATCTCCGTCTACCAATAGAGGGCGCAGCTTGTTGAAGGAACAAAACGGTCGACTTTTATAAAAAAAATTCAAATGGTACCAAATATTTTTTTCACTGCTATTGGAAGGAAAATTAATAATGGAGTAATTTAAAAAAAATTATGTCAATAGCTCTTATAGTACCGAAGATATAATCAAAAATGTGTAATATAAGAGGCAATTTGAGGTATAAACAAATTGTAAGCTTAATATAAATAAAGTAGGCTCTGAGAACTTTAATTTCTTTCAAAATTTCAGTGGTCCTGCAACAGTTGCATTTTGCATGCATTCAAAATATGCTGCAATGCTTCTCCATGGGAAATTTTATTTTGCTTATAATACAAAACCGAAATACACTTAATGCCATTTTGTTATCTAGTTTACAGCTTTGACATAAAGTTTTCGTTTTACGCGTTTTCATTTGTTTATACCTTAAATTGTTTCTTATATTATCACATTTTTGACTATAACTTTGGTACTATGAGAGCTATTGACATAATTTTTTTTTAAGTTATTCCCTTATTAATGTTCCTTCCAAAGCAGTGAAAAAAATATTTGGTACCATTTGAATTTTTTTAGAAAAGTCGACCCTCTATTGGTAGACGGAAATAATAAATTGTTGTGGTTTTGGATTTTTTTGGTAATATCAAGCATTCTCTTTACATTGAGACCAATCTTGACAAATTCAAGCAACCCGTTTCGAAGTTACACGATTTTTTCTAGTAACACGTAATTTAGTTCCCTCTCCATTTATTTTGACAGCAATCGTAAAAATTCATTAAACAAAGTTTTACATATTGATCACTAGTTTACAATGAATATATTTTTTAACTACCTTACTGAGGAAAATTGCCCAAAAAATGGGAATTTCAAATTGAAATCGGTGAAACGCCCTCTAGCGGCAATGGTAGGAAATTGAAAATAATTTCCAGCATTTTTTCTTGGCCACATTTATTATAAGATTTTTTATTTCACTGTTCTATCTCAAATAGTTTCCGAGTTATGGCCGGCCTCCTTTCTTAGTTGTACACCCTGTACAACTATAAATTAGTATGCCACTAATTAAAATTTGGCACCTAAATCTACTGAAAAATAAACTCGATTGAGTTGGAAAACAAAACTCAATTTTATAGGGAAGCGTAGGTATATTATGTATTAAAAAAGGGGGTTAAATCGAAATATGTCGTAAAGACAAAATATGGAACAGATTAAATATAAATCCGTGACAAGTGAAGCAATATAAAAATTATCGTCGTCTATGCTTGAAAGAAAAAGAAATGCAAACAAGCCATTTATACGTAGATCGATAAAAGCAATAAAAACAGTCGGGAAAAAATAACAAATCAGGGGAAGGGCGAAAAATGTACGATTAAGAAAGTAGAGCACATACATAAATTATAATCACATCAATTACATTCAACTAATTATGTTGATTTGCAGTTAATTAAATGACATAAATACTTATCGCTAATTAGTGAAATGTTTATACATTTCAAAGTGACTTCTCACCGGTCATTGTGACTTTTTGGTTGAAAAAACGTTTATTTTGACAAAATTTTTAATGGATTCGCCTTCATTTAGGTACAAAATAAACGATTAAATGATCAGCAAATATCATGAAAACGATATTTTTAGTTTTTCTATTTGTGCTTCCATGTACCTACATAAATTATGCTTTTTTTGGTTTATGATGCAGTTTGTAGTGGTTAAAATAGTGCCTGTTCCTCATCAAAATTTCATCTTTCGTTACAATAAGGTACATAATGCTTTGTTATGTCTTTATTAACAAAACATTAATCTATTGATTATTGCAATAATCTGAAAAAAGGGTTCTTTTTTACTTCCACATACAGCTTGAATAGCCTTATGTGGAGTTAAAATATCCTTATAATTATGCCAAATTGTGTGTTTATTAACAGGCACAAATTTTATACTACTAATTGAACAAAATTACGTAACAACGTTGTTAATAATGGCGCAATTGTGATCAATCAAAATATAATAGCATGGTCACTCTTTAAGAGTAGTTCTTTTAGTCCCCACATGACTAATCAAAAGATATCTCAAACAAGTGAACAAGAAGAAATGAAAAAATGTAACAAATTATGACATTTTGAAGGAAGGGTCGTTCTTTTACTTCAACAGCTTTTTATTCAAAATTTCACAAAAACCAATATCCCAGCAAATACTAACCGAATTTGTTGCAGTCACAAAAATGAAACCAAACTAACGATCTTAAAATTGCAATGTAACCAAATTCGTTTTGGTTTTGTTTCAATTGGGTGAATCGTGGTCGTTTCATTTTATTTTCCACACTTTCTGAATAATCGACCACTAAGTGTCATCAGAGAGTAAAAACCAATTATGAAGAGGAATCTTGTGAATCACACGTTTCAACGAATGATTGAATTTCACGTTCGTTACATTTCTGATTTAGCATAAAGGTTGTTTTTAAAGAAAGTCTCATACAGGATGAAATGAAGCTTTTTGTTGTGAAACAGAGACATAAAGTGCTTATACCTATTGTAACGAAAAGTATTTCAACGGTCACCTCTGACGTGTATTTGTTATGCTTTTGAGAAACAAAAGCGCGGCAAAAATGATCCAAAACGTTTTCGTATAAAATCACACTAACAGCAATGTTTTCGAAACAAAAAAAAAACACAAATTGACTATATCAAAACACATGGGTACAATGATTAGAGTTAAAAAGTATCTAAAGATGTATTTTTAAAAAAAGGATAGTAGAAACTAGGTCCGTAAAGTTAGCAACGAAAAATCCCAGCAACGAACCAGTATGCGTATAACGAAAGTTGACCCCATAATTTGCATAGGGAAAATCGTTTTTCTTCGATAAAAAAAAAACTATTGCGACGCGAAAGGTTTTGTAAAGGGGAACTATTAGAGGGTGCATTCTGTTATCTCTATGCAAATTTTTAGAACAATTGACCGGTAAATAAAAAATTCCACGCATTTTTAATGGCCCCGTGCACTTAGATAGGGAAAATCGTTTTTCTTCGATAAAAAAAAAACTATTGCGACGCGAAAGGTTTTGTAAAGGGGAACTATTAGAGGGTGCATTCTGTTATTCTCTTTATTAAACAAAATCTAAGTTCCTACACAAAAAATTATAACTTTCATAATTATCAAACACGACAAAACTACCTTATAACCACAGTTAAACATCATAGGACGAAATTCGAGAAATCTACCTCATATATTGGAAGTAAACTCTTTAATAAGTTACCTAAGAGTATAATTGACTTAGATTATAAGTCTTTCAAAATAAAAGTAAAGGAACTGCTCCTGAGTAAATGCTACTACTCTATACGTAGCTATCTAGACGATACCCTTTAATGAAGAGCATGTTGTTTGTATTATTGTATGATATTATTTTAACTTATATGTATTAATTTATATTGTAGACCCACTTATGTATATTAACAAAGTGTATGCTAATAAAATAGACGTGTGTAAGGGCTTATGCCTGTGAAAACATCAATAAAGATATGAAAAGTAAAAAGTAAGTGAAAAGAAAGTTATCTCTATGCAAATTTTTATAACAATTGACCGGTAAATAAAAAATTCCACGCATTTTTAATGGCGTCGTGCCGCGCCGTGCACTTGGATAGGGAAATCGTTTTTCTTCGATAAAAAAAATACTATTGCGACGCGAAAGGTTTTGTAAAGGGGAACTATTAGAGGGTGCATTCTGTTATCTCTATGCAAATTTTTAGACCCTATCTAAGTGCACGGCGCGGCACGACGCCATTAAAAATGCGTGGAATTTTTTATTTACCGGTCAATTGTTATAAAAATTTGCATAGAGATAACAGAATGCACCCTCTAATAGTTCCCCTTTACAAAACCTTTCGCGTCGCAATAGTTTTTTTTTTATCGAAGAAAAACAATTTTCCCTATCTAAGTGCACGGCGCGGCACGACGCCATTAAAAATGCGTGGAATTTTTTATTTACCGGTCAATTGTTATGAAAATTTGCATAGAGATAACAGAATGCACCCTCTAATAGTTCCCCTTTACAAAACCTTTCGCGTCGCAATAGTTTTTTTTTATCGAAGAAAAACGATTTTCCCTATCTAAGTGCACGGCGCGGCACGACGCCATTAAAAATGCGTGGAATTTTTTATTTACCGGTCAATTGTTATGAAAATTTGCATAGAGATAACAGAATGCACCCTCTAATAGTTCCCCTTTACAAAACCTTTCGCGTCGCAATAGTTTTTTTTTATCGAAGAAAAACGATTTTCCCTATCTAAGTGCACGGCGCGGCACGACGCCATTAAAAATGCGTGGAATTTTTTATTTACCGGTCAATTGTTATGAAAATTTGCATAGAGATAACAGAATGCACCCTCTAATAGTTCCCCTTTACAAAACCTTTCGCGTCGCAATAGTTTTTTTTATCGAAGAAAAACAATTTTCCCTATCTAAGTGCACGGCGCGGCACGACGCCATTAAAAATGCGTGGAATTTTTTATTTACCGGTCAATTGTTATGAAAATTTGCATAGAGATAACAGAATGCACCCTCTAATAGTTCCCCTTTACAAAACCTTTCGCGTCGCAATAGTTTTTTTTTTATCGAAGAAAAACGATTTTCCCTATCTAAGTGCACGGCGCCATTAAAAATGCGTGGAATTTTTTATTTACCGGTCAATTGTTATAAAAATTTGCATAGAGATAACAGAATGCACCCTCTAATAGTTCCCCTTTACAAAACCTTTCGCGTCGCAATAGTTTTTTTTTTATCGAAGAAAAACGATTTCCCTATCTAAGTGCACGGCGCGGCACGACGCCATTAAAAATGCGTGGAATTTTTTATTTACCGATCAATTGTTATGAAAATTTGCATAGAGATAACAGAATGCACCCTCTAATAGTTCCCCTTTACAAAACCTTTCGCGTCGCAATAGTTTTTTTTTATCGAAGAAAAACGATTTTCCCTATCTAAGTGCACGGCGCGGCACGACGCCATTAAAAATGCGTGGAATTTTTTATTTACCGGTCAATTGTTATGAAAATTTGCATAGAGATAACAGAATGCACCCTCTAATAGTTCCCCTTTACAAAACCTTTCGCGTCGCAATAGTTTTTTTTTATCGAAGAAAAACAATTTTCCCTATCTAAGTGCACGGCGCGGCACGACGCCATTAAAATGCGTGGAATTTTTTATTTACCGGTCAATTGTTATGAAAATTTGCATAGAGATAACAGAATGCACCCTCTAATAGTTCCCCTTTACAAAACCTTTCGCGTCGCAATAGTTTTTTTTTTATCGAAGAAAAACGATTTTCCCTATCTAAGTGCACGGCGCCATTAAAAATGCGTGGAATTTTTTATTTACCGGTCAATTGTTATAAAAATTTGCATAGAGATAACAGAATGCACCCTCTAATAGTTCCCCTTTACAAAACCTTTCGCGTCGCAATAGTTTTTTTTTATCGAAGAAAAACGATTTCCCTATCTAAGTGCACGGCGCGGCACGACGCCATTAAAAATGCGTGGAATTTTTTATTTACCGATCAATTGTTATGAAAATTTGCATAGAGATAACAGAATGCACCCTCTAATAGTTCCCCTTTACAAAACCTTTCGCGTCGCAATAGTTTTTTTTTTATCGAAGAAAAACGATTTTCCCTATCTAAGTGCACGGCGCGGCACGACGCCATTAAAAATGCGTGGAATTTTTTATTTACCGGTCAATTGTTATAAAAATTTGCATAGAGATAACAGAATGCACCCTCTAATAGTTCCCCTTTACAAAACCTTTCGCGTCGCAATAGTTTTTTTTTTTATCGAAGAAAAACGATTTCCCTATCTAAGTGCACGGCGCGGCACGACGCCATTAAAAATGCGTGGAATTTTTTATTTACCGATCAATTGTTATGAAAATTTGCATAGAGATAACAGAATGCACCCTCTAATAGTTCCCCTTTACAAAACCTTTCGCGTCGCAATAGTTTTTTTTTTATCGAAGAAAAACGATTTTCCCTATCTAAGTGCACGGCGCGGCACGACGCCATTAAAAATGCGTGGAATTTTTTATTTACCGGTCAATTGTTATGAAAATTTGCATAGAGATAACAGAATGCACCCTCTAATAGTTCCCCTTTACAAAACCTTTCGCGTCGCAATAGTTTTTTTTTTATCGAAGAAAAACGATTTCCCTATCTAAGTGCACGGCGCGGCACGACGCCATTAAAAATGCGTGGAATTTTTTATTTACCGATCAATTGTTATGAAAATTTGCATAGAGATAACAGAATGCACCCTCTAATAGTTCCCCTTTACAAAACCTTTCGCGTCGCAATAGTTTTTTTTTTATCGAAGAAAAACGATTTCCCTATCTAAGTGCACGGCGCGGCACGACGCCATTAAAAATGCGTGGAATTTTTTATTTACCGATCAATTGTTATGAAAATTTGCATAGAGATAACAGAATGCACCCTCTAATAGTTCCCCTTTACAAAACCTTTCGCGTCGCAATAGTTTTTTTTTTATCGAAGAAAAACGATTTTCCCTATCTAAGTGCACGGCGCGGCACGACGCCATTAAAAATGCGTGGAATTTTTTATTTACCGATCAATTGTTATGAAAATTTGCATAGAGATAACAGAATGCACCCCCTAATAGTTCCCCTTTACAAAACCTTTCGCGTCGCAATAGTTTTTTTTTTATCGAAGAAAAACGATTTCCCTATCTAAGTGCACGGCGCGGCACGACGCCATTAAAAATGCGTGGAATTTTTTATTTACCGATCAATTGTTATAAAAATTTGCATAGAGATAACAGAATGCACCCTCTAATAGTTCCCCTTTACAAAACCTTTCGCGTCGCAATAGTTTTTTTTTTATCGAAGAAAACGATTTTCCCTATCTAAGTGCACGGCGCGGCACGACGCCATTAAAAATGCGTGGAATTTTTTATTTACCGATCAATTGTTATGAAAATTTGCATAGAGATAACAGAATGCACCCTCTAATAGTTCCCCTTTACAAAACCTTTCGCGTCGCAATAGTTTTTTTTTTATCGAAGAAAAACGATTTCCCTATCCAAGTGCACGGCGCGGCACGACGCCATTAAAAATGCGTGGAATTTTTTATTTACCGGTCAATTGTTATAAAAATTTGCATAGAGATAACAGAATGCACCCTCTAATAGTTCCCCTTTACAAAACCTTTCGCGTCGCAATAGTTTTTTTTTTATCGAAGAAAAACGATTTTCCCTATCTAAGTGCACGGGGCCATTAAAAATGCGTGGAATTTTTTATTTACCGGTCAATTGTTATGAAAATTTGCATAGAGATAACAGAATGCACCCTCTAATAGTTCCCCTTTACAAAACCTTTCGCGTCGCAATAGTTTTTTTTTTTATCGAAGAAAAACGATTTTCCCTATCTAAGTGCACGGCGCCATTAAAAATGCGTGGAATTTTTTATTTACCGGTCAATTGTTATGAAAATTTGCATAGAGATAACAGAATGCACCCTCTAATAGTTCCCCTTTACAAAACCTTTCGCGTCGCAATAGTTTTTTTTTTATCGAAGAAAAACGATTTTCCCTATCCAAGTGCACGGCGCGGCACGACGCCATTAAAAATGCGTGGAATTTTTTATTTACCGGTCAATTGTTATAAAAATTTGCATAGAGATAACAGAATGCACCCTCTAATAGTTCCCCTTTACAAAACCTTTCGCGTCGCAATAGTTTTTTTTTATCGAAGAAAAACGATTTTCCCTATCTAAGTGCACGGGGCCATTAAAAATGCGTGGAATTTTTTATTTACCGGTCAATTGTTATGAAATTTTGCATAGAGATAACAGAATGCACCCTCTAATAGTTCCCCTTTACAAAACCTTTCGCGTCGCAATAGTTTTTTTTTTATCGAAGAAAAACGATTTTCCCTATCTAAGTGCACGGCGCCATTAAAAATGCGTGGAATTTTTTATTTACCGGTCAATTGTTATAAAAATTTGCATAGAGATAACAGAATGCACCCTCTAATAGTTCCCCTTTACAAAACCTTTCGCGTCGCAATAGTTTTTTTTTTATCGAAGAAAAACGATTTTCCCTATCTAAGTGCACGGCGCGGCACGACGCCATTAAAAATGCGTGGAATTTTTTATTTACCGATCAATTGTTATGAAAATTTGCATAGAGATAACAGAATGCACCCTCTAATAGTTCCCCTTTACAAAACCTTTCGCGTCGCAATAGTTTTTTTTTTATCGAAGAAAAACGATTTCCCTATCTAAGTGCACGGCGCGGCACGACGCCATTAAAAATGCGTGGAATTTTTTATTTACCGATCAATTGTTATGAAAATTTGCATAGAGATAACAGAATGCACCCTCTAATAGTTCCCCTTTACAAAACCTTTCGCGTCGCAATAGTTTTTTTTTTATCGAAGAAAAACGATTTCCCTATCCAAGTGCACGGCGCGGCACGACGCCATTAAAAATGCGTGGAATTTTTTATTTACCGGTCAATTGTTATAAAAATTTGCATAGAGATAACAGAATGCACCCTCTAATAGTTCCCCTTTACAAAACCTTTCGCGTCGCAATAGTTTTTTTTTTATCGAAGAAAAACGATTTTCCCTATCTAAGTGCACGGGGCCATTAAAAATGCGTGGAATTTTTTATTTACCGGTCAATTGTTATGAAAATTTGCATAGAGATAACAGAATGCACCCTCTAATAGTTCCCCTTTACAAAACCTTTCGCGTCGCAATAGTTTTTTTTTTATCGAAGAAAAACGATTTTCCCTATCTAAGTGCACGGCGCCATTAAAAATGCGTGGAATTTTTTATTTACCGGTCAATTGTTATGAAAATTTGCATAGAGATAACAGAATGCACCCTCTAATAGTTCCCCTTTACAAAACCTTTCGCGTCGCAATAGTTTTTTTTTTATCGAAGAAAAACGATTTCCCTATCTAAGTGCACGGCGCGGCACGACGCCATTAAAAATGCGTGGAATTTTTTATTTACCGGTCAATTGTTATAAAAATTTGCATAGAGATAACAGAATGCACCCTCTAATAGTTCCCCTTTACAAAACCTTTCGCGTCGCAATAGTTTTTTTTTTTATCGAAGAAAAACGATTTTCCCTATCTAAGTGCACGGCGCCATTAAAAATGCGTGGAATTTTTTATTTACCGGTCAATTGTTATAAAAATTTGCATAGAGATAACAGAATGCACCCTCTAATAGTTCTCCTTTACAAAACCTTTCGCGTCGCAATAGTTTTTTTTTTATCGAAGAAAAACGATTTCCCTATCTAAGTGCACGGCGCGGCACGACGCCATTAAAAATGCGTGGAATTTTTTATTTACCGATCAATTGTTATGAAAATTTGCATAGAGATAACAGAATGCACCCTCTAATAGTTCCCCTTTACAAAACCTTTCGCGTCGCAATAGTTTTTTTTTTATCGAAGAAAAACGATTTCCCTATCTAAGTGCACGGCGCGGCACGACGCCATTAAAAATGCGTGGAATTTTTTATTTACCGATCAATTGTTATGAAAATTTGCATAGAGATAACAGAATGCACCCTCTAATAGTTCCCCTTTACAAAACCTTTCGCGTCGCAATAGTTTTTTTTTTATCGAAGAAAAAACGATTTTCCCTATCTAAGTGCACGGCGCGGCACGACGCCATTAAAAATGCGTGGAATTTTTTATTTACCGGTCAATTGTTATAAAAATTTGCATAGAGATAACAGAATGCACCCTCTAATAGTTCCCCTTTACAAAACCTTTCGCGTCGCAATAGTTTTTTTTTATCGAAGAAAAACGATTTTCCCTATCTAAGTGCACGGCGCGGCACGACGCCATTAAAAATGCGTGGAATTTTTTATTTACCGGTCAATTGTTATAAAAATTTGCATAGAGATAACAGAATGCACCCTCTAATAGTTCCCCTTTACAAAACCTTTCGCGTCGCAATAGTTTTTTTTTTATCGAAGAAAAACGATTTCCCTATCTAAGTGCACGGCGCGGCACGACGCCATTAAAAATGCGTGGAATTTTTTATTTACCGATCAATTGTTATGAAAATTTGCATAGAGATAACAGAATGCACCCTCTAATAGTTCCCCTTTACAAAACCTTTCGCGTCGCAATAGTTTTTTTTTTATCGAAGAAAAACGATTTTCCCTATCTAAGTGCACGGCGCGGCACGACGCCATTAAAAATGCGTGGAATTTTTTATTTACCGGTCAATTGTTATGAAAATTTGCATAGAGATAACAGAATGCACCCTCTAATAGTTCCCCTTTACAAAACCTTTCGCGTCGCAATAGTTTTTTTTTTATCGAAGAAAAACGATTTCCCTATCTAAGTGCACGGCGCGGCACGACGCCATTAAAAATGCGTGGAATTTTTTATTTACCGATCAATTGTTATGAAAATTTGCATAGAGATAACAGAATGCACCCTCTAATAGTTCCCCTTTACAAAACCTTTCGCGTCGCAATAGTTTTTTTTTATCGAAGAAAAACGATTTCCCTATCTAAGTGCACGGCGCGGCACGACGCCATTAAAAATGCGTGGAATTTTTTATTTACCGATCAATTGTTATGAAAATTTGCATAGAGATAACAGAATGCACCCTCTAATAGTTCCCCTTTACAAAACCTTTCGCGTCGCAATAGTTTTTTTTTTATCGAAGAAAAACGATTTTCCCTATCTAAGTGCACGGCGCGGCACGACGCCATTAAAAATGCGTGGAATTTTTTATTTACCGATCAATTGTTATGAAAATTTGCATAGAGATAACAGAATGCACCCTCTAATAGTTCCCCTTTACAAAACCTTTCGCGTCGCAATAGTTTTTTTTTTATCGAAGAAAAACGATTTTCCCTATCTAAGTGCACGGCGCGGCACGACGCCATTAAAAATGCGTGGAATTTTTTATTTACCGATCAATTGTTATGAAAATTTGCATAGAGATAACAGAATGCACCCTCTAATAGTTCCCCTTTACAAAACCTTTCGCGTCGCAATAGTTTTTTTTTTATCGAAGAAAAACGATTTTCCCTATCTAAGTGCACGGCGCCATTAAAAATGCGTGGAATTTTTTATTTACCGGTCAATTGTTATGAAAATTTGCATAGAGATAACAGAATGCACCCTCTAATAGTTCCCCTTTACAAAACCTTTCGCGTCGCAATAGTTTTTTTTTTATCGAAGAAAAACGATTTTCCCTATCCAAGTGCACGGCGCGGCACGACGCCATTAAAAATGCGTGGAATTTTTTATTTACCGGTCAATTGTTATAAAAATTTGCATAGAGATAACAGAATGCACCCTCTAATAGTTCCCCTTTACAAAACCTTTCGCGTCGCAATAGTTTTTTTTTTATCGAAGAAAAACGATTTTCCCTATCTAAGTGCACGGGGCCATTAAAAATGCGTGGAATTTTTTATTTACCGGTCAATTGTTATGAAAATTTGCATAGAGATAACAGAATGCACCCTCTAATAGTTCCCCTTTACAAAACCTTTCGCGTCGCAATAGTTTTTTTTTTATCGAAGAAAAACGATTTTCCCTATCTAAGTGCACGGCGCCATTAAAAATGCGTGGAATTTTTTATTTACCGGTCAATTGTTATAAAAATTTGCATAGAGATAACAGAATGCACCCTCTAATAGTTCCCCTTTACAAAACCTTTCGCGTCGCAATAGTTTTTTTTTTATCGAAGAAAAACGATTTTCCCTATCTAAGTGCACGGCGCGGCACGACGCCATTAAAAATGCGTGGAATTTTTTATTTACCGATCAATTGTTATGAAAATTTGCATAGAGATAACAGAATGCACCCTCTAATAGTTCCCCTTTACAAAACCTTTCGCGTCGCAATAGTTTTTTTTTTATCGAAGAAAAACGATTTCCCTATCTAAGTGCACGGCGCGGCACGACGCCATTAAAAATGCGTGGAATTTTTTATTTACCGATCAATTGTTATGAAAATTTGCATAGAGATAACAGAATGCACCCTCTAATAGTTCCCCTTTACAAAACCTTTCGCGTCGCAATAGTTTTTTTTTTATCGAAGAAAAACGATTTCCCTATCCAAGTGCACGGCGCGGCACGACGCCATTAAAAATGCGTGGAATTTTTTATTTACCGGTCAATTGTTATAAAAATTTGCATAGAGATAACAGAATGCACCCTCTAATAGTTCCCCTTTACAAAACCTTTCGCGTCGCAATAGTTTTTTTTTTATCGAAGAAAAACGATTTTCCCTATCTAAGTGCACGGGGCCATTAAAAATGCGTGGAATTTTTTATTTACCGGTCAATTGTTATGAAAATTTGCATAGAGATAACAGAATGCACCCTCTAATAGTTCCCCTTTACAAAACCTTTCGCGTCGCAATAGTTTTTTTTTTATCGAAGAAAAACGATTTTCCCTATCTAAGTGCACGGCGCCATTAAAAATGCGTGGAATTTTTTATTTACCGGTCAATTGTTATAAAAATTTGCATAGAGATAACAGAATGCACCCTCTAATAGTTCCCCTTTACAAAACCTTTCGCGTCGCAATAGTTTTTTTTTTATCGAAGAAAAACAATTTTCCCTATCTAAGTGCACGGCGCGGCACGACGCCATTAAAAATGCGTGGAATTTTTTATTTACCCGTCAATTGTTATGAAAATTTGCATAGAGATAACAGAATGCACCCTCTAATAGTTCCCCTTTACAAAACCTTTCGCGTCGCAATAGTTTTTTTTTTATCGAAGAAAAACGATTTTCCCTATCTAAGTGCACGGCGCGGCACGACGCCATTAAAAATGCGTGGAATTTTTTATTTACCGGTCAATTGTTATGAAAATTTGCATAGAGATAACAGAATGCACCCTCTAATAGTTCCCCTTTACAAAACCTTTCGCGTCGCAATAGTTTTTTTTTTATCGAAGAAAAACGATTTTCCCTATCTAAGTGCACGGCGCCATTAAAAATGCGTGGAATTTTTTATTTACCGGTCAATTGTTATAAAAATTTGCATAGAGATAACAGAATGCACCCTCTAATAGTTCCCCTTTACAAAACCTTTCGCGTCGCAATAGTTTTTTTTTTATCGAAGAAAAACGATTTCCCTATCTAAGTGCACGGCGCGGCACGACGCCATTAAAAATGCGTGGAATTTTTTATTTACCGGTCAATTGTTATAAAAATTTGCATAGAGATAACAGAATGCACCCTCTAATAGTTCCCCTTTACAAAACCTTTCGCGTCGCAATAGTTTTTTTTTATCGAAGAAAAACGATTTTCCCTATCTAAGTGCACGGCGCCATTAAAAATGCGTGGAATTTTTTATTTACCGGTCAATTGTTATAAAAATTTGCATAGAGATAACAGAATGCACCCTCTAATAGTTCTCCTTTACAAAACCTTTCGCGTCGCAATAGTTTTTTTTTTATCGAAGAAAAACGATTTCCCTATCTAAGTGCACGGCGCGGCACGACGCCATTAAAAATGCGTGGAATTTTTTATTTACCGATCAATTGTTATGAAAATTTGCATAGAGATAACAGAATGCACCCTCTAATAGTTCCCCTTTACAAAACCTTTCGCGTCGCAATACTTTTTTTTTTATCGAAGAAAAACGATTTTCCCTATGCAAATTATGGGGTCAACTTTCGTTATACGCATACTGGTTCGTTGCTGGGATTTTTCGTTGCTAACTTTACGGACCTGTAGAAACTTACCGTTCAATTTCGTTATCCACAGAGAAGGTCCTTTCTACAATCGAACTTCCTTGCAAACACCTGATTACAAATTTGAACTGCTTAACTCCATCGCTCACAAGAATTTGACACCCTCTCACATTAAAAACATTCTTACTTACATACGAATCGCCCGCCTTCTTATAACCCAAAAGTAATCCATTATCCATCAACACAAAATATCTAAAAAAAAAAGGTAGGTACAAATGCATCTAGGGCACAATTTAATGGAATTTTTGAACGTACCTCAACCTCCAATTTCGTATGTGTTCACCTTTCTTCCAAACCCAACCATCTCGAATAATAATCCCCTTTAAATTCATTTCACTTTGCATTTCGAAGCTGAAAAAGTCGATTGTTAACAAAACTACAGGCAAATTAAACAAATTATCCTTTCACAAACGTCAAAATATTACCAATTAGGTACGTTCTGAATTTTCGAAGGTTTTTGTAGCTCATTATTGTGGATTTACCATACAATTATTAATATTGAAAAAAAGAAACTCACCTTAAGTTTTTCACACTTTTTGCACTAAATCGTAATTATCCGATACGTAACTAACAACAGTCCAACTGAGAATAACGGTAATGTGACAAAAAGCTCATTAGCAAAATTTCTAATTTGGGATTTATCCCCGCACTTGAACTTGTTATTAACTCAATTCTAATATCTAATTAATCATTAGTTCATATTAATATCTACACAATAATTACCATTTAATGGATTAATTAAATCTCGATGTCTTAATCCCGAGTGAAAGTTTTGTATAATAATAATAAACTATTTGGAGTGATATTTTTAGGAATTGAAAATCATCACGTAGGTACTGCACTTATTTAAATTTTGTTTGAAATTTCATTTAAAATTCTTTATAATTAACTTTACGAAACTTCTTGATCCTTACTCTTAAAAATTGTACACCCACCGTTTGAATTCTTGGGGGATCTACTGCTTTGAAGTTTAATGATAAGTACGTAAGTTGTATAAGAAGTAAACCGATTACATAATATTTTTATAGCTGCACTAACTTTTCTCAAAATTTAAATTATAATTATCGAATTCATTTAATCTCCAGTTTGCACAGTGAAAACGGAAGTAAACTTAAAAGGCAACCAACAACTTTTAAAAAAAGTATTTGGGATTCTTGCCTAAAAAAATTTTATTTTAATATTATTAGTTGTAGTGTGGGAGCTACGTATATGAAAATTGCAAATTGTGATAAGAAAATGGCCTTTGGTATAAATGTAGTGTAAGTTAGGGTCAGACAATGAACATAAGATGCGAAGGCATTACCCAAAGTTGTTATAATCCAAATAGCTACCCGTATTTGGTTTTTGCTACACTTTTCGTCATTCACATAATGTATTTTTCATGTTGAAAATTGGATATTATAACACAGTAGGTACTCATTTTGAGGTTCATCTGTTTTCCCTACTCTTTATAGTTATGCTGAATCGTCAGTTAGAGTTAGATTACGAAGAATTTCTTCAAACATGACAATCATAGGCATTTCCACCTGTACTTTCCAGTAATGGTAAATTTCGATTAGGAAATAAATCTAACCTCTTGCACATATTTTGGAAGACACTGTAAACATAAATGAGCGAGCATGCCTCTTAAAGAACCTGTGACGCTAAAGTTTCTAATGGTGCAGATCTTACTAACATATTGAGGCCATAAGCTTCAAAGAAATTTGCCAGTTATTACACAAACCAATTTCAGCCACACATTTGTAAACCCACCGCAGAGTTCGGATGTCGAAGTATTGATATTGTTTGGGATAAATAGGTGATACAAGAGAGAACAAGTACTTCCACTTCCACATGTACACTACACCGAAAAATTGCCACTGATTTTTGGGAAATATTCAATTAAAGAAAAGTTCTTAAGTCTACTTGGAAACCATCACAAAGATACAGGTTCCGAAACGGTGCGACTTTGAATGGAACTTGTGCTAATTATTTAATTGTCGTCTAATAATCTTTATACGAAAATATATTTGGACCTTACTTTTTTTTGCAAAAAATGAAGAAATTTTTTGTTCGAGATAAGTTCAAAATATGTTAGTTTACTTCATAAAAGATAGTTTAGAGTGAAAAAAGTGTACCAGGTCCACCTATAAGTGTCTCATTTGTACGATAATGGAAGAAAGGGCTCTGCGAAGGGACCCTCTATTTGGATGTTTAAAGTGCGATATCTCCGAAACGGTTCGACTTAGAATGGAACGCAAGGTTAACCCCTTTGAACTTTTTCTGGCTAAAAAACGAACTCTCGAAATTCGACCAAGTCGAGAGTCCATCTTTTAGATCATTAGACGCCAATTAAATAATTCCAACCCGTTCCATTCTAAGTCGAACCGTTTCGGAGATATCGCTCTTTAAAGATCCAAATAGAGGGTCCCTTCGCAGAGCCCTTTCCTCCATTATCGTACAAATGAGACACTTATAGGTGGACCTGGCACACTTTTTCTACTTTAAATTATCTTTTATGAAGTAAACTAACATATTCTGCACTTTTTTCCGATAAAAAATTTCTTCACCTTTTCGCCAAAAACGCAAGGCAAAAAAACGAACTGTCGAAATTCGACCAAGTAACGATTGTTTCTTTTAGATCATTAGACGACAATTAAATAATTCCAAACCGTTCCATTCTAGGTCGAACCGTTTCGGAGATATCGCACTTTAAAGATCCAAATAGAGGGTCCCTTCGCAAAGCCCTTTCCTCCATTATCGTACAAATGAGACACTTATAGGTTGACCTGGCACACTTTATCTACTTTAAACTATCTTTTATGAAGTAATCTAACATATTCTGCACTTTTTTCCGATAAAAAATTTCTTCACTTTTTCGCCAAAAACGCAAGGTTAACCCCTTTGAGTTTTTTCTGGCTAAAAAACGAACTCTCGAAATTCGACCAAGTCGAGAGTCCATCTTTTAGATCATTATACGCCAATTAAATAATTCCAACCCGTTCCATTCTAAGTCGAACCGTTTCGGAGATATCGCTCTTTAAATATCCAAATAGAGGGTCCTTTCGCAGAGCCCTTTCCTCCATTATCGTACAAATGAGACACTTATAGGTTGACATGGCACACTTTATCTACTTTAAACTATCTTTTATGAAGTAATCTAACATATTCTGCACTTTTTTCCGATAAAAAATTTCTTCACTTTTTCGCCAAAAACGCAAGGTTAACCCCTTTGAGTTTTTTCTGGCTAAAAAACGAACTCTCGAAATTCGACCAAGTCGAGAGTCCATCTTTTAGATCATTATACGCCAATTAAATAATTCCAACCCGTTCCATTCTAAGTCGAACCGTTTCGGAGATATCGCTCTTTAAATATCCAAATAGAGGGTCCTTTCGCAGAGCCCTTTCCTCCATTATCGTACAAATGAGACACTTATAGGTTGACATGGCACACTTTATCTACTTTAAACTATCTTTTATGAAGTAATCTAACATATTCTGCACTTTTTTCCGATAAAAAATTTCTTCACTTTTTCGCCAAAAACGCAAGGTTAACCCCTTTGAGTTTTTTCTGGCTAAAAAACGAACTCTCGAAATTCGACCAAGTCGAGAGTCCATCTTTTAGATCATTATACGCCAATTAAATAATTCCAACCCGTTCCATTCTAAGTCGAACCGTTTCGGAGATATCGCTCTTTAAATATCCAAATAGAGGGTCCTTTCGCAGAGCCCTTTCCTCCATTATCGTACAAATGAGACACTTATAGGTTGACCTGGCACACTTTATCTACTTTAAACTATCTTTTATGAAGTAATCTAACATATTCTGCACTTTTTTCCGATAAAAAATTTCTTCACTTTTTCGCCAAAAACGCAAGGTTAACCCCTTTGAGTTTTTTCTGGCTAAAAAACGAACTCTCGAAATTCGACCAAGTCGAAAGTCCATCTTTTAGATCATTATATGCCAATTAAATAATTCCAACCCGTTCCATTCTAAGTCGAACCGTTTCGGAGATATCGCTCTTTAAAGATCCAAATAGAGGGTCCCTTCGCAGAGCCCTTTCCTCCATTATCGTACAAATGAGACACTTATAGGTTGACCTGGCACACTTTATCTACTTTAAACTATCTTTTATGAAGTAATCTAACATATTCTGCACTTTTTTCCGATAAAAAATTTCTTCACTTTTTCGCCAAAAACGCAAGGTTAACCCCTTTGAGTTTTTTCAGGCTAAAAAACGAACTCTCGAAATTCGACCAAGTCGAAAGTCCATCTTTTAGATCATTATACGCCAATTAAATAATTCCAACCCGTTCCATTCTAAGTCGAACCGTTTCGGAGATATCGCTCTTTAAAGATCCAAATAGAGGGTCCCTTCGCAGAGCCCTTTCCTCCATTATCGTACAAATGAGACACTTATAGGTTGACCTGGCACACTTTTTCTACTTTAAACTATCTTTTATGAAGTAATCTAACATATTCTGCACTTTTTACGATAAAAAATTTCTTCACTTTTTCGCCAAAAACGCAAGGTTAACCCCTTTGAGTTTTTTCTGGCTAAAAAACGAACTCTCGAAATTCGACCAAGTTGAAAGTCCATCTTTTAGATCATTATACGCCAATTAAATAATTCCAACCCGTTCCATTCTAAGTCGAACCGTTTCGGAGATATCGCTCTTTAAAGATCCAAATAGAGGGTCCCTTCGCAGAGCCCTTTCCTCCATTATCGTACAAATGAGACACTTATAGGTTGACCTGGCACACTTTATCTACTTTAAACTATCTTTTATGAAGTAATCTAACATATTCTGCACTTTTTTCCGATAAAAAATTTCTTCACTTTTTCGCCAAAAACGCAAGGTTAACCCCTTTGAGTTTTTTCAGGCTAAAAAACGAACTCTCGAAATTCGACCAAGTCGAAAGTCCATCTTTTAGATCATTATACGCCAATTAAATAATTCCAACCCGTTCCATTCTAAGTCGAACCGTTTCGGAGATATCGCTCTTTAAAGATCCAAATAGAGGGTCCCTTCGCAGAGCCCTTTCCTCCATTATCGTACAAATGAGACACTTATAGGTTGACCTGGCACACTTTATCTACTTTAAACTATCTTTTATGAAGTAAACTAACATATTCTGCACTTTTTTCCGATAAAAAATTTCTTCACTTTTTCGCCAAAAACGCAAGGTTAACCCCTTTGAGTTTTTTCTGGCTAAAAAACGAACTCTCGAAATTCGACCAAGTCGAAAGTCCATCTTTTAGATCATTATATGCCAATTAAATAATTCCAACCCGTTCCATTCTAAGTCGAACCGTTTCGGAGATATCGCTATTTAAATATCCAAATAGAGGGTCCCTTCGCATAGCCCTTTCCTCCATTATCGTACAAATGAGACACTTATAGGTTGACCTGGCACACTTTTTCTACTTTAAACTATCTTTTATGAAGTAAACTAACATATTCTGCACTTTTTTCCGATAAAAAATTTCTTCACTTTTTCGCCAAAAACGCAAGGTTAACCCCTTTGAGTTTTTTCTGGCTAAAAAACGAACTCTCGAAATTCGACCAAGTCGAAAGTCCATCTTTTAGATCATTATATGCCAATTAAATAATTCCAACCCGTTCCATTCTAAGTCGAACCGTTTCGGAGATATCGCTATTTAAATATCCAAATAGAGGGTCCCTTCGCATAGCCCTTTCCTCCATTATCGTACAAATGAGACACTTATAGGTTGACCTGGCACACTTTATCTACTTTAAACTATCTTTTATGAAGTAATCTAACATATTCTGCACTTTTTCCGATAAAAAATTTCTTCACTTTTTCGCCAAAAACGCAAGGTTAACCCCTTTGAGTTTTTTCTGGCTAAAAAACGAACTCTCGAAATTCGACCAAGTCGAAAGTCCATCTTTTAGATCATTATACGCCAATTAAATAATTCCAACCCGTTCCATTCTAAGTCGAACCGTTTCGGAGATATCGCTCTTTAAATATCCAAATAGAGGGTCCCTTCGCAGAGCCCTTTCCTCCATTATCGTACAAATGAGACACTTATAGGTGGACCTGGCACACTTTTTCTACTTTAAACTATGTTTTATGAAGTAAACTAACATATTCTGCACTTTTTTCCGATAAAAAATTTCTTCACTTTTTCGCCAAAAACGCAAGGTTAACCCCTTTGAGTTTTTTCTGGCTAAAAAACGAACTCTCGAAATTCGACCAAGTCGAAAGTCCATCTTTTAGATCATTATACGCAATTAAATAATTCCAACCCGTTCCATTCTAAGTCGAACCGTTTCGGAGATATCGCTCTTTAAAGATCCAAATAGAGGGTCCCTTCGCAGAGCCCTTTCCTCCATTATCGTACAAATGAGACACTTATAGGTGGACCTGGCACATTTTTTCTACTTTAAACTATCTTTTATGAAGTAAACTAACATATTCTGCACTTTTTTCCGATAAAAAATTTCTTCACTTTTTCGCCAAAAACGCAAGGTTAACCCCTTTGAGTTTTTTCTGGCTAAAAAACGAACTCTCGAAATTCGACCAAGTCGAAAAGTCCATCTTTTAGATCATTATACGCCAATTAAATAATTCCAACCCGTTCCATTCTAAGTCGAACCGTTTCGGAGATATCGCTCTTTAAAGATCCAAATAGAGGGTCCCTTCGCAGAGCCCTTTCCTCCATTATCGTACAAATGAGACACTTATAGGTTGACCTGGCACACTTTATCTATTTTAAACTATCTTTTATGAAGTAATCTAACATATTCTGCACTTTTTTCCGATAAAAAATTTCTTCACTTTTTCGCCAAAAACGCAAGGTTAACAACCCTTTGAGTTTTTTCTGGCTAAAAACGAACTCTCGAAATTCGACCAAGTCGAAAGTCCATCTTTTAGTTCATTAGACGCCAATTAAATAATTCCAACCCGTTCCATTCTAAGTCGAACCGTTTCGGAGATATCGCTCTTTAAAGATCCAAATAGAGGGTCCCTTCGCAGAGCCCTTTCCTCCATTATCGTACAAATGAGACACTTATAGGTGGACCTGGCACACTTTTCTACTTTAAACTATCTTTTATGAAGTAAACTAACATATTCTGCACTTTTTCCGATAAAAAATTTCTTCACTTTTTCGCCAAAAACGCAAGGTTAACCCCTTTGAGTTTTTTCTGGCTAAAAAACGAACTCTCGAAATTCGACCAAGTCGAAAGTCCATCTTTAGATCATTATACGCCAATTAAATAATTCCAACCCGTTCCATTCTAAGTCGAACCGTTTCGGAGATATCGCTCTTTAAAGATCCAAATAGAGGGTCCCTTCGCAGAGCCCTTTCCTCCATTATCGTACAAATGAGACACTTATAGGTGGACCTGGCACACTTTTTCTACTTTAAACTATCTTTTATGAAGTAATCTAACATATTCTGCACTTTTTTCCGATAAAAAAATTTCTTCACTTTTTCGCCAAAACGCAAGGTTAACCCCTTTGAGTTTTTTCTGGCTAAAAAACGAACTCTCGAAATTCGACCAAGTCGAGAGTCCATCTTTAGATCATTATACGCCAATTAAATAATTCCAACCCGTTCCATTCTAAGTCGAACCGTTTCGGAGATATCGCTCTTTAAAGATCCAAATAGAGGGTCCCTTCGCAGAGCCCTTTCCTCCATTATCGTACAAATGAGACACTTATAGGTGGACCTGGCACACTTTTTCTACTTTAAACTATCTTTTATGAAGTAATCTAACATATTCTGCACTTTTTTCCGATAAAAAATTTCTTCACTTTTCGCCAAAAACGCAAGGTTAACAACCCCTTTGAGTTTTTTCTGGCTAAAAAACGAACTCTCGAAATTCGACCAAGTCGAAAGTCCATCTTTTAGATCATTATACGCCAATTAAATAATTCCAACCCGTTCCATTCTAAGTCGAACCGTTTCGGAGATATCGCTCTTTAAAGATCCAAATAGAGGGTCCCTTCGCAGAGCCCTTTCCTCCATTATCGTACAAATGAGACACTTATAGGTTGACCTGGCACACTTTATCTATTTTAAACTATCTTTTATGAAGTAATCTAACATATTCTGCACTTTTTTCCGATAAAAAATTTCTTCACTTTTTCGCCAAAAACGCAAGGTTAACAACCCCTTTGAGTTTTTTCTGGCTAAAAAACGAACTCTCGAAATTCGACCAAGTCGAAAGTCCATCTTTTAGTTCATTAGACGCCAATTAAATAATTCCAACCCGTTCCATTCTAAGTCGAACCGTTTCGGAGATATCGCTCTTTAAAGATCCAAATAGAGGGTCCCTTCGCAGAGCCCTTTCCTCCATTATCGTACAAATGAGACACTTATAGGTGGACCTGGCACACTTTTTCTACTTTAAACTATCTTTTATGAAGTAAACTAACATATTCTGCACTTTTTCCGATAAAAAATTTCTTCACTTTTTCGCCAAAAACGCAAGGTTAACCCCTTTGAGTTTTTCTGGCTAAAAAAACGAACTCTCGAAATTCGACCAAGTCGAAAGTCCATCTTTTAGTTCATTAGACGCCAATTAAATAATTCCAACCCGTTCCATTCTAAGTCGAACCGTTTCGGAGATATCGCTCTTTAAAGATCCAAATAGAGGGTCCCTTCGCAGAGCCCTTTCCTCCATTATCGTACAAATGAGACACTTATAGGTGGACCTGGCACACTTTTTCTACTTTAAACTATCTTTTATGAAGTAAACTAACATATTCTGCACTTTTTTCCGATAAAAAATTTCTTCACTTTTTCGCCAAAAACGCAAGGTTAACCCCTTTGAGTTTTTCTGGCTAAAAAACGAACTCTCGAAATTCGACCAAGTCGAAAGTTAACCTTGCAATTTTTGCAAAAAAATGAAGAAATTTTTGTTCGAGATAAGTTCAAAATATGTTAGTTTACTTCATAAAAGATAGTTTAGAGTGAAAAAAGTGTCCCAGGTCCACCTATAAGTGTCTCATTTGTACGATAATGGAAGAACGGGCTCTGCGAAGGGACCCTCTATTTGGATGTTTAAAGTGCGATATCTCCGAAACGGTTCGACTTAGAATGGAACGGGGTTAACTTTTGCTTTTTTGGCGAGTACAAAGTGTAGGATTTCCACTTGCAAGTGTCCCATTTGCACTATAATGGAGGAAAGGTTTCAGCTTGAGCAAACTTGACTTCAAGGTTACTGTTATAAGTTGACGCTGACATTAGTTGGTGCGACCTGGATTTTTAATGCGAATAAATCTGCTTCCTGAGGGTATGCAAATAAATGATGGTTGTCTGTCGATGCTTATTACCTACCACATTGTCTAAGCCACAAATTTTAGCAGCTCAGTGGAACACCATTGATTCTCAGATGAAAGTATTGTCTTACACAATTGCTGGTGTAAATCAAGGCGTTCAACTTCTCAAACTTTGTCGAGATTATGTTCAAAATCTTCATAAGGGAAAGGGATCGTTTAATGTACAAAAACTGCTTAATCCACCACACACGCCAGCTATAAATGTGTGAACTTAAGCAAATGTAAATATGCCTATGAAAAATGCAACGTTTTTCAGTTATTGTAGATAGGGTAGGGTGTAGGTACCTACTTAGTGAGATTCGGAACAAAAGTTGCTTCTATACGCAATCATTTAAAGCTGCATTTATAGTGTCGGTATCGGTATGCAATAAGAAATAAGAAATAAGCGGTAAGGAAATGAACTTATGGATAACCTGTATATCATTTATAGTAGAAATAAGAAATAAGCAATAAGCAATAAGAAATAAGGAATTGGTTCAATTTTATTTCTTACCGTTACCGTTACCGAATCGGCAACAGTCGTATACGATGTGACCTTACGAGTTAAGAAAAGACAGATGACATCAATATAAATCAGGTGTTAAAGAAATATTTGAGTGAAATGTATCTCTTATTCAAGAATCGATGGGAAAATATTATGTCAAGTTGATTTTAATTTTACAATCGTACATTAGGTAACCTAAGAATCGTACCATAAACACATGCGCATGCCTACTCTGTTACCGTTAAAGAACTATAAATGCGTTTTTATTTCTTTACTGCTTATTGCTTATTTCTTATTTCTTATTGCATACCGATACCGACACTATAAATCCAGCTTTAATCTTGAAACGGTTTCTAATACTTTGTTGACGGTTATTAAAAGTAAATTTTCAATGTTAGTGTTGGTACTGAAAATCAACGATGCCAAACCTTTTTTAAGTGGCGTTGAAAATTTATGGTTATGTTATTGTTGTGCTCATTGAACTGTACGGCGTATAGCGTATAGTTCAATGGTTGTGCTTTCGTTGCTTAGTTGCCTTTATGTATTACGATTTTACGTATTTGCTTACTTTTCTGTCCTAATTTATCAATACCACTAACCAAATTGTTCTTTTTTAGAAAAATTGAAGTGAAAATATGAATACGTTTAATTAAACTACAAGCTTAGTAGATTAAATGCACACAGCCTAATTGTAGTAGATACACCGTTAGTGAATAGTCCCAATACCTGAAAATTCTCATAAATTTGAAGTACCAAACTTAGCACTCTACTAAATCGTAGTTTTATATGCAACGCTATGTAAGTTAACTTAACGTAAATTCAATTTAATTTATTAACGTTATTTAATTTTCCACGGATTGGTTTATTTTAGAATTCCTTAACTTATTGTAATTTCCAAGGTTGGTGTGATAATTATAATGTTGGTATCATTGGTGTTTGTGTAGTTCCATTGAACTGTATATCGCAGCTGTTTTGCTATTTGATTAAAATATAACCTATATTTTCTTGTATTGTTTTTTTTTATTCAATTTATCGCAACAGGAACAGGAAATCGCAACCAGTTCGCCGGTATGATGTAAGATCATGTAATGACGAAGTTTTTTCTTACATGAAGAACATCCCTAAATTGTTTGACCACCTGCCAAAACATCCTCATAGGAAAAAATGCATTATCTCCTTCATTTCGCTTATGTTTGATTCTACAGTAAGTTAAAGAAAGAAATTTCTCAAACAAATACTATTGTACATTGCACATAACTCGTAGTTTACAGTTCTTGTTCGATGAAAGATTTCAAGGAATTATTATATTGGGAAAGCAACCGTACATATGATACAGAGATGATACTGTTATCCTGCACATTAGCATAGGCAACATAACCGTGAGGTGCACAGTAGTGAGAGGCTGCCCCCCAAGGTGGGGTGCTGTCACCACTTCTGTCGAACTTAACTGTAAACAGCTTGCTCTGTTGTCTAACAACAGCGGTTACCGGTTACTATACGCTCGGCTATGTGGATGATCTATCCATCCTAATAACCGGCAAGTTTGAAGCTACTCTGTGTAGTCTTCTGCAATAAGCTCTCAGAGTAACCGAAGAACGGTGTAAGGTCACTTCCTGTGGTCCTGTCCATAAACCTGATAAAAACAGACATAATTCTCTTCACAAGGAAAAGAAGATTGAGGGCCTTCGAACTCCTCTACTTTTCAAAAAACACCTACAGTTTTAAGAGTCTGTGAAGTATGTGAACGTATTACACTTGACAATAAAATGAACTGGAGTAAGCACTGTAAGATGTTCCCCTTGTCAGTTTGTTTATTTGCTGTTACACAGGGTGAAATCGGTTCTTATTTTCCTTCGGAATACTCAAGTAAGAGAATTTGCGTTCTTAATAACACTCTGAATCTGAAAAACAGATAATGAATTTATTTACATTTGGTAATTATAAAATAAAATATGTTTAAGTAATGGGAATTTGACACTGCCCTCTTTGGTCCGTGACCGGTGTTAACTCATCGAGTTCTATCTATTAATTTTATTTTTATATTACGTAACACAAAACCTAGGAGTAATTTACATTTATTCGTAGCACAAAACCATATATGTAATAGATAAATGCACAAAACAGACTTTAGAAGAGGAACTGCAATACCAGCAATTAAACATAAATTCTGCGACATCTATCAACTGTTATCCAAACTAAAATATTTTTTTATTATAGTTGCCTGTAAATTTGCTTTGACATTTCAATACAGGCATGTCATAGAATGTTGGTATTTTTATTCTGTGGCCATGTGTTTTGAATCATACAAAGTTTTTCTATGTTTTTTATTTAAGTATTAAGTATAAATCGAAAATGGACATACCTAATATAAAAGCGAAGGTATTTCCTAAAATAACAATTTAAACCCCCACACTTTCACTTTCGTTGTTGATTGAAATTAACGCTTTCGTGTTACTTCTATTTTCGATTTCGACGGCGTAAAATAAATTTTTATAAAACGAATGGTGTATTATTGACAGAGCTGACTTAAGTCTACCACAACGTGCAAAAAGAAAACACCTAAAGAAAAACATTTACTCATAAGCAGGAACTTCTTGATCCCTGCTCTTAGGTTTAAATAAAGTAACATTTTTATTGTAAGGTTGGTATCACAATTTATCGTAAGGTTGGCATTCAAAACCAATGATGCCAACTGAATCCTGTTGCTTAGATTTTTACCTACGAGTAAAAATAAACAGGAGAGAACATTGCTTTTATACAAAAGGAGCAAAGATTAGGGCTAACCTTTTTAGTGGTTTGTTGGCTAATCTTTGAAAAGGAGGTTAATGCATTGATAAAGTCAATGGTTAATGGAGTGGGGAAAGTTGTAATTTTGTCCATAACATTTCAACAAACCGTCGCAGAATAACGTACAAATGTATGCAGACACATTTCTAAACATAACTGGTAATGCAAGGAGGCATAAGGAGGTAATGCAATGGCGACTTCTGTCGCGTTTGCTGCTATCCCCCACCGCTGTAAGCTTCTCTCTTGATTTTTACACTTTAACTAACTGTAGATAAGTATGTTGCTGTTAAAGGTTATGTTTGTTAATAAGGTTGGTTCCACAAACCACTAAAATAGACTGTCCACTGCTATAGGAAAATAGTTGGTAGAGAAATGCGGGGGTTGACTTCACAAGAGGAAAGGGGATTTGTAGGTTGGTTAACCTGTTCACAAAATTAGTTGGTACTAAAAATTAGAAAATTAAATTGACATTTTAGCTGATTCAAACGAAGCGATAAGCGTTTGATTTTATGGCGGTATTTTTCGTTTAAAATATGTGAAGTAGTCACATAATCGTTCATTATTGGTAGCCCAGTCAAATTAGACCAAAAAAAGGTCGTGCCTTACATTAATTCCGACAAAGCTGGAAATGATTTTAATTTACTTTGAGCATCCCAAATAAGAGTAATATGAGTTTGCGACGGTTTCTGAGTGGAGCGTTTGACGCTATAGCCAAAAATCCGCGAAATTTCGCGAAATTTCGCGACTTTTTTTGGTTTTTCGCTTATATCTTTTAAACGGCTGGTCGTAACAAAAATCATGTTATATAAAATATTAAAGCTTTTTAAATTTACTAAAACATTTGTATGACACTTTCTTTGCTATTTCTAACCGTTTATGGGATATTTGCTGTCGAAAAAAGTATAGGTATTCAAAAAAAACAATTTTCAATGATAATAATCAAATGGGAGAACAAATTTTTCCTGCGGATACCTGTTGTAGTAAGCCCTCTTAAACTATTGCGTAGTATGGTATAATATTGCTATTTGGCTCTCAACATTTTCTTTCGATGAGGTGCGGTGAAGGTGAAGGCCCGCGGAGCAGGGCGGTGCGCGAATGCCTTGGGCTACTCTTTGTTTTCTCATTCCCCCTCTACTCCCATCTTGATGCCACGCCTGATCAGGTTTCTGATGCAGGAGCGAATATTGTTGTGAATCTCTACATGGGTGACTGCAACAAATCATTGAACGAAACTCGCCTACATCTCTTCCAAAAAGCACTCTCGAAAAATAATTTTAAATTGGAAAGTTTGCCTCCAACTGAGGCAGCTGCGCGCCAGCACTCCATGAGGACATACTTACAGGTACAAGTGTTGAGAAACAACTTCCTTGTTCCGCAGCAGTGGGGATGGAAGATGACCATAAGGACCGTCTCGTTCCAAATGCCACAGACCTACCACCAGCGCCCTCAGAACTGCTGAATAACATTTCGTGCTCTTGCACAAAAGGATGTCAAACAGCTTGCTCATGCCGAAAAGCTGGAATTAAGTGTTCAGCCATATGTACCAACTGTAAAGGGCACACGTGCACTAATTGCGTATCTGAGGATGACGAGGAATATACCGTACAGTGTAGTCAAAAAGGGGTACAAAAAAATAAATTGTTGCATCCACGAAACTGGGGTCAAAATTCTCTAATATAATGGCACTAGATGTCCCGGTGAACTTAGTATTTACCACCTATTCTGGATAGGGACACCTAACCACCTAGCGGTATGAAATATACTTTTCCCACGACCATATACGAAACCAACTCCTAACGCACAATTACGTATGAGCGAAAATTGACGATATCGTCCGAGGTAAAAAACCTGTGCGATTTGGTTTCGTGCTGTGTGTTAGAAATATAACGCACAGTTCACACTCGAATAGGCGGCTAAAAAACAACTAAAATGGCAGTTTGAATTTATTCGCGCTGTCACTAATTTTGTTAGCAAGTAGTTTATTGGTTTAATTCGTTTTAAAAAATATTGTTTTTATGGTCGTGGGAAAAATAGTGTACGAAACTCGTAGGAAAGTGTCTAACTCACTCGCGGGATTGCTGGCACTCGGCTAACGCCTCGTGCGCAACTTTCCCGCTTGTGCATTATTTATCACTTTCCATACTTGTTATGTAATATACTATTACGACCTATTCTCATACCTACCTACCGAGATTTTTATATTTATATAGATTAAAAAAATCGAAGTGTCCATAAACATATCGGGAGGGGTTTTTTTTCGACAGCAAGTATCTCATAAACGGTTAGAAATAATAAAAAAAGTGTCATACAAATATTTTAGTAAATTTAAAAAGCTTTAATTTTTTATATAACATGATTTTTGTTCCGACCAGCCGTTTAAAAGATGTAAGCGAAAAAGCAAAAAAAGTCGCGAAATTTCGCGGATTTTTGGCTATAGCGTCAAACGCTCCACTCAGAAACCGTCGCAAACTCATATTACTCTTATTTGAGATGCCCAAAGTAAAACAAAATCATTTCCACCTTTGTCGGAATTAATGTAAACCAAAAGTCTAATTTGACTGGGCTATGGGTTTTGCGTTTATATTTTGTTGTTTATTAATTATTGACTTATTGTGTATTAAAGTTTATAGTTTTCTGGTAAGTTTTTAAACTTGCGTACCTACCTATATTTACTTTCGCTATTTGTTAGACTTAGAACATAACATGGTCCCCGCATGTGTAATATGAAGAATAGGAATAGAAAAGTCCGTAGATGTAGGTTTCAAAACCCAAAACATTTATATTTAAAGTCCATTTTTAACAAATGGGTTGAATTTATTAATGGAGAATTTAAAAATTGGACATGGGTTTCCCTTTATAAAGTGACATTATTAAAGACTTCAGCACAATTTTATTATGATGCATTTCCAATATATAAAGTAAGCTTGATACTTACAATATTATTTTTTTAATTGATTATATTTATGAGTTTCATATGAGTCTTCATATCCACATTTATTTCAGGATTATGAAGAAAAAACTGTTGCTGAACGTTCCAAAAGTGTTGTTATGCCAGCATCGCATTTGTACAATTTCAACAAATTCACCGGCAGATGTATTACTTTGTAGAATAGGTACTGTTTTACTGTTATATATCATGTAAATTGTAACTAAATGTCTTATTTCATTTTCAATAGATACATAAATGATAAACATAACCATAAATATGATTTTATTAAAACAATAACCTTACTTTATTTCAATTCAAATTTTCCCCCAATAAAGCATTAACCAATAAGGTGCTGTGGGCGTCACTCAACCTACCCTTTTCCTCTTGTGAAGTCGCCGTCCCGCATTTCTCTACCAACTATTTTTCTATAGAAGTGGACAGTCTATTTTTAGCATATACGTATACGTATATGATTTTTAGTGGTTTGTGGTTGGTTCTACTAAAATATCAATTTTCCTCGCTTCCACCTGAAACAGGTCTAGTTTCTACCGTAGCCTTCATGTCTGTTTCGACTTGAACAGCACCTCTGCGGTTTGGAAGAAAGTATAAACAATGTTCAAAATTTCAAATGTACTTAGGTACAGTCTTTGACAAATGTAATGTCCCTTGGATACTGTAACTTAGGCAACCAACATATCACATTGTAGATAGTAAGCGATGTTTAACGTGTACATATTTGTAATATTTATAAATAAGAAAGCGAAACGATTAGTTTTAACATATTCCCGAATTCCATTGTTTATCTATACATTTTCATTAAACATGGTTTTTTATCTACTATTTGCCTAAGTCACAGTATTTTGCCTGCTATTTTGTTATCTGTTGTGCTCTTTTTGCTTTTTTATTTTGTTATCTGTTGTGTACGTTTTTGTCTGTTTGTTTTGTTCGCTGTTGTACACTTTTTATTTTGTTATATGTTGTCCACTTTTTGTCTGTTTATTTTATCTGTTGTGACGAAACAAATTTGCACAAATGACACAACAGATAACAAACCAAATAGATAAATTGTACAACAACTCATCCATTACTGCTTTATCTGCTTACTTACCTACCTGATGGTTGGTGCAGCCGTATTTTTAAATTTACAAAATTATGATGCAATGAGCAGTTTTTATACATTGCTCAATATGTATACACTGTTAATAATTTCGACTGTCTACTTTGGAAGTTCTTTTATGGGGATTGTCACATGTTTATTTGTGAAATGTGAAGTTTTTTTTTACAGAATGTGGCTTGTAGACCTCAAAATCCTCCTCACTCGATCTCCAATGTTGTGCAAATCAATCTAACCCAATAAAAGGAGTGACACTTCCTAAATCGGTTTAGAAATAATGATATAAGGTAGTAAGAATCTTAGTAAGATGGCCACTCAACAAGGAGATGGATGGATTTCTAACCAAAGGGGCAGTAGCAGAAGTAAAATGGGACGAAATTTTAGTACAAGAAAGAAAAAGAAACTTATGTAGTTATTCATTAATAATCATAATAGTTATGATTTGTATAACAGCGAAAAGAATTAAATGTATCATTTAAACTTCAAATATTACAAGTAAATAAATCGTAAGATGGAATGTTTTAATACTTCAAAACTTAACCTATTAATTAGATTTAAGTAATACAAGGTACGTAATTTAGAAAAATTGATTGACCCAACATCTAAAAAACAGTTTTAAAAGAATAAAACACATTTTACAAAAGTTTGCTATAATGTGCAAGTAAATATATTTTTCTTCATACTAACAAGCACCAAACATGATTATTTTTATAATAATATGAAAAAACGAAAGAGTAACAAAGATGCGAATTTGTTCGAATTTTTCCATATATAAAATCTACAATCAACTCAATACACAATAAATATTATCTACTTTCCTATCGTATACATTTCTTTAGAAAGTACATTATTAGGCATACCGAATACAAAAGTATCAATATATCAATAAATACTTGCACTAATTATATTATATAATTTGTAGAAGCAAAAAAAACAACAACAACACATTTTGCAGTATACTTTGCAAGTTGCACTTGAAACATTAGCATCTACTACATTTTCTAATTTAAGTAGTTTCACAACAAATTATCAAAGGGGTACTTTATAACTCATTATACTATATAACTTTTGCTATGCACGACTATAATTAACTAATATTTTAAGACACTCCTACCTTTAAAAGGCAATTAAACTATAGCGAGGTCTAAGTTTTATTAGTAAACAAAAATTTTGGCAGCATTAAACTTAACTAAATCAATGTAGTACACTACTCGTTACACACCCCTTAATTATGACTAACTTAGTTTACATACGGCCTATGTACATTTCTTACCTAGATAATTAGTTACAAAATCAAAAAGTTTTTTACAAAATATTAATTATTTTGATACTAACAATCCCACTTCCTTTAATACCCCCAAATAATCGGAGTCTCCGAATTTATTGTTATAGTTGGAAGCGACTATTATCTATTTATAGAAGTTATATACAGCTTTGTATATACAAAAACAGTCATCTACCTACCAGTGGGTAAATCTTAAAACTAAAATTAGGTAATTCCTATACGGTACGTGAAAAATATCACAAATGTATGCAGTAACAGTCATTCATCTAAAGTAGTGCTCTCCCTTCTTCACATGTAAGTACGATTTCTGCAAGAAGAGGTCATGTATTTACAGTAAGACAAGCGATCTGACTTACCATCTAATCGACTACGGGTCACTGCATCGGAGCCACACTACTGATGCTACTACTAATATGTGCAGAGCTGCCAAGGGTGGAAGACAAATCTTGAAAACTAAATTGAGGAAAATAAGGCTCCTCTTGAATCGCTCCTAATGGACCCGATTGTTCGGGTGGCGTCAGTTCGACACTTTCGCCTGTGAATTCGGAGTCAAAATATCTTGTATCGACATCGCTCGTCACTTGAGGTTTGAAAGGTGGTGGAATCTGCATCAAACGACAAATTAATGAAATGATCACATTTTAAGCAGTTAGAGCCTTGTTTATATGTACTTATAGGTAGACAAAGCTTATGGGCGATTTGGAAACGAAAAATTTCGAAAAAGTAGTGATGGCGAGTAGCGACTATATCACCATGTGTTATAAGGCTCTTTACTTTAATTGTATGAATAGATAATATAACCCCCCAGTCTCCAAAAAATGTATTCCAACTTTGAATATTGAATTGGCCAACTATAACTATATACAGGGTGTCTCACTGCTCCGTAATCGGTCGATAACTCAATGCGGGTTGAAGATACAGAAAAAAGTGTCAAATAAAGGTTGCTTAGATTTGAATTGTGCACCTTTTAAAAATATTTTTATATCTACAGTATGTTGCATATTTTTTAAATGGCACACCCTGTATTTTTTTTCCCTTCATTTATTGACCAACCATATGTATATCACGCCTGAAATTTTTTTTGATATTGGATGTGCGGTTGCCACATTATTATTAATTATTTTTTCAAAGTTTTGTACAATTCAAAGTCGGACTATGATGTCATGTTACTCTACAAAAAAAAAACTAAGTGATTAATTTTATACAGTGCGTTTAAAATGAGAATTCAAAATTTGTGAACTTTAAATAGAGTTTATATGAATATTTTAAATGGGACACCCTGTATTTTTATTTACCATCAGATTCTCGACAAAAACCCCTATTCAACAGTGTATTATTTCCTGGTATTATTATTTTGTACTTTTGTTAATATCTACGATTTTTAAATTTTCACGTAAGAAAAATTTGTTAAAATTAAGAGGTACTCAAATTTAAGCAAACCTTTATTTGAAACTTTTTCTGTATATTATCTTCAACCCACATTGAGTTATCGACCGATTACTGAGCAGTGGGACACCCTGTATAAACAAGATATACTTGGTATGGTAAACAGTAAGTGATCACGCGTAGCGCGTAAATGGCGTAAAGAAAGCCCTTCGCCGTCCTTGAACCACGGTTAATCGACAAAACCCGGATAAACTGCAACTAAATATGCAGCACGGTTAATCGGCAAAGCGGTTAATCCGCATCTGGATAAAAGAGAGTTACAGTTTTAATCAATATTAGATAAAAAGCGTTAATAACTATAAAACCGCTAAAGATAGGTATAAGGATACCTATAGTTTATTGATGCGTAAATTAAATCGCCTTCTAAATATGTAAAAATATACGGGGTGTTCAATTTGGAAAAATGACTTTTTGGTGTTTGAAGTTTATTAACCTTATTACTAATTTTGAACGGCCTGTATAATCTGTGATAGGTTTGCAAATGTATCTTGTGAACCCTTATGGTTTTACTTGGTGTATGTAAAGTATGAATGTTTTGCATTCAAAGAAGAGCAAAAGGTGGGCTATTAAACATCCCTCCGCAAAACGCAAATTTTTTTAAAAAACCATAATATCTCAAAAACAGTTGAAGATAGGTATAGGATAATCTAATACAGTGTAACGCAGAATCGATTGTATAATCCAAAAATGGAATAATATACAGGGTGTTCCATTTAAAATAAGAAGATGAATGGCGATTTCCGGTCCTTCCAGAAGTTGTACAACATCGACAATATTTTAGAACAAAAGAAGGCTGTGGGTTATCCTTAACCTGAAAGTGTCAAATTCATAAGTAGTAACAGAAACTTCTAAGGAACGAGTTCCGTGATATACCCTGTATTTATAATGTAAAGTTTATATGAGGGAATAAATAACTATTATTATTGCATTGTTAATTTCTTCAATAGGGAAAAAAGAGCATCATTGAAATTTTATTGCTAAGTTGCTACCTATATTTATTGAGAGTTTATTAAAAGACCACAAACAGAAAAATATACTAATATCTGTTAACCCAACAGAAATAGTTAAGTTCCTCCCACTACATTTCGGCCAGTTTTACACGAGTGACTAGTTTTACACCCACAAAATTATTATAAAAAATAATAAACCAAATTAACAGCAAATTGAAGCAAGTAACGACGGTATAAACAGGTAGTATAGACACTCGTCCAAACACCAAAACGCAATGACAGATTACAGATGTCAATTCAGTTATGCCAACTGCCTACATCAATTAAAAGCAAGTGAATGCTTGTGTTTCGGGTTTTGAAAATTTTACCAATAAAAAAGTTGCATTTAAATGTGGCGGTAATTTTTGGGGAGGAGCTTAACTATTTCTGTTTGGTAAACAGATATTACATACTTTTCCAAATATTATCTAATACTACTTTTATATAATGAAGGGTGAAGAGGATGATAGCAAAGTTTAGGTGTGGGAATGAGGAAAATGGCATTAAGTGTTGGGGGGAGGAGAAAGAAAGTGCAGGTTGTGTAGGGAAGGATATGAGAGTTGGCAGCACATGGCGATGAAGTGGTGAAGAGCTGCGGAGGGAAGGAAGAACAAGGAACCACGTACTAGGGGAAAGAGGACTGGATGGTGTTAGATAGAAGGAAGGTAGTCTGGGAATTGTATGGGTGAAAATAAATTGTTTATGTAATTACGTTAGAATCGAATCTTTTGTTAAAACATTATATATGTATATAACAAATAAATAGAATGGAATACTTTTTTTTGTTTTCTCAAAAAATAAAGTTACAAGCCCATTGCTTGAATTTTATAATGTTACTATGCTGACTAGGCCAGTACAATGTCGATGTGCAATGAGTACAATAAAAGTATACATGTCCTGTGCATGACTACAAGATGCAAAGACATACACCTTGCTTGTCTCAAATATTTTCAAACATATGGCTATGACTCAAATAAGCAGACTGTTTGTAAATTAAAGCGCTTACGAATTTCAAGACAGTTACATAGAACTGGAAACTCAAAAGGTGGCCATTCTTTAATACGTAAAATTTCTGACTGTCAAAGTATCATATGTGTTAACCAATATAAATACCATCACATCTAGCGGCTTTGAATTTAAATGTTTCCACTTTCCACAATCAGTATATTAGAAAGTGAAATGATCAAATAAATTCGAATACACAAAAACTACCTTCTTTTGATCCAGGTCCCTCCAATTTATCGACGTGAAAAATGGGTGGACCATAATTTCTTTGGCATCATCCGGTCCTCCTCCTAACCGTTGAGTTGGATCCTTTATCAATAAACCCGCTAATAAATCTCTAGCTTCGGCACTCAAAGTACGTGGGAACTTCACTTCCTCCATAATAATTAAAGTAAACAAAACGTCATGGTCACGATTATAAAAAGGTAATCGACCGCACATCTAAAATGACAACTGTAGGATAATTTCAAATTACTCTATCTAATAGATGCACAATACCATTTCGTACATAACGACTCCAATTCCCCACCAGTCGACAGCTCTGCCATAATCGTTATCTTCCAAAACTTCGGGCGCCAAGTACTCGGGCGTTCCGCAAAAAGTTTTTGTCGTACGTCCGTAGGTAATATCTTCCTTACAAAGTCCGAAATCGGCAATCTTAATATGACCATCTTTATCCAAGAGTAAGTTTTCCAACTTAAGATCCCTATAAATGATACCTTGCGAATGCAGGTACGCCAATGCGGAGATAATTTCGGCACCATAAAATCTAGTTCTATCCTCCGAAAAAACTCTCTCACGCGACAAATGGAAAAATAGCTCACCGCCGTTTACGTACTCCATTACAAAACAAAGACGGTCGTTGGTTTGAAACGAATATTTCAATGACTAAAACATGGTGCTTAAAAAGAGATCGAAATGTTAAAAAAGAAATACGTACGGTCAAAAATGGGTGATTTGTCGATCTTAATACTCTATTTTCGGTTAGTGTGTGAGCAACTTCGTCTTTTTGAATAATTACTTCCTTTTTCAATATCTTTATTGCAAATAATCGCCTCGTCGCTTTTTCTCTACATAAAATAACTTTGCCGAAAGTGCCTTTACCCAAAACCTTCAAAAACTCAAAATTTTCCAAGGTAACTTTCCGTTTGCCACTCGTTTTTGAATTAGATGTGCCTTGCCTCGAGAATTTTTCACACAGATCCTCCACCATCGGATTTTCCATCATCATATCGACATCCTCACATTCGGAAGATAAGTTTTCCGAAACCATTTTAATTGCCGCTAACCAATCTTCTCTGTAACAAATTAAGGGTTAGGGATCAATACAATTTATACGTAACCGTAATTACCTTTCTTTTTCTCCTTCGACGTGAAACATACGTTCTATAACTGTCGTCCATTGTAAGCCTCGAATGATGAATGTGTAAGGTTTAGGTCTGTCCGTTGACATTATTTGACATCCTTTAACGGTGAAGTTGTTAAGAGGATCTCCCATCGAGTTTACATCCGGTTTATTTTTAAATCCAATTAAAGCTCCATTGTCGATTAGTACAAAGTATCTGCAAATTAATGTTTTATTTATTTATCTCATTATATGCAAATTAAATGGGAAATGATGAAACAGTTTGTATGTGTTACAAATTGTAGGGGATTAAAATGATCACACAACCAAAGCGTAATATTGCAGCATTCGACTAACAAGACTCCATGTGCACTTTTTGATTACTTATATGGTATCACGTTTGATCAAAAACAGCAATTAAATAAGAACCAAGAGAAATAAAGGTTAAATAATTATTTCCTTTATTCTCAAAAACTAAATATGTATACATTGTAGCAATGTTTTCAAAAATAAATGTGAAAAACTTAAAAAGTGATTGTTTGTCCAAAATATAGCGGGTTGCTCATATACCTTATGAGATCCCCTCTGAGAGGCTACCCTCTTCTAATGAGGGAGCTTTCTCCTAAAATTTGAGAAATGAATAAAAAAATCATGTTTGTTACATTTGTAAAAACAATGTTCCAGTGCATTAATGTGACAAGATATTAACTCCACACCTTTATTTGCTTTATTTTTTTAGTCAAAAACTACTGTTATTGCCAAGTTGTTGTACCTATAGTTCGGCCACTGGATCTTTACCGATGCGTATGTTCACATACAATGACGTGCGTATTTGTCATTCGACTACTTTATTACAAACTGCAAATCTCAGTTAGTTTGTCCTTGTTTGTTTTTAGTAATAAAGTAGTCAAATGACGGATACGCACGTCGTTGTATGTGAACATACATCGGTAAAGATCCAGCGGCCGAACTATACGTGTACACTGTACATTGTACAAGTTCATGGTATTCAAGGACTCCTTCAATCAACGGTATAACCATAAAACTATGGCCATAAATGATGAAAAATGAACTTTTTTTTCAGAAAATGTGCATGATATGATCCACTCAAGAAAATAGACTAATCTACCATACGTTTGTGAAACAACTACAATCTTTGCACAATGATTATCTTTATTTTGTCCCATTTACAGCTTGTTTTTGACCATCTTTTTTCTGCTCAAGTCTCCTCTATTATACAGGGTGGGCCATTGAAAAGGTAACACGTCTGTTTTGGGACAGTTAGACCAGTTTCTTAAAAAAACGCTTGGACACGTCGATTTTCTATTTTTGGGGGGCAACTTTTGATGTTAAATTTGACTTTGTCAGGTCAATCCCCTAGCCCCAGCAACCCCTAACTCAATAATTTAAATAGGGAAAAGGAATCGAGCGATCCCTCATTTGAAGCGTCTTTTAATTCTCTATTCGACAGTATGAATGAAAATTAGTTTTATTCAATTTTTTTCCACCCCCATGAAAAGCACCCTCTAGATTAACTAAGGTGAGGGTGTTGTTTAAGAAAAATCCTGAAATGTGCCGTTCAAAAGGTCAAAGGTGGCGTGTTTCAGGATTTTTCCTAAACAACACCCACACCTTAGTTAATCTAGAGGGTGATTTTCATGGGGGCGAAAAAAAAATTGAGTAAATATAATTTTCATTTATACTGTCAAATAGAGAATTAAAAGAAGTTTCAAATGAGGGGTCGCGCGACTCCTTTTCCCTATTTAAATTCTCGAGTTAGGGGTTGCTGGGGCTAGGGGGTTGATCTGACAAAGCTAAATTTGACATCAAAAGTTGTCCCCCAAAAATAGAATATCGACGTGTCCGAGCGTTTTTTTAAGAAACTGGTGTAAGTGTCCCAAAACAGGCGTGTTACCTTTTCAATGGCCCACCCTGTATAGTAATTCAACAGGTTCAAAATGTCATACAAGCTTGAAATTCGCAAACATATTTGTGGTTTAATTGGACAGTTACTCAAACGTAAAATTGAGAACTTGTTCAGAGATCAAAATGTTAGCCAGGCAATCATTTATATGAATTGGAATCTCTTCGAAAACTGGGTTTTTGGGGTCTCATTCAGAAGATTTTGGCCATAAATGACCTGCATTTTCAAACAAGGAAGTGCTCCAAATACATCCATGCACAACTCAAAAGAACACTGAGATGTCGCACTGGTTTTACATCCGTCATCAGAGCAAGGAGACGACATATTTTGGCCTACCTCACTTTGTATCATTTATACACGACTCGAGAATGGTTGGAATACAATGACATTAATTAGATACAGAAAGAAGAAAATTCCCCAAAAAATTGTGCCAATTGAAGAGCTTTGGCCATTATACTATTGAAAAATTTATGGCAATGGATGGAAGCCTAAAATAAATATTTAGAAAAATGAAAGTGGACCTGCATAGTGTGCAACACAAGGGTCACAATGTGGCCTGTTAATACTGTTTATCTTTATCTTTATATGTTTAGTATTAATAATAGTATAAATATTAATAATTGTGTTTCAATATTGAGAAATGTAGTGTTATATCATTTGGAAAAGCAAGAAATATGGAAATGTATTTAAGATTTAACTGTTGAATTTCAAGTGTAGCGAAAAAATGGAATTAATCCGAGAACATTTTCGCGTAATGATTTATTTTGACTTTAAGAAAAATTGAAATTGACATTTGGCGATCAGGCTCCTTCCTTGGCAGCAATATGCTAATGGTACAAGAAATTCAAACGTGGAAGAACTACAGTTGATCACCAGAAAGGTGCAGGTTCTCGCATTACCGCTGTGATTAAAGGAAAACAGTGCTGCTGTGAAGACTATGGAAGCAAATAACAGAACTAATTACGCAGTAAGAGGCTCAACTTGGGGATTGGATCCTCATCTGTGAAAACAATAGTATTTTTCATCTAAAAAAAGTCGTAAGTCATTTTGTACCCTATCATCTTACAGATTTTCAAAAACAGGACGAGTACGAATTTGCCACGAAACTCTAACATTGCTTAAGAATGGTGGAAAATTGTAACAGACAATGAAACTTACATACCATTTTTCGACATGCCAACTCGACAAGAGAGCCGCATATCGATCCATGAAGATGAGGCTACACCGACAATAAAAAGAAAGCACGAAGCAATGAAGAAAGTAATGTACGCTGTGCTCTTTAGAAGTACCGGTCTAGTGAGCGCTATTAAGCTAGAGGAGCAAGAAGACTATCACAGCTGAATGGTACGTCGAACACTGTTTGCTGCCAGAAATATTTAATAAAGTGCCAAAGAAGGGAATTACGCTGCACTAAGATAATGCTACTTCCCATACTGCAGAGCTAACTCGGCATTATTTGATTGCAAACGAGATTAATGTAATCGAACACCCTTCCCACTCACGAGATTTGGCAATGTGCTACTTTTGGCTGTTTTTTGGGCTGAAAAAGAAAGAAGAAAAGGAAGAAGGTTTTTTTTCAGAGGATGCCGCTGTTCTGTGTTATTATAATAGTATCTATTTCTAAAGCTGCTTGCCTTGGAGCATTTAAGCAGTGGGAGCAGTGCATTATAGCAGAAGGCAACTATTTTGAACATATCTAAACTAAAAATTTGAAAAAGCGACACTGGTTCTTTTATTCCTTGTTTTATTCTTAATAATAATGGCTTGTCCCTCATATTTAAGGGCGTGTAAGATTTGCCTGCATGTGTCATGTTTGCTACAAAAGTATTCTCGTAGTTTGTGTATTCATCATTATTATTATTTATTATTGATATTCAAGAGTAGACAAAAAAATTTCATTGTCCAGTCAAATTTAATACAGCTCTACTCAGCAAACAAGATAGTTGGAGAGGGGATACCGGCGCTAGAGTAGCTTTTAAGGTACAATCCGGAAAGAAATATTTGGGCGCTTAATTTAAATGTGTATTGTTGGTTACACATAAATGTATTGTATGCTGCATGAGAAGTCATCAGAAAGACTGATTTTAACAAATAAGAGTAACACAATAAAAGGATTAAGTAATAAAACGCTCGCGGAAAATGTCAGCTGTCAACTGTAATAATTTACTTTCAGCTGTGAATGTACACCTTAGAATTCTCAAATATGATTGGACAAATAATTTGCCGCGTCAAAAATTTCAAATACATTATTTTAGTTGACATATTTTCCGACTATCTTGTTTGCTGAGTGGAGCTGTAGTATATTGAAAAACAAGTGTCGCAATGAGACTTTTTGCCGCACGAAGACCAGGTTTGCAGACCGAGTGAAAGGAGGTCTGCAAAGAGATGAGTGCGGCAAAAAGGAATTGTGACAAGTGTTTTTCATACTGTTTTTTCTATTTCGCATGAATTTACTCTAAAATTTTTAATAAATAATCAAATAATGATACATCATAAAATTGTTTGAGTGATTTTTTTTTAAATTATGTTGGCAATTCTGACATTTGACAATTCAAATTAAATTTCAAGTTGTATAAATAATGGTTTCGGTGACAGTGTTGAAAACTTACAAAAAAATTAAATCCCTGTAACAGTACTGAAACAGAGCTTCTTTCCATATCGTTTTCAGTGCGGCAAAGAGCTATAACGGTCGCGAAATACAAAACAATATTGGAGTTATTAAATTATGTGTTAGGTTAGGCTATCGACATATAGAAATGGACTGCGCGTGGTTATGCTAAGCCAGGATACTGCAGACAAAAGAGAGGGTAAACGTGGAGGCCTAGTTCTAGCTTTATCTGTCGCTGCATTGGCAGCGACCAATAGATATGCGACAGATAAAGCTAGAACTAGGCCTCCCTGGCTCTCTCGCTTGCAGTATCATGGCTTAGTATAACCACTTGCAGTCCATTTCTATATGTTGATGGGTTAGGCATACACAGTATAAAATTTCAAATCACCATCAATTAGGACTAGGATTTTGATGAAATTGCGTCTTTTTCCTAGTAAGTCAGAAACATAGCTGCTTTAGTATTTATATATTACGTGTAAAGTGAGCGTTTTAAGACATATTTGTTACGGCATTTTTTTGTCAGTTTCAACTTATAAAAGCATTTTTTATTTTATTTGGAAATGTTTTGGTTATTTTGTTTACTTTTGGCGTAAATTGCCAGTAACAATGTAAATACTTTTTATTATTTTCTTTGATATTTTCTCTACAAGTTAAAAGATGTTCCTGGACATATTGGATCCACCATAAATGAAAAAATTAAGAATGTAGGCTTTGTAGTAATGTGCTCCATATCAAAGGTTCTATCTGGAGAACAATTCTCTCTGAAAACCATTGAGAGTGATTTAGTGACCAGTGACACTGCATTTTTAAGTATGCACCTATTGCTTCAGTTGAGGTAGAAACAAGGAGTGACTCACCCCCAAAAAATCCATACACTATATTTAACTTTTGGATACTGAACCTATAATGACCATACTGAACTCATATTGTACCCGTAATGATCATACTGAATGCATAAAACCACTTGCTACGGAATTAGGTTTATTACAATATTTTGCTCGAAATGCCTTTCTTCATTATGTAATCGTGAACTGTAATAGTGTATTATTTGTTTAAATAAAAATAGTATACACATTTATTAATTATTATAATTATATAATTTGGTATGTTTTCTTGGCACGTAGAAACTTTTGGTACTTAAATGATTTTTGCAGAACAATCGCTAAAGAATAAAATAATACAGAGTTTAATATAAAAAGTCAAGATAAAAATACACCCATTACCAAAGAATGTTTTTGTTAAAAAAAGCTGTCATCGATAAGCAAATTAGTATATCAAGCTCGAAAAATTGTTAGTAATAAAACAATTTTAAATATTAATGTTAACATGGGAACACCTATTTTTATTGCATTTTTGCATTCTCCATAAAAACTGTTAATTGCAAATTGCAAATTTCATCTCCACCTCATCCCCTGTTTTTGGGGGTGGAAAAGGTGAAAATTGCATGTGTCCACGGAACATTTTTTTGTTATATACAAATGGAAAAAAAAACAATGGCTTGTTAGTTGTTTGTACAGAACTTGAGAACATTGTTTCGTGGAGAATCCAAAAGTGCAATATAAATAGGTGTTGCCATTTAAGTTTTCAAAACTCATCCCCCTCCACTCCCCATGGGCGCGAGGGTGATGTTTACGGATCATGACTGAAAGGTTTCAAAAAAATAAAGGAACACAAGTTTTTTTCTTTTTGCAACCGGATGTGTCGTTCGAGATATTCCAGAGTTTCCATACTTTTTCGACACACCCGGTATATTTATATACAGTAAAATTTTGTATGATTAACATGAATACAACCGCACAATCAACACAGAAGAAAGCAAATATGCCACGGATGATGTCATATCTTGAGTCGGTGACAAAACAGTGCCAGATTTATTACGTTTTCAAACGTAAAGACCCGAATATTGAACCAATAGTGAACTTCTACTGAATTCACCGAACTTGTATTGAATCTACAGAATTACACTGAACTTTTATTGAACATACTGAACTTGTACTGAACTAGTATGTGTACTTACACCATATTTAATGAGTTAGCCACCCCTCGGGTAGAAAGGACATACAAAATAACATGGACTACATGGACATGGAAACTAAATTAAAATACGTATCAGGTAAATTATCAAATAATGTTTTATGTAACAGAACAAATGTAAAATTAAATAAATTTAAATGTTAATACTACAATTTATTTAATTACAATGAAAAATAGTACACCTTATGGCACTTTTAGAAGATTTTTAGGTCATAAATACATTGTTTTAAGGGCATTTTTTGATTATTTATTGGTCAACAAACTCCTAGCCCTAAATCATCATTATGTCTACTCATGGTTACTGGGAAACATCTGTAGAACCATTGGGAACCATGTAATTTCTGTGATCGCTAAACAATTAACTATGCCATCTCCTTTTATTGTAGTGAATAGGTTTGTATTTGTTAGAAATGGAGAGTAAAAAAGTATTAAATGAGATGCGAAGTCAGTGTAAATCGATTGACACCAGATGTTATTATGTTAAAACTGTTGCGAGAACACTTTTTTGATAGATCATATTTATCTACTTCCTATTGAAAGTGTCTGAAGGTCATACCAAAAATCTAATCACCGGTTGTCAAATATAAACAGACAATAGTTTCGGAAGATTCGCAAATTGCGCTTCTCCTACAGCTACTGATAGAACATGTTTTTGCGAGATAAGGTACTTATCTATACTGTGTGTTTGTGTAAACACTTAAATAATGCTCTTAAAATTTGGAAGGACGCACTTTGAAAATTTCTACGCGGCAGCTCGATTTGTGCCCTAAAATAGGGGGGAAAAATATTTAAAGGATTACCTGGGTCTCCAATTTTTGATACGTTCTCCTCGTTTATAAAGCCATCCTTCCTTAACGATATTGGCGCCAATTAAAGGGTTGATCGGTGGCCCTCCCGTGGCGTTATTCACGGGATTTGTTGCTACTTCATTCATGATACCTTTACAACAAACAAAAACACTTCAATTGTTTGTAATCTAATTTCAAAAGTCGTCCACGTTTTTATTTATTTACATATGATGTAAGATACAGGTTTACATATTGCATAACCGCACATTTGCTCAATACTGCATTAATAATAAAAAAACAACAGATACACATAGACTGGAACGTAACTGGAGCAAGTTCATTAGGATATCAAAAAAAAATTAGGTAGAAAGTGGGTGTAAGCAAAAAAATACGGTCGCAAAAACAAACATGTTATGACGTAACAGATGTTGATAATATTTTCATTACGCTTAATAAGGCTATTTCCTTTGAAAGCACTTAAAATGTGACGAAAAACATATTATTTTACGAAAAACACTTTCGATAGAAACACTTAAAATGTAAATTGTACGTAGGTAAACGTAATTTGGCGACACCCAAAATAAGGTTATGTTTATTGAAAATAAGTACTGACCTCAAAAGTTCATATAAATATGTATATTTTTGCCACATATTAATATTTTAAAGCGAATAATATACAAATAAGTGATGAGTTTAGCTAATTTACATACCTACTACTAATTAGAGATATTCTCGTTCAATAAACCGCACTTTACACATAATTAACCGATATATAAATATCGTTAATGATAGATATTTACTATCGATAATAGTTTACACATGAATCACACAAATTTCCAAAATTTTAAGGTGTTTTTAACAGTAGTGAAACTACAAGGACGTGTTTTGACGGAGTATTTTGTTTTGAGGCAACATATTGTATATATTTCAATAGTTCTCGTCGTACTCTACAGATGACACCACATGAAACAAATACGTTTGTACTGTACAGGGTGTTAAAAAAAAAGTAAAATATTTTGAGGATACTAAAAACGAAGTCAAACCTAAGGGTCTATAATGCAAACGGTACACTCGAAATTTCTATAACACTATAATAAGTTAAGAATACTCAGTGTATTTGTGAAGTTTGATCAAATAGATTGTACCATGATGTTTCGCGTTCTCTTATGTGAAAGTTTTGAGTTATTTTTTCTCATACTACAATTAGGCGACGAGAATCTCGCTTTCAATTTCAGACATTAAATGGGGGGGGTTGTACAAAATGACATTGAGAGACAAAATGACAAGTGACAACCATATAGGTTTTTAAGGAACTTGTTAGAAGGCACCTCCGTAATATTTATAAATTTTATAATAAACCATAATGCTTTTTAAGATCGTTCATCAATATTTAGTTCTGTTTCGATCACTGTCAGTTGCACGTAGTTTAAATTTGATTACGACGTGAAAAATATTTTTGTTGTGTACGTTTAAAAGCAGGTAACTTTGAAACAAAATAATCAGGGAAATGCTTACAACATTTTTTTTATAAAGGCATGCGGCGAGAGCTCAAACATTCAACAGGCACCAAGTTGTCAACTTTTTTAAAACATAAAAAAAGGAGTCCGGTAAAGATTTAGATGAAACCATAATAGATTATTTACACTTTACAGTACAATAATAGTCTCAAATAGTTCCAAAGAGAACCGCATGTTACAGTTACCAAAGAGTATATTATTCTCTTTGGTTACAGCGCTGATTTTTCCTAGAAACAAGGATTAGCAGATAATGCTCCAGGATCTTCAACGATAACTCAGGAATCAAGATGGATGACAGGCCCAGTTTTTTTAAATATTTGGAGCATTTCCAAAAATACACGGTTAAACACATAGTGGAGCGGCGAGCAGAGCGGTGAGGAGAGTAGAGTCGCGGCAATAAAAGAACTATGCACATAGGTGCTTATAATATCAAGCCATGGATTTGTTACTACAAGAAAATTCTTCTTAGAAAATTTGGTACTTACTAAAAAAGAAACGAAGTTGCAATGTATGTACATGAAATTAATAAAAGTAGACACGTAGGTACATGGTAAATTTCGCACAAGACAAAACGATTATGATGTTGGGCATCTGTGTTATCCCATTAAGAAGGGATTCTTTACAAAAATACTACTATAATCAGGGGTTCCACATCCATTTTTTAATGTTAGTTTTATCGTCGCGTCGAGGAGAGCAGAGAAAACAAACTTGCTTGAACACCCCGCTATCCTCCCTTATCACCTCACACTACCTTATGCAGCTCACCGCTCCACTATGTATTGTTGAACTAGATTTTATTTGATTGTTTTCGCCTGTTTTTTCTGTGCTCTTCTCACCGCTCTACTATGTGTTTAGCTTTCTGCTCTAACTTACCGCCGTACTGTATCCATCGCTTGCAACTACTGGATATGTCATTCTTTGCACCGCTAAGGACCAGGTAATCATACGAGAATCGATGAAGTAAGTATCACATAACCTTCCCCATGTAATTGGCAAGGACATGGGAAAGGTTTTGTGATACTTACTTCATCGAAGGTTTCAAATGCCTTTTTGGGCTCCAATCGGTATGTGGAATTGCACATGACACTGCGAAGAAAGAAAACAAAAGCATTCTAAAAAAATAACAAGAGGAATACTGGATGCAATTGGTACCATCCAACATCCAATCAAATAACGGAAAATCCTTGGAAATTCAGCAAGGAAGACATAAATCTCCGAACGATCTAATGAAACACTTCCACAAATGGTCTGTGAAGCTGACCCAATAATGTGCAAAGGTCCATATACTGTGCTATTGCAATGCACAGGTTCTTTGATTAAAGGACATTAAAAAAAGAGCAACTCTCAGAAGGAGGAGGAAGTGGCCCACCACCACCCCGACTTGTTTTGGTCAAGCCGTCCACATTTAAGGATAGATCAAATTAGCAGGTTGGTTCGATTTTAGATGGATACTCGATGGAATATGAGCAGCAGCAAACTACTCTTAGCTAGGAGTTGGTTGCGTATGACAATAATAATATTGGAAAAATGCAAAGACTTGAAAGTACATCAAGCACCGTTTTATTCTATTGAGAAGAGAGCCAAAACGATTAATTGCATTTAACAAATTAACAATGAATATACCAGATTAATGACAATTTTATTTAATGAAATTCATGCAAATTAAAACGTACATGATCCATAGAATTTGGTGGCAAAATTTCGATTTACTGAATACTGAATACATTTGTAAAAGAATTCTTGATTTTATTATTTATTTATGGTCTTGAATTTTGACCCTTAGACTCGTGATGGTCTTCTGCTTCGGAAGTTGTAAGCTGTGGAGGGTAGTCGGCAGAAGTCTGCTGGCTCTGAAACACAAATAACAACGGTAGTAATCCGAAAACATGGTTTTTTTGGGGAATCATCAACGAGTTGGGCAATTCTGGTTGGAGAGCATTTGGATTTTTTTGGGCTTGTGCTGATGGGGGTTGCTGAAATAGGATTAGGAATAGTATTGTAGTATTGGGCATCATCGTTTGGCGATGGTCGTCATGTCTGCATGTTAGATTGTAGATGGGTATTTGTAGTATAGTCGATGGGTTGTGGTTTGGTCTAGTTGGGTGGAAGTGTGTGTGCTAAATACCTAGAGTCGATGAGCTGGGGGGTTTGGACTCTTTTATAAGGATTCATTCGAATTCTTCAACGGTTTATCAAACTGGGGAATTCTTGGATGCCGGTCAGAGAGTTAGGGAAAAATGGAATTTCGCGAGCTCCGATATTCCGATGGGATCTTAATTTGTGGATTAGTCCGGAATGCCAGACTCTCACAAATCACTAGTTGAATGGATGGATCGAAGGGGTTTCAAACAACACTTTAAGGGGGGTGGGGGTGTTTCTGTGTAATTTCAATGACGATGTACGATGATTTCTTCTAAGCTATAGACAACTGGAACGATTCTTGAAAATGCGAGGCGAAGAGACTGGTCTTGTCTTGTTCGGCAGGGATGATATTTCCGACTTGATTGATGTTCGCTTCGGTAGTGAAGGATCTTGTTCCTGGTGGTTTCATTCCTTGCCATCGCGTTGAGACGATTATATTCTGTCTTTATGTTGCGTCGTTGAGGATTGAAGTAGTTATGGTCGTTATGGAATCGATGATAATATCAAGATCGTTGGAGGTTCGCGAGATGTTGGTGGATACCTTCTGGAGGAAAGCCTCCCAAGTTGGCATTACGGAAGTCTCTTCGGGTTATTACCGTCAGAGATGGCAGTGGATAGGGACAGTTGAAGGTGGAAATGTGGTCACCAAGTGAGTATGTTTCCCCGTTTAGTTTTTGTAACGTTATCCCATGATTATGGAACATTCTTTTTGTATAGGTGGTGGTGTGGTAAAAGCTTTTGAGATGTTTAGATCTAGATAGATGGATTTAGTGGTGATTAGAATTGTTAATTTAAAAATTAAATGTTCAAAAAACTTGCCGTTAGAATAACACTCGATGGACCTAGCCTTCTTGGCCAACAGCTACAACCGCTGTTGGACCATAAAGTCTTGTACCCCCCGTTGGCTGCACGACTGGAACGGCAGGGGGAGACATGTTCACAGCATGATCAGCGTGGACTACTATGAAGACTTCTGCCCTCTGTAACACAAAAAATTCAATTCCAATGGAATTAAAACGATAATGACTTATTTACGTTTGCTCCTCGAACAAATATTATTTTCTCAATGGTTCCATCATGTTGGGCCGATTCGAATCCAAGGATCCGTCACGAGGTCCATACCAGATTTCCTACAAAAAAAATTTGGACTTTTATTTTTAGTGATCTTTTAATTGGACAATTTTTCTTACCGATAAATTTAAATGGATATAAACATTTGGCCCTGTTGAATAACGTTGTTAAACCATCGCTGATCGAAATTAGGGACAAGGAACGACGGTAGCTGAAGAAAAACAGATGTTACCAAGACGGAGTCTCTCCTCATTATATATTACCTGCATGCAGTTTTCACATGAAACGTTTCCTGGTAGGTGGAGTGGAGAAAGATTATTCGCTTGTATCTTCTCGAATTATTTCCGTAAGTGAATCGTGTACCATCCACCCTGAATCATAAAATGACAATGAAACAGTTAGGTACATAAGCGAATGATAAAACTTAACCTAGATATTCTTCAGAACGTCAAGGTACACTTTGAATCACTGTTGTACTGGTCTACGGAGGTCGATGGCGTTATGGCGTACATTTTCAATATTTAATAGAAAAGTATACGAAGGTAGGAGCATGGAAAGAAGGACAAGAAGACCTAGGAACTCATTGGCGAAAGCTTGGAAAAAAAGTGCGGGACCAGACAAAAAATGGGAACTATGGAAGAAAATCTGTAAAAATCAGAAATAAACTACCGAAAGGTAGATGGATCCAAGAATAAGAAAATAATATTAAAATACTAAAAAATGACAATGTCTGGTCTGGGAATCATCTGGAAAGTACCTACTTACTTGTTTTGCTTTTAAGCATTTCATTAGTAATGCGGTTAGAAATACTCAAATTACCTAAACAATTTTTGGGAGACCACAACTCAAATTTAATCCACTTACGGGCGAAGGAAAGAAAAGTAAAGTGCGAGACAAGACAAAAGATAGGAAATCTTGGAAGGAAATATGGAAAACCAGAAGTAAACTATTTAAAATTGGCCTTGATTAAGTAAGAAAATAATATGAAAATACTTAAAAATGACTATGTCTGAGCCGGGAATCATCTGGAAAGTGTCTAGTTCCGTGTTTTCCACAAATACCTGCTTTTAAACATTTCATTAGGGGCCCGGGAAAAATTATCACATTCAAAAAAGTTTGGCAGCCCACAACTCAATTAAGGCACTTATGGGCGGAAGTTTAGAAAAAAGAAAAGTAAAATAGGACCAAGTGCGAGACCAGACAAAAGGTAGGAACAGTGGCGGCTCGTCAGGTGATGCAGGTGAAGTGTTGCTTTACTAGAGATTTAAGGATTGCATAACGGCCTTAAATATATTACCATCATCTTTAATATTATATGTACATTCTTGTGAGAATGATTGTGTCTGTGTGTAAATTCTGCATCACCTATTTCTAAAGTCACGAGCCGCCACTGGGTAGGAATTCAATTCAATATTGCATGTACCTAGGCATGTAGATTGTAGACCCGAGATTAAGTAAGTAAGAAAGTAATATGTGAATGTTAAAAGAAGATTGTCTGGTGTGGGAATCATTAAGAAAATATCTAAAAGAATTGTTTTTAAGATTTTCATTAACGATTCAGTAAAAAATGCTGAAATTTAAAAAATCTTGGGCAACCCACAACCCAAATTTATTTGTATTAATATACCGGGTGAGTCATTTAACCTGGAATTTGAAATATCTCGAAAAATACGCATTTTATAGAAAAATGTGCCGAATCAAAATTTGAATATCTTCGAGGGGGAAATTCGTTAATACTAAATCACACCCTCACCCCCACCCCCTGTAGGCGGGGCGGGGGGCAAATTTGAAATCTTAAATAGGAACCTTTATTTTTTATCGCAGATTCGGATTTTGCGTCGAAAGCTACGTACGATTTGTCCGAAACATTTTTTTCGATTCGCGACAGGGGGCGCTGTAATCGCAGCAGAAGTCAAAAAACAGATAAACACGTATTTAGTAAGATTTGACAGGTTATTCAATGATGTTAGGGTTGCTCTCCCCTCTCCTGCAGGAGTGTATGTGTGTGTGTGTGGGGGGGGGGGGTTGGTGAATAAACTGTTTTTAACGTAACCCAAGAACAACGACGAGGACGTAATAGTTTTATGTTGCATTTGGAGTGCTTCATTAACGTGAATCCCCTTGCCCCTCACTAATCAAGTCAATGCTCGAAATGGTGACCTTGAACTTGAACAGCCTGGACACAAGCGTTCGTCTGTCGAATCTTACTAAATACGTGTTTATATGTTCTTGACCTCTGCTCCATTTCTTGCGATTACAGCGCCCTCTGTCGCGAATCGAAAAAAATGTTTCGGACAAATTCTACGTAACTTTCGACGTAAAATCCGAATATGCGATAAAGAATAAGGGTTCCTATTTAAAATTTCAAATTTGCCCCCCGCCCCGTCTACAGGGGGTGGGGGTGAGGGTGTAATTTAGTACTAACGAATTTCCCCCTCGAAGATATTCAAGTTTTGTTTCGGCACATTTTTCTATACAATGCGTATTTTTCGAGATATTTCAAATTCCAGGTTAAAAGACTCACCCGGTATATATTTTTTGCGATTTGAAATATACTTAGACCATAATGATCTAAGGAAATATATGACCAATAAACTGGCACACATCAGCTTTCCCATGTTTACTACAATGACGTATTAAATAAAATAGTTTTTGCATAACTCAAAATAAAGTAGTTTTTGCGTAATAACTCAATAGTTATTTTTGTATCTAGTGCGCGAAATGCCATTATGGTGATCGAGAACTGATTTTTTTAACGAGGCGCAGTTCTCGATCACCATTTTGGCATTTCGCGCACGAGTTGCAAACAACATTTTTCCTACAAACGTGAAAAGGTTGACAATTATTTTAACACAAAACTCTCATATCGTTTACATGCAGTGCGCGAAGTAAGTATTTCGCGCACGGCGTCGTTACTTCGCGCACGGTGTCATGGTAACGTAGAAAGGTGACGTTTGTAGAAAAAAAAATATTTTTAATATACCTACCGTTAATTTCCGGATAGAAAAAAAATAGAAATATATAGTGTGTGGTATAGTTGTAGTCAGAAAACGATTTAAACATACAGGGTATGTCATAAATATTTTTAAATTTTTTTAATTTCCGACTAGGCTGGAAGTCAATTGGTATACTTATTATACTCGATTAAAAGAGTCGTATGTCCTCTACTTCACTGTAAAATTTTACTTCTTCATCTTTGTTGGCAGAAAAGTTGTGAAGATTTAAAATGTTCAACTTTTCATGAACAACCTATATGTATAATATTTCAAAAAATAGAAAAAATGTTTGGGAAAGATTTTGAGAAAATCGATTTTTAATTTTTGACAAATTTTGGCCAACAATAAATTGGCCACGTTAAATTTTTGTTCTTTATTAATTATAAGTAAAAGTTCTGGCCACCCTTTGGCTACAATTTCCAAATTTTAATTAAGCTGAGCTAGACCCCAAAAAGTAAAAACTTGGAGAATTGCTATATATTGGCAGCCATTTAGAATTTAGCAACAAACGAAAAAAGGCGTTTTACTTGTAACTATGTCTACTAACTTTTTACGAAGGGAAATTAATTTGGGTTAAAATTTTATTGTTTGTCCCCAAAATAACACCCCTAGTTTCGGCCCTTTTGGGGCTATTTTGATGAGAAGCTTGTTTAACCGATGAAGTTTTTTATAGGCCTTAGTTTTAAATTTTATCAAAATCGGCCTAATAGTTTAGGCTCCAGAGCCATAACGTACGCACCCACAGATAAAATTTTTCAAAGATGGTGGTTTTGGACTCTAAAACGTTTTCCTATGCGTTATATACACGTGTGTATGTATATGCACGGGAAAGAAAATATTGGAGAAAACTAGAAACGCGCATTTTTTCGGTAACAGTAAAACCATGTCTCGTTCGGGGTTCGCAAAATTTGGCATATCGATGGAGCTGTTTGGAAATCCGCTGATTCTAGCTCTCGGATCACAATAAGAAAAGAGGAGAAAATGACAAAAACCACCTACTCTGAGGGCGTGTACGTCCTTATGAAAATATACATTGTCGTATGTAGAAACGTTAAGGTTGATAAACTTTTTGAAAATTTGAAATTATTTTCAGGGTGATGGATAATTTGAAAGCAATTAATTGATTGACAAATTCCGAAATCACAAAAGGTGTAGAAAATTCAAATAATCTCTGCAACGAATGGTATCAATATGCCGATTAGCTGAAAGTAAAATTAAAAGATGCGCGAAATGCACTTCCAAACGGTGTTGTTAAATCACAGAATAAAGCACAATGTGCTTTACTCTGTGGTTAAATGTAATAATAAACAAAATTTAATATATACTATTACTTACGTTACATACTGTAGTACATACTTACTTTTATTAAAAATTCAATATATACCTACTTGCGTTAAATAGTATTGAAATCCATACTTACTTTGATTAAACAAATTTTAGAAGTTATTAATTAATAACTTCTGCTCATATCACTTATTGCACATCATTTGTAAAATCTGACGAAAAAAAACGCGTAAACCGTAATTTGACGCGAAAATAATTTTAAATTGTGTACGAGATTAAAGTGTTAGTTCAATTTTCGCACTCTTAATCCACGAGCTCGATTTGAAAAAAATGCATCATTTACCTCAGAACACCATCTATAAATTGGTGATGTGGAAAAAATGCATCCAACATTGAATTAATTAAGGAGAAAGGGCGCGGAACATGGATAACTCAATGAAGACTTGGTTAAGCTGTAGACACCTTTATCGAGAGAATCATTTTGTTAAGAAAACCTTCATTACCATAGAATGGAATTTTAATATTTCTGTGGTTAGTACTTTCGTTTCAGAAATTACTGGTTCTACTTTTGAAGTGTACTTTATAAGTTTGTAAGTATCAGAATATCGCGGAAAATTCGGTTTAATACTGGTAATATAGTGGTTATAACAATAAAATGACTTACCCTGTATAACCTGTAATACAAAAATACATTCATTTCAATTGCAAATATTCAATTTAGTATACGGATAATATTTGAGTTTTCAATACTATGAACCCAATTTAAAGAAAACAGTTCAAAAAATACAATTGTTATATGTATAACAATAAAATGACCTACCTTGTATAACCTGCAATACAAAAATACATTCAAATACAATTTTGTATACACATAGATAATATTTGAGTTCAATGCTATTAACCCAATTTAAAAACAGTTCAAAAAATACAGTGGTTACAACAATAAAATGACCTACCTTGTATAACCTGTAATACAAAAATACATTCAAATATCGTTTCAATTGTAACTTTCCAAATATTCAATTTTGTATACGCATAACATTTGAGTTCAATGCTAAGAACCCAATTTAAAAACAATTCAAAAAATACAGTGGGTATAACAATAAAATGACCTACCTTGTATAACCTGTAATACAAAAATACATTCAAATATCATTTCAATTGTAACTTTTCAAATATTCATTTTTGTATACGCACAATATTTGGGGCAACAAACATAAAAAGCATTTCAATAAACATAGCAATAATATGACCTACCTTGTGCTACCTGTAAAGCAAAAATTTACACAAATTGTCAATACATTCACATAATATACAAAAATATATGATTGTGCCCAAATATTCGATCGTTGTGCTTTTAAATGAGTGCAGAGCAATAAAGGTATTAACGGTTCATATACAGTGTGTCCAGTAACGGTTGTACAATTACAAATTTTAACTTCACGATTAATTTATATTCTAAACCGATTATTGTTTATAAATACTAACATCTATCTCGACAAACTAACGGCCCTAACCAATGGAAATTTTAATTAGGTATTCAAAATAATGTCAATGAGGACAGATTTTTTATGGTATTGGTCTGTTGATCTGATTTTAAAAAAAAGTTTAAAATTATCTACATGGGGATATTAAAAACGTTAGAAGATAAAAAAGGGCTTCTTTTCTCATTTTCATTTAATCAATAATCTCCATTTAAATTGAACACACTGTATTGTTTTCTATGCACCCTCAGTATATGGATTCGTCCCATTTAACAAACCGTTCAAAAAATACAGCGGGAATAGCAATAAATTCACTTACCTTTCGCCACTGTTCAGTCTGAAATGCAAAAAAGATCCAAATGAGCAAATTTTGAAAAATTGTGTATAATAATAATAATAATGACTGACAATAATAATTGAACTATGAGTATCATTTCTAGCAAAGAACTAAACTAAATTTAAAAAAAGTACGATAAAAATGAGAAATGAAACAAAAAGTACACCAGTGCGCAACCTAACTGGGCGAAGTTCATAAATTAATTTTAAATTTATGAACGCTTTACGTTTTTTATTTTAATACTTATTTTGTTTTTGGTGCCATCCTTAGGTAAATCTTCCTCGATCAAAAATTATGACAGCGGATTTTAATGGGTTGATACGCAGCCCATGATTTTCAGAAGTTTTAACAAAGTTATCTAAATCAAAATTTATTTGTTCACTCGTTATATCTACGTCTACACCCAGAAAATCATAGTACAACTGCGTATCATCTACATATTGATGAAATTTGGTATACTTCAAAGATTTTCCAAAGTTATGGGTATAAATTGTAAATAACTTACCCTTAGTGACGTAATTATCAACTGTTTTCCTCGAATCCAGAACTCTAATTAAACAACGTTTATGCGATTTAATTAATTATGTAAGCGCACAGTCACAGATCTTTAAATTCAAAAACACGAACGCGAGACGAAACCGCGGAGCCACTTTCAAAATTTATTTAAACACACTCCCGATCACTACAAAAGTCGTAATATTACTGATGGATATTAACTTCCGACTGTGTTTATATAACGCCCGTCCTTATCAATTTCTTCAAACTAGTTAGGGTTGCTTTCACGATTAGGTAAGTATAAAAGGTCAGCTTGTAGTGATTCACGTAAAGTTGAACAATTCTTGAATCATGCGATCGAACGAACCAATCAAAATCGATCAAATTTATCCGGATTGTTACCAACGTAATTGATAACGTTAACGTTATAACGAGACATTTAATGATTGTACGAAGACGAGAAATCTTCGGTGCGACAAATACGACGTTACATAAGTTATAATTGTTTAGAAGTAGGATTTGGATTACGTATGGGAATTAGTATTAATTATTATTCACATTTGAAAAACACACATGTTAAATTTAAACATTTGTGCAATATACAGGGTGACCCAGGGCTGTGTGATTGGTCCATAACTTTTTTGCTATTCAAGATATCGACATGCGGTTTTCACCGACAAGTAAGCACACTTATACTGCACATTATAAAAATATTTTGATTATATACAGAATGTTCCTATACAGGGTGGTAAACCAAAGTTATGTTTTTTTAAATGGAACACCCTATATATTTCTACATTGTTAGTTTTTACATGAAAAAATAATGGCACTTTGTATAGGTCACTATGGGTCTAGCTCTCTCCGTTTCGGCGTTATTCAACGTTTTGTTCGAAAAAAGACTCATATTTGATGGGTCACTGCCCAGTAGGCCATGGATATTTTTCGAAAAACTTGCCCCAGAAAATTTTAGAATAACTTGGAATTTTAATAAATAGTCGACTTTTGGTCCATGCATGCACACACTATACAGGGTGTGCAGAAACGCAAAAAGTCGAATAACTCTTTTTTTATAAATGGAACACCCTGTATTTCTGTTCACCATTCGATTAAGTTTTTTATAAGCTTTCCACTGATATACAATTTGTATGGTCAATTCTGAATAGTTACTGAGATTTTCCGGAAAAACTATTGTAATTATGAAGAAGTTGTGGTTTTTTGCAAGTAGGCTGCTGTCTTGAATAGCAAAAAAGTTATGGACCAATCACACAGCCCTGGGTCACCCTGTATATTTCCTTCCTACTTTATTAACAACGAAGAGCATTTTGTATAAATATTTTTGTGCATACAGGATGGTCCACACCAAACTTCTGTTTTTTTTAATGGAACGCCCTATATATTTCAATTCTCTGTTAAATGGTCAGCAAAATTATATGAGGTACTATTGGTCTACTGTTCCAGAGTTATTGAGATTAGTAGATATGTAAAAAAGTAGGTTCCTGTTCCGCCATCTTGAAAGATATATTGAAGTGAAATGTTGGGATTTGTTTTTTTAATGTGTCTATAATAGTTTTAACTTCTACATTCACATTGTAGATTCTTTTCTCGACATATACAGGGTGGTCTACTCTGTATTTATTGCAGATTTGCATATCATTTTCTACTATCTTTCAATAGGTACTCACTTAGTAGGTACCTACTTCCTATTCCTTAGGAATTTTTGAATTAATTAGGGATAAACTTGAAAATTGTAAAATTTTGGTACTTTTCATACGACAACCAATCAATTTCTTGTTTTGGTGCAAAGGATTAACCAGAATGAGTTTTGTGTTGTTTTTGGAGAGGATTTGCCAAATCAATAGCTTATTTAAACAATTCATAATCATTAAATGAACATTATTTGTGTTGTTTCGTCGATTTATGTGAAACTGATGGCCAAAACGGGGTGTTTTAAAAACCTTTCGATGCTATTATTTACATCAAATCATTTTGAAATCATAACGCCATAATGTAGTGCTCCAAATACAAATATTTTGATATTATAATATGCAATAATCCCTCCGAAAACCTTCCTTGGCATTTCAAATTTTCATTTTGACGCTATTCAAATTTTGGAGTGAAATTTCGAAATTGTCTATTTTACGTCGATTTTCCCGAGCAAAGCGTCTATTTCCACTAATTCGAATCTACTGAGCCTGGAATCAATCTTTGTTTACCAAAAAACCGCGTAAAGAACAAGTTCCGCTCTCCTTCCCCTAACTAAGGGAAACAATACGATGTATAGGGTTATTCAAATGTTAAGTTCCCAGTTTGAAATGGTCATTGCATTGCTAATTTTTGAGATTCTCAAAAAATAAAAACACCATTTTGTTTGTAAAGAAACGGGGTTTATTAATAAAGACCAAACAAGAAAAAATTGACCACCTCTATTCTGTTCAATGAGATACAGTCGTTCTTCTATGTTATGAACTGCACTGTGAAGTGCATTAAGTGGAATATTTTCATTGATATAATAGGTGTTTTCTTTTTGCATCGCCACAGGTGTGCCACAGGGTTAGGCAAATGCACAATTATCACGTGATTGAAGTACCTTGCGTCATGTAGACATTTCTGCCTCAGGTTAATAATAAAGCTTTTAAAACGAATAGGGTTATTGAGAACTGAGTCAAATTATTTTTATAAAACGAATGGTGTGTATTGACAGAGGTGCCTTAAGTGTACCACAAAATGCAAAAAGAAAACAACTAATATGGATTGTTTCAATTCCTCACAGAATCAAAATTGTGTTTTTGTGTTTTCAGAATCTCAAAAATTAGCAGAGCAATGGCCATTTCAAACTGGGGGAACTTACTTTTGAATAACCTTAGAGATATATTATAAAGTGTTGCCATGACTTGGTACGCAAAGAAATATTATCATGCGTCATAATCCGTCTCAAACATCGAGTTATGGGATAGGTAGGTATAAGAACTGTCGCGCTCCGCACTGGAAATAAAGCAGATCTGGTGGGAATTGTGGAGAGGTTCGGACGTGAGGGTGTGAGTCATATTTAAAACAGACGGACGTCCTAAAACCAAATTGAAAGATCACAAACTTGTGTGAGTAGGTACTGCATCCAGCAACTAAAACCCCATTTGCTGTCCACGGCAAACATGTTAGGGACCAGAAGAGTTGACATTGCTTACTCGCACATAAAACATAAGTAAAAGAAACTTCTAACGTGACTGTAACCGGATGGCCTTGTGATACACATTTCCATTATTCGACCACGAAAAGTTTAAGAGATTCCATTTTAAACAACGATTAAATAACAATGGAAGGTTGCTGGCATTAAAAGGCAAAAACGATAGCGATTTATCAGACCTTTTAAATGAGGTATGACTTGACACCTAAAGTCATTTGAACAAATTTAAGAGGTATCTCCAGTAGGGAGGGGGTGAATCTGATGATGTTTATGACATTAGTGTCAAAAAGTGTCCCCTCTCAAGTTACAAGTTGACGTATTTCGGCATTTCTTTCGAACACCGCGCATTTCTGAAATATTAAGGGTGGGTCCTTTTCAAATGAACACAGTGTACCTATATCATATTTTTATCATAATGTACGGGTTGTAAGTTTAATTTGTTGCAACAAAAATTCCTGAAGTTTATTTGGTTGTTGTGTTTCTTGCATTACACAAATTAGGCCATCAAATATTGAAAAACAATAGGTGTTTTCTTTTTGCATTTTGTGGTAGCTTTAAGTCAGCTCTGTCAATACACACCGCATTCGTTTTATAAAAATAATTTGACTCAGTTCTCAATAACCCTATTCGTTTTAAAAGCTTTATTTTAAGTTTTATATTAACCTGAGGCAGAAATGTCTTATGACGCAAGGCACTTTAATCACGTGATAATTGTCCAACCCTGTGGCGATGCAAAAAGAAAACACCTAATATTAATCAAACTATCATGTATAAGTAATGTGTTGTAACTATACAGGGTGTATCATTAATATTGGGAAATATTTAAACTGGAGAATTCTAGGTTCAAAATATTAAAGTTTAGCCCAAGTCACTTAGATAAAATGTGACTCCTTACTAAGTTACAGCCATTACAGGGTGTTTTATTTAAAAATTGAAAAAGTACCTATCTTTGCCCAGTACCTATACTAACCATACTAAATTGTGTTAAATAAACGTTTCTGGGTACTACAAATAACATACCTATTGTAACGATAAAGTATTTTTCGAGACATTCAAAGTTAAACATATTAAGCTGCACATATTTAACAATGTGTAGGTACATACTTACCATGTCTGTGTTTTTGGTTCATAGGATTGCTTTTGTTATGCAAGTGAAAGTTTATAGTTAATTTTTAGGTTTTATAAGAAGATTAACAGTTTTAGAAATAATATGAACAAAATTTTAGAAACACTTAACTTAACAAATGTTCAATATGACCCCAATTTACCTCAACAAGTTTATCTATTCTTTCATATAATACCCCTCTCGTACGCCTCTTGTAGTAACCAGAAACGTTTATTTAACATAGGTAATTTAGTATGGTTTATAGTACATACACTTCCTGAAAAATATGATAGGGATACGTCAAATAGTTTTAAAGTACTGGGCAAAGATACAATTTTTAAATAAAACACCCTGTAACTCAGTAAGGAGCCACATTTTATCTAATAAGAGATTTGGGTTAAATCTTAATATTTTGAACGCAGGATTCTGCCGTTTAAATATTTCCCATTATTAATCGCACATCCTGTATATTATCTATTACATTGGATTTTATCAGTAGTCGAATTGGGAAATAAATAGTGGGGGTATGGGTCAGTGTTGTTCCAGGCTTGCGGTCCAGGGCGATGCGTACCCCTCCCCTCCTAGTTTTTGCCAATTAAAATTAATAAGCAATAGCATAGAAGGAGTATTTGGTCTATGGCAATGGGTACTTGATATTAGATATTACTATAATTCATTCACACGATCTGGCATTCTGACAATATACTGTGTGCGATGGTTCGTTGTTTGTTGCAAAGGGCTAAAGATAATTTGGTGTTGCCAATCAGTTTATGGCCTTTAACTAAACTGAAAAATAAAAATTTCATTTGCATTTTAGTTTCTGTACACGTGCCAATCATAAAAATTTTGCACGAGGAGAAGAAATACGAGATAGGTAAGTACACGTTTGTAAATTAAAATGGTGCTGGTGGTATGCAATACCCCCCCCCCCCCCCCAATTCGAACAGCGTTCCCCGGTGTCCCAGTCCCACGTCACCAAAAAGTAGGGAGGGGTACGCTTGTGTAATTTAAAAAAGATGAGGGTATGCCATCCCCCTTCAATTCGAACACTGGATTTTATGTAGTATCTACCATACATGTAGTTCTAACTTTGTTGGTTCAATATTGTTCTACAATCTACAACATAGCCCCAAATATGCCTGATTGTAAACTTGGTCCAATATTAATATACCTACCTACCATATTTGTCCAAGATTGTTAACATATTGTGCCGATATTTGCCCAATGTTGATATTCCATCATCTGGGTTACCGCTGATAATTTTCTTGTTCGCGGATAAATCAAAGGACGTTCTTATTAGACAATGCATTAGAAGAATTCTTACCAGTAATAAATACCACAAATTAGTATCTATTTGTGCAAGAATGAGAGGCCAAAATAATATACCACCAGAAGATCTCACCTTGTGTATAGGTAAGGATCGCCAACTGAAATTGAAGAAGCCGATTATTATTAGTTACAAATAGGCTTACATTTGTTTTTTTTTATTAACAAGAACATGAATGCATAATCTGTTAGCTAATTACAAAAAGAACTTGCCGCTTAACAAACGTATAACATTAAAAATACCACTAACCTGCACATTAATGTAGTATATAATTACTACGTTAATGTAAAGTTGCCATTTACATAGTATTTTAAGGAACTATTAAAATTATACAAAACTTAATCGCTAGTTTAAACAACATTTACATTTGTTCTAGTGCGTTGCACAATATCTTGCCAAAAAGTGGTTGGCATTTCAATGAGGTAGGTATAAACTAAACATAATATGGAAACGAAATCGATTCAATTAAAAGGTGGTCCGCGAGGATCAAATGTACTGGGTGGGTACGGCCAGTAAGCGGGCGGTGGAAATAATCCCGTTTGGGAATGTTGCGTTGATGGTGGAAGTATGCTAGGAATTTTTGGCGTACCACCGGGTCCTGCGGGATATAAAGCTGCACCGAGTTCGCTTTGGTGTGGTTGGTACTTGTGATAACCGGTTACCATTTCACCCTGACCTTGGGCTTGGGCTTGACAAGCGGCCATTAGACCATGAAAATCAAATTTATAGGCGTATCTTTTTCCGTGCACCTTTGACATGATGTTTTTGTCGTAATAATACCTGGAAAAGAAAAATTACTTTAACATTATAATCAGTAGCTTGCGCATTGAGTTTCCAAAAGTACAGAATTCCGTCCAGTAATAAAAACGTTTGACAGCGGAATTAAAGTGCCGCATTATTATTACACACTTCTCATTCATATGGTATATATTTCCTGGTGTTCTGAAGAATTTTTTATGATACACTGATATGATTAACATTAGGTAACTTTTTAATTCGCATTGTCATGAGTAATTCGAAAATCACCAGTAGCAATAGGCAGAGTTCTGTGGATTATAACACGGATACCCAACCTAAAGTCACTAAATATTCTAAAGTACCGCAACCTTATGTTCCAATGAGTTAGAGAGAGAAAGCTAATTTTAACCCCAAAATGGCGGAAAAATGACAAATCTGTGTTAACATCTATGTATGTGTATTACATATATGGTTGACATACGATGAAAATTAGTATTTACTATTACTAAGTTCGACGTTTGACATTTGGTTTGAAACGCGGCAATTTGAAAAACATCATAAACTTGTAGTTTTCCCATTGACAGGCTCGTCTTCTTATTCTTACACACTACTTGCTGTATTTTTTAGTTATCCTTTTCTGTGATTTAAATAACGATTCTAAATGAAGTATTAACACGACAAAATAAACTGTCAATTTTAAAAACGTATTTAGGTTCGTTTGGCAAAGTTCCAAATTTTTTATCTTTCAATTAAACTGTACCTTTTAATAACAATGGCAAATAATTTTTAAGAAATATATTGATAAGTATCTAATGTTAGTTTAGTTTTTATCAAACACTTCATAAAGTCATTAAATTTTCTAGTGACTAGGTCTTCATTATTTGAAATTGCCGCCAAAATTTTAACCCCAAAATGGCGAACGTTGCGGTACTTTAGATATCTAGTGACTTTAACCCAACCGAGGGTTTAGTGCCATCTGTGTAGAAGATTTCAGTTCGGAGACGACGTAGGAAATGACAACCCTGCCTTCAGAGCCAGCATGAAAGATAACCAATTCATGGGAAGACAACCCCAAATAAATTATCTGGTCCATCAGGTTGGTGGATATGGCGTCAGACTGGTTCCTTGTCACATGGAAAAATAGACACCTACTAAAAAGCCTAATAATGGCCTCAGACCATCCCATGGATCGAAACGAAAGCGCCAATGGCTACGAAATTGGACGATAAATATAGTCACTTGTACCGAGGAATCTATATCGCAAATAAAGGTTGGCAACGTACTATCTTATAAGTTTAGACATGGTTGTTGTATATTATCGACACTGTTAGATATCTATGTCGCAGAAGCGTTAAATTTGTGGAAATGGAAGTGTAAAGGTCCGAGAATCTTGTGGAAAAATGTTTGTATACGTTGTAGTTTGCCAACGACCAGGTTGTTAAAGCAATTAAAAAGAATAGTATAGATAATACGACGAGGGATTTGGAGATAAATATGGAAAAGCAAAATATCTATCCATACGAGCCGAGATGACCAACATCGAATTAGAAAAAAATGAAATCGTAATATGTCGCAGTGAATATCGTGAATATTTTGGGATCATTTGAACATTGACATTGAAAAGAAACAATTAACATGGTATGGACATATTCAAAGGATGGAAGATATAAGATTACTTCAAATGATTATGCAATGGGCATCACCAAAGCAATGGGTGAATGAGATCTTATTTTATTTATATTATTATTTATATATACAGAGGGTTGTCCAGTTTATAACATCAGGACTTCGCTAAATGATAGAAAACATTAACATAATGGTATTTTTTCATATAAACTCATATACTTAGCTTATATAGGTAAGCTTAGATTCCGAAATGGGGATTATGAAAATTTGGGAGAAAAGTGTATGATTTTAAGCTGCATAGAAAAATCATTAATTAGTTTCAGAGTATGGACTAAGAATCCTTCACGATTTAAGGCTTATGGTAACAAAAATGACGAAAACCAGCGCTGGAGATATGGGTATAACGTATTATTAAGAAATATTGTAGGTACGCCACTGATTTTGTTTTCAATCGGGCAAAATATTAACACTGAACTCATCTTGAAACATCTTGAACCCTATCCCTCGTCGAGTAAAACTCAATAACAGTCCATAAAACATATCTCAAATCCTCATCGGTGTACTAGGTACTTACAAAATGCCAGGTTGTAAATGAAAAGAATGCCTATTAGTCCAAGAGCTGGCTGCAAAAAAGCTGGCCTATCGAGTAACAGCATGAAATGATCTTTAAAAACTAGTACTTATACAGATCATCCATAAAATCTTTTGCTGTCTAGGCGGAACTTGTGCAGAAAGTCCTCTCTCCAGAATATTTTTTGGATGAAGTATACCAATCGAGTAACAGCTTCAAATTACTCTTAAAATATAGCTTTTATATAGTTAAAAAAGAAAAAAAATTTCAAAAATCTATCTATAAAACTTTCCCAGAAATATCTAACTAAAGCTCCCAAACAAACACCTTGTATACTATCACTAAATATTTTATATTTTAAAATTATTTTGTCGAAATCATTATAATCGTTCATTGGACGACTCTTTGTTTATCCCTAAGTACCTACTTCTACGATACCTAGTTGTATTAGTGGTATCATAAGGCTTTGAGAAAGAGAATGTTTTCTGCCAAGGCATTAGCTCAAGATTTAACGAGGCAGAAATGTTTTTTCTTATAGAATTATGTTCAAACTTTAATTTGGGTATAGTTTGAAGCTGTTACTCGACAGGGGAAATTTGGCTAGATATAATTAAACTATACCTACTTCTGTGGTCTAACAAAAACTCAAAACTTGCAAGAAAACAAAGAAACTATCAATTAATCAAACATTATGGTATAGGTACCTACAGACCCCATCGAAAACAATGTTTTAGACTTTCAAATTGAAATATGATAAAAACGCTGGGACACGTCAATTTTATGTTTTGGGGGACAACTTTTCCGCATAATCATCCTATCACTTTAACCCCTAAAAGGGAGATTAAGTAATTTTAAATGACACTGTATTAAAGTATCATTTGGAATCTCTTCTTTCCATAGCTCAGTCAACGAATGATTCTAGAAGGGAAGTTAATAAGCGGGAATACCAACTATTTGTTTGGGGTACCTAGTAGTATAACATACAAAAATTCCTTGACCCTAGGGGTAGCGAAAGGGGGGGGGGGGGGCGTTAAAGGTCTCTTTTTTGGTTTTTCGTCTATATCTCAGTAGAGGTTGGTCCTACAAAAAATATATTTGTATAAAAAAAATCAAGCTGACAAAATTCTCAACATTTTTGATTTCTAAAGTTTTTTTGCTATCTGTAACCGTTAATGACATATACCGATATACGCTCTCGAAAATCGGTAATTTTCGGAAAATCAAAATTCCTACACATGAATAAAGGCAGGTAATACCTACTATTATAGTACGTACAAGTATACATGAAAGCTAAATTATTATCGTTTAATGTGTTTATCTACTATTCATATATAAAGTTCAACATTACGACACTCAAATGAGTATCGTAATGAACTATTTTACCGCACTCATTTATTAAGGTGACAGATGACAGATATGCCTACTAAATTATTTCTAATTTTTTACAAATTTCTTTCGATTAACAATATTTAATGAATAGTAGATAAAACGTTGTACGATATTCGTATCGTAACATCATTTTACGATACGACACTTGTATCGTAAATAACTATTAACAAACGGAAAACAATGTAGGAGCTACACACCTACAAATAGCGCGTCGCTGAAATTGACACTTTTATTAACTGACTGGACATCTGAAATAGATGAATGTGTAGTTAACAACTGCACAAGCGTTTAAAGAAATCGAAATACTCTCAGAACGTTGATAATAAAAAGGACTTTTTACGCCATGTAGATGGAAACCGACTATAGGAGGATAATTTACACAAATTAAAATTACCAATTAATCTCTTACCTAAGTGCTCTACTAAGTTTGTCATAATTCATATTCGGTTTAGATTTTCTTTCTCCCCATCTTCTCGCAACTTCATCAGGATCAGTTAGTTTAAATTCACCATTGGTGCCTTCCCACGTTATACAAGCCGAATTCGCCGAATCGCCGAGCAGTTCTAGCAGGAATTGCCACAGTTGGATCTGTCCCGAACCCTGTGCGACCAATCGACTTGAAGCAGCATTCAGTAATTGGTAAGGATCTGAAATAAAAACAGCCATCTTTTTTTACCTGAACAAAAATTTATTTTAAACATGCGGTTTTAAATCTTAAAAGTTTTGTTGTAGAGAACAATCACTTGGTTGACAGAGGTTCATAAAGTAGATATTCGATTTGTGGTTAAGAATAAAATGTATGAGAGAGGTCGTTTATTTATGGCGTCTTTGTGAGAGGCATCTATAATCAAGGACGTCTTTATAAAAGTTTGGTTAATTGAAATTATCTAATAACGTCTGCGGGGTCTCTACTAGATAGATTGTTTTAACGAAATTCGGTGAACGTACCTATAAATAAAGCATTAGACAGACATATCGATTTCAGGAAAAGTACCCACACATACCAAGACTAAAATTTATAAGAATTACAAGAACGTAAATATACAGAGTGTCCTGATAATTTCTTAAGAAACTAAAACTTTTATTTTTCATGTAAGTGGGTACAAAAAATTGTTTTTCATCAAAATTCCTGGTGACGCGAACAGCGAAAAAGTTGTTTGACTGGCAATATCAACCAGAAAATCTCTGTTTTCTTCTACTGGTTGTTTTTTTTTCAATATGTCCTCTGATAATTCTTGTTCTTCTTCCACTTTGACGTTCGTTTTCGTTTTTTCTTTCCATATGTTGTACTTGTACTCGGTCTCTATGTTCCTGGTTGGTTCTCCTCGACTCTTGATTGGGTTCCTGTATTCCTTCTTATTCGTTCTCATTAGTTGTTGAATGGTCCTGCTTTCCGATGCAATCAAAATATTCCTTACCTCCTTTGGAAAGTGTCTTTATAATGTTGTTCCTCCCTCAATGGTGAGATCAATAAATTGTATGATTTTGGTCATCCATTACCAAATATGGTCCACGTAATTTCCATGCTTTGGACTTGAACTTCGGTGTTTACAGTCTTAATCTGATCTTGTCTTGGATGTGTTCTGTCCAAAACTGTAGTCAAAAAATCTTCCTTAAAACGATTGGAAATTTTTCCAACTCTTGTTGCTTCTAATTCTACCCATCCCTTGGTATTTCCTTCCAGCAACTCAATGATGCTATTGGTTTTTCCTCGTTCCGTTGTTTCAAAGTTGTTTTCTAATGCTTTGAGAAAATTTATAGCATGATTGTTATACTTAAATTCCCGTCAAATTTCTTCGGATGCTGCCATAACAGATTCTCCGGCATGGTGTACGAATTGTCATCATAATGGGAGTGATTAGGAAATTAAAATTGTTTTTATTCATTAAAATTAATTCAAAAGGATTATTGAAGGCATTGAAGCCACATGCTTCTTCGGAACAAAACTCGTTCCATTTTCAAGCACTTAACGATATGAAGGCTGAAGGGGATGACTAATTAACAAAATATCAAAAACATTATAAATTTAAAACATTACAACTATAGCAAACCCACATAGGGGCAGCCGCTAGAGCCAGAAGGGCCAATGATTAAAACCGATAAAACTGAAAATTAACTTAATAGTTTTTTTTTATATTCATTTACTCGTTCTTTGATGTTACCGACATCCTCTTCGTTCTTTGTGATCCTCTTTCCTTGATTTATAATCTTCATCAACTGGGTCATTACAGTATCTTCCGTATATGATGGTCTTCGTGAAATCGTTCGCTTGATTCGATCACCTCCCCTTCCCTAAAATCTTGGGAGTCTTCTATTTTTCCTTCTTCCAATTTCACTTCTCTCGCCCTTAAAACTACTGCTTCGCTATCAGATAATATTCTTTTCGGTTTTCTGAACCCTGACCTTAATTCCATTCACATTTGTTTTTTTTTTTCAAGAATTAGATTTAGTTGCAGGTAGTTAGTTCGAGCCCTCACGTTCGTGCGCTAAATGTGTATCTATAAACAAATCGTAAGCTTAATATAAATAAAATAGGCTATGATAACTTTAATTCTTTCAAAATTGCAGTGGTCCTGCAACAGTTGCATTTTTCATGCATTCAAAATAATATGCTGCAATCCTGCAATGCTTTTCCATTGGAAATTAGCAATTTTGCGCTTATAATACAACAACCGACATACACTTTTGTTATCTAGTTTACAGCTTTGACATAAAGATTTCATTTTAAGCTTACGATTTGTTTATACCTCAAATTGCCTCTTATATTACCACATTTTGACTATATCTTCGGTACTATAAGAGCTATTGAGATAATTTTTTTTAATTACTCCCTTATTAATTTTCCTTTCAATAGCAGTGAAAAAATATTTGCTACCATTTCAATTTTTTTAGAAAAGTCTACCGTTTTGTTCCTTCAACAAGTTGCGCCCTTTATTGGTAGACCTGAGATAAGAAATTGTTGTGATTTTGAATTTTTTGGTAATATCAAGCATTCTCTTTACATCGAGACCAATCTGAACAAATTCAAGCAACCCGTTTCGGAGTTACACCATTTTTTTAACACGTAATTTAGTTCCCCCCTCCCTTTATTTTGACAGCAATCGTAAAAATTCATTAAACAAAGTTTTACATATTGATCACTAGTTTACAATGAATATTTTTTTTAAATACCTTACTGAGGAAAATTGCCCAAAAAATGGGAATTTCAAAGTGAAATCAGTGAAACGCCCTCTGGTGGCAATGGTAGGAAATTGAAAATAATTTCCAGCATTTTCTCTTGGACACATTTATTATAAGATTTTTTATTTCACTATTCTATCTGAAATAGTTTCCCAATTATAGCCGGCCTCCTTTCTTAGTTGTACACCCTGTGGTGTACAGATGACAAGGTTAACTCAAAAGAAAATGTTCTCTTCAAACAACATAAGCGTGTGCAAATCATAAACCGATGTACCTACTCTTTTTAAGTAGCCAAACTAAAGGCTTCACTTTCTGCCATCCACCTCTAACTACATAGTAATTTAGCTAGTTTCTAACAATATTAGGTACCACAACGATTTCGTGCTGGGTGACACCAATCCTAAATGACAATATACATTCATTCATGCACAAACCCCAATCGTTACTTTCAGGAAATTTATTTGATGGTGCACTTCCAAATGGAAATTCGATCTTCTATTCGAAATCAAGCGTGCCTTTCTTACCGTTTAACCCGAAAAAAACATATTTTTTAAAACGTTTCAACGATTATGAAGATTCCTTAGTGTTACTTGAGGAACTTGAAGAATTAGGAGACCATCGCTAGAATATCTTGACATACACTTAGGGTATACATATTCAATTTATATAATTATGTGACTTTAAATGCGAATTATACTAAACCAAGCAACATCCTTCACAAGAAACAAAAAATAAATTCATAGGAGACATCTCTGAAACAGTAACCATAATAAAAAATAACTAAGTACTTCAAAAAGATTACATCACAAAGAACTTTGAAACGAAAGGGAAAACAACAAAATGTTCGGAAATAGGGAAAATAACATCTGAGTGAAGCTGAAGAAAAGGTTCTTACAGTACTAAAATACAAAAAGGGCGATAAACACGATTCCGAAATTACTGACCAACATCATTGCTGTCACAAAAATTTGAGTTTTATTTAAACCATGAACAAGTAGACTTTAGAAAGAATTGTAAAACACTTGGTGCTTATAGAAAAAACCAAATGAATACCTACCACCTGCATTTAGTATCAGTGTCTTCGATTCAGCGGAGGGGCATTATGCAACCACAGAACAGATTACACATACATGACGCTGATAAATTCAATAAAAAATTATAAAGAAAAATTATAAAGCAGCTTCTAATTACTGATTCAAGCCCCTTTCTATATACGTCCTATGCCTTTTCAGCTAAATTCTTAAATCCACTTAACTTTAAACGACAATATGTTAACAAATTTTCAAATGCTTGCAAAATGCCAACTACAAAAGAAATAGAAACAGCAGTAATGACCTTTTGCAATGTAGAATAATTCATGGGAAAAGTATATTATACCCTCGTGATTTGCTATACCAGCAATTCAAAGCAAATGCTACGAGGCAGTTACAAAATTTTACTAATTATAAAGCAATCGAAAATTGTTCATATGTCACGTTCAAAAAAAGGGCATCGGTCAACGCAGTACGTAAACTACCAAACAACTGTATATACTTAGTCGATTGTTTTGAAGTTCTGCTAAGCCATTTTCGCAAGAAATTGAATGACCTTAGTTGACTGCACAAAAAAACAGTAGATATCTCAAAAACTAGAAGAGATAGGTATAGGGAACCATGGTACCGTTCGAAAGAGAATTAAATTTTGCATCATACTACGACGAAACATACACGGTGTTCCATTTGCAAAAACCAACTTATGATGATTTGAAGTTAACTAAACTCGGCATTAAATTTCCACCACCCTGTATGCAATTAAGCCACTTTGAAAGTATGGATGGGAAGCTTAGGGATCCAGCTATCTCTGGTGTGAATATGGTTCCTTTATCTTTCTTGCTGTAGAATTCACATGGTTTTAAGCTAGATAGTGTTTATTTTAATTTTTATTAAAAAAATTAAATATCTCGGAAACGGTTAATTTTAGGAATAAGAAAACTTGATGAAAGTCCACCTAAAATTTTACGTAGAATCCAAAATCGGAATAATATATAGGGTGTTACATTTAAAATAACAAAGTTGGTGTCATTTCCGGAAAAACCAGAAGTGTTACGTAGACGCTATTATTTTATTTGAGAAGGCCATGCCCGAAAACCCCATAACCCAAATTTTCAAAATTCAGATCATATCTAGTAGTTTCTGAAATATTCTAATGGGTGGTCACCGTGAGACACCCTGTATATTGCTGAATTCAGAAAAAAATACTCTTTTAAACTACATAAAAAAACAGACAGACGGAAATTTTTTTTCATATTTTGAATCTACGTATTCAGAAACGCAAAGATATGTAAAAATTTGCATAGCTCAATTTTTTTTTGAACACTAATACAATACTTCCCATTTACTTCGTACTGGGGAAGTAAAACTAGGTATCTGAAGATAATCAGGAAATGTTTGATAATTAAAGTTAATTGGGTCCATAATAATCGTTGATAGGTTGTCTCAAAATTGGGCGAAGAGTAAATTGTGGAAAAAAGGAATCAACAAACCTTCCCCATAGATGTTTATTGAAATTAATTGGATAAAAAAAAGTTACTGAAATTACCATTATTACATGTTTCGACAAATTACATTTGTCGTCATCATCAGGTAACTTTATTCCGATTAATTTCAATAAATAGGTATCTATAGGGAAGGTTCGGTGATTCCTTTATTTCACAATTTATGTTTGATAATATTGTAAATCAGAACATAAATACATAGATCAATTAGAAATTTACAAAAATAGATTGTTGCAAGAACGTGGGTTTGTAAGCAACGTGCTTAACATTGGTGAAAAATATGAATTTATCTAAGTAGGTATACTTAGTGTATAGGAAAAATGTTAGTGTAAATATTAAGGTTTAATATGCACTAATTATATGCATAGGTAAATATTAAGTTTTCGTCAAGTGTACTTTTCGTTAGATTACTAATTGAAAGAAAAGAAAAATTTGAAGACGGCCATTTTTATGGGAGTGAGGGTGGAAAGAATGGTAAGGAATGACATGGTGGGTTTTCTGAAAATATCTACGCCAATATGTAATTCAAATCTGGTAAGGATATATACAGGGTGTACCAATCTTACGACAAGTTCGGTATACTTATGGCTTATTTCAAGAGATATCAAAAAATGTTGTTAAGAAAAATAATAGATATCTTTAATATATTTCGAAATTATCTTGAACAGGGTGTTACATAACTTCGTTACAAACCAAACATATGATTTTTTAAATGAGAGCTCCTGCACATTATACCAAATTCGAATTACCTACCCACATTTTTTCGAATCTTTTGATATAAGGTTTTGTCACGTTATACAGTCCTTTAAAAGTTATCGACACGTGTATGTTAAAATCGTAGCTTACTGTACGTTACAGAAAAAAAAACAATTTTTTCCTAATCGAGTTTCGTAATATGATGCAATATCCCCTGATTCAATTAAATTTCAAACACATATTTTCCCTTTTGTGTACAAGGTGGATCGAAACTCAGACCTTTCATTTTCTTTCTTCTATTAAATGGAACACCTTGTATTTAATAGGCAAAAATAAAATCTTCGATTATATAGCTTTCATTTTTGTTAAGCATTTATTTACAGTAAAATCACTCAGTTTTTATGAACTTTGGGTTTTCTTAGCAAGAATTAAAGCTACATAATCAAAGATTCTATTTGTGCTATTAAATACGGGGTGTTCCAAAATTCATTATGATGAAACCATATCTCTTTCTAATTATCATTTCTTGGAGCAAGTGTTGGTCCGAAAGTTTTCAATAAAGTAAAGCTCAAATATACCAACCCAAAAATTAACGGCTTGTCGATACTGACTCTACAATTTTCAACTGATAAGAAAGCTCTATAAGCTGAAATTTTGAGAATTTGGTGTTTTTTGTCGAACACTCATCGATAAATTTAGCATTTACGTAATAATTTTGACCGTTGTTATTTGGGAACAGTCTCTATCGACGCTTCACAAAATTGTAGAAAACTTACACTTCTTGGTGTTTGTAATTTGAACGAATTAAATTTCATTATCTCTGCTAGGAAGCTTATTTTTACATTTATAAACATTTTCAATAACGTCAAAAGGGCTCTATAATTCTGTTAATTAGACAGCATAGAATATTCTGGGTGAAATCCGGCACAATTATTCTTTTCGATTGTGCACAACGATCTTCCAGCGCAATCATTTTTTAATCTGTGGTGTAATATTCAATACTGCATTATTACCTTAAGGATTTGGCCATATTCGTGTTATCAAACTAATGGTTAGTGGTATTACACGACTTCATCATGGACATGAGTTTTGTGAATTTTACGCAAAAGGTCATTAATTATGTTTTCGATTCTGAAGAAATTGTGCATTTAAAATTTTTTACCAAAATACGATTAAGGGGACTTGGGGACTTCCTGAATCGAAGAGAAACCTTACTACAATGAAAAAAATAAGCTTGAAAACTAAGAACCTCCAAAATGAGAATTTTACGAGTTATTAAACAAAACGCCCAAAATCGGTTAGATCTTGATGAATCGTCTTTGAATCTCTCAGAACGGGTGGAAATCTATAAACCAAAGCAAAACAAAAAAGATGAATAAACCGGATTTATTCAAATAAAAATGAAAAATTCTTTAGCGACATATTTGCCATGTTTTCAGTTGATTTGATACCACTGGTAAAAGTAGGAGTATGAAATTTATTGTAAAACTTTCAATCCTCTCTACGTGCATCTACCCAAACAAAAACATTTAAAAAACAGTTAGTGATCGAAACGCTATTATAATTGGCGAATTCTTAAAACTGAAAACCAAAAGCTAAAAACCTTTGCGGTGTTTCTAAGCATTAACCGTACACTTTTTTTTTAAATAGAGATTTAAATTGCATATGGATTAATCTATAATTAGAGAATGTCTGTCATACCTTGTTTTCCAGAAAAACGATTTGACTAATAACTGCATTGGAAACTCCATCATTGTTATATGTAACACGCCAAATTGTGGTCAAAAGAAACTGGCCCCGAAACAATATTTCAAACATTAATGAGTCACCGGTGCAAAAGTTTCCACTATCAAAACATCCAACAATAAATAAATATGGTTTCTTCTAATATCGTCAAAATTTAAGGAAATGGGGCCCTCAATTAGGTAATTTTTGAAAGATTCGTAACTTACCGTTATATATCATACTCCCAGGATGATGTAGTTTACCTGGCGGTAAAGGATAAGTTCGCACAGCAATCCTTCGAGCCAACAGTAAGTCTTCAGGAGTACAAGCGGGCAGCCTCCACATGGCGGCTGCCCCTAATTATTTGTAAATAATAATCATCGACATATGCTACGCAAATAATTAACGCAAAGCTTCATGACAATCAGTACAAAACGAATCAACTGGTAGCTGTTACGCGTTAAACACTTCTGGCGTCGCGACGCCACAGTTTCAAGACTCGTATACATCCCCTCCAAACGAAATCAACCCCTATAATTTACGATGATTTAATTATCGGTCAACTAAACTGACTTAATTACGTAAGGTACGTAGATATTAATAAAAACGTAATGTGTTACGTAATATTGGTAATAAAAATCTGCAATTTCCTACTTAGAATAATGAAGGGGTTGGACTTAAAGAGCACGTGACTGCATGGCGACCGGTAGGAAGCTGTGAGCTTTATATCCTTCCTTCCTTCCTTCCTTGTTCTTAGAGCTGTATCCTGTTCCGTAAGATTTCAATTCCAAAACAAATGAGATAGGTAGATATATTTCACTTTCTTGATGTGAAAATTAACCTTTTTTTATCGTCCCTTGAACAGTTTTCAATTATTATAGAAATATTTTCCTCTAGATTCTGATTTTTATAATACACATCAGCTTTTTTTATGATGTACTATGAACTCCAAAAATTCTTACCCTAAGAAGAACCAATATTACCCCTTTCCAATTTTACCGACTTAACAAAAAAAAGATTTAGATTAGGTATAGAAAATGGCATCTTTTCTAGCAGGTGCAAATAGAAGCGGTCAAATCTTTGATTCTTTATCTAATTAGATCAAATTGTCAATTATAATGTTCTAAATTATAAATGGTGAATATCCGCATATGAAGACCTGCAATTTTTAAAGCTTGTCTTGAGCAGATGTTACGAAACACCTGCTTGGGACTGTTATTTTGAATGATGTAACAGACCTGAAAAATATTAATTGATAGGTAATTGAAATATCTAACTCTTGTTAGTGAGAGCACGAGCTTTTTAAAGTGTTCATTTCCCTTTTTTTGCGCAGATCAAGAGTTTACGTAACGAAATAATGTAGGTAGGTACGTGCTGCCGGTGCCTGCAGGAAAGGCACCAATTCCATATAAACAAATGTGAATATCATCATTTTGATAACTTCATTCTTCTATTACATCCTATTACCGACATAAATTTTGTTTTTTTTGCAGTTCAAAATAGATCTTTGACTAACTAAATTGTGCGTTATAAACTGAATAATAGGCGACTAAAACATAATCAATTGGGGCTCCATCGTTTGGTAATGAAGCTTTATGTAGATCACATCAATATAGCTTTAACTAGTTCAAAAGACCAACGATTAGGAAGTTTTTGGAAAAAAACGAGTTACTAAAAAAGGCGTCAAATCAGGGGCGCCGGAACAAAATTTGTTTGAGGGGGACCTTACATTCGCCGTTATGGATCGCTCAGTATCTTCTAGTTATATGTTCATCGGTTTTTCTCTTATTCTCATATACCGTGTGGCATACACCTTAACACTCTTTTCGGCAATCTAGCATTATTCTTACCTCACCCATACCTTTTTTTTTTCTTCGATCTCCTTTCTCATGTGTCCTTAGAGATCTTCAGCGATTATACTTTTTGCTTGCAACCCTTGTTTGACTCTCCACATTTATGCGGCGTATAGTGAACTCGTCTTGATTTATCCATTATGTAGGTATATTTATTATTGTTTTTTTTCCAATGTACGTTATCATCTTCGTTTGCTTTATAATAATAATAATGTCTTTATACATGTTTTAATCCCTTCGTGATTTCCAAGTTGTATATTTGATCGAACCGTGGGTAGCCTCGAAGGCAGCATGGCTTCCGCAGAATGCCAAATCAGTGACACCAAAAAACCGGTGCCTTTCGGGAGGAAGGACTTGAATCTATTCGAAATTGAAAGGAACCAAAGCAAAAGAAAAGGATAATGAATAGTGGTAATTTTAGTAATTGCTAATAATAAACTATGGGAAAAACAAAGAAGCTTTCCAGATTTAAACAAAAAAGTTAACGCCGGTAAGCATTTCAAAACAAATGAAGCAATCATTGCAAAAGTGAACACCTATTTTTAGAAGAACTTCCAAAAGATCATTACAAGAAAGGAGTAAAATTGCTGAAAAAAACGTTCGAACAAGTCTATTTCCGTTTTATATAAGAAAGTTTTTACGATTATAAATAATATCGACCCTCCCTGAATAGAATTCTTAATTTCTCAAAGCTTCATTAAATTAATTAATGATTAAGCGTTTCTTTAAAAATTGCCAATTTAAGGGTCTATCACCGGTTGGAATTGAAACTGATTGCATGGATTTCGATGTATCTATACATAAAATTCAAATAAAACATTATAGTATAACCACAAACAATTGTAGCGCCTCCTGATAGGGATTTTTTAGTTTTATTCAAAGTTTACCAACGCACAATGCAAATTTTTAACGCCTGCATGGGTCTACAAATATACATAAAATTTGAATAATATAGTTTTATTGAAATACAAAAAATGTCATAGCAAAGAGGAAAGTTTCATTGACACCTTCTTTGTGTTTATACAGCAATGTTTAATTTGAATTTTATGTATACAGCGACAGGGCCTAGTCATGGCCAAAATCGGTCTTGGTCTTGCAGTCTTGTCTTGGTCTCGCAAGACTTGTGAGACCAAGATAGCAACACCAATTGCAAGACCAAGACCAAGACTCAAGGTTGCAAGACCAAGATTGGATGCAAGATCAGCTGTGCAAGACATCGGCAAGAACAAAACTATCTCGAAAGACTCTTGCAGTTTTTTTCTTGTTACGAACGATTATTTTTTTTATACCACACACAAAAAAACATTTGTTTTCCCAAAAAAATTATTGTATGTAAGTATACGTGAAGGTAAACATTTTATTGAAAAAGGGTTGTTTTGACTTTAGTAAAATGATGTTTGTTTGAAAAATAAAATAAAAATAAAAGTAAGAAGTAACCATTATAATCTTAAATGAAATATTTACTTAAACACAATAAAACTATTTGAAATTTGGCTAAACTTTTCTAATTTCTAAGATTTAATAAAAGTATATACAAGTAATAAAATAACAACTTGTGGGAAAGTCCAAAATTCTTAATCCTAAATTTGGACCAAAAAGGACGTTTTACTTAGTTTAGAACAAACAAACAAAGGCAAGCACAAAGGAACATAAACCGGCACCTTAATACTCATGGAAAACCCTCAAACATGCCGAGGTGTTGTCCCTTTTTCAAAACAATTGAATTCTCAAAACTAATGTACCTGGTATTTAATTTTAAAATAATTTAAGTTGTTATAATTTTCTTTGATCATTAAACCCAATACCGATTAATTACATAAACATGCACTACACATCTATGCAGCCTAATTATTATTCGCTGCAATAATCTAATTTAGTAGCATCTAGTGACACAAAGTTTCAAGTAATTTGATATCATTTATACTACGGTGTAAAAATGTAAGACTGTAAGAGCCTTGCGTGCAAGACCAAAAACAAGACCAATTGGTGCAAGATCAAGACCAAGACCGAGAGTAAGGATATAAATGCAGGATCAAGAGCAAGACCAATTGGTGCAAGACAAGACCAAGACCGAAATTAAGGATATCAATGCAAGAGCAAGACCAATTGGTGCAAGACAAGACCAAGACCAAGACCTATGTGGTCTTGTCTTGGTCTTGCGTTTGGCCATCACTCTACGCAATCAGCTTCAATTCCAACCGGTGATGAGCTTTTAACAAGGAGATCATTATAAAACTGGGAATATTAGTGGTTAAGCCATAAGTATATGGCGCCCACATACACTTAACTAATTTAAAAATTCAATTGTGTAATTGTTCCAATAAATGATGGAGTTGGATGAAAAAACAGTACTTACCCGAAAAACAAAATGGGATTATGTCGACGTGTTTGATTTTTCGGATGTAGAAGAATGTAGATTGTTTGTGAAGGTATACAAAATATGTGTGAAACCTATAATGACATATGCGAACAGATAATAAAAAGAGGAGACAGAAGAAAGTAAAGCAAGCCTAAGGCCCAGTAAAAGGAAGAAAAAGAAGAATAAGAAAGTTATATTACTTGCGGTAATTTCAACTTTAATTAAACTTAATTTAAATTAATTTTTAGATTTCTTAGGTACAGGGGCGTATCAACATTAATTTTTGCTCTACAAAGCCCCAAAATGGTGATGAAAAATGCAAAAACACATATTAGTACAAAAGGAATTTTTAGATTTTTTGGGAACAGGAGCGTACCAACATCAATTTTTTGCTCTGCAAAGGCCCGAAATGGTGATAAAAAATGCACAAACACATATAGTTCCGTATAACTTGAGTAACACTGCCAATTTCAAAAAATAATAATTATTACAATACAAATAAACCTAAACCTTACTTAGTAATCGCTAACAAGCAAAAATTTTTGAAAGAACTGTTAATTTGATATAAGTTTCTCTGAAAAATTGGATGTTTTTCGAAGTAATCATTTTCGGTCACGTTTTTAAACTCTATTTTTTGAAGCGAAAAGCACCTTTCAGTTTCGTCATTTCTTGCACTTATATAGAACTCCAACAAACCATCATACCTAAATTTATTGCTTGCCATTACTTTGAGTGCGCCTGTTATTGCGCGTAAATAAAAACTCACTGAGTAAGGCCACAAAAGTGGAAAGCAATAATGTCAATTAAAACAGAAGATGTATAAAAAGGTGAAGCTATAATTAAGATGTCTAGACAAAATAAAAGTGGACGACACGTCATAGTCTTTAGCGTAAGTGTTACAATTTCGAGTGGTCTAAAAATATGGGCTGATACAATTACAGTAGAAGAAATATGTTCCCTAGGTTTTATAATGTTTACATTATTACTTTTCCTACGATTGATCAGCACCTTGAGAGTTGAATTGTGACTTTCGTTTTTTATGCGATTCTAGAAATTAATATGTCCCTTTGACTTTGGACTATAATGACTCATCTGATTTATTTTAAAATTATGGGACTTAGAATAAGAAACCTTTCGCAAACAACTGTTACAATATGTGAAACCAAAAATCCATTGTGTAGAAGAAATGATGTAAACAATTGAAGCTTTTCGAAAAAAATTTAGAGATGTAGGAAGATTAGTTTAGTCTATAGTCCTAGTTAGAAATTCCAACCATTTATTCGAGTTGTCTTGCAAACCGATCAGATCAAGGATTGTGAGGTAAAACCTCCATTTGAACATATCTTGCAACATGCTGAACGTTAAATGTTTAGGAAACCAAAAAGATACACTTAGACGTGGAGCAATCTCTCCAGAAATAGTTAAAACAAAATGTTTTGAATGGAAAATGATTTAAAAAATGATATTAATGCCTTCTTTAATGGTTTAATTAAATTGGAATACCTTTATGCGGATGTCTCCCTTTTTCCACAGGAAGGGACAGTTTTGAGTCCGCTTGGAGAGCGTAGTGATAGTTTTCATACTCCAAAGAGCACCATTACTGTTCTGGTCGCACGTGCGACATAATCCAGAACGCGTCGTAAAACTAGGAATCTACCCTAGAATACAAACTAGCAGACTAATGGAGAAACGTAGCCAACGTCAACAGGAACATCACCACCCCGTTCTTCAGAAGATGCTGTGAACCCAAAGGATGCTTTATTATTTTTGGGAACGACTGCAATAAAGTACCTTCGAACCGGAACCGTACTGGACAGATGTTTAACGTAAAGGACTACGGGGTGAACAGTTCTCATCAATTAGCACCATCAGAAAACTGATAAATCATCATCATCATATTCTGATGCCTTTCAATACATTCAGTTCTCATTGTCTACTATAGTTGTCGCGGTGTACAAGCTACACAGTTCAATCCATAAAAATGCGAGGCGATAAAGGGGTTCCGTAAACACTGTCATGTCGCTGGTAATTGTAATTGGGCAACGTTTGGGCAACAGAATGTTTTTGTACATAAATACACTTAGAGTGTTAATAACGTAAAAGAACTAAAACCACGAGCAATACCACAAGAAATGTTTAATTATGTATTAAAGCAATTCGTGTAGGAAGCCTCTCCACATAACTACGTCAATTATTTGGATTTCCCTTGTAAATCTTGTTTGTGGTTTAGAATACCATAGAAATTACGAATGGGATTATGCGTTTGTATTAGTTTTACGTGCAGCTCATCACGTCAAAACTGTATTGTAGATACTAACATAAATGGTCGAAGAAGAACGCACTGTATTGGCATTGGGATAACTGTACGCACTTATTATTATTATTGATTATTGTTGAGGGCTCTTGGTGCATCTTCTTCTATTAAATTAACACAAAACTGTATAGGTTTTGGTAGAAAGACAATTTTGAGTGCCTTAAAATCAATTATTTCTATGTAAGAACATGTGGTGTCGTTCTGACGTCCCTTTTACGCTTGTGGTTTCAGTACCATTCCGATATTCATTTTGGTCCTATTAATATTTTTTGAAAGTCACCACAAAGCCAAACTTCACCCTATTTATGATCCAGCTACTTTAAAATATTTTGGTATTCTAAAGTGGAATGTAACCTGACGACTTCCATTTATCACTGAGGTTTCTTTATTTAGTCCACGCCGCTTCATGTTTCATGCATGATCTGCTAAAGATTTATTAGACTTTTATGGCGACGAAAATCGGGCTTTTATCAACTATCAACGCGTCATATTTTATCGATATGTTTTTGGTAGTTGGTTCACTACCAGAAAGATAATTCCAATGTTAGGTAAAATGGATATAGCACGACTGTTGTGGTATCACACGTTTTCCCAAGAAATACACACCGCGATGTTTATCAATTTCGTACGGGATTATACTGACGAATTAAGGAGACAAGGCTTTTGAAAAATCAACTGTCCAAAGGTGCCCAAATCCACTTAGGTTTTATTTAAATGAATCCAGTGGACACTGTCAGGCCGACCAATAAACAATTTGGAAACAATCAATAAGAAAGCATAGTTTTCAAAAACAGGAACTGAAAAGAATGGAACAGATAAAAAATCAAAATCGTCGACATACTGAACACAAAAATGCACTTGAAATAGAACTTTGCCAGGGACGTCGCAAGATTAGAAGAAAACAGTGAGTGCAAAAAATTATTATAATAAGGGTAAAAGAGGATATCTTCACATTATATCTTTCTCAAAGTATGTACATTCAGGCACGTTGTGCAGTAACGTTCTGTTATCAGTTCCTGTAGCTCACGACACTTGTGAGTGTGCTAACGGTCAACAAATATGCCCGTTTTCAGCGAACAATGTCCAAAGACGTCGAATTGTACCTATTATATCATTTGACTAAAAATCAAAAAATAGATGATACAGCTATATTATTATTATATTATTATTTATATTGGCTTGGCATCTTGATTCAATTACAAATTCGTAAAAACTCGAGTGGAAAGGGTTTCGTTTAAGGGGTCAAGAAGTCATTCCTTCTTGGATTAAACGGTACTTGTTCGACACCAACCAGATCCACGGAAAAAGTGTTAATCGTTTCTAAGAACTGCGAATAGAAAGAAAAGGTAAATTTTTGATTTTTGGTCGAATGATATATTTACTGTTACATTACATCCATTGGTTGTTCTGAAAATACATTTTGCATTAGGTAAATGTTTTTGGTTCGATACTTTGGTCTTACTTACTTTTCTACATTTTGAAATGTACTACTTTCGCTACACGTTTGCACCTTGAAATACTGTTGATGTACCAAAGTAATCTGGAAATGGGCAATGTTTTGGAAAAGCTGTTGAATTACTTTTTATTTTTGAGGCACACGCCTTTAATAAGATCATAAGATCGCTCAACTGTAGTTCCAGTTCACAGTAGGAAATAACACCATACAATCAATAATTTATAATTTAAATGATCTTTCTTTAAGTCGCCATCCAATAATTCATGGAACATCTGATCTTCACATGCCTGCATAATTGCTTCAACTACACGTATACCCCCCACCTGTCTATCCAATAAATGAACCACTTTTAGGCCACAAATGCATAGGCTCGAGTGGAACAAGAAACCCAAAATAGTAATCCAGGTATATACGCACTTCTGTTGATAATTTCAAAATTATGGACACATGGCTTAAAAATGTCCTGGTGATGGACAACATCTTGAAATTCATCGAATCCATAATTCGAAGAAGGCGTTAAGGTCGTTTACGTCCTCAAAATGGGAAGAACAGGTGATAATAATAATATAAGAGGCTAAACCTTCCCCATAGATTGTACTTATTTAATTGAAATCCAATAAGTATTAAAGTGAAAAGCTTAAAAGAGACGTGTTTCGCCAACTGCAATTGTCATCATCAGGCTAACTAAAATAAATTACAACTTAATTCTAGACATTGAGCTGTAAAATTAAAAAATATACTTACATAATATTTAATGTAAAACGGTGAAATAATTAATTAAAGTCGGAACAAGGCATAGTTAAATTTGAATTGAGACCAAAAATGCACTCCTGGACGTTTTTGGTCTCAATTCAAATTGAACTACGCCTGCCCGACTCTAATTAATTATTTCCCCCTTTTACCTTAAGTATTATCAAAGAGTATACTCTTTGGTATTATGTATCTAAGTATATTTTAGTATTACAGCTAGAACCAATTGTAAGTTGTAATTAATTTTAGTTAGCCTGATGATGAAAACTGCAGTTGAAACATGTCGCTTTTAAGTTTGTAACTTTAATTCTTTAGATTTCAATTAAATACAATCTAGGGGGAGATTTAGCCTCTTATTTTTATTAAGACCTTGAGACTTCATCAAACTGAAGAAAAGTAGAAACAATCTATACATGAATAAGAACTAGGGTTGGTGGTAATATAACGTTCTTTTAGAAAACTTTAAGAAATACAGCTCTGCATTGTAAATAAAAGGTAATGAATGAGACTTAAAGCTGGTAATCAACTACTTTGAGTATCATCAATGAAACTGATTTAATTAGCTGATATAAGTGTCGCCCTTTAACTTAAAACGCGACTGTATTAAAAAAAATCGTTCAAATGTGGAAAGCTTCAGTACGTAAACAAATTCAATTATAAAAGTAATAAATAACAGCCAAATCTAATACTGAGTTGTTATGCCGAAGGAATCCAAAATAGAGATAATCCCGCCCCTCATTCCCGTTTCGGGGGTTATCCATATAATCCCAACCCTGTCTCATTATACAGCGCAGCAGGTATCGTGATATTGTTTTCTTGATTACCTGTGTCGGTATTGTGACTTAATTTTAGAGTGAAGAATTTCGTCACGTGAAAAACCTAATTAAACCGTCAAAGTATATCGGTAACAACTGCGAAATGGTGCTGTTTGTTGATGGAATAAATTTCTTATAAATTGTATAAACGATCATGAATCAGATCGTCATATATCAAGGAAAAGCTTTACTAAGCGAGAGTGCGCGCCCTGAAGGATTATAGAGCCACGGGGGTGCATCTGAAAGTCAAATGCTGTCACTCGACCTACGGACTTTACTCAGATTTTCGACACTTGCCGCACGTTTGCCCCGGATTACACTCTAATCTTATGGATGTCTTGTATAGAGACGCTTTTGTTATTACCTCAATTAACCCTCTTTAACCGTTCGAAACGAAATCGCCCAATACAACAATTGAATGCTGCAATCTATTAAACAGCTCAATGATAAGATCCCTCCGGAACGCGTAAATCGGTTTTGCCGGAAAACGACGGGAATTGGAAATGATTGCGATTACCCAACGGAAGAAAGAGCTAAATTGAAAGATTCCGATAGAGCCATTACCACTTTTACTCACAGACCTCTTTAAGATAAGAGCGCGAATAATGGCTGTAGGTAAATAAATACGTATCGAAAAGTAGAGAAATTGGGGTCGTGTATCAAACTATATCAAACAATTATTCGATAGAAGGGTGAAACCCATTAAATTACTGTTAACTTTTCGATAGAATGCGGAGCAATGGTAATGGCGACGACAACACACTCTAAATCTCCCACTTGAAATTCAGTGGAAGTTTCTATATAAACGCAATATATAACATTTCTTCCTCTTCTACCCTTCCTTCCTTCCTTTTGCATCTTAAGTTCCTTCCTCGACACCGCAATATTTCCGAAAAGTTTCACCCCAACTCCCTCATAATACCGTATTATTAATGATAACAGCTTCGTTTCCGAATAAAATTATATTAACACTTGATAAATAGAGTTTCTGGTTGGCGAATATAATAGAAAAATTATGCCGTTCTCCCATCGAGATTTCGATAAGTTATATCGTCCCTTAATTAATTTGTCGTTGGAAAAATAAAAGAGGTATTAAAAGATCATATGGGGTTTCCTAATGAAACCATAAGAAAGAATATCAATTACGAATATTATTACAACTGTATGCATCACATTCATTTTGTTGCAGTACGCAGTAGGTTTCCTCTCAATTCTCATAAGTGTGGGCGCACCTGTTGCTGATTTGGTTAAAGTAATTGATATGTATTACGTTATTTATGATCGACCGGAATGTAACAAAAAAAAATTCTGATATTTTTTTCAAATCTACTGCAGAAATTAGAATGAAAAAATTAAAATCGTGATCACATAATAATTTGCTAAGTGCCTTGTTAACTTTTTTTCATTATTTTGATTGATACCGTCCAAAAAGAACACTGGATGTGGTTTTTGCTTACTTTCTCATTATCAAGAACTAAACGGTATTACCGGTTGAGTTTTGGATGTGTTGTAGTTGCACCCTTGAATAACTTCACTCAACGAGTGTATCAAATTTTTTTAAAATGTTAATTTTTGCAGTAGATTTAAAAACAATAACATTGTCTAATAGACAATGAAGAGATCTTTTAAATGATGTATCACAACCCTCTACTTCCCATTCAAAAATTTAAGGGTTACCACCCTTATTCTAGAGGTATTAAATTTAGGGATGAAATTTTTATGCAATAGGATGTAATTTTAAAATTTTAAATGCACGTGTTTCGGTATTTTTTATAAATATGCACAATGACTGAAATACCAAATTTATACCATTGGGTCGTTCCACACTGTATTTTTTGTTGTTTGTGAATTGATTCCGATTCCAACTTTCCAATTCCGTAACAATGTTTTTTTAATTCCTTTTGGGTTTTAGTTATTTGGGCCACTTCGTCCATGAAAGCATTTCATTGATATTCATTATTAAATATTAAATCTTATCAGCTTTGACCGCTGTTCTTCAATATTGCTTCTACTACCACACTAAAGGCTATCGTTGATAAAAGGCCTTAACCTTTTGGTGAACTGAAAAGTTCCAGACCTTTCTAATGAATATTTTATAAAAAGCGTTTAGGAGGGCGATTCCTCTACAGTTCTCGTAATTCATTTTATCCAAATCGCCATTGCCCTTTCCCAAATTTGTTGCATCAATTTACTTGCAGCGTTATCTTTCGGCCGGTCCTGTACATTTATTATTCTTCAGTCCCCTTACCACTCCCTTCATTTTTTCCCAGTTGATTTTCGTTACCACTTTTTGCTATTTCCCTTTCTCCATAAGTTGATATACCTCTCCTCGAAAAATTTTATTAATTCCGTAGAATCTCTTGATGTGGTTTGTGTCAATTTTCTCTACAATATACAATATCTCACAGACAAGCTATTAGGTCTATACAGGGTGTTTTTTTGGGAGCTTTAGTTAGACGTTTCCAGGAAAGTTTTATAGGTAGATATTTGAAAAGTTGTACTTAGGGGTTACTCAAAAAGCCGAATCGATGTAAAATATTTTCAAAATGGTAGCACTTCCGGAAAAGCCGGAAGTAGCTACTAACTTCGTTATTTTAAATAGCAACCCCTATTTTTTATTGCATCTTTGGATTCTACGTAAAATTTCATAACCTTTGATACCAACATGTCAATATCTACAAGTTATGGTTTTTAAGTTATTTTCATTTATTTAAAAAAAATGGCGGATGCAGACGGTACTTTAAGAATTCATTATTTGAAAACGGTTGTAGCTATGGCAATCGAGTTTTCACCAGCGCATAGAGGAAGAATAGGGCTTTCTTTTGGTGTACTTAAAAAAAAGTTATGTTGCGTACGACGTCACCTATGAGGCTCCAAATTTAAGAAAATTCAAAGACTGAAAACTCAGTTTTTTTGAATGAATGACCATTTTCTTACTATTGCATTTGATAGAGAATCAAGAAAGGCATAATTTGGTATTACAAGTTCCTATTCCTATCTTTAATAGTTTCTGACTTATTCTCATTTCATTGCAATGATACCATTTTTTTCGGATTTTTCAAATCAATTTAAAACCTTGTCTTCTTCAACACATGCTCAAAATGAGCGCCTTCATCTTCCAAACACAAACTATTTTTCGTAAATGCTCTCGTGCGGAGTATTGTATGACTTGTGATTCAGTATTGAGCATATTCTTGCAGAGGCAGCTCTTCTGTTGCAGGAACAACAATATTGCGTAAAATTTCCAAATAACGTTCTGTATTAAAATTTTCTGGATAAATGTGGAAACACAAAATATTGTTATTTTTAAACGCACAACGTACAATAAAACTCCAGCACTCTTGAAAGTGTACATCTCCATTCAAACAAGAATTTTAATGGCACCAGCAATGCGAATTATGGCGATAAAATTTGTATTAAATTTCGCCTCGTCTGACCAAGTAATGTTCCCCAAAAAATATTCCTGGTTCCTTAACATTAGCTATTCGTAAAACTTTTACGTTAGGTGGTACAAAGCTTCCAAAATTCAAATAATTTCATTCCAGTGTTCGGATGGTACGTTCACTAGGACTACTACAAAAAATTCGACAAAAATGGTATCAATGCGATGAAATGAGAATAAGTCAGAAACTATTAAAGATAGGGATAGGAACATGTAATACCAAAATATGCCCATGTTTATTCTCTATCAAATGCAATAGTAAGAAAATGGTCATTTCATTTAAAAAATCTGAGTTTTCAGTCTTTGAATTTTCCTAAAGTTGGAACCTCATAGATGAGGTCGTACGAAACTTAACCTTTTTTTAAGTACACCAAAAGAAAGCCCTATTCCACCTCTATGCGCTAGTGAAAACGCGGCTGTCATAGCTACCACGGTTTTCAAGTAATGAATTCTTAAAGTACCGTCTGCATCCGCCATTTTTTTTAAATAAATGAAAATAACTTAAAAACCATAACTTGTAGATATTGACATGTTGGTATCAAAGGTTATGAAATTTCACGTAGAATCCAAAAATGCAATAAAAAATAGGGGTTGCCATTTAAAATAACGAAGTTGGTAGCTACTTCCGGCTTTTCCGGAAGTGCTGCCATTTTGAAAATATTTTAGATCGATTCGGCTTTCAGAGTAACCCCCAAGTACACATTTTCAGAAACCTACCTATAAAAATTTCCCAGAAACGTCTAACTAAAGCTCCCAAAAAACACCCTGTATATTGAACTATCCGTAAAGGTACAACTTAATCTACCAATACTATATGACAATCTCAGCAATCCGTAAAGGATTATATTTTGAGACCTAAGTATACAAACTTGGACGTTTATAACAGGACAGTTCACAAAGTCTCTCAAAATGAATTTTCACTAACATATTAATTTAAATTCAATTTTGAATATTTGTGGCATTAATGATCAAGCATCAGAGAAAAAAATGGGGTTATTCTAACAGATAGCATGTGGTAAACCTGCTTTAATGTAATAAAAAATTATTCAATTTTGGAATCTTAAAAAGATTCCAGCTACTGCCACGAAGACAGACGTTTCATCTATTCCCTATATTAGTAAAGGGTACTTTTGAATGTCATGTTGTTCTGTACCCTGAAATATTATTTTTACAAAGCAAGAGCCAAAAAACGATCTTAGTAGATCTTTTAAGACCGTACATTTTTTGAAAGGGAAAAATCTATTACAACATTTAATAAATCCTTAAAAATGTATGGGCTAAACGTAAATTGAAATTAAAATCGTGAAATTACACAATTTTATTGTTCATGTTTAATATGTATGTTGTCAATCAATAATATTGAAAGGCACAAAAACTATCAAAAAATAGTCCCAAGATGCAGTCCTTTTTGAAATTCCTGAAACACTGATTTGGGCATGAACATATAATAATAATAAAAAAAAGATCAATTCATGTAATTGGAATTTGTTATGTGTTTGAACATGGATTCTTTGGAGGTATGTTAACATTGTCAACCCTAAAGAATTTATTTTATACCCTATTACCGCGGTAAATGTACGAAAAGAAATTACGGTGGCTGAATGATGTTTTAATTACATGCAACTGTCACAAATTCGTAAAAAGAAAGCAATAGGTATGCAAGTGGATCATTTATTCAAAATGTTTGGATATTTTTTATATGCTCTGGTGGTTTTCCAATTTTACTTGTTCCATACCAGCATATGGACTTATTCATACTATGACCTGAAGAAGTTCAAAACTTGTGACTGTTGAACAAACGCACAACATACCAACCGCCAAATACCAGAACATATGTTAATCAAGCACATTTTGGTTCACTGATGATGACAGTTTTGCTGTTAAAACTTTCAATTGAATATAATCATGTTATGGTTTTTGATGTTTAATAAGATGTGCTTCTGTTTGTAGGTATATTAAAAGATTTTAACTTCTTTACTATTTCTCTTATGTAATTAAAATTTATTTAATGGTTTTTGAATACTCTTTACCTCCTCTATCTATCGTGACCACTAGTTCATTTTTATTACCTTACTTTAATAAATTAATAATAATTCATAAACGTAAAAAGTAAATTTATAGAAAATTCTTATCCAATTTCTTATACCTAATATCCGAAACTTATTTTCAGTAGTTCTCTACATTTTGCTATTACCTTTTATAGGTATAGTGCTTGCGAAAATAGTAATAATATTTTAAAAAAGATACTTTCTAATTCAAAGACGCCCCAAAGAAAACTAGTGAACCTTTTGATGTGAAGGCTAACGTTATCCGTGCAATTAATGGAGTCCCACGCTCCATTTTAAAATTCGAACTGATTTCTGGAACAGTTCCAGAATACATTAGTTTGATCAAATTGATTGCTCTACATTAAACTTCGCGACATTACAAAATCCTTCACCAAGTGAAAATTTTTCTAAAAAATAATAAACTCTTACCTTTATCTTCATCATCTGAAATTTTTGCGTCAATATTTAATGGGCTACTTGCTCTTCCAGTAACGCTGTGCCTTAGATGAGCAATATGTTTAGCTAGTAATGCGCCAGCTCTTGGTGTTCCGGCAAACGTTTCGAATTCAGCTCGGCTCATCTCGCAAAGTTTACTTCCTGATTCTGGAAGATTTGTTGTTTCTGGTATGGGATTTAAACCGAACTTTTTTGTCGCCCATGTTAGCCAGGATTTAATGTGATCTGCTGTCCATTCCATTGGATCTGGAAAAATTATTACTACTTTATTCTTGAATTTTATCGTCATAAAAATGAATTCATTTTATTGTTCACTAACTACTGTTCCACGGAAATCGTCCACATCTAACTCTAGCGCAATAATTAAACAAGAGGCTCTACAAGATGGAAAAGTTGTTATCCAAAGGAGCGCATTTTACAATCTTCAATAAAAAATGTATGGGTGCAATACAACCAGCTAAAAAGATAATCATAGTAGATTTTTCCCTTAAGCCGTCGATATCCCAAAAGACTTGAAAAAGATCGAAATTTTCAATTATCGTTTTAAAAGCGATCCATTTTTTAGTAATTTTGTAAAAGTGTCTCAATAAAATTCCCAACATAGAACATAGCTGGTTACATTTTTTTATAGCGTTAACTTATTCTTTTGTAAAATTATTACTCATCGTTAATATAGACCTTGCGTTTAAAAGGTTTACATATTCATCTATTCATTCCTATTTTAAGTGACCAATTAAATTTATTGCTACAACCCAAAAGCTGTTTGTCAACCGTCAAAGTTTGAAAATCTTTAATTTGGATTTATCTTATTTATGAATCTCTTGGTCTACATATTTATAAAAGTCACGTGGAACTACCTGCATTTTATTTAATATACCTACTCATGTGGTTTAAAAGTCAAACATGTCATAATTTATTGTCTCTCACACTTTCTGAAAAATTTGGGAAGTACAAGCAAATGAAAGTTTTTCGAAACTGCAATATACGTCCTCGGTACGATTTGGAACTAAAATGTCTGACCAACAGTTTTTAAACGTGCTTAGTTGTGGGAATTGTTGTAAAAACAAACAAGGAAAAACAAGTACCAAATGTTTTGATTAATAGTAAAAAAATGATGTAATTTAAAACTAAGCCCTATAAAAAAACTTCATCGATAAAACAAACTTCTTCTCAAAATCAGCCCAAAGGGGCCCAAACTAGAGGCGTTATTTTGGGAGCAAAGATTCGAATTTTAACCCAAACTAATTCCCTTTGGTGAAAAGTTAGTAAACTAACCAAGTAAATCAAATTCCATGGAATGCCGATGTTCATTTGAAAGGATTCAAAGGAAGGATATGAACTACTAAGATTTCCTTGCACATGGATTGCAGTATAGAGTAGATGGAGAAGTCTCTGTATCTGAGATTCAATTTTTGATGTTGCTTTTCATTATTTCATTACTAATAATAATAATAATAATAATAATAATACCATTCAAACACAAAATGAAACACAACACTCAATCCCCCCTTCACAAATTGAAACTCTGTTGCATACACAACATACCATTATAGAAAGTCCATTACCAACACACAACACTTCAACAATCACTCATGTAACACCTCTAACTCGTTCTCATGCACTCAAACGTAAACACACAATATACTCACAGTATCAGAATTCGCAATTAACACAAAACACAAACAACACATTACCCACTCGAGTGCAACCTATGCGTCGAGCTAAACAACAAAAAACGCTTACACAATAACCATAACACTTTTTCAAAACATACATATTATGTTCATTTTTTCTTTTCTATAAAAAGTCACTAAGTCACGAATAAGTGACGCCAACGGAGAAGCCTAGGAATATAGGGTCTCTTTTGTTATTGATGCGCGACGCTGCGTTCATGTTAATGCCTTCGCGGAAAGAGGGTCGACGGGACGTGGCTTTTACAAATTGGGATCAAATACACCGAGGCTTCTCAAACAAATACATTATCTAAAATGTGATCAGCGTTGGTTTTATCAACGTCATTTAATTTAATGAACATAATATGTGTATAGTATTTAGTATGTTCACTTTTTAACAGCAACTTCAAATTTATATTGTATAGATATATGTATTAGTAGGACTAATCGTTACTTGATTTCGATCCGTGCGATTAGTTAACCAGGCTTGGCCTGAGTATCGATAACAATCGAAGTACATAATAATAATGGTTCTGGGGGTGGTCCCAATAGGTCCCCGCACTGCGACCTTTTGGTCTATTGTGCTCCCCGGTGTTATCTACCCTCCAAGAATACCTGTATCTTTGACAAAGTCCAGGATTTTAGTAGGGCGAATCTTCGTTACTTCCTCTTGTGTAATTTTTTCATTTCCAAGTAGGAGTTCCCTTGCCTTTATGAATGCCTCACATTGGCAGATGACGTGATAGTGCGTTTCATCTGCCTCACCACAACCCCTGCATGTCGGGCTTTCAGTCAGTCCCATGTTGTGGAGGTGTTTGTTCATGCGACAGTGGCCCGTGACCATTTCTGTCGCAAGTTTTATCTTCGTCCTGCTTAACTTTAAGATGGACGTAGCTAGGTCCCCGTTTGAGGTTTCCAGGAAGATCTTGGAATGACTCTGTCCTGGAATTTTCGACCAATGTCTGCAATGCTCTTTCGTGAGTATTGCTTGAATCTCCTTTTTGACTGTGTTATAAGTAATCCCACAAGCCGGTTCGGGTCCTATGAATGGTTTTGCGCTTGCCATTCTCGCAAGCTCGTCTGCAACCTGGTTACCTGCGATTCCCGCATGCCCAGGTGCCCACACTAGTGTGACTGAGTTGTTAATGTTAATGCTAATTTTTATTCTTCTGTTCCAGTATCAAAAAATCTGAAAAACTCTTGATTACAAAAGGAGTTTGGCATTTTCAAAAACCAAAAAGAAACACGTAAGCAAAGGATTGATACACTTTCAGTAGGTATAGAACTTATTCAAGTAAATGTTCTCTGTAGATAATTAAATTAATCCCAAGATGAGCTTCTCAATTAACTCACCCATCATAAATTCAAAGCAGTGTCCTCACACATATCCAGCATGAGAGATAAGACCAAAACATTGCTTAAAATGGTACTTATTTGTCGATGCACCACGGAAGTAATGAAATTTAATGGGTGGGTACCTACTGAAGTAGTGACAAAATTCAATTAGTACTAATTGTCGCCTTATAATTAAAACGTGAAGAGCAATACTAAAAAATTGTTGTATTGCAAAAATGTTTGCGCGGAAAATGCGTGTATTATTTAATGATTATTAATTTTTAAATATTGATATTTTCGAACAAAATCGAATAAACCAACCGCAGCGAATCATTTAGTTATTGGCATTTATTATAAATCATTATACAAGAATGACATTGAAGTTCATGCTTATTTATATTATTCACTGACAATAAAAGATGTTTACATTATATTTCAAATAAACACGCAGATACATTCTAATTGAAACTAATTTTTTGCGCCGGAAATAGGTACCTAGGTAGCAATTTGAAGAAGATTAAATAAACTTAGATGATTAATCTTATAGGAGAGAGTCAAAAACAAAGGGATTATTAGCTAAAACCCTCACATCAAATTGTAGATACAGATTATTAAAAAAATGTACAATCGGTTCTCACCCCTTGACGTTCACTTAGAAGATTATAGCAAATGTGAAAAACGAACAGAAATTGACTATAATCATAGAGAATGTATTATTACATGCTCTATGCTATAATGTTAAAATACTACGTAGGTTTAAGATAAACCACAAGACCAACATGTGTACGAGAACCTTTAATAGATGAAGCGAGGAAAAATATTTGAAAACGAAGGCCTTGCAGCCCTTACAAAATTATTCAGATTTCATTCCACTGGCCACTAACACAATCGTTAGAATCACTATCCTGTTAAAAATTCATCCAATCACTTTTACTATAACTACTTACCTATTCAATTAATTTTATTGCTATCGTAAATGTCAAAGTGGAAGGTTTTGTCAATCGCCGAAATTTGTTGTCAGATAAATAAATTAATTAAGGTCTATCTAAGTATCCTGGTTGCCATATAAAGGCTACCTGCGTTATGATTTGCGTGTCATTTCGGTTGAAAAAATTACTCGAATACAAAAGCTCAAGGATTTCAAGCTCATTTCTTGTTTGCGATAGTCCACTCTAGTTTTGCATTCAGGAACATGATGAAAATGATGAACTCAGGTCTTATCGCATGTCACTATACCCTTCAAAGATGCTCCTCCTTCACATTCATAACGGAGAAGCACAGTGACACTTCAATCCACCTTTGCTTTTGAGCGTCGGTAAAGAATTACGGGAGTGATAAGCATCTTGCAAGTTGTGGAGAAAACCATAAGATAACGCAAAGCGATTTGTCGAATTTTAGTGTATGAAATTGCTTTTTTACACCAAAACAGTTTTTATCATTTTGTAATTCAAGAAGTTCTTCTTTTATTTCTTCTGCAACTTCTCTAACATTAGTGCCAAGTCAAAAGGGTTGCGTATCAGTTTTTAGTGAATTTCAGCTTCTGTATTGCCGCTCGTTATTATTCACCGACTAGGGTTCATTCAAAGTTTGACATTTTTCCCGGACCATATTTTAGTTTTGACGGACCACTCGTTGGGAACCACTGATCTAGAAGCTAAGACCTTGTTATTTTTTGGGGAAGGTATGTTGATGATATAATTTGCATCCATTCAGCTAACGGCATACAAATTATTCCATTTTTAGATTTTCTTAATTGTTTACACCCCAACATTACCTTCACTTTTGAAAAAGAATATGATAATAAAATCCCCTTCTTAGACATCCTTCTGCATAAAAATAAACATAAAATAAATTTCAGCATTTACAGAAAACCGACCACCACGGATAATCTCATTCCTTTTGAATCTCAACATCCTTTCTCTACACAAAATTGGAGGTTTAAATTCCTTATTGAGGAGGATGTTCACCATCCCTATGCTCCCCGTTCATTTCAATACTGAGTTCGACATCATTAAGCAAGTTGCAATAACGGTTACCATTTACATTTAATTAATAAATTCGCTTCAAAAATTCAGAACTCTTTAAACCCTACACTTCTCACTCCCATTAAATCAGATTTACAAGACCATATCTCTTACGTTTTACCCTCATATTTCCTACAGTATAAAGAATATTTTCAAACGTCACAAAATCCACATTTCTTTGCCTAACCAATACGTTCGGACCTTGTGTTCAATAAAGAAACGTAACCACTCCGGTATTTATCAACTTTTATGTAACTCATGTCCCGCTTTTTACGTCGGCCAAACCGGCAGATCTTTTGTACTCGTTTCAAGGAACACTATAATTTTATCAAGAACAACAGTGTTTAGTCACTCTTCTGCTTTCTCTGAACACATTCTTAATGCAGGGCATTTATTCAATCCTAATACCGATTTCAGAACCCTCCACACTTGCAATAAAAGCTATCTCCGTAATATCCTCGAAATCCTCGAAATAACTAAGAATAAAGGAGACCCTGGCTTATTCAACGAGGTTATACAATTTAACAATGATTATTTAAGTACACCATATTTTCTGTCATTTTCTAGTTACTTCTACTAAGTAATAATATTTTCGTCACTAAATGTTTGCATGTGTTTTGACTATTTCTCTTCTGAGTTTACTTTGATCTATCGTTTTACTTGAATTTTCCTTTGTCAGAATTGTGTTGTGGTAACTATTTTTGACGTTATCTGTAATCACTTACTAGTTACTCTTTATATTACTACTTGATTCAAATATAGATTCGAATGCAAATATTTTAAAGTCGATTTGGCAGCCAAAGATCAAACACGATTTCAGTGAGTTTTTGGCAGGTTCGATACACTTGGTAAAAGCCAACTATTTCGCATATAGACGCGTAAGCTTCGAAAGGCAAAAATGTACCCTCGAAAGAAAAAATTATAACTACCGTGTTTTGGGACGTCCAAGGTCTGATTGTGGTTGATTTATTAAGGAAATGGTGTACTATTAATACTCTCCTCATTATTGTCAACTTCGCTCAGAGAGTATTAAACCCAGATTTCCATCAAGAAGACGAAAGCAATCTATTATGAGCATGATCCTTCTCCACGATAGCGGGCGCCCATCCTTTGTTCATTTGATTCAACAAACGCTTGTAGATTTGCATTGGGATCCGCTTTCCCATCCCCCATATAGTCCCGACTTTCCCCTTGCAATTTGAATTTGTTTGGACCTTTCAGTGGTACTACCAGTTTTTCTTTATTTGCGCGTTATTTGCAAATTAACATCTACATTTCACATTCGATCTCCTTCTCTTTTCTTAAGTTCCTTGCCCCATTAATAGTTTTCTCCTTTTCCACGTATCTTCCAATCCCCCCACTCCGTCTCCATTCTCGCTTAGTATGTCTTCCACCCTCCTTTCATCTTTTTTTAACTCCCTACATTCCTTTAACAAGTGGGTCATGTTCTCTGATCCTTCTCCGCATAACCTGCAACATCTTTCCTCCTCTTTTCTCCTCGTTCCCACATCTAAATCTTGCAATCATCCTTTTTCTCCCCTTTCCCCTTCTTTGGCAGTTTTCATTGTACTTTTATTTTACTCTGCCCTTCTTGTGTCTACCCTTATCCTTCCTCTCTCTTCTTCTTTATGTACTATTCTCCCCTGTTGTCTTGTCCGTGTTTCACCTTCCCTTCTTTTATCTTTTTCCAGCATTCCTGTAAGCCGGGGTCAATAAATACACAACGTGCAAACCGTTGTTCATTAACTATGGCATTTTAACTTTACCGTGTCTGTATATTGTAGAAGTATGTACATACATATTCACCAATAAAGCGAAATTCGCCACAAACGCGAGTTTTCACAAGTACGAAACAAGGAAAAACAAACTATTTCGAGTACCTTTTTGCAAATCTGATAAAAATAAAATGACTGCGGGTGTTTCAGGATTAACTATATTTAACAATTTGCCTAATCACATTAAAGAGGTTAACGGTCTCACACTGTTCAAAAAGAAACTTACTCTCCATCTGACGAATAATGCGTTCTATTCCATAGAGGAATTTTTAAAATGTTTACCTACTCTGTGATCATTTGTAAAAGATGTACCTAGTATCGTTATATACACAAACATTTCATTTTATATTGTATACATATATGTAGTATTCTTTTGTGACTTATCTTATCCATGTTTTGTAATGGCATACAAAGATGAAATATATTATTATTATTATTATTATTATTAAGGTCTTGCATCCTCTAACCTCTTCCTCATATTTTATAGTCCTTCCTCCCGTTTCTACTCTTATTTTTTCTGCTTGGGTTTCTTCTCTCGCTATAGGTATATTCCGGTGGGTCCTTGTCCAGTCCTAGGACCCATTTCCAGTATTTCCCTTGCAGTCCCTCAACCTCTTTGTGTTCCCTCCAGTCCCATAGTTCCACCCGGTAAAGCATCACACTTTTTACTAATGGGATGCAAATAATTGTGAAAAACTGGTTAAACACGCGACCAACAAACGACATCTTCCAGTTACTAAGAGGTGTAACAATGTGGGGAGAGGGGATGCCAGAAAATAGTATATAATGTTTTCTTAATTATTTGTTTAAATAAAATGTTATCGTGAGATTCTAGTTTAAATTTGAACCTTGCTTGTAAATAACACTTATGGGTGCAAATGGTCCATAACTATACCGGGTGTCAACGAATCTATTAGACAAGCCATAACTTCTAGAATAATAGGTGTATTAAAATGAGATTTGGTATAGGTGAATGGCATGTAAAGAGGAGAATTTTCGCATATTTTTCACCGTCTGGTCACTTCCAGTTTCGCCGGAAATGGCTCCGGTTTTGAATTTTTAAATGGAACACCCTGTATATTGCTACATTTTTGGATTTCTGAGACAATTCTGAATCAGAATATGAATTTTAAAAATTTTTTTACGCCACCTTCATTTTTTTGGAGTCATTTTTAATATTGCATCTAGGTGGCCATGATTGGACGCAAACTAATCTGAGGATCTCAGGTGATGTCAGAAAATTACAATCGCAAAATTTTAGTGACTAGTATGATAGATAGGAATAAGACAAGTTGGAAAAATCACATTTTCGTGTGTAACTATTATTTTTCAAATGGCGACCGTTTTTAGACAAGCACTTTCCGAAAAGAGGATTTTTTGACGAATCTAACGATACTAATTTATTTGCGATTGGATTAAAATTAAGAACATAAATAAGGAAAATACTGGATAATAATTTATTTACTTTTGTCAAGTGTGCTATGGATAGCCGTGATGCATAATATTTTGTACCTAGTTATTTTTATCAAGTCTTCTTTGGAGAACAAAACACTCACTTTATCACAGTAAAAGTTTCTTAAGGCACACTTGACAAAAGTAAATAAATTATTATCCAGTATTTTCCTTATTTATGTTCTTATTTTTAATCCAATCGCAAATAAATTAGTATCGTTAGATTCGTCAAAAAATCCTCTTTTCGGAAAGTGCTTGTCTAAAAACGGTCGCCATTTGAAAAATAATAGTTAGACACGAAAATGTAATTTTTCCAAGTTGTCTTATTCCTATCTATCATACTACCTAGTCACTAAAATTTTGCGATTGTAATTTTCTGACATCACCTGAGATCCTCAGATTAGTTTGCGTCCAATCATGGCCACCTAGATGCAATATTAAAAATGACTCTAAAAAAATGAAGTAGGCGTAAAAAAAATTTTTAAAATTCATATTCTGATTCAGAATTGTCTCAGAAATCCAAAAATGTAGCAATATACAGGGTGTTCCATGTAAAAATTCAAAACCGGGGCCATTTTCGGCGAAACCGGAAGTGACCAGACGGTGAAAAATATGCGAAAATTCTCCTCTTTACATGCCATTCACCTATACCAAATCTCATTTTAATACACCTATTATTCTAGAAGTTATGGCTTGTCTAATAGATTCGTTGACACCCGGTATAAGGAAAAATCGCTCAATTGTGTACCTATTAACTTTGATGGTTTTATTATTTCTTCTTTTTTTCGAAGATGTTGAAGATTAAGGTCTACAACTGAAACCATAGGGACAAGCGAAGAATTGATGCTTGTAGTAGAACAATATTATCTTTCAGGTATAATTGTCATCAAATAAACTTAAAAATTAAAAAAAGGTATACCTGCTTGTTTATTTTGGAAGTGGATGACCCATTATTTTCAAACATTAAACGGTTTCTGTAAGTTTGGCTTTTCCAAGAAGGTTGACCGTTGGTAACTGAATATAAGGTCAATACGTACCTACTACGCTTTAAATTTAAACAGAACCACACGAAAGTTTTATAGTAATGATAAAAATTGTGAAGAATAAGACCACTTGTTCAGTCGTTAAAGGTATTCCTTATAAAAAAAACACATTTTGCTTTTCAAGAATTAGCACAAATGTAAGTTTATAAGTTTTACTTACTCAAAAATTCCAATTCTAAGCAACAAAATTTTCTTGTTAAATGGCTTTCGCATATTAATTGGATTTCGTTAACATAATTTATTGCAACTTTCCTTTGCTGAAAAGATGTATAAAAGTATAAATTGCAGATAAACGGTTTGAATCTAATATAATGGAATATGAATAATATAATACCCTTATTCCCTACGAATACTAGAAAACAGCCAAACTGTGTAAGTATTTAAAAGTTTAGTTCCTAATCTTTGAAGGATTATATCGAAATATAGTCCATATATAAACGCAAATAATGAGTACCTATGTTTAATTTCAAGTACAGGAAAAATTTCGAATTTTCTGTACAAAACTGAATGCATTACACAATGTTCTACAAATTTCAAATTAACAAAGCTTTCCAACTGCACAATATTTGCAGAATACAAATAGAAATAAAATAGGTAAATTGCGTAAGTTTATACATAATTTTTGAACAATTATTTCGAAGTTTACGCCAACATAACCAAAAACGATGAAAAATAGGTAAAATGGAATACCATTGGACGGTATTTCCGTGTATTTGAAAAAATGTTTCCCAGGTTTTTGAAATTAATAATGAAAGGTTACAAAATTCTGTTAATTTATCTTACGTTGTTGATGTTTAAATGTGCTCTCCACTTAACAACATTAATTTTATCAGCGGTAACTCTCTTGATTTATTATAATGTAAAAACAAAATTAATTCATTCATAATTTATAAAAGGAAGACTTAAAGAAGGAAGTGATGCTTTCTGCCAATCATAATAATGTCGCGTATAAAATAAATTCGAAAAATTTGAAAAACTCGTCCACTTTCATATTAATCGATAATGAATCAAAATTGCTTTGTTTAACCGCCCTGATAACACTCCGATTAATTCCTTAATAATTTGATCGCTATAAACGACGACGGAGAGATTATTAAAAATAATAATTTGAATTCCCCTTTCATCTCAAGACATAAATCATTCGCAATTAATTAGGCATAACAAAAGCAATTTAGAATGTTCGATGTTAGTTATTTGCCGAAAATAATTGCGCTTTAATATCATATTGTAAGAACGTCACAAATGGTAACTTCCGAGAAAAGTGAATGGTAAGCGATTTCGTAGAATTTACGTATACTAATAATAATAAATTTTATAAATTACCAGAAGGGACCAAAACCATGGCATTATCGATGTCACCGTCACTGCTGTCATCTTCGGAACTGTTTAAATTTCCAATAGCGCTTTCGTTGTCACTATTATTTTTTAATTCGTTTTGTATTGCGGAAGCACATCGCGATGGTCCGGGTAAAGTGGGTGAATAGGAACTGCTCGTCTTTGGGGATGGTGTCTGAAATGTGGTGTAAGCGTAGGAGGATGAAGGGCCCGGTATATTTTCGCTAGAATCGCTTTCATGAGATATATGACTAGAAGGGGGTGACTGTATGTTGAGTGAGCGCTGGGCTTCGGCAAGAATATAGTCCATTGTTTCATTTTCCAAAATTTCCTTCGGAAAAATAGGTAAATCATCGTTCGTATTTTGTACTTCGTTAGTATGCAGGTGGCAGCTGGTTGAAGAAAACTCACTGTCTTTATCGTCACATTTATCATACATAGTAACATTTTTATCACTAGAAACACTAGAAACTACACGCGAAACTGTTGTTACCGTGGAACAATCATCACTTAAACTAACGTTATTAAGTTCGATTTTTGTTTTATATTTAAGTGAAACTTGAGTCACCGTCTGCGATTTTTCGTGCAAAAAATTAACTTTCTTACACTGACTCACTGAAGATTTTGTATTACAAGAGCGCGCTGATTCATTACAATCTTCGTTTTTTACCGACGGCTGTTCCGATTTTCTAACGGTACCACTAAGTAAATGTTTTAAAAGTTCGGACGACTTTAGGCGGGATAATAATGCGTCTTCCTCGATTTTATCATTGTAGCTAATTTTTTGTGTCTCATCTTCATCGGGGGCAGTTTCACTACTGGCGGTCAATTCAGTTTTCGAGGTGATCATACCTATTGCTGATTCATTTACTGAAATTATTCAAAGCCTTTTCCGCGAAGACATCAACGACTTTGTATGAATAACTCGACGATACACAATGCATCCGTTTCACTTTTTCAGAGCAAACGAGCGGGTAAAACCCAGTCAACATATTTTCCCACCTTTCGCAATCTCACAATTTACTCACTTCCACACACCGTTAAAATGCTTCCCGGAACGGAAGTAAACATGTCCGAAATGGCGATGATTCATAAATACGTTAAATGTTTCGAGAGTATAAAAATGCAATTTCGTTGCCAACGCGCGTGTATACGCAACTGATATAAGCCGAAGCGATACTTCCGAAACATGAATGAATATAGAAAAAGGATCTTAATTGGTTTATGTCGGGTACAAAAAATGGTAACTCCTTTATATTAAAAAAAATCGTTAGACTAAAAACACGATTGGACGAAAACGCGAAAGGCGTTGATGAATAAATAAATTTATTGCCGCAAAAAACTTTTTGTTAATTTTTTAAACAAGGTTACCAAAATAAAATTAAAACAGGATTCGTGGCCTTATGGTTTTGTTATGATTATTATATAACCTCGCGAAAGCACACCTTTCATTCGCCAATCTCTTCCTCATCTATGATGTATAAGGGTTGAAGCCTCGCTTTAACGCAATTAAAATCGAGAGATTTATGAGCGAAGAACGTAATTAGCACAGTCGTTAAAACAGTAACCAATAATAAAGCTTCATTTCGTTATGTAATACTACATCAGAGAGCGACAGAGACTCAGGTGTGGTCTTCTGGCCACACACTTTAATTTCCGTATTGGTATTACCCTATTTTGTCTTGACAATCTACTGTCCCCCTTTCACAAATTGTAGTCTTACAGTTTTCACATTCTTTACATTACTATAAGTAACGGTGTGGATATTTCTCCAATTATGCGATCCATCACCACAACTGAACAATTTCCTGAAATTCGTTATGCAACCGTCCGGGTCAATTCGTTAACCTTATAAACGGGGGGGAAAGGTTAGAGCTTTTCCTTTGAAATACTAAAATATACAAATTGTGAGAGAATTTTCGTCAAATGATTTGGTAACATCATCGCGCATATTTCAACCTTATATCATCAGTTGTAACCTCGACTTCGTTAATCCTTCATTTGAACTGTAAGACTGACCACACATTAAATAATAGGACAGGAATGTGCTTTGTAAGAATCTATGATTACAATATGCTTAACCGTGTTTACAATAATTGGAATTATGAATATCTTCTCATCGGCCGGAGGTGATACAGTTCCACCCTTTGTATACATTTAAACAGTACTTTACCGTAAACAATTCAAAATGGTGTTACGTAATAGTTATTTAAGAATTGAGGGTGGTAAATGCGTTATACAGATCGAGGGTAATAAGTTACCAGAAATCTGTTATACTTAACACCCGTGATGCCTACAACGATTTTTTCCCGATCGGGACCCTAGTAGAATTGGAAAAATTCTTGAAAACAGTCAACATATTTTTAGTTACCAAGTTGTGAACGAATTTCATAAATATCAACAATCGTTTGTTATTTTCAAAGCCTGTCAATTTCTAAGGTTGTGTCTTTTTTCTTCATTTCAAATAATGCATGAAGAAGAATTACATAGCAAAGGCAGCGAGATCGATGAATTCTTTACTATTGCCATTGGATGTAATTCTGTTATTTCTGAAACATCTAAAAAAAGGTACGAAGCAACTTATGACTCCTTAAGAATATGCTGAAAAGCATGTGTAAGTGTACAAGAGGTTTCTAGTGGCATATTTCGCGAAGTACGCGGCTACAATTTCCTAATAGTCTTTGGGCTGAATATTCGTTGCTTAAATGTACGTTAAACATTAATGACAAGACAACATAGATATCTCTATAAGGACAGTAAACTTACGATAATTCTAAAGTCTAAGTTAACGACATGAATAAACTTTTAACAGAAGCACAGATGCAACCACATGCTACAATCGAACAAATTCATCGTGTTCAAATACAATCAACAAAGACTTAGAACAAAAAAGATACTGCTCGGCAGCATTCTTAGGCGTGTCTCAAACATTCGACAAGCTGTGGCATGATGAACTGCAACACAAAATTAAAAACAAATTACCACCCGATATTTATCTCCTACTCCAATCGTATCTCACGAACAGACATTTTCAAGTAAAATATGGTGATACCGTCACATCACTTTGTCAAATAAAATCTGGAGTTCCCCAGGGCACTGTCGTGGGACCCATACTCTATAATGCTGTGTATACGTCAGATCTGCCAACTACTAATCAAACTACGTTAGCAACATTCGCTGCAACGATACAGTTATGCTTGCATTCCATCAAAACCCAACTATAGCATCACAACTCCTCCAGGAACACTTAAATCAGTTGCAGACCTCGCTCAAGGTATGGCAAATAAAAATAAATAGCACAAAATCAGTCCACGTAACATTCACAATGAGAAGGGAAGCTTGCCCACCAGTGCAATTAAATGGTCAACAAATATCAAAATCTGTTGCAGCTAAATATCTCGGTCTCCACTTAGCTCGAAGACTAAGATGGAACTGAGGTTACAACTACGCAAAATGTACTGGCTGCTAGGAAGGCAGTCACAGTTGTCAATAGAAAATAAGATTCTTATACATAAAACCATCATTAAACCAGTATGGACTTACGGTGTTCAATTGTGGGGAACAGCCTGCAATTCAAGCATCAACATCCTCAAGAGATTCCAGTCAAAAGTGTTAAGAACCTTGATTAATGCTCCCTGGTACGTGCCCAATGCTACTATCATCAGTGATCTCGGGTACACACAGTTAGTGAAAACCATACGCAAATTTAGTGTGAGATATCGCTATAGAATGAGTGCTCAGGCTCACCCAAACAGACTAGCAGAATGTTTATTCGACGAAGATGATAACATTGATAACCCACGACGACTCGAAAGGTTCTAACCCTCAGATTTATCACACCGATTTGAATTATGTAACTCACGCTCGTTTACCACATGAGGCTAATTGTTGTAGATATGTATTATATGTTTTATACATAAGTTAAAATAGCATCAATACTTTTGTTTTAAAGAAGGAATCAATGAACTACATACTAAATTTGTAATTCGTTAAAAAATTTACTAAATGCTTGTAGACAGATTGTAATAGCTATTTATACAACTAGAGGTAAAAGCGATACTTTTTATCACCAGACGTGAAAATTGTACATCGAGGCGAAGCCGAGATGAACAACACGTCGTGTGATAAAAAGGCGCTTTTATCTCGTGTTTTTCGCATTTTGTTGTAAAATGAATGAATGAACAAAATTTTTCCCGTATAAATTGCTGATGAGTCTAGACATTTAGAAGGTACGTTGGCTATGGTAATTTATTTCAATAGCAATCTAGACGTCCAGAATATCCGTTGCTATTGCAATTTATTTCTATAGCAACGAAAGTAAAAGCAATTTATCACTTGTTACAAAAAGTAAAACCAATTTATCACTTGTTACAAAAAGATTGACTTTTCAAAACTACAATGACATTCAAAAAGAAGCAACCCTTCTGTTGATAGAGGTAATACAAAAAAACACTTTTCATAATTAATTTTAGGTTGCAACAGTGATGGGTATAGCTGGGGTATGCAAAAGGGAAGAAATAAAGGTTCTATGATTGTTGAACGTATACCAAACACTAAAGCAAAAATGCAACAAAGCTTCACGATTATCAATCAAGAAAATCAAAAAATTCACTTCGCGCAGATATGTAGAAAATATGACCGCCTTCGACCTGAACATATAAGCTCGCGCCGTTATTTTTTGAGGTATCAAAATGAAAGATACATTAATCAAATCGTGGGAGGTACTCCCTGTAAGATGCTGCTTTCCTGGAAAAGGTAACACTTTTAGAAGAATATCCGCCAGTCTTTTGGAAAATAAGGGGGTTAATGTGTTGGCCTAAAAAAGACATTTAGTTTAGTGACTGAAAAGTTGCATAGAAGAACAGATTGAAGATAAGGTGCAATTTTGCATAATGGAAATGGAAATGTTGATATCCAGTTCAGGGAACAGTCCACTGCTGGTCCAGCTTCTATTACGAATATTTCAGAATCTATGTATCCACGATTTCCTTGAACATTTCTAATGAAGGTTCTTTAATGGTTAATGACACCAAAATGATTAATGATGCAACCAGATCAGTTGAAGTTCAACTTGGAGCTTCCACAATGGCAGTTATTTTTAATAATTATGCTCCTCGCCGTTCTATTAATTTTAATGTGCATTGAAGAAATTCTGTAACTAGTGAATTTCACAGCCAATGAGCGGTAAGTATATAACTGACTGAGTTGATTGTATTCATGGTAATTGGTAAGTAGCAAAAAAAGACTGTTGGTGCACAAATTGATTAAGTTAACACACTTGTCGAGGGAACAAGAAGGTCGTAGCATAACATAAGTATAGGTATGTTAAGAATAAACCTATGTACTGTATACGAGACATTCAAAAGGAAAGGTGTTGTATTATAATAATGTTATTGGAGGAAATTCGTACAAATTCATGCATATAAATTAGATTTTAAAAATTTTGAAGAATTAGTGAGGCAGCTTAAATTGATTAGCACAAATTTGGAAGATTTTATCGTTTGTTAACTATATTACCGAAAACATCTAACAAAATAGTAACTGCATTGAAAATTCAAGATCCTTAACTTTTAACTGTGGAGTTTGTGAAACTAATACAACAGATTATCTGTGCTAAAACTGTCAGATTATAACGTAAAAAGAGGCCCAAGTTGTGATGGGCGTAAGATGCGTCAACTAGATACACGGTGTCCCAACTAAAATTTCTACCACCGTAAATCTTGCCGTTTTGACAAAAATCCAAACCAATCTTTAAGCAAAAATCGTTTTGCAACTCTGTTGGCAACCCCACTAAATTTTTGAATAGGACGATGGGTTGAATGAGCCTTAAGCTGGAAGAGCTTTCATTACGTACATTAATAAAAGCACAAAAGCACCCATTTCTATACAATAATAAAATTTGAATTCAAGTGCACACGGAGTTATTGGCCAGCATTCGGCGATAATTCTTTGTTCCAGTTCCTGCGTATTTTCGGGTTAAGTGGCGTAAACGGTTGATGCCAGATAACCGCAGAGGAAAAAATCCAGGGGTTTGAAATCTGTAGATCTCGCTCATTCAATCGGTGATCAAACCATCGTCCTGGAAAACGCACAATAACAAAATCTATTCTGAACAGCATAATGAGGGGGGTGTATCATCTTGCTGAAAAGTTGTCTGATATGAAAGGTTATCGAGAAACATTTCCGTTATGAGATGGTCAATGATATTTTCTAATAATTCCAAATAATTTGCTCCGTTCGCCATCAATGAACAATTAAACACCCCATACGTTGAGTTATTAAGGGCGTTGAGTTTCCCTAAACCAAAATTATGAGTGTTCACTCCACCATTCAACATAAAGGTGCACTCGTCCCAAAAACAGATATTGTAAAGTTTTTGGTTGAAAAGTTCGCAAAAACTGTAGGCGTCGGTCGATCTGGATCATACTTTTATATGGATGAAATTGATTTGTTCTTAAAATTCTATATGAAGACTAGAACGTCAAACACCAGAAGCAAGGCCGGCTCAGGCGGATGCGAGGGATGCACAGCCACGGGTCGCCAAAGGCCGAAGGCGCAAAATTTGCGGCTATTTTATGAGAAAAATCCCACTACCCTTCACATTTTTCTTGTTAGAGATAAATCGCAATCTTATTGTACATATTTGTCGGCACGTGATACCTTTACTTTTCTTAGTGACTGTTATTTTATTTAAAATCAAATAATTTTTGTGTGTATCATTTTCGACAATTTTCATTTAACATTAAATAAACCGTGTGTACAAACGAAATGTAGTCTGTAGTATTTTTAAATTCATATTTCCTCAATTTAAATTTAAAGGTTTTTTGTTCATAAAGTTTAAGTTGCATATTTGGAAGATTTTTATTGCATATTGCATACGTATTTTGAGATTTTTTAATGCTATCCGAACCCTAAAATCCAGGGGCGTACGCAGGATTTTCGTTCGGGGGGGGGGGGTTAAAAACAACATAAAAAGAAACATTTTTTAAAAATAATAATCGAAATAACAAAGTTAAGACGTCTAGATGAACGCGCAAGACGATTGATTATTTCTTCGGGATGACAGCTGTAATATCAAAATTAACATTATTATTCTTATTTTTTGTGTTTAGAAACAGTGATTGAGCCTTTGAATGAACATTTCGGGGGGGGGGGGGGGGGTAACCCAAGAACACCCCCCCCCCCCCCTTCGGTACGCGCCTGCTAAAATCATTATATTCGTGAGAAGGTTGAGTATGGTGATATGCAATATCCAATAAGTTAGCGAACAATTCACTAAACGTTGTGCTGTAACAGATCCAGCAGCTTTCAATTTAAATGTTTCCCGCTAAAAGTTTGCCTGATCGGGAAACATTACAGAAACGACGGTTACACCACTGAGACTGGGCATGAAAGAAAAGAAAAATTATAGAAATAGGAAGGCGAGCAAGTAGGTACGGGGAAGATTTTTGGTTATCGCGTAAAGAAATGCAGACGTGTGTGTATGGGAGTGAAATGTATTTAATATTTTCTATTTTAGTGTTCAGCAACTTGATTAATGACTGAAATTTCTTTATTAAAGTTTAAGGTTTACTAGAGACCTAGATGCAGCTAACTTATGTTTTGGGTGGTGATTTGGGTGGCAATTGTAATGTCGGTATGTGTGAGTTTTGTGTAAATTTTGAATTCAAACTTGTTTTCATAGTTCATTTTATTGAAATCTAGAAGTTGATTGATCTATCTTTTTCATTTTCTAGTGAAATGGTGATGTTGGCATGTAATGTGTTTATATTTTCCAAAAATTTGTCAATACATAGCTATAAAGGAATCAAAATAAACTTAAATGTCATGAACATAACGAAACCAAAATACAATGTTTCTTGAGGTGTTTAATTTAAAAATTTGTTCTTCTAAATCGCCAAAAAGCGCTAAAAAAGAGATTTAGCTTCCCATAGGTAAATCATCTTTTTGTAAATATTTGTTGTTAAAGGTAACGTAATTTTGATTTATACAGAGATCAAAGACCCAAAGTCCGATTTACCATAAGACTAGAAAGGCTATAGCCTAGGGCGGCAAATTTTAGGGGGTGGGAGTTGTTGGAGTTAAAAAAATTAAATAACTAAATGAAATATAGACAAATTAACATCATATGAAAAAATACAATATTTTAATTTGTGAGTACATACAAATATTAAATATTGTTTACCAGCATTAGAAACAAACAGCGTAAATTATTGTAGATAAGGGGTGGAAAAATATTTTCAGACTAGAGGCGACAAATTCGTAAATCTAACTGTGTTATTATTAATTAGGGAATTATTTAGAAGAGGAATGCATTCGTGTGGAGGTATATTGGAAAACACCAACACTAACAAGTTTGTTGTTATTTGAAAATTGTACAGATTTTATCAATTCTGAAGAATTTTTAACAGAATATCAATAAGACCGTATAATTTAGATGCTTGAGGGTTTTTCAATGATCCAAGATCTGTTTAACTTCCTTTTGAGATTTAGTGGTGGCATCTTTATGTAAAACTTGTTTTCTTTACAAAAAAATTATCCGTTTTTTGTACATAGATAAGCGGTTTTTGAAAGAATAATTAAAGTGGAACTCTACTAACAATAAGTAGATATATTTAGCAATTTTGAATTTAGCGTATTGATAAGCGCCTCTTTCACATTTTCTAATTTTAGTTAGTAAATTTTATAAATTTTCTTTATCGCTGATCTGAACATCTGTGAGTTTTATTATTATTAATCTTGGATAAGAATTAACGTTGCTTGGTCTATCACTCTGATTATGATTCAATTTACTTTTTACTTCTACTAAACTAGAAAGTTTATGTTTTTGATTGATATATGTACTTTTTTAATTTTATTTGACTAACTAATTCCCTAACGTCATTGTCAAAAATGTCAAATCCTAAATTATGTAATTTCCTCAGAAGTTCTGTACGTAGTAGGTACCTTTAAGGTTTAAATGAATTCGAAAATTGTCTCTAATGGTAAACCACTTTGATTCTTCTTTTAACCATCTCCACTCAGCATTTCGGATTATTTTCTCTGTTAGAGAATTCTTGATTTTAGTAGTTAGGTTTTTGTATTAAGAAGTTACATCATTTTTCATACATTCTTGATTGAACCAAACATTCTGAAAGGAAACTGTTAAAATCTATTATTATCAAGAATTCTAACTTATACACCGCGAAACCTTAATTTGTCTGGGTAAATTTCACGCGACAGGAATTTCTGATTGCGGTGTAACTTTACTGCAATCGTTGAGTGAAAGATTTTATTCAATGCTGCAATTTAATTAATGAAGAAAACATAGATTGACCATTTAACATTAAAATATTTCTTCAGTCTTTCTTCAATGTTCGCTAAAAGATTCGTCTTTCTAGGATAATTTCCCGGGGAGTAATTCAAAAATCAAACAAGAAAGTTGATATTCTATTATAATGTCAAGTGTTCTTATATTGTACCTATGTTTTATAAAGTAGTCATAGAAAAAGTAATTGCTCATCAAACTCACGTAACTCCGCTATACAACTCGCAAAATAGTTCATAAAATGAGAAGTGACGATGGAAAAGATTCTTAACAAAAAATTACAGAGGAAGAATGTTGTACGGCCTCATTCGTGTCATAATAATCGTTAATAGAATATAGGCATTTGATTGAAATTCTTATGAGACTGCCTTACAACGTATCATCGTTGCTATCGCTTAGCAACGTCCGAGGTGGTATAAATCGTATCATTGAAGCAAGAAATATTTTAAAACAAAACACTGAATTAGTTTACATTGAATTAAGAAAATTTTTCAAAAGTTTTGCCACGTTTGGTCGTTCCTGATAAAACTAATGGAAGATTTTGGTGTCCTCCGATTATTACAAATCGCATAATATTCTCGTTATATTAATAGTAGGGACGCAGAATTCAAAACAGCTTTAAAAATACAAAGTTCGTGCACCCTAAAAGTGTAAAAGCAAACACCGTGCCCAAGTGTTTCTTTGATCATTATAGAACATTGCTAGACCGGTGTTCACTTCCTCTGGGTGGTCTATTTCTCTGGAGAGACCTGACATTGAAAGGTGTAAAAATATACGATGTTGCGTAAAAACCCCCAGACTCGGTCGTCACAAAAAAATAATTTTCTACATTACTTGGTTTTAAGAGTTAAAATAACCTATCAGGGGTTAAAATCTGACACAGCAAAGGTAAATATTGCGATATTTCATTAAAATTACGTCTGTCACCATATACAGAGTGGGCCATTGAAAAAGTAACACGCCTGTTTTGGGACACTTAGACAAGTTTCTTAAAAAAACGCTAGGACAGGTGATTTTTTATTTTTGGGAGACAACTTTTGATGTCAAATTTGACTTTGTCAGGTCAACCCCCTAGCCCCAGCAACCCCTAACTCAAGAATTTAAATAGGGAAAGGGAGTCGAGCGACACCTCATTTGAAGCGTCTTTTAATTCTCTATTCGACAGTACAAATGAAAATTAGTTTTATTCAATTTTTTTTCACCCCCATGAAAAGCACCCTCTAGATTAACCAAGGTGGGGGTGTTGTATAGGAAAAATCCTGAAACACGCCACCTTTGACCTTTTGAACGGCAAATTTTGATGTCAAATTTGACCTTATCAGATCAACCCCTAACCCCACCAATCCCTAAATCAAGAATTTAAATATGGGTCAAGGCTCATAATAGCATAAAAGGTAATGAGACAGTACCTAGATGAACTGGCTAGAAGAAGTATCCTCGAAGGTAGAGATTACGATTCGTTTCTGACTGCAAGGGATGCTATTGCATGGACTAAGTCCAGACTCCGAAATGAATGGAGAGAATACTGGTATGAATCATATCCTAAACAAGAGACACAATATGCTAAACTATTCCCTATACTTCCGGATAAACCTTGGTATCAGGATGTAGCGATTTCTCGTTTTTACCAAGTTAACATGTCAAGACTCTTATTTGGACACGGATGCTACCCCAAACATCTACATAAACTGGGTATTATAGACACTCGTAAGTGTGAATGTGGCTACGAAGAGTCAGACCTGAACCACATATTTTTTGGTTGTTCAAACTACCTCACGCAAATTACAGATTTTGAGAGTAAAATTGATAAACTCAAAATTGATAGACCATTTTCTATACAATATTTACTCGCAACAAGGAATATGAACATATACGATGAAATAATAGATTTCATTAAACAAACAAACCAAAAAATTTGATCAATTAAAATTAAATGTAATCCTATGTTTTATCCAATTGTTGACCTCCTTTAAACCGCTGGTTCTGTAATGTTTTGTGAGAAAGAAGTCCCTAGGACGAACCCCCTAGAGTGAAAGACTGTATAACCTCGTCTATTCCCTAAAAATCGTGTAGGTAATAAAAATATTATATTGTATGTATAAACAACTCTCTGGCTGTATGGATTTTGCCCCAAAACAAAAACAAAAACAAAAAAAGAATTTAAATAGGGGAAGGTTGTCGAGCGGCCCCTCATTTGAAGCGTTATGACCGAAATTAGTTTTATTCAATTTTTTTCCACCCCCATGATAAGCACCCTCTAGATTAACTGAGGTGAGGGTTTTGTTTAGGAAAAATCCTGAAATGTGCCGTTCAAAGGGCAAAGGTGGCGTGTTTCAGGATTTTTCCTAAACAGTACCTCCACCTTAGTTAACCTGGAGGGTGCTTTTCATGAGGGTGAAAAAAAAATTGAATAAAACTAATTTTCATTTGTACTGTCGAATAGAGAATTAAAAGACGCTTCAAATGAGGTGTCGCTCGACTCCCTTTCCCTATTTAAATTCTTGAGTTAGGGGTTGCTGGGGCTAGGGGGTTGACCTGACAAAGTCAAATTTGACATCAAAATGTGCCGTTCAAAAAGTCTAAGGTGGCGTGTTTCAGGATTTTTGCTAAACAACACCCCCACCTTAGTTAATCTAGAGGGTGCTTTTCATGGGGGTGAAAAAAAATTGAATAAAACTAATTTTCATTCATACTGTCGAATAGAAAATTAAAAGACGTTTCAAATCAGGGGTCGCTCGACTCCCTTTCCCTATTTAAATTCTTAAGTTAGGTGTTGCTGGGGCTAGGGGGTTGACCTGACAAAGTCAAATTTGACATCAAAAATTGTCTCCCAAAAATAGAAAATCGACGTGTCCAAGCGTTTTTTTAAGAATCTTATCTAAGTGTCCCAAAACAGGCGTGTTACCTTTTCAATGACCCACCCTGTATATGGTGACAGACGTAATTTTAATGATATATCGCAATACTTACCTTTGCTGTGTCAGATTTTAACCCCTGATAGGTTATTTTAACTCTTAAAACCAAGTAATGTATAAAATTATTTTTTTGTGACGACCGACTCTGGGGGTTTTTACGCAACATCGTATATTTTTACACCTTTCAATGTCAGGTCTCTCCAGAGAAATAGACCACCCAGAGGAAGTGAACACCGGTCTAGCAATGTTCTATAATGATCAAAGAAACATTTGGGCACGGTGTTTGCTTTTACACTTTTAGGGTGCACGAAAAAACTTTTTTTTTCGATTTGCGTCTGTACTATAATAGCTATATCAGTTCTAATAAATTATATTACAATAAATCATAATATCTGGCTATAGATAACTAATATATTATGTGTAATTAACGTGTTATGGGATTTCTATGATATTATGACCCATATAATTGTGTAGAAGTATTTGCAATTATAGAGAGATAATAAACGATGATACGATAAAATAAATAATCTGTGGTACATCTTGGTCCAGATATAATATTATACCAGAGCATTCACAAGAACAATTCAAAGCTCGATGATCATTAATACATCCTTATCCTTGCTTGATTCTTTAGCAAAACAGGATAATTACTATTCAGCATGGTCATGTTACAATTTTGCTAAATTACTCTATATTAAAAATTAAGTGTTAACAGAGATCACTTACCAGAAACTTTTTTCTTTTCCCTTTAACGTAGAGAACGACGCCTTGCTTCTTCCACATTTAGGGCAGTACTTTTCACCAAACTTCGTGATCACAAGCCGTGTGTGTTGATGCCATTCCTAAAAACCGAATCAACGTTATATCTCTTAGATTGTTAAATGGGATTTAAAATAATTACTAGATACTGATATTATTTGAGGAAAAACGATTATTATTATTTTCTAGAAGGAAAAGAAAACGAAACTTGTAACATCATCAAAATATGCAGAAGCGTTAGTTGCCGAAAAACTGTTCCAAATAGGTGTTACAAGAGAAGATAAGAATAATACTATGGTATCTTCAGTGAAAAATCGGAAACTTGGAAAGTCAACACTTTTTAGCCACCTTCTATTGCCAAATAAACTGTTTTGTGGTACAGGTGAGTACTGTCTATTTTGATCTAGGAAAATATTCAAGCTGAATAAATATCATAGAAAAATACCTTTATAAATAGTCTGTATAATTCAATGTTAACCAACTTTCAACAAACTTATTAAAAATAATAAATATCTGAGAACGCAGTGCATACCCATAATAAACTCCATAAATTCCAAACTTCGGTGGCCATTTTGACCAACTTACCAACGTGATACATATCAAAAATCTAAGACCACTTTACTTGATAATTTTTCATTGAGAATCCGAATCAGTCAAAATTTCGCTGAAAATAGTTCGCTTAGCTTTTTTTTTCACGATTATACTCCATCCCCTAAATGATTGATGAGATAAGTTCCAATAAAAGCAGTCAACCAGGTCAACATACAGCCGCTGTAAACGCACTCATTAGGTGTTAGTTTTTAAGTGTAATTCAGGTATTTCGCGTATGATTATTACAGGCGTAGCTCTAGATAATTTTCGGAGGGGGTTCAGCTGTTCAGCATGAGAGTTCGTCAGGTCGAGTCAACTATCCTCAATTCCAGTAATGAAAAAAATTACGGCTGACCATATGATATACGATTTAGTGCAGAATGAAAACTTATTTCGGAGGGGGTTCAAACCCCCTAACCCCATTGCCTACTAGATACTAATATAGAAACTGAAAATTGAAAAATACAGCAAATTAATCAGAAAATGTGAAATTACAAGAAATCTACCGGAGATAGATGTCGACAAACTCATATCGTTGGAAAGATAATGAAATTTTACATTGATAATTGAAGTTATCGCCATCTAAGAATATCATCAAATTTTACATTTCATGCAATAAAGAAAAGTTGGCCGTGCCATTTGAAAAAATCACGAAATTAACGTTAATCCGGATAATTCCAACAGGAAAATTGCCGAAGAATGTGTACCTATCGCCGATTCCAATCATTGCATACAGCATATACAAATGCATCTGTAGCACACAGATTGATCAATTTTGCTCTTTAAAACGGAATTACGCTACAATCAAAGATATTGCTGCATTAATGGTTTTTCCGCATTTTGGTTATGAATTTAATTAGAAAACATAAATTTAAGAAGGATATCAGAAATGTAATCATTGTAATCACGTTAAGGGAATGTTTCAATAGATCAGACAAGAAATATGTTTAATTACCGTATTATTTTTCATATACCAGAGGTCCGTCACAAATATTTTCCAAATTAAATTTGCAAACGATCATAACTTAAGATAGTTTACAAGGCAACTCCAAAGACCCAGTAAATATTAACGATAAGTTGGGAATATATAAAATCAACTTTAAAGACTGTAACCGAGTATATTGGGCAAACCAAAAGGTCGCTAAAAATTCGTTTTAAAAAGCACTTTTGGCTCACCTCAGATGCAATTGTTGGGATAAATTTGCCGTTGCCCTACATATGTTTGAGAATAATCTCAATTAGTGAAGGAAGTAAATAATAAGAATGAACTCAACTCGACTTTCTAATCAATGTAATCAGTAATGTAAATCAGTGTAAATAAGTGTAAGTAGTATAAATAACTCACTTTTCTAATTTAGTTTTAATTTTTCGCTGATCACAGCTTCGCTATTGAAACGCGCTTGATTTGGTAAACTCCTATTGTGATTTTTGATGTTTTCAGTGTTAAGTAATTCAACGACCACAAGAGTTCCAGCTTTTCCACTTATTATATTCGCTTAGTGTTCCACTGATTTTCAAGTCTTTTATTAGTTTATGTTTAACATTTGCGTTAATTTTCCCTACAGTGACGGATTGTTGAAATTCACCAAATAGACAACTGCCTTGACTTGATCCCGTGAGATCTACATTTATTTCGTGGGTTAATCTGTTACTATGTCCCCACACGAAATTGTTTTCCATAAATTATTGTAATGTGACATTAGGCTAAAGAGACAAAGTGAGTTGCAGGAGCAGACAAATGGGTGAGGTGTTCTCTTCTCGTAGAAGATTCTCTAAGTCAATTCTAATTTGTCGATAGTCCTTAGATTTTTATTTGTTTCCATGAATTTGATGAATGTTGTAGATGAGAAGCAATTATAAAGAGTACCTAATATCAATATTTATAGGAAAACCTCATTAAAAGTAATGCCTTTCAGTCAGCGTTACCAATATGACCTTCAGTGGCAAAAGATTGACTAATTTATTGCAATTAGAAGATGATAAGTACTACTTGCACTACTTCTTCTGCTGCTTAAAAAACAGCATTGCTATATAAACTTTATCTTAGTCATCTCTTGGGATTTATTTTGGTGTCCAATGAAACCTTAGAAAGTATTATTGACGCTGTAGATAGCAACTGGGTTCTATTCACCCTCTTCTTTGGGGGCCCCCATAAAATGAGTACTTGGGTGTTATTTTTGGGTCCTATTTAGAAATTTTCCAGATATTTCGGGCCAGAAATTAAGTGGCTCTAATACACACAGACCCATACATATAATACCATCAATAATGCTCTAAAAACTGCACTATTAGATAGCGGTGAACTGGAAATGTCAAAAGTCGAAAACCATACGTCATCTTAAATTGCCCATTACATTACATTTTCAAGATCTGACCTTATGCCTTTAATGAATTTGCTTGGACACGAAATATTGTGTTAAGTTTCGCCGTACATCTAATAAGGCTTGGCCTTTAGTTATTGTATTTTGTTATATGACCTACCATATGAGATTTTGACTAATTTAATTCGTACGCGAGATTTGGCACATGTAAAGAATAGGTATTTGTTCCTTTTATTGTAGAGATTATGTAATGTCTTTCATATTTCGTAATTTACCGAATGACATAAAATGAACATTGTAAAGCCATTGACTGAAAAGTACAAAGCCCATCTGACATACTACTTTATAGAAAACAAAACAGTGCCGTTTTAGCTTTTTAAACTGAAAAACGCCCGGACACTTCAATTACATTTTTAAGGGGACAACTTTTCCGCATAATTTAATTCCCATCACGTCAACCCTTAAAGAGGATAAAGTTTAAAAGACATTGTATTTAATAAGCACGTTATTTGAAAGTACACCAAATTCTCTTTCCAAGGAGACAGGTCACTTTTTAGAAAACCCCGCAAAAAGAAATGAGATCTATGAGTCCTCTTCTACCAATCCACTGACCAGAGAACCTGTTATCTAGGTACTGTCTCACGTGCAGTGAGTAATGTGGAGGGGCACCATCCTGTTAGAATATTAAACGATTTTAAATGTATTGTTCGCTATTTTCCAATAGGTAGGTATACCAGTTAAAAATGAATCGACAATATTTTTCAACAAATGGAAATACATTTCAGCAGTCAAATTTTCAGAGAGAAACATGGATCCAACAATACGGTTACCATAAATACCTGCCCATACCGTTCAATTTTTTGGGATACAGAGTGTGTATATCGCGAAACATTCTTGGATTAAATAAAATTGCCGTCGTATTCGCACATTTGTTATTTTTGAAAAAGGGAATGAAACAATTTCAACCCTTTCTGCAATCGAAAAACCATTTTTTTGATAATGCAAAATAATGATAATACAAGTAGTTGTTGTGGAATGCACGATAATGGCAATTAAAACTTTTGTTTTGCAATTTTTCGATACATTACTCCTGAAATTATCTATGACGAGAACACACACACATCTGCAAGCATGAAAATGTGTTTTCTCGTAAACCAATCACCATTTGAAAAATAAATGTACTATCATTGGAAAGAGAATTTGGCGTACTTTCAAATTATGTAGTGCCATTTAAAGTTATCAGAGCCCCCCCCCCCCTCCTTTAGGGGATGAAGTAATAGGAAGTAAATTATGCACAAAAATAGACTCCTAAAAATAAATTAATGTGTATTCCTGGGCCCGTAACCTATTTATTTATCGAAGAACATGGTAAAATAATCGAATGAAATTATGGGGGAGTTTTTATGTTATTAATTTAGTTAATTACATAATGATTTATGCCCTATATAGAATTAGTGATAACTTCAGTTCTGATCTTTCTGAATAGGTTCACTGGTGCTTGCTATTATGTACCTACTTTGAAGATACACGCACCCCTTCACTATTTTATAGAGATTGTTTGCTATAAACAAAATTCCATTAGCAGAAGGCTGAAAGGAACTTTCTAACCCACGTGCGCAACGTATGTAATTATTTAGCCTGAAAATTTGGAACAGACAGTGGTGGATTTCCGAATAGGCCGAATAGGCCGAGGCCTACGGCGGCAAATTTTGGACGGCGGCAAATTTTAGACGATGACATTTTTTTAACTCTTATGAGTTTACTATTATAAATTTTTACGTGTGTGTTATTTAAGTACAGGGTGGGCCAAATTGGACACTTTCTTATGGAAACATCCTTTATCTTAAGATGGAAAAAAATGGACCTAGGTGTCTTGAGCTCAATTTTAATGAGAAAATCACTGGGGTAAACATAATTCAGCTATCTCTAATCGTTTGGCCACTAAAGGGCGTTCCTCGAATTTAGTCGATTTCTTTAATCCTCCATAACTTTCTTATTATTTAAGATAATTGATTTTGGCAAAATGTTTCTGGGGGCACTTTTTTACGTAAAATCCATTGCAATGGACAATTTTTATACAGGATGTTTGGTTTTTGTGTACGACCCTAAACTACATTTTTTCATACGCACCCTACGCTATATATTTTGGTTCTTGAAAAGAGAGTAAAATTTCTTAAATTGTGATGTTATATTATGGTGAATATTATTTGCAATATTGCATTTACTATACATTGTTATTTGAAATAAAAAATATTTGGAGCCAATCAAAACTTCCAGATAACTAAGACATTGTCGTTTTAAATCATGCTGCCGTTTTTTGTTAACCATGGAAACATAAATGTCTGCAAGCAAAATATTTTAATGTATAAAAATAATATTTAACATACCTAAATATACCAAATGATACATCAAAATTTAGGAAATTTTACTCTCTTCGAAAACTCCAGAATATATAGGGTGGGCCGTATGAAAAAATGTAGTTTAGGGTCGTATACAAAAAACCAAACACCTTGTATAAAAATTGTTCATCGCAATGGATTCTACGTAAATAAGTGCTCTAAGAAATATTTGGCTAAAATCAATTACTTATATCTTTAATAACAAGAAAGTTATAGAATATAGAGGATTAAAAAAATCGACTGAATTCTGTTTACACCAGTGATTTTCTCATTATAATTGAGGTCAAGGCACCTAGGTCCATTTTTTTCTATCTCTTAAGATAAATGATATAAAGTACTACCCTAAAAGTGTCCAATTTGGCCCACTCGGTACAGTGTGTTTTAGGCGGCATACGAAGTTCGCCTACAGGCGGCAAAACCTTAAATCCGTCTCTGGGAACAGACGGTATAAGAACTGTTTACCCAACATTTGCATCGACTTTATTCAAACTAAAAAATGGTGTTCTTACTCATCCAATAACTGTACTTAAGTACACATCGAATTGGATTCCTAAGAATTTTGTGGTAAAACGAGTGAATGACATTTTGATGATTAACTTCATTTCCATAGACTGTACAGATTTAGTAGCGAGCGAAATAAATTCCAATGGCTATATAAAAAGGTGAGTAGTTTCAATGTAAAAGTAAGCCACCAAAGGTGGTAGAGATTTTCTTAGATAGGAACTGGATTTCAATTTCTATGAATCAAACGGACGGCGCGCCGCCGCCACGTTGAGACAATAACCGGCGATCGTAATACATTATTTATCAAACTCTGACATTTTATAAAGCATGTAATTAGGTTCCAGCAGAAAGCATTGCCGTTTTTGAAAGTAGTTCCTAGAAAATGAAGATCAGTCGGCGCGCCAGTTGACGCGGTTAGGAGTCTTATAGACGGCTGTATTCGGACAAGTACCAACTTAACACATGCAAAACACACACACAGGAAGTTTGCGGTTTTATCTATCACGAATATGTTACGTTATTTTTGGCGCCAGCCTTTAGGTGAGGTAATTCTAATTACCGCTTTAATTTCATTATCATTATGCGTGTTTTTTAAGTACGAAATTTGCGTCCAATTCACATTTAAGAATGAATACTCGGAAATGTTATGTCAGAGTTCTGTTACCTACTTAATTTATGGTTGCGAAAAACAAAAGTGAAATTACAAGAAGTATTAAATTGGATCTTATACTATTATGTTATTATCCTAATTTGGAGATCTTAATTTATGAATGAATCGTTCGTAGTATTAGATATAAATAGCAATAAGTAGGCTAAATGCGGTGGTCTACAGTTTCCAGTCTCGTTAATTATAATTATTTTTAATTGCAAATTTTATATAAAGGTTTTTTTGCGGTTTCTGTCGTATTCAGTTTATTTATAACTATTTTGTTTTGTTTACGGATCTTACGTCGTTTTATTTTATAACTTAATCAGAGTTGAACGCGTTTAAATATACAGATACCTATTACGCACGAATGGAGAATTTAGAAGGTACATTATATAGAGATATATCAAAAAATAAAGTATCACATTGAAAAGTAAGAAAAATTAGTAAATGAACGTCGCTGTATAAATTCAATTAGACAAGACCGCTGTTTAAAACATGAATTTAAGACACTTTTTTTAAAAAAATGACAGAAATTTTGTTATTTTTTTACTATAATTTTTTTATTTTAAATGTAACCCGACGCATTTCGGCACTATGTGTTATCATCAAGGATAACAGATTAAAATTAAACAAGAGTTGCTAAGATGGTTTAGAAAATATACAAATTAAATATTGGAGATTGGTGCTGGGGTTAGACAGGGAAACACCGGGTTACGTGGTGGAGGAGGAGGTAAAGATGACGAAGTTACGTATAGAAGCGGGAAGGAGAGCGATGGTTTTCGAAGAAAGGATGGAAAGAAGAGATGAAGGAGAGATCTTAAGATGTGTGTGGAACGAGGTGAAGAACGGTAAAATAAGGCAGGGGCAGGAGGAAAGAAGGAGATATTATGAAAGAGGGAGATATGCAAGAGAGGAGGTAAAGTGGAAGAGAGAGGCGGGGCGGGATATAACCTCGGAAATTGTAAGGTGAGATGAGGATGTACAAACTCAGGAAAGGAGTATGAAGATAAGAGAGGGAAGGTTCAATGAAAAATATAAGGTCTTAGTGACGGAAGATTTGCCAAGATACCTAAATGGAATGGGTAACATACAGAGCAAGAGGATAGTGGCTCGATTTAGAGTGGGCAATGAGGAGAACGATAACAAATATTGGCTGGAGGAGGAGAAGAGGCTGTGTAGACTGTGTGGAGAAGACAGAGAAAATATAGAGCATTTGGCGGAGGGTGGATGGAGAGGGCTGCTAGGGGAGGATGGAATGGGGAAAAAATGGATGGAAGAGGTTTTAGAGTGTAGAAGAAGAAAGGGAGGGTATTAATGTGTGTGTATATGGATATAGTTAGACAATAGGGATAGTGGGTTTATGTTGGGTGGCTGGGGCCTTGTATAGGTGAAAATAATCTGTTTAGTTTAGTTTGGTTTGTTTTGCTTAGAAGCGAATCCTTTGTTAAAATATTGTATAATAATAACAAATAAAATTGATTGATTGATTGATTGCTAAAGTGGTTTAGAGAAAACAGAGCTTCAGGTTAAGAATTTTTGTTATGGTGAAGAATGTGAAGTAATAGCGAATTAATTAGGTCAATTGCCTTTGTTTTTTAAAGCCAATGCCAGTTATGTAGAGAGGGAATAAATTATCTGTGGAGGAGCTATGTTGAATTGGTAAAAAAATCTTATTATTATTTGGAAACACTCACTTCAAAGAAATCCTCGGCCCATACTTCTAAACCTTCTTCATCAATCTACGGGTGGAACTGTTTTCAAACTAGCTTAGCCTCATCAAAAAATCACCGTCCTACATTCAGAATCTACTACTCCATCCTCCAGGAACAGCTTTTGCAATTATTTAATCTCAGAAATATCTCCTCCGATGTTGTCGATATAGAAACAGTCTAGATTATATTTTCGTAACTTGGCAATCTGGTAATTTGGAATTATTTTAGAAGGTTCAATACATTTTACGTTATACAGCTCATTTCCTTGCATGATTTCTCCTTGCATTCGTCCTAATGACAATTCTTGCATCATTTTTAATCGCCGAAATTTACCATAACAATGGAGTTAATAGTACAGTAATTTAGACACAATAATATACAAACATTGCAAAAAATCCTATGTTAGGTTTGCTTTTTTCATGGTGTTAGGTTCGGTCTCAGTAGTAAATACTCAATTTTGCAACATCGAAAAACTTCTGGAAACTGGGGGGGGGGGCACCAAAAACCGCGATTTTTCGGACTTTTTTCAGTTTTGACCACGTAGATCAAAAACTATGAGTTGTAGTGCAAATAATATGATTATCTTTTTTAAACTGGACTAAATTTTCTACCATTTGAGCCTAACTGGAAGTCTGTAGGTATAATAGTTTCCGAGATACAGCTCTTCAAAAATAGGCATTTTCCCTAAATCTGTTTTTAACGTATCATCCATGATTCGAGCCAGATATTGCCACAACGACGTGCCCTACGACCGTTGTCATGGAGGAAAAAATTGTAGGACATTTTATCACCTTTTATTTAAACATGGATGAATTCCTGTAGGCCTAACAGTTCTCGAGAAAAAGACGGAAAACCGGAAAACAGTGAAATCGCTACGACTCCACATAATTAATATGATTAGAAGACATTTTCTGATTATTCTTATTTAGCCTAGCGAACGAACGCTGAAAAAGGGCTAGTAGACAGACTTTTTGATCCTAAAGATTTTATTTCTGGGATGTGTTTGGTGATGATTATACGAAAAGTAGCGTAACAAAATGTGCGGATTTGTTTGGTTTTCCGTTTACATCTCTTGAACGGGCCATCGTAGTGGGAAATGGCAAATTATAAAAAAAATCTGATTAAATTTTCTACAAGTTTGCCTCTATGCATTTTTTCTCTATCTCTATCCGTTCAAGAGATATTCGCTGTCAAGAATTGACATTTTTTTTGAAAATCGCTTTTACACGACGTTTTTCGGCAAATATTGTGTCCTAGCTCCTAAAGTATTGGGTTTATAGCAAAAACTGCTGAAATAAAAGTTGTAGACCATAAAATTTTCTATAAAATACATATACCGTTTAATATTTTATCGCAAATAGATTAGATGTTATAGTTATTTAAAGAAAACCTTGAGTTCAAGATAGAATAGAGGGCACTAGAGAACAAGTAATTTTGTGGGAGGTTTGGAGCTAAATCTGATATGTTAGTATTAAATACAGATTACCTGCATCCTTAGCCAAACAATTTCAGTCTTATCCGCTACCATGTTTAATGGTCTCTAGTCTTTTCTAAATACATTTATGATGGGATTAATGTTTGACGAAAAGAACAAAAGTATTTTCTCGAGGCAGCTTTTATTTTATAATTGGCCATTTCCCACTACGATCGTCTATTCAAGAGATACAAAGGGAAAACAAATCCGCAAATTTTGTTACGCTACGGAGTTAGCTCATACGGTAGGGCCGGGGACTTTTCGTATAATTATCACCAAACACCTCCAAACACATCTTAGAAATCAAATCATTACGATCAAAAAGTCTGTCTACAAGCCCTTTTTGAGCGTTCGTTCGCTAGGCTAAATAAGAAAAATCAGAAAATGTCTTCTAATCATACTAATGCTATTACATACAGGGTGTTTCAGACCACCCGTACCGGCCAAATATCTCGCGAAATACAAAACGCATTGGAAAAAGAAAAAATACGTCTAAACAATTTTTTAAGACTCTATTGCTTGATAGTAATAGGATGTCCCCACTCCCATCCTCGGGAGGTGGAGAGGGGGGTAACTTCGTAATCTTAAATAGCACCCCCCAGTTTATTATGCAGATTTGAATTCTGCGTTAACAAATAGGAACTTTTTGTTTGAAACATTTTTTGAAGTTCGTGACAGATGGCACTATGATCTCCGAACGAAGTTTTTCCGATTACCTATGCTAATTTGATGTCAGTTTTGTTAAGTGACAATAAAAAATGGTAATGCTTTGCAAAAGTGAAGAGGGGGAGCTTTATTAACCCCTCCCCCTTCCCCACACCGCCACTTCACCCCTACAGCCCATAACCTAGGATGGGAAAACGCAACCATTTTAGATTTAAACAACTGTTCAATACCACGATTGAAGAAGTTAAATTTTGTAAATTTTTTTTGTCTTTGATGGAAAATAGAAAAAAAAATTTGAAATACTTTGATTTCACGAGTAAAGAACACATTGACATTCCAGATACGTTTAAATCTAAAATTAGGGGTGAATTAGGGGAGGGGGGGTTAATAAAGCTCCCCCTCTTCCCTTTTACAAAGCATTAACATTTTTGATTGTCACTTAACAAAACTGACAACAAATTTTGCATAGGTAATCGGAAAACTTCTTTCGGCGATCATAGCGCCATCTGTCACGAACTTCAAAAAATGTTTCAAACAAAAAGTTCCTATTTGTTAACGCAGAATTCAAATCTGCATAATAAACTGGGGGGTGCTATTTAAGATTACGAAGTTACCCCCTCTCCACCCCCCGGGGGTGGGAGTGGGGACATCCTATTACTATCAAACAATAGAGTCTTAAAAAAATTTTTAGACGTATTTTTTCTTTTTTCAATGCGTTTTGTATTTCGCGAGATATTTGGCCGGTACGGGTGGTCTAAAACACCCTGTATATGTATGTGGAGGATTTCACTGTTTTCCGGTTTTCCGTGTTTTTCTCGAGAACTGTTAGTTCCACAGGAATGCATCTATGCTTAAATAAAAGGTGATAAAATGTTCTACAATTTGTTTCTCCGTGACAAGAGTCGTAGGGCACGTCGTTATGGCAATATCTGGCTCGAAACATGGATGATACGTTGAAAAAAGATTTAGGGAAAAATTGCCTGTTTTTGAATAGCTGTATCTCGGAAACTATTATACTTACAGACTTCCGGTTAGGCTCAAATTGTAGCAAATTTAGTCTAGTTTAAAGAAGATAATCGTATTCTTTGCACTATAACTCGTAGTTTTTGAGCTACGAGGCTAAAACTGAAAAAAGTCCGAAAAAATCGCGGTTTTTGCCCCCCCCCCCCCCCCATTCAGATGAATGATTTAGTGATGTAGGTACATAAAGTTAAAAGGTAACTGCCAAGTTTATATGAATAGTAAAACAATCTTAGGCGATTGTTATAAAGTTCGTTTAACAACATACTCCATGTTGTCATTTAAACCAACAAATGCTGAGGAGCGTTTATTCAAAATCAGACGTGTCCACTTTCCAGTGGTGACACTACCAAAAATATCACTTGATTCCATAATTTTAGTTCCGGCACCCTTCTAGTAAACAGTTTTTAGGTAATGGAGTGATAATAATCCTCATGATAAGTAAAACGCCTTTCCATTTACACAAAAATGAATTACACAGGGTGTCCATTTTGATCAGGTATAATTTATTGTCCAGTGTTTTTTTTTCGAAAATGCTGCATAAAATAGATATAATTTTAGGACGATGGTAAATTAAAATTAAACACAGGCCGTGAAATCAGTGGCGTAGTGAGGAGGGGGCATCATGCCCCGGGCGCTACTCACAAAGGGGCGCCAAATGGTCCGCAAAACAAAAAAATTGCTGTCTTTTAAACTATCTACTTAATAAATCTCTAACTCACTGACCAATTGACTGACTGTGACTGGCAGACAAGCCACATTTTTGTTCTCAAATTTAAAGCCTACCTTGAGCCTATGATTATTTATTTTACTTTATTTATTTATTCATTTTCGAGTATATTTTACATAATACATATAATATTATATGGTTTTCGAATGAGGGGGGGGGGGGGGGGCTAAAAAGGTATTGTGCCCTGGGCGCGAGTTACGCTCGCTACGCCCCTGCGTGAAATAATCAGCTTATCGACAAATATGTTTCCAAATCCCATAATATCTTATTTTGGTATTGTTACCACAAACATTCGTTAATTTTTCGTGTAATTAGTGACATTGTCGATTCATATGATTATTTATATCGTTGCTTTGTCGTAATAAATGAAGTTAAAAATAGAGATGGACACCATTTAACGTTAATTCTTATGTTCGACATCCAAAACCTACTAATCGTAATAGTTCACTTGAGGCAATTCATATGAAATAAAATTAATTCAAAAGGTCTTAGCAAAGAAATGAAGAAACGCAAAGTCAAATTAAGAAAACGTTTAAAAATTTAAATAAACTAATTTTAAAACAAATATTTTGATGAATCATGCCAAATAACTATGATGTAAAAGTTTTTCCTGTTTGATTCTTTGCAAAAATAAAACAATTTGACGTAACGTAAATAAACATACAAATATGTGCCAAGCGCATGGAAACAAATTAAAAGATTCAGTGTAACGAATATTTTCCGAAAATATAACACCTACACAAGTATTCGACTCGTTTTGTTCCTAGAAAAATTTAATAAATTCTTGCCATATTTAATGTTACTCATCAGTGGCGCCCGGGAAATATTTACAGGAACTTATAGGAAAACGTGTTTTTAAACGTACCGAACGACAATGTTTTTGTAAAATTTTAATTCGAAAACTGCGCTAAATTGTGAATTTGAATTGTGAATGAGAATTATTTTTATAAAAAGAACTAATTTAGTTTTTTAGTTTGTGAAGTCAATGAGAGCTACCAACTTTTCCTTCAGTTGTCTTATATTGTAGTCCTTAAAATAGCCTCTTCCTCTGAGAGAACAACAGGAAATAGTCACAGGACGCCTTATTTGGCCAATTCAGAGGCCAGGATATTACGAAAATGTTATTTTTGAACAAACATTAATTGTGCGAACCAGAACATTGGCGTTGCATCATTTTCTCCTTGAGGTCAAAATTGTAACAAACCTTAACATTTGCTTAAACTAGTGCTACTTTTTTATCACCCTATTATAGCAGGAGTGCTGGAAGGGATAAACAAAGATTTTCTGGTTGATAATGACAGTCAAATTACTTAGTACAATTGCTGAAAAAATATTTAATTACGCGAGGCCACTGAAGGATAAAGTGGTTATGTTACCGACTAAAAGCAAGGTTATTCAGGCAGTTACTAGCAAAATAACGAAGGTATCACACCAAGGGTTGTTGAGTATCTATACATCAATTTTTGGTTTGTTTTGAATTTAGTTGTGAATGCTATGTAGATAAGTTGTTTAAGAGTAACTTGTTTTCGATCCAACTAAATAGTTGTTTCAAAAACAGGAGGGGTTATTTTACAGTTTTCTATGGAAACGCTATTATAAAAAAACGCCGTTGTGTAAATTTTCACTTCAATAGCCTGTTGTACCGCTGCCGCTGTAAAGCACAATTAATAAATAATTAACCCCCATATTATTAAGACAATAGTATATTATACACCAAGGTGGTGAAGACTGTTATTATTGACCGAGCACCAAGATTATTTCGCGAGGGGCTTTGCCCCGAGCGGAATAAGGTGCGAGGTCTATAAATGGCTTCACCACCGTGGTGTATATACAATTTTTTCCACTACTAGTCAAATTTAAGACACAAATTAAAAATAAAAAAATGTCTTGTAAAAATCAAGTAGGTAGCACAGGAATGCAAACTTCCATTATTAACCTAGGTGAATAATATAATAGATTATGACCACTAGGGAGAGAAATTAAACTTCTCAGTTGTCTAGGATACGCAATAATTGTCAACTTCACAGCTAGTAGTGGAAAATAGTATATTATACACCAAGGTGGTGAAGACTGTTATTATTGACCGAGCACTAAGATTATTTCGCGAGGGGCTTTGCCCCGAGCGGAATAAGGTGCGAGGTCTATAAATCGCTTCACCACCGTGGTGTATATACAATTTTTTCCACTACTAGTCAAATTTAAGACACAAATTAAAAATAAAAAAATTTCTTGTAAAAATCAAGTAGGTAGCACAGGAATGCAAATTCCCATTATTAACCTAGGTGAATAATATAATAGATTATTGACCACTAGGTAGAGAAATTAAACTTCTCAGTTGTCTAGGATACGCAATAATTGTCAATTTCACAGCTAGTAGTGGAAAAAAATTGTTATTTTACGCACCCAAATGTACGGTTGGAGTTTGTAATAAATCTTTACGAATTACTACCACGTATGTATTTAATTAATGGATGGGGAGCGATTACAAGAGGGGAGATTGATAAAGATATACAGTGGCAAGAAAGAAGGAAAGTATAATGTGAAATATGGGGAAATCATGACAGCTAGGGAGTACCGGAGTACCAAAGGGGAGAAATAATTAGGAAAAGGATGGTGGTGAGGTATAGATGTGGGAACGAGGAGAGGGAGAACAAGTATTGGTGGAAGATGAGAAGAGAAGATATAACTTATGTGGAATGGGATGGAGGAATGTGAGTGTTAAAAGGTACTATGGATCGGAATAAAATGCTTATTAGAAAACGATGATGGAACACTAATATATTTTTTTTTATTGATTAACAACTATACAGGGTATACCACGGAACCCGTTCATTAGAAGTTTCTGGGGTCCCTTATTAGTTATGAATTTGAAACTTTCAGGTTAAGGATAACCCATAGCATTCTTTTGTTCTAAAATATTGTCGATGTTGTACAACTTCCGGAAGGACCGGAAGTCGCCATTCATCTTCTTATTTTAAATGGAACCCCCTTTATATTATTGCATTTTTGGATTGTACAATCGATTCTGCGTTAATCTGTATTAGATTATCCTATAACTATCTTCAACTGTTTTTGAGATATTATGACTTTTTTGAAAAATTTGCGCTTTGCGGAGGGATGTTTAATAGCCCACCTTTTGCTCTTCTTTGAACGCAAAACATTCATACTTTACAAACACGAAGTAAAACCATAAGGGTTCACAAAATGCATTTGCAAACATATCACAGATTATACAGAGCGTTTAAAATTAGTGGCAAAGTTAAAAAACTTCAAACACCAAAAAGTCATTTTTTTCAAATGGAACACCCTGTATATTTTTACATATTTGGAAGGCTATTTAATTTACGCATCGATAAACTATAGGTATCCCTATACCTATCTTTAGCGGTTTTGTAGTTATTAACACTTTTTATCTAATATTGATTAAAACTGCACTCAAAACCTATGCACATTTGAAAGCAGGCTGTGAGTATGACAACAGGAAAAACAATTACTTTTGCAAAACGAATTTAATGATCTTATTTATACAACAAACAAATAAAAATGACTTTAATGGATATATGTAAAATAAATTCAAAATATCAGTATTGGAATATGCGTTAACTGCTTCCATTTTATAAAATTATTTACTGTTTACCACCTGTTTGCTTTAATGAGCATGACATCCAGATGAACATTCGTTTGTCTAATCATACTAATAATGATAATAATAATAATAATAATAATAATAATAATAATAATAATAATAATAATAATAATAATAATAATACTTACTTGATTTCGATCCGTGCGGTTAGTTAACCAGACTTGGCCTAAGTATCGATAAAAACCGAAGTATAATAATAATAATACCTTTTATTGAGAGCAAACTATTAAATTACATAAGATTGTTCAAAATACGTTAAAACTGCACACTTGTTCTCAAAAGAAGGGAGTTCAGGTGTCTACAGAAAAAGTAGAGGCCTGTTCTTGCACTCAACCCTGTTAGACGTTCCTTACCGTATTTTATTTTCGCATACTCACAGCCTACTTTCAAATGTGCATAGGTTTTAAGTGCAGTTTTAATCGATATTAGATAAAAAGTGTTAATAACTACAAAACCGCTAAAGATAGGTATAGGGATACCTATAGTTTATCGATGCGTAAATTAAATCGCTTTCCAAATATGTAAAAATATACGGGGTGTTCCATTTGAAAAAAATGACTTTTTGGTGTTTGAAGTTTTTTAACTTTGCCACTAATTTTGAACGCCCTGTATAATCTGTGATAGGTTTGCAAATGCATTTTGTGAACCCTTATGGTTTTACTTCGTGTTTGTAAAGTATGAATGTTTTGCGTTCAAAGAAGAGCAAAAGGTGGGCTATTAAACATCCCTCCGCAAAGCGCAAATTTTTCAAAAAAATCATAATATCTCAAAAACAGTTGAAGATAGTTATAGGATAATCTAATACAGATTAACGCAGAATCGATTGTACAATCCAAAAATGCAATAATATACAGGGGGTTCCATTTAAAATAAGAAGATGAATCGCGACTTCCGGTCCTTCGACAATATTTTAGAACAAAAGAAGGCTATGGGTTATCCTTAACCTGAAAGTTTCAAATTCATAACTAATAAGGGACGCCAGAAACTTCTAATGAACGGGTTCCGTGGTATACCCTGTATATCCTAGCAACTACCTTTCATAGGCAACTACTAACTCTACATATTTATATAATATCAAGTCTAGAATATTCCTAACACTCCCCTGTATTCTAAACTCGTATTATTTATGAACAAATGGAAATCAAGACCTATAACTAAAAATTAAAATTTACATCTATAACAATTTTAAACCTAGGTCATGTTTAAATTTTTCAAGTTTCACATTTCCAAGAGGTTTTGTAAAGATATGGGCTGGTTGATCTTCCGATTGTATATATTCGATCGATATGTCACCGTTTAAACATTTTTCCCTAATAAAATGAAAACGAACATCAATATGTTTAGTTCTATGATGAAATACCGGATTGCTAATTAACTTTATCGCACTTTGATTGTCTACATGTATAATCACTTTGGTAACTGAATTAACATTTACTTCATTTAGTAACTGCTTCAACCATATCCCTTCCTTAGCAGCCTCAGCAGCTGCGATGTATTCTGCTTCAGTTGTGGAAAGGGCTGTTGATTGTTGACGACGACTACACCATGTAACAGCGGCATTACTTATTTTGAATAAGTAACCTGTTGTTGAACGTCTTGTTTCTAGGTCATTTGCATAATCTGAGTCTGCATAGCTATGTAATAATGAACCATTTTCAGATGTGTAAAGTATACATAACTTTTTAGTTTTCTTCAAGTACCTCATGATTCGTACGACTGCATTCCAGTGTGACTGATTTGGATTATTTTGAAATCTACTTACGAAATTTACTGCATAAGCGTGTAATAAGGCAGTTTTCACATCAAATTGTTTTATATTATAGTTTTCTCGTACAGCGACTTTAACTTTAACTTGTTCAAATCCTTTTGCTTTATACCGAATAGGTCCATCATTTGTTGGGCGTTTTATCTTAAATACCCACTTAGAGTCAATTATTCGCTTGTTAATTGGTAAAGGAACAACATTCCAGGTTTGATTTTTATCCAGTGCTTCTAATTCTTCGTTTATTGCACTCATCCACTTATCTGCATCATTACCACATATCGCTTCATTGTATGTTTCCGGTACACCTTCAATAAGATTGATTTCTGGTTCAAGATCATCAAATCGAATAGGTTTTCTCAAAATGGTACGATTTCTTAGTTGATATACAGGTGTTTGTGGTAGATGGACTGCATCTTCGTCACTCACTTCAACAGCTGTATTACCTCCTTCATTTGTAGGTTGATTTTCCAGGTTGTCATCAATTTCCTCTTTGTTGGTTATCGGAATCAACACAGTGTTTGTCCTTGGAAACTTAACTGTATTGTCTTCATTAAATGAAACTTTACGTGCTACCTTTATCTTCCTTGATACTGGATCAAAGAGCCTGTAATTGGTCGACTCATTTTCGTAACCCACCAACATTAATTTCTTGCTTTTTGGTTCCCATTTAGTTCTTTGTGTATCAGGAACATACATAAAGGCTTCACAACCAAATATTCTTACATGTTTAATCGAGGGCTTTTTCTTTGTCCATAATTCGTATGGTGTTGAATTTGGTGTACAACTGTTTGTGCTTCGATTTAAAATGTACACTGCAGTATTCACAGCTTCTGCCCATAAATAGAGTGGAATATCTTTTGTGTACAACATTGACCTTGCTGATTCAACAATTGTACGTATTTCTCGCTCTGATTTACCGTTTTGTTCAGGACAGTATGGAGCACATGTTTCAAGTTCAATGCCTTTGTTCACTAAAAACTTTTTAAACTCTTCATTTTTATACTCGGTTCCATTATCAACACGTAAGGTTTGCATGTAATCACCAAATTTATTTTTGCATAACTGCACTAATTGTTTGAAAAAATTCAATGTATCTGACTTGTGCTTGATGAAGTACACAAATCTATACCCTGTACAGTCATCTTTAAATAGCACGAAATATAGAGCCCCTCCGAGCAACGATACTGACATCGAACCACACAAATCACTATGAAAGTACATACCCGGTTTACTCTGTTTGCTTTGTGCTTGTTTAAATGGTAGTTTATGCTGCTTGCCATATTGACAGCCTTCACATATGAAATTAATGTCAGTGTCACTTAAATTTGCACCTACAATGGTACCTTCCTGAAACATATTTTTTATCGTTTTTACATTTACATGTCCTAATCGTTCATGCCACACTTTTAAACTGTCACTGCTAGCAACGTTTAGTTCACGAGAAACTGGTCGAAATAATAGTTTGTAAAGATTATTTGAACCTCGAATCGCGCGTGCCTTTACTTTCCTATTTTCAACAATCTTTGCCTCATTCTTCTCCTTGACAATTACCATACCTTTTTTAGTCACTACACCTTCAGAAAACAAGTTTTTCCATACCACACGTTAGTTATTACGCTTTCTACCCATTTGTCGTCTAATAGACATTCAACTGAAATTGAACCTATTCCTTTAACAGGTAGTTCTTCGTCATTACCCAACTTCATATTTGAATTCGTTTGTCGGTTCGATAGTAGAAAATAACTCTTCAAATGGGCTCATGTGTGCCGATGCACCACTGTCCAATGGCCATCCAAGTTCGTCATTTTTGAGTTGGTCAATTATCTTGTCATTTTCTACACTGAATGCTGAATAATTGCTGCTCAGTGGTCTTGATTCACCTCTTTCAGGATCACTATTCTTTTTCTTCCTGGGTGCACGACAATCTTTTGAATAATGTCCTCTTTTTCTACAATTATAACAAACAACATTCTTCTTTCTGTTTGGTTCTTTTCGATTGCCAACAGTTGCAACTAGTGCGGTATCGGTCGCCTCCTCACTACTTAGACTGACTTCCTCATCAAGTAGACGTGCAGTTAGATTATATAGATTTTGTTTTGGTTCTTCTAAGGAAAGCCATGCCTGTCTGAAATTTCTGAACTTTGAAGGAAGTGTCCCAATGATTTTTGTGATTATAGCAGTATCACTTATCTGTTCGCCAGACTGTTTAATTTGTATTGCCAGGTTTTCCACTTTAGAGATATGTTGTACAACTGTATCGTTTATTGCCATCTTGTAATTGTGAAATCTTTCATGAGCAATCATTTTGTTTGTTTCTGTTTTTAATGCATAAATACCGTCAAGTTTATTTAATATTTCTGCCGCCGTCTCACAGTTTTCTATTAAAGAAATTTGTGATACTTCCATAGCGGAAGTGATAATGCACATTCCTATGGCGTCCTTTTTATTCCAGGTAATTAATTCTTCCGTTGAGGTTGGTTTATCAATGGTGCCTGTCGCAATCTCAAAAACACCTTTCGCCTTCAGCGCACATTTTACCTGAAATTTCCACTGATTGTAATTCTTCCCATCGAATTTGTGTATTGTCAGATTAGTATTATCAGCCATTACATCAGCTACTTGCAATACTACTTCTTCTTAATGAACAATCTACTCGTTTTCCAACCGTCGATACCGTCGATACCGTCGACACACACACACGATTAATTCGATTATTTTTATTCCCTTTAAACGTATTCTGGGCCCATAACCTGTTAAAAGGTACTATGGATCGGAATAAAATGCTTATTAGAAAACGATGATGGAACACTAATATATTTTTTTTATTGATTAACAACTATATATCCTAGCAACTACCTTTCATAGGCTACTACTAACTTTACATATTTATATAATATCAAGTCTAGAATATTCCTAACAGTGAGGAGCTGAGGAAAGAGCCTGGAGGGTGATTTTATGGATGGGAGGGGAAGGAATAGGATGGACGGAGAAGGTAGAAAAAAGAAGGAATTGGAAGGGAAGAGAGTGTGGAGAAAGGGAGGTGAATTAGAGGGGAAGTAGGGCAAGGGAGAGAGTTGAGTTTAGATAAGAATAAGAATCTTTTGTAAGAAATGTTATTTTACGCAAAATAAAAGAAATATATATTTAATTAATTCTAATATTTTTCTACCTTTAGGAGAATCTGCTAATATCAGCCGTACTCACAATCATGCTACCTACGCCACAAAGTGTTCTACTTTAAAGAAAGAAAGAGCAAATAATACCGATTAAACAAATTATGACCAGATTTTTGGACCATAAGTGATACCCAGACCGTACATTTTCTGTATTTTATTAGACATTGAGCATGGGAATCATTTATGTTTTTTTTGGACAAATAATTAATTACTTTGAACGTGGGCATTTTCAACGTATACATATGTGATAAATGTGCCACCTTTAAATTTATTACTGCATTAAAAATGAAACTGTTCTAATACATTCGGGGAAAAATTATGCGGAAACGAGTTATCCTAAGGGACCAATTATCCAGAGACCAACAGTGTTTACCGCGCTACATCCTACAGCTCTCGTTTTATGGTTCTCTATGTCACAACCTTATGGAGTGCAGCTTTTTCATAAATAGGTACATCTTATTCTTTGTTGGTCTTGTATCAGTCGCAGAACGGCCAAAAAATTGGAAAACCTTATAAAATTATGATTTTTCAAAATTCTACTTAATGAAAATGAATGCTTTCATCGACTTTGCCACACCGATCGAAGAAACTTCTTTTCGTACAATAATTTTCTAGTTTTGCCAAAATTTTTAATTGAAAAATAACCTGAACTTCATGCGAATTCAGTACCTGTGAAACTCGTTGAAGCTTAAAGCTTAAAATTCCATCATCAGTAATTAATGAAATGTTACAGCAACACCTTCACGTCAGAAATTATCATTGGATGCAACATTCATTTAAGTCCAGATCACAAAATGATCCCATGTCATGGTATAAAACGCGCTTGTCAAGTTTAAATATGGAGAACAAGTGTAAAATTTTATTTCCAAGACTACTAAAATAGTAGGAAAAAGCTAAAAATTACAACTTTCAATGTAGACCATTGTTGAATTTTGTATCTACATAATCTCTTAAAGTAAGCAAAGACCAAAGAAGTAATTAATAGTGGAGTAAAGGTTACCGAAATTGAATCCCTTGCAGGCATTTTAACCTACAATTAGCACACTGAAAATGTGTACGGCACATCGAGGCAGGTATACCAGTACCCATGCACTGATAAAATTTGTTCTTTACTTACATAATTCTCTAAGAAATTTATTGCGTAAAAGTTTCGTCTTGGTTGCAAGCGAGGAAATTGATATTTTGGATTGTTTCATGTATGTATAAGGTATAGGACGCTACTGAATCTAATTAAAAGACCGGAATGCCGCGATTATTCGTTAACTTACTAACAACATTAAGTAATTATTAAGCGGTTAAACATATTCATAGTTAAATATCAGATTAGGTAGGTATGCGATGTATGAAATATCCAGAAGTAAAACGCGTTATATGGTAGTGGGTGCCTCATGTGCCTGAGAACATTCCAAGGAAGCTACTCATACAGTAATCTCATTGATTAACATAACGACCGCATTCCAAAATGTAGAAACGGGATCTTAACGCTTCTTTCCCTCCCTTATCGACGGCCAATTTTATTGGAATTTACTCGTGTGCAGATTTTTTGTTGAAGATGGCCTACTGGAATGTGGCGATGTAACGCGTTGCAGTAAATATTTCAGCCATATGAAGAAAATTAATCACGAATTTATAATTAGGATTAACCGGAAGAAACGGTAATTTTTTGTTATGAGAGATTCCTCGCTTAGTGATTCATATAGTTTTTCAGAAAAGCAAGTAATTGATGGTGCAGATTTCCTTGCCGCAGAGTTTCGCATGTTTTATATAAATAGTAAAGTTTAGATGCACTCAAATGATATTATTCGTAGGAAAGAGCGCATCAATCATCCTTAATTATAGGTAACGCGACTGCAATTTAAATCGTATATATTTTGGGAAATGAAGATACGAAAAGATACTCTTAAATACTTCGAAATGCCGCAGCTTTTTGTTTTCAGTTTCGCGAATTCTACGATTGATCACCAATGTGTAGATCAATAACCTATAAAGTTTGCTAACTTTTTGTTATCTTGTGCCGACAATTCTAATTAGCTATATAGGTATAATCAAACCATTCAGGCTATATCACGAAAGATAATTCGTTAGGTATACTTTTGATTAATTCATTAAAATCTTTATTCCAAATAGCCCGATGCGTTTCGACTAAGGTTCGATGATATTCAAATAGCAAAACTAATGAATAATTGCGCAAATATCAGTGCAATGCTAAGAATGATATTGCACGTGGTAAAATACATCGTCTAACAATTTCCACGACGCGTCGTGAACTTCCATCCGTACAAATAAAATGTTCAGTTTTTATACTGTTGCGTTCATCATGGCTCAATTTATAATTTTTTATCGAAAAATCATCTTGAGGAAATGTCGACTACGGACTACTGAGAGAGAAATACTTTTCACTTAACTTATCAGCATCACAACAAGTGCAACTTACAAATTGAGTGTAGCATTTCAACAGAACGATATGCCTTATACGAAGAAGCAACAGTAATTAAGTACCTACCGTAAAAGAAATTCAAGACATGTTTCAAAAAATCATATCCTCTTTCTAGTAAAGAAAATAGAAAACCAGAATTCCTATCAAGTAGGAAAGATCATGGGTAGTGGAGAAACTAAAAGGAAAATGAAGAAGAAGAAAATGAAATAGAAGCGGTAGCATCGACTATTAATATCCCAGTCAACTAGGAATAGGAGTATGAAAGAATGAAGAAAGCAAATGAACCATCGGCCACAGGTGTTGTCGCACACTTCGATTTGAATGGACACAAAGCCCTACAAAAGGGAAAGAAATAATCAGGAAACTGATACCACGAGATTAAATCGTTTCGTAAAGCCAAGGTCTTATCCTTGGCCTCCGTAAGCAGTACCATCAAAGTCAATAACGTAGTGAAAGTTGTTGATCAACTTCTCATACTCCAAAGAGCCGTAATTGCTAAGAAGAATGGTGAAGATTTTCAGGAGCTCCTGTGTTACGAGTTAGCGCCTTTCCCCTTAGTTCATTTCAATGAAGGCGGAATGAGAAAAGCGAAGAAGTCGACTTTGTACGATATTCTCCCAGTTTGGGACTGCCCATCAAATCTTGAGCTCAGCGTGAATATCATATATCAGTAGTGGCTTTCTGCTGCATCGCGTTATTAAAATATTCACTAACGAATAACATAAGTGAAGCCATATAATATGCATCTTATAGAAAAATAACGCGCCACAGTTGTATACCAACACAATGTTCGCCGCTTATCGCGTGCCCACGCTTAATATTCCAGAAATGCGCCGTGTTAGAAGGAAATGCCGAAACACTTTTTAGCGCTAATGACATAAACGTAAGATTCACCCCCTCCCTACTGGAGATACCCCTTGAATTTTTTGAAATAGCTTTAGGTTTCAAGTCGTACCTCATTTAAAAGGTCTGGTAAATCTCCATTCAATCATATCTTTTTGCCTTCAATACTCAGCCTTCGGTTGTTATTTAAACCAAAATTATCCAAGCAAGATGAATTGGTCGAAGAGGTGCTATAGAATGGCCACCTCGATTTCCAGTGGGGATATTTCAAATCTTACGTCTACAAAACACAGCCAACATCTCTTGATGATTTAAGACAGCGCTTTATTCGAGTTTGCAGAGATATCAAAAAAGAAACATTCCAAAAAGTACGACAGGAATTTGAAAATAGACTTTACTATTGCCTGAATGTTAATGGTGGTAACTTTGAAAGTTTGAACACATGATTAACAATTGTCTTTTTTAATTTTATTTTAATTTTTTATTATAAGTATCCTTTAAAGATTCTTAATAAACTCATCATCATCAAATAATAAGGGTGTATGTAATGGGCGGTATGACCTAAGTATCTCCAGTAGGGAGGGCGGGTGATCTTTCGTTTATGACATTAGCGTCAAAAAGTTTCTCCCTCATATTAAAAGTTGACGTGTTTTGGAATTTCTTTCTAACACAGCGCGTGTGAGCCCTATTCAAATGAAAAATGAAAGTATGTATATACAGGGTGTCCCACTGCTCCGTAATCGGTCGATAACTCAATATGGGTTGAATATACAGAAAAAAGTTTCAAATAAAAGTTGCTTTGATTTGAATTGCGCATTTTTTAAAAATATTCTTATATCTACAGTATGTTGCATTTTCACGTGGCAGGAAAATGTCACTTTTTTTTAAATGGCACACCCTATATTTTTTTCTCTTACTGTATCGACCAACCATATTTATATCACGCCTGAAATTTTTTTAAAGATTGGATGTGCGGTTGCCAAGTTATTAATTATTTTGTCAAAATTTGGTACAATTCAAGGTCGGACTATAATATTCATAACTAAGTTATTCTTCAAAAAAGAAAAAAATTATTTGACGAATAATATTACCCTAATGTCGTGTTACTCTACAAAAAAAAACTAATTGATTAACTTTATACCGAGTGTTTAAAATGAGAATTCAAACTTTGTGAACTTTAAATAGAATTTATACGAATATTTTAAATGGAACACCCCGTATTTTTATTTACCATCAAATTCTCGACAAAAATCCTATTCAACGGTGTATTATTTCCTGGTATTATTTTTTGTACTTTTGTTAATATTTACGATTTTTAAAATTTCACGTAAAAAAAATTTGTTAAAAGTAATTTTTATTTAATTATATTACAAAATACCGTTTAAATAGTTGGTATCAACGCAAAAGAACAAAACTCAAGTCCTGTGACTATCATAATTTCTAAATAATTAAAGCAAAACAACAGTCAGAGGTGCGCGCGAGAATTGGCTTTAACTGTACCCTAATAAAGTAGGTTCCTTGGTCGCCAAGGTCACCGGACCTTACCTTTATGGATTACTATCTCTGGGGAACTGTTAAATCTCAAATATATCAACAGCTGCCACAACACGAGATGACATGAAAATTTGAATTCGAGAGGCGTTTCAACCGATTACTCCTATGACTAAACAATGTGAGATTATTTAGGGTTAGGCTTCAAAAGTGCATTGATCAAAGTCGAAGACATTTTGAACATTTAATTTAATGTTAATGAGAGATATTGTATTTATTTTCTATTTTAATTTTCGAGAAACACCGTTAATTAAAAATTCGAGAAATACCGTTTACTCAAAATTTTGTTTTAATTATTTAGAAATTAAGATAGTCACAGGTCTTGAGTTTTGTTTTTTTGCGTTGATAACAATTATTTAAACGGTATTTTGTAATAATAATTAAATAAAAATTACTTTTAACAAATTTTTTTTACGTGAAATTTTAAAAATCGTAAATATTAACAAAAGTACAAAAAATAATACCAGGAAATAATACACCGTTGAATAGGATTTTTTGTCGAGAATTTGATGGTAAATAAAAATACAGGGTGTTCCATTTAAAATATTGGTATAAAATTCTATTTAAAGTTCACAAAGTTTGAATTCTCATTTTAAACACTCGGTATAAAATTAACCAATTAGTTTTTTTTTGTAGAGTAACATGACATTAGGGTAATATTATTCGTCAAATAAATTTTTCCTTTTTTGAAGAATAACTTAGTTATGAATATTATAGTCCGACCTTAAATTGTACCAAATTTTGACAAAACAATTAATAACTTGGCAACCGCACATCCAATCTTAAAAAAAATTTCAGGTGTGATATAAATATGGTTGGTCGATACATTAAGAGAAAAAAATACAGGGTGTGCCATTTAAAAAAAAGTGACATTTTCCTGCCACGTGAAAATGCAACATACTGTAGATATAAGAATATTTTTAAAAAATGCGCAATTCAAATCAAAGCAACTTTTATTTGAAACTTTTTTCTGTATCTTCAACCCACATTGAGTTATCGACCGATTACGGAGCAGTGGGACACCCTGTATATCTAAATGTCTTTACTTCCTCAATATTATGAGAAAAGGATAAGTTTGTTTACTATAAGTGAAAAGTTAAGCACGTTTTGTTTTTTGGGCTAATTACAAACAAATAAAAAAAATTCATTACAATTTTTACACCATAAATTTAGAAAGTATTGAGATACGTAATTCCCAAATTTTAACAATTTCAAATTACAAATAAAATAAAATATTTGTAGAGGCGTGTTGAAAAATCATGTACGCTTTATACAGGGTGTGTATAAATTGACGAAAAAGCTACACGCTGCTACATGTCTCCTTCAATTCTAAATCAAAAATTCTAATGTTACAATTCACAGTGGCGTAGGTAGGTATAAGCATTGACTTTCGTGTAGAAAGTCAATGGTATAAGTCAACATTCTGCACTAAATTCAGCTGTAAATTTTCTCATTACTGAATTGGGGGTAGTTGACTCGACCTGACGATGACGAACTCTCATGCAGCCCCCCCCCCCCCCCACCCACAAATTATCTATAGCTACGCCCCTGACAATTCATCGATTTTCGATTGTCACGCGATAACATTTTTATCAAAATCCGCCCCCAACAATTTTGTAAAATTAGCCTTCAATGTCAGGTGACTTTTTACTCTGAGGTAGTCTTTTTGAAAAACTTTTAGGTAGGTACATTATTACAAAAGCAACATACCTGATGCTCCAAAACTGAATTCAGTTAAGATGTTTAAAAATCAATATTATAAAATGTTGGTTTAACAGCAAAATGAGTAATTTTGGTTTAAAAACATTATAATTTCTTTATAATATTTTAATAATTTGTAAATAGCAAACCACTCAAAAGAAAAAGAAGGCCACACTTTAGAAGTTCAGAGTGTGTAGGCCTATATGTATCTAGTTGAGCTGAGCTGTATTTTTGTTTGTAGAATTATTAAATTATTTTGGTTTTATCACTGTCTCCACAAAAATATAAGCAAAAAGTACCTACTACTAAATTCTGTTTTGCAATTGATATCGATCGACAAAAAATTGATTAATACACCATGAAGCTTCGAGCACATTTTATGAATCACATGTTAACTAAGTTAGTTACTTTCCAATACATAACACACTAAAAATGCATCCATTCACCTTTTGATTGCATATTAAGTGTGCCACGCTGACCTCGATCTCAAATTTACACGCGAGTATAGTAACTTCATTCATAATTTTGCCAATTACTAAACAATTCAACTCTTACTAATAGAATTAAGGAAAACTTTCCAAATGATTTAGTCATGAGTAAGGTACAAGGTCCAATTGTGTACACACTCATAATGTGGAATCAAAAAATACCCTTCTGAAAGTTCTTATTAGTACCCAATTCGTAGGAAATTGATAAAAAAAAAACTGAAACAATGTACAATATTTCGCCAAATTCGTAGAATTAAGTGGGCCACATTCATATATTCTTACACATTATAATACAATATTTAATTTACAATTGACGCTCCTAATTCTTAAGCGGAAGTTAAAAAAAGTAAGGAGCCAGCAGTCTTAGTTAAAAGGTGGTGCGGATGTGGTAAACCATAATAAGGAACGTCTGCCTTATACCATTTAATAATAGTTTCCATTCTCATAATTTAATCAAAACGATATAAAAAATGATTACAATTTTTGAAAAAAATCGATACCATTATTATTTTTACATACAACCGCAAACTATTTTTAAACAATATAATTTATATAATCGCAAATGTGGCAAACCTCGTTTTTCGTTGTCAAGGTCGGATTGTGTAAATTTGGATATGAAAATGATTCGTTTTGAATTTGTAAAATAAATCACAATAATTTCCGAGAATCATTAATATTAATTCAAATACAGTTATATTTTATAAATCATAACTGCAAATTTGTATGTGTAACGTTAGTTGTGCGAATGATGATTTATTTAAAATTTGGAGAATAATGACGAGCGAATTTTTGGCGAAACATCAAGCATCTTATCTGTATTATTGCGAATAGTCAACATGAGCTACAAAGATGTATGGTAAGATGCATAAGTAACTGAGAATTTTGCGAAATAAGCCCCTGGAAAACGAAAGGGCGCATTTTTTATATCGAATTTAACCCTCGCAGCACAACCTACGGATGCAGAGGCGACACTTGCGACGGTTTCTTTGATGTTTGAAGCGCTCGTTTTAGTCATATACGCACTGAACTCGCATATACGTCGTATATGGTTTTAGTCCGATGGCCATCTTAAAAGGAAGTATTTTAGCGGTACTGATTATTAACAATATCTTATATACAGGGTGTTCCTAAATTTCATGTACATACAGAAGGGGTGATTCTTTGGCTTATTACGTAACTAAAAGTTCATATAAACAGGGTCTTGAAATTTGAAAATTTTCTTCGTTGTTTCTATCTGTTGGTGGAGGTCATTTTCAACACTTGTTATAACGTAGTTTCTTTGTTATGGTTATTATATTTAGTTTTTTTTTTTTAATAAATTATTGCTACTAGATTATTTTAAAAATGTTAATTTCATCTCGCCAATTACAGAAAATCGCTCTTAACTGTTTTCTCCAATAAAATTTTGTAAAAAAACAGACAATTTATTTTTTATTATGGAATTTACCAGCGGCGCACCGCAAAAAAGTTCTGAGGAAGAAAATAGGACATGACCCCCACAAGAATATCTCCCTGCAGATTTTTGCAACCATTTAGGACGCCTAATAATATAAGCCCTAAAGAGTAACCTGTATTCGAAATTTGAGTTAAATATGTCAAAAACTGTAGGAGCTATAAAGAAAAAACGAAACAAATCTTCAAATTTCAAGACCCTGTAGATTAGTAAGGAAGCGTTTGCGGACCTATGTTTATATGCACTTTTACTTATGAAATAAGCCAAAGAATCACCCCCTTCCGTATGTACATGACATTTAGTATAACACCCTATACTAGTTATTTGTAAATGTGTTATAGTTATATTTATTAATTTTTGCGCCAGATACGGCGGTTCCTGTGATATTTGTAACTTCCTCTTAGTTCGACGCCATCTTGAAGTGTTTGCGCATTGTAGATTGGTATCTGCCGAGACGGGTAGCGCCGTTTCTGCGTCCGTAGGTATTTCTTCTGTGGCCGCAGTAAGCATAGGTCGTTGCACTATTCTTTGAAGATTTAGTAACCATGAAAGTGTACTCGGGAGACCATTACGCTTTTTGGTGATTAGATAGTCACAACTCAATGTTGCTATCGTGCAGAATTTAATGTACGGAATGTACTGTAGGACGATACCATCAGAAAATGGATTCTATTGTTCGAAAATACTGTAAAAATTCACAATCCAGGTCCCCCGGCCTCAATTCGAATTCGATCCCAACAAAAGATTGAAGAAGTGAGCTTTAGTGCGTAAAAATTCGTCTCAATCAGTTCGCAACAGTTCGCACTTGACATTAAAAAAATCTTCCTGGCCCAAGATTCTGAAGCAAGATTTACATCTTCAGCCTACAAAATTCAGATCGTTCAAAAACTGAACGTTACCGACTATCCTCTCCGACCGAATTTTGCAAATGAAATACTTTTTTCAACACTTCCTAATGTTTGAAAACATTCTGTTTAGTGAGGAAGCAAACATTCACTTAAATGGCCACGTGAACAAACAAAACTGCCGCCACTGGGCCAACGAAAATCCAAGACAAAAACATGAACAACAACAATGGTGAAGGCATCATTGGCCCTTATTTTTTGAAGACCAGCGAGGACGACCACTTATTGTAAACAATGAACGGTATTGCGAGATGTTAAGGAACTTTTTGGTTCCACAATTGCACGAGTTTAAAAACCAATCGAATTTTCCAGGATTTTTCAGTTCCTGCTTTGCTGAACATGATAACCTGATGACGCCTTTAAAAATGCGACCTATGCACTAAAGTTGTATGTAACATTGCAATTTTGCATATTGATTGCTGCATCCGTCCATACAAGTTGTAGACGTTCATAAAATGCTGACATATACAGGGTCCTGCACCTCACCTCCCGTCTGCTGTAGCTCCGTTATTAATTAAGTTAGGTTTTTGAAATTTTGCAGACGTTTCCTGTACTCCAGATTGTATTTCAGGAAAATATTTTTGATTATACAGGGTGTCCCAACAAAGTGTGACGCCATAATGATATATTTTTTTAAATTACATGCTTTAATTTTTTTTACTTATTTGGTCGTCTTTTATGCTTGCCTACATATTCCTAAAATTCTATTGAAATCGGTTTGATGAAACCAGAGAAAAAAAATAAAAACAAAAAAATGTCGGTTTTGCATCACTGGTTTTAAAAATTAATAAAAAACGCAAATAGTACCTGGTTAATGAAATTTTACGACACACTCATTAAATAAAGTCTAGTAGTCTCGTTTACCAAGTTTCATTGATCCAAATTATACAGGGTGATCAAAATCTAGTGTCAAACTTCTCAAACTTTAAAGCACTTTATCTTCTTTATTTTAAATTGCAACCCCTACATATTTTGATGTCATTCGATGCGGAATTGAAAAACAAACATTTTTTTCTAATACATCTCTATGGCAATTCCTAATATTGTAAAAGTTATTCAAGAAAAAGTCATTTTATCAATTATTGCAATAGCCATTTTAATTGATAAAAATCGAAGGCGCCTTTGAAAGACAATTTATTAACATACCATGTTTTATGATCACAATTATCTCTAAAGTCTTAAGGTTACCTACTAGAATTTACGTTCGATATGTCTTCCGTTTCCTTCAAGGCACAAACGAAGACGAGTATGAAATGATGTTGCCAATCTTTTTAATAGGTCGGGTGTAATGCTTTGAAATGCGTTCAGGATTCTTTGCTGCATGTTTTCTGGTGTGATAAACGATTTCCTTAACGTAACCCCGCAAAAAGAAATCTAATTTAATTAAGTCGGGTGATCGAGGAGGCCAAGCAATTGATCCTCCTCTTCTAATCCACTGATTGGGGAAGGCTGTGTTAAGATGATCCCTGACTTCTAATGAATACTGTGCTGGAACTCCATCGTGTTGCAGCCACATTCCATTTCTCACAGCCATTGGCAAATTTTGAAATAAATTTGGCAATTGATTTAAAAAAAAATCCAGATCCATATTGGTCCATTCAAATGTCCGTTAAAAAAGTGAGGACCAATAACATGTTCACCAATAACCCCCCCCCCCCCCCACAAATTGTTTTTCAACGGCGCCTTCGATTTTTATCAATTAAAATGGCTAATGCAATAATTAATTGATAAAATGACTTTTTCTTGAATAACTTTTACAATGTTAGGAATTGCCATAGAGATGTAGGTATTAGAAAAAAAATTTTGTTTTTTAATTCCGCATCGAATGACATCAAAATATGTAGGGGTTGCAATTTAAAATAAGAAAGATAAAGTGCTTTAAAGTTTGAGAAGTTTGACACTAGATTTTGATCACCCTGTATAATTTGGATCAATGAAATTTGGTAAACGAGACTACTAGACTTTATTTAATGAGAGTGTCGTAAAATTTCATTAACCAGGTACTATTTGCGTTTTTTATTAATTTTTAAAACCAGTGATGCAAAACCGACATTTTTTCGTTTTTATTTTTTTTCTCTGGTTTCATCAAACCGATTTCAATAGAATTTTAGGAATATGTAGGCAAGCATAAAAGACGACCAAATAAGTAAAAAAATTAAAGCATGTAATTTAAAAAAATATATCATTATGGCGTCACACTTTGTTGGGACACCCTGTATAATCAAAAATATTTTCCTGAAATATAATCTGAGGTACAGGAAACGTCTGCAAAATATCAAAAACCTAACTTAATTAATAACGGAGCTATAGAAGACGGGAGGTGAGGTGCAGGACCCTGTATAGGTACCTAGTGGTTATAAATAATTATTTCTTATAGTGTAGGTACTCATCGGGAACATTCTGGTTGGTGTACTTTCAGTGCTTAAATTCTAAATTAAAAAGGGCCGGCTCGCGGTTTTACCTAAAAAGGCACATTTCTAAAAAGTAGGCACATTTTTAACGAAAAAGGGCACTTTTTATATACAATCCAAAACCACGTTATATCTTTCGTAAGCATTAAAATATGGATTATTACTGCGACCAAGAGATTTATTTTTAATTTTTATAACCACTTTGCAGAGAGCTATACAGGGTGTTTTTTGGGAGCTTTAGTTAGATGTTTCCAGCAAAGTTTGATAGGTAGATTTTTGAACATTTGTACTTAGGGGTTACTCAGAAAGCCGAATCGATGTAAAATATTTTCAAAATGGCAGCACTTCCGGAAATGCCGGAAGTAGCCACTAACTTCGTCATTTTAAATGGCAACCTCTATTTTTTATTGCATTTTTGGATTCTACGTGAAATTTCAGTTCTTTTGATACCACATATCAATATCTACATGTTATGGTTTTTAAGTTAGGTATTTACACTATTTAAAAAAATGGCGGATGCAGACGGTACTTTAAGAATTCATTACTTGAAAACCGTTGTAGGTATGACAACCAGCGCATAGAGGAGGAATAGGCCTTTCTTTTGGTGTACTTAAAAAAAGGCTAAGTTGCGTACGAGCTCATCTATGGGGTTCCAAATTTTGGAAAATTCAGACTGAAAACTCAGATTTTTTAAATGAAATGGCCATTTTCTTACTATTGCATTTGATAGAAAGTCAAAATGGGCATATTTTGGTATTACATGTTCCTATCCCTATCTTTAATAGTTTCTGACTTATTCTCATTTCATTGCAATGATGCCATTTTTTTCGGATTTTTTAGTAGTTGGCTGAAAGATATGCCTGTTATGTGGAAGTGGAAAATGGTTTTAAATCGCCTTGATCGCAGTTTTAAAATTCGACCTTGAAAAATTGGGCCGTTGGGATCTAAATTGCGAGCCGGTGAAAAACAAATAAGAGCACTTTAGCCGGTTCACTAGTAAAAAGGGCCAGCTCGCAAGGGCAAAATCAGAGCTGGCTCGCAGAGCCGTTTCTTCCAGGGCAGGGCGGCTCTTAGAGCCGGTGCGGGCCGGCACAATTTAAGCCCTGTGTACTTTTCCAAAAAGGTTTTAAAGCTTGGTTTTTTAGTTTTCCAAAGAGTATTTCAGCAGATATAAACGCCTCATATAAATCATTATAAAATTGTATCGATTTTTTAAAGTAAAGTAATGTTTTAAAGTAAAGGAGAAAATATAAGGTATCTAGCCATTTAAAATGTATAAAGTAACATGGTAGTTCAATTTCCCCGAAAATTGAGATAATTTTAAAAATATTTTACACATTACCGTTGGTGCAGAATAACAGGTAAATTAATACAGTTAACAGTAGCTGTACACCCGATGACTAAATTACTTACTGTACTAAAATATTAGTAAGGTAAGGAGGTAATTGCAAATAAGGAAGTAGGTAAGTACTGGAGGAATTGGGAAAGAAAGAATCATAATAGAAACGAGGAACCAATGGAATGCATAAAAACGAGTGAGGAAAAGGCAGATGTGAGCTGCGATAAGAATAGAAAACACTAAATGATGATGACTCTTATTGATATGATATGTGAAAAAAATTCGAAAACGCAAATAGTGTCCAGTTTGTGCATCCATTTTGTGTTTTATTTTAAACAACAAAGTCAAAGTGCCTTTTAAAAATGCAAGATTTTTTCAAGAAACAAAGAAAGACACTTAAGTACCTAAAGCACCAATACGATTTCCTACATATCGAACATCCAAACATCTTTAGGTATAGGTATCTACCAGGGCACTCATTTTCGCGAAGAAATAATTTGCTGTTTCTGTATTTCGATAACCACATTCCTAAAAGTGCAACACCTAGGTATACGTAACAACATAACACTATTTAAAAATTCACTCAATCGCGTATTGCAAATTCAACGAGAACCAAGCGGACACTAAAGTTATTGTAATTTTAATCAAAGGAAAAACCCGCCTCCTTATCAATTTTCCTACAATTTAAGTAAAACGTGTTAGGAATAATTTCGAATCATACAATTATAGTGACGTAGGAGTAGGAACCAGTTTTGCATCGAGTATAAAATATACCAACTGATTAACTTATCATTTTACACAATTCAAATTTCGATGGTTGCATAATTGCATTTCGCTAATGAATTGATCTACAATCGATTCATTATTTCAATTAACATATTTTAATAAACGTTCTTTTTAGTGTTTTAGTCCAGGCAATGAATGCTGAACAGAGGGGTGCAGAGTGCACGGAATATGCGAGAATTTTTCATTTCAGGACTTGTTAGTTAAGTAGGTAAACCATAGATCTTAGAGAAACATACTAAAAGTTTAAGGGAGGAGGAAGAGGCCATTTTTGGGTTTTTCGATTATATCTCGGAAACGACGGACCTAGAAAAAATTGATCTAAATGAAAATGAAAGCTAATTAAATTTCCTATAAAATTGTTTCCATACATATTTGTCTAATTTTCAACGATTTTCGAAATATATATTATTGAATATCGATAATTTTTGAAAAAATCATTTTTATCTAACTCTGGGAAACATTTTCAGAAAGGAAGTTATAGAGCATTAAATTTCCTTTAATTTGATGCCACTTTTCCTACTTTATCTACAACCAATCAAAAGTTACAGAATTTCTATGCCGAAATAAAATATTTAAAATAGAATAGAATCTTTGGGATTAAGTCGAATAATAAATCTTGATCTTTGCGCACTACAAGATGGACTTCATATCCATCAAAGAATACACGAAGAACTGACAAACATCAATGTGTAGTACATGCATTGTAAACCTGAACCTGGGTATAATACCTATCGGTCCGATATTTCTTTAATTGTAACTGACCCTGGTTGTCAAATTCAAGATATGGAACAGACACAAGTTTCTCTTCCATATTTACAATTACCGCATTTTCACAACTGTAGGTACGAATACTTGATTTCAAGAAACACATCATAACCCATTGTCAATGATTCCTTCTGGAATGCAAGTCAAATAAGGCGGTTTGGAGCAGATTATCAGTCCCACTTCATGTATGCCGTAATTTGTCATATCCTCTGGAATTTCAATCTGGCGGGTTTGTCCATCTTCAAGTCGTAACGCATAGCTGGAGAAGAAGAACGGTCGTACGTATCCTTACGGAAGTTTTAAGTTAGTACGAAACCCACACTGTATAATAGTCGGCATGGTTACGCCATCAAAACGTAATGTAACATTTAAAAATCACGACCTGCCGTCAGGGACCAGAACCTTTTTGAAGGGTTCTATAAAGGTTCTGATTTCAAAAGTATTTTAGCTTTGTAAAGGTTGCGGTGCATGTACTTGTTAAGTTTACAGTGCCCAGAACGTGACGGAAGTGACGGCAGCCTGACATCAAGTTCCACCTAGCCTTGTGCTGGGCTTGGCCATGCTGTCACACGAAATTGTAATAGTTTTGTTCTTTATGTTATGCATAAGAACTTTTGTTAATTCTACCAATTTTCCTAGAGGTTTGCTGATATGGAAGTTCAGTTCTTTGGAGCAAATACCATTGTTTTAGATCCATCCGTGAAGATGAATATGTCAGGTTGGGATGCCACTTCCGCATCAAAGAAGATGTGGTACTTTTTCTCCAATATAAATTGAGGGATGAGTGAGTCAGAGCACCCCTCTAGGATAGGCAGTCCCCTAAAATCGCCTCAATACCGTCGCTATTTAACACCCCTGTTGTCTTCAGGCGCATGGCTTGCTCTCTCTCACGTATAGATCTATTGGAGGCAGATCTAGAAGGGCTTCGATAACGACTGTGGGGGTTGTTCGCATGATTTGCACATGATTAAGAAGTGGAATGGTTGTGGAGAGTCTGGTTCCAGGCTATCAGACAATTGGTCCGTAACAGAACATAGGTATAATCACAGCAGTGTACAGCCACAGTACAGCCTTTGGGGATGGGCCCCAAAGTCTTCCGATAGCGTGGCGACATTTTCAGAAAGCCCTATTTGCTTTTTCCGCTTTGAGCTGGATGTGTTCATTCCAATTCAGTTTGTCAAGTCAAGTAGCACCATTTCTATACAGTGATAACTGATAACTGATAATAAATGCGTGTAATTTTGATAGTATTTGGGAACTTAAAAATACCGGTAGTACTGTAAAAATAAAAGGGTTACGATTCCGGTTCATGTTTTAATTACTCAATACAAATAAAGGTTTGGGTTCCGGCTTCGGTTATAACAAAATCGATAGGTTCCGCTTTCGACTCTGGTCCCTGCCTGCCCAACATATCAATGTGTAATCACAACATTTGAACGGAATCAGTCAACAACTTAGCGGTTCTACCGGTAGGGTGGCGTGGCGGGATAGAGAGGCGTATTATTGAGGTCTAATGAAATAATTTATTTTCATATATTTGTGGCGTCGCTTATGTTTAAATTAAAAATGTAAGGGTGCTTGTTATAATAGTAACCTAGTAACAGGTTGTTAATAAAAATAATATAAAAAGTCATTCATAATATTACATCCAGTTTATTGTAAATAAATTTCATTCAACCACAGTAGTGTTGTGTTAATTAAAAAGAAACTATTAACAGTGGCCCCATAAACTAAAAGAAGCCACATATTTATTACTACAGGCCGACTCCGTTTTCCTACAATTGTCCCGGAAATGATGTGTGTATCTGGATTCTGGATTTCGATGGGAGGGTGGTCAAAAGTCCACGCGCACGTAGGCCACCTATTCGGGCCCTTTGTGCTGCTTCCCTGATTAGAGTCACTCAGCCCCGCAACATCACTCAAGCCATCCCACGCGTGAGATGAACCTGAGGATGCTGGACGGGGGAGCGGCTCTAATCATAGCCATGTCCGGCCAGGATTCCCCCAACATGGATCGTCTTGTTTCGACGAGTACGGGACACTCACAGAGTATGTGTTTCGCCGTCTCGTCGGTCGTCTGTGTAGCATCCTCTATAGGATGGTGATTCGACCAAGCCCATGCGGTGCATGTGCTTGTTAAGTTTAAGTATAGTGCCCAGAAAGTATGCCCACAAGTAGCGCAGGTTCCTTCTGGATAGCTCTGTGCAAAAGCGCGCCAGGCTACGGGATGGTCCTCTAAAGGCCTCTCTCGCGTGACGGCTGTCAGACATCAAGTTCCACCTAGCCTTGTGTTGGACTTGGGTATCTTGAGTTATCAAGTTGTTTACAGTTGATACCTACTGTAAGTGGGAGAGCCGGCTCTGGACCATAAAACAGTTGTTTTGAGGACAGTCGGGCTAACTTTTATCGGCTTTTTCGTTGCCTATTGTTTTCTTTTTGCATCGCCACAGGGTTAGGTAAATAAATCAAACAACTCGCAACCTCCCCTTATGTCTAAGGGGAGGTTGCGAGTTGTTTGATTTATTACAATCTACCCCCTTTGTGCCTTATCGACCTTCATCAGGGTTAGGTAAAGTTACAATCATCACGTGATTAAAGCGCCTTGCGTCATGTAGACATTTCTGCCTCAGGTTAATCTAAAACTTAAATAAAGCTTTTAAAACGAATAGGGTTATTGAGAACTGAGTCCAATTATTTTTATAAAACGAATGGTGTGTTATTGACAAAGCTGACTTAGGTGTACCCGGTCTACCACACCGTGCAAAAAGAAAACACCTGTTGTTCCAGCATGCCCTTTGACCCATACGAGCTGAAGGGTATTGCTGTTTGTCACTTGCTCTAGTGCTTGGTGACACTCGGAAACCAGCCTAGAGGTGATTTTGTATTGACCTAGTGCCTGCAGAGCGGCTCTGCTGTCACTGGAAATTCTTATTATTTTATTCTTTATGCCGCGTGTGTGTATCTGTAACCAGCGCTTTAAAGTCCTGTGTAAACCATACATTATTCCATTAAGGAAATATTTTTTTTATGTTATGTTGATTGTCAAATATCATAACCTAAAAGATTTTAAAATTCTAGTTAAAATCATTATAATTATGGTAATTTATGGCGTATACATAGTTTCAAAATCGGGAGGACTTATATTTAATTATGATCACAATTCTCCAAAAATTGAAACGGAAAAAACCTTTTCATACCCTCTCGATATTAAACTACAGTACGAAAATAAGAAGGTGGTAGTCGAATTCGGTCAACGAGATGGAATACATGGTTGTAATTAAACACTTTATGCCGTATTAATGTCACATTCGTTGTAGTCGGCCACGTACTGTACGCAATCAACGGCATTCCAGTTGTAGGTAGACAAATGGACGACGGACGTGATGTATTCGAAGTACTAGAGAACAAAGAGAATTATCCGATAAATATCAAATTCGGCCGTCCAAAAATGACGACCAACGAAAAGATTTTTCTAGCGAGTATGTTTTATCCGCTATTCGCGATCGCCAGCCAGCTAAGTCCCGAACCGAAATCATCTGGTATCGAAGTTCTCGAAGCGGACACATTTAAATTGCATTGCTTTCAAACGTTAACGGGCGTTAAAATGATGGTCGTCGCCGAACCGAACCAAGTTGGCATAGACATTCTGTTGAAACGTATTTACGAAATTTATGCGGATTTCGCTTTAAAAAATCCTTTCTATTCGCTAGAAATGCCGATACGATGCGAATTGTTCGATGTTAATCTTAAAACGATATTGGAACAGGTAGAAAAGTCAGGTTTATCTGCTACATAAATGTAATCCCCCACATTAATATTATGTACATGTACAAATAAATATAGTTTACATTGAAAAATCACACTATAATAACACAGGAAGTTCAGACTTGTAAAAACTTAAAAAAAATACAAAATGTTCGCTCGCGATTCGTTCACATCAACACAGTATAAAACTAGGAATATTTTTTGAAACGCTCACGGTAATAGAGAGAAATAAGTAAAGATCATCTTCTAATATTCGTAGCTTGTGGTGTTTGACGTAAAGTTTTCGTTAACAATGTGTTTGACATTGTAATTACCGGCGAAAATAAATGTAGAGGATAATCGCTACAAAAGTTTAAATCAATTAGTACACAACACGGGTTTGTCAAACCACGATCTACGTACCACACACCGGTCATTGGTGTTGCCTGATTTCCGCTTATAATGAACAAGGGAAATGCAATCGCAAAGATGCATCCGCTAAAAAGGATACAAATAAAAAAAAATTGTTTTCGCATAGCCAAAACTTACCTAATAAACCATGAATCCGAGAGATTGGTTAGTATGGCGAGAGGTAATCCAAAACCGATAAAATATGGCCAGTTTGTTTCAATATAAGTGAGACGTTTATGTAGCTCCCATCCCATATTAAACCACTTATATTCAAACGCGTAGAGAGAATACAACAAACACATGTGGACAGTCGAGAGTACGCTTCCAAGCATATAAATCGGTATATAATTTACTAGTAAAGCTTGGAATAAAAATAACGTTTGCACGGCTATGCTAAAAATCGAATCGGCAAGTAACATACTGATACTTTGCATAAATTGTGGCCGTCCACGACTGTAACGATACGCCGAATCCGCAATGTCCTACAAAGACAGATGGTCAGACAAAAGTTCACCTAAGTTCACTCGGTACCTGAAACCATAAACTGTTGACAACTTTGCTCAACAGAAATAACGGTATAACCCATAATGTTTGGAAGATGAACGTTAGTACGGGTTCCATCCAAGACCATATTAATTTACCCATACCCGATTCGTTTCCAAGAATTAATTTTAGGATAAAACCGAAACCGGGTAAAAAACTGTATTGGAATAAAATAATGCTAAGCAAAAAAACGCCTCCATTTAACGCGCAACATTGTATAATACGTGTAAGTACTTTAGATTCCCTAAAATTCGCATTTGTTATAAGTTGATATGATCCGGAAACATACTCGTGCTCCCTCAAATTTCTAATAGGTGTCGATTCGCTGGCCGACACTCTCCCCGTTTGCAAAGATTGTGGTTTAGTGGGTGACAAACGTGAAAGCTTACGATTGTTCAATTCCCTATCGAGGTATGCGATAGTCATGGTACCTCGAATGCTATCATATAACCCTCTAAGAAATGCATGAGCACAGCCCTACAATAGATATGTTTATAAAGTGATATTTTTAGGTTATGATACCTTCAGATCCATTTTGAGAATTTTATGGTAACCAAGTATTTTTATTAAAAATTCCGAGTGTATAGGTTTTTCGAAAATCAGGTCATTTTAAGATTAATTCCTTTAACGAAATATGTAATAGAACGAAGGTCAAACTTTAAAAGTACGCAACATTTACGACGCATACGGAACTATAAAAATTATATACAGGGTGCTTATGATTAATTGCAACCTTCGAACATATAACAAAAGGAAGGAATATCCCTATAGTTTAGTAGACGGTAGAATGTAACGGAAGTTACGCAGGCTTTACGTCACAGTGACGTAACAGTAAACCATTTATGATTGGTCAAACGGGTGTAGCGTGCAGTTTGTCGATTTAAAAGTATAAAATTACCAGTAGCGTAGAATTCATTATACGGTTAAGAACATAGAGAATGTGCAAAAAATTAGAAATATGCATACCAAATTAATTATGTTTAAAGGGCAATAAAATTAAAAAAAAAATTTATGCATTTTATTTTGTTTACAGCAGGCGCGTAAACATACAAATGTTGGATTTACGACCCTGCTTAACAGTACACCAATGACTCGACGGAATACGTCACAGTAGGTAGCCATATTGGTAAACCATTAATGTTACTCATTTTGCCATATACATGTTCCTTCCTTTTGTTATATGTTCGAAGATTGCAACGTTCGAACAAAGCTGGCGAATACCAATTTATACAAAGCTTTCGACCAATAAAGTATCTCACACTATATTACGATGTAAATTGATTAACTATGACTTTGGTTCTTCGATAGTTATACATAGACTGAACTTTAAAGAATCGCGTTCAGAGTAAAAATCAAGAACTTTGTTTCTAAAGATATTGCCGTATAATTATAGTGATGTTCCGCAAGCTCCCATCCTATATTAGTCCAATCGATTGAATGCTCAAAAGTCCACGCCCCAGGGAGGTGAGCGTAAGATGGTAAGGGGCGAGAGGGCATTTTTTGATTTTCCAATTATACCTCGCAAACGGATAACGGATCTCGGATTAAACGGCCCTAAATGTAAGACAAGGTAAAACGTATATGGTAACCTTTTCTTCCTTATTACCAGGTATTCACCAAGCCAAGTAGCTTGACTTGAAATATAATAGCTTAGCTTGGGCTTGAAAGGGCAGCTTTTTAAGAAGAAAAGTTTGGTTTGGCTTGATGTTTGCGAATGCAGGCTTGGCTTGGTTATCAAGCGCTTTTTCAAACTGGTCATCCCGTAAGAGTACTGAGGTTGGAACACATTTCGCATTACGTCATACGTGTGTAGTTCATGGTCGGACTGTCGCAGTACCTATTACTCAACTGCTGGTCAGTGGTTACTTTTGGCATAATAGACTATTATGGTTTGGGTCACCGTTGAGTGCCTAAGTAAGCGATTGTTAACTATGAGTTCTAACAAAATATCTGAAAATTCCGAAGAACCATTATTTAGACCGTACATTTTCCAGAATATCTACGCATTCACATTTTCTAATTTCTGAGTTTGTACAAATCAAAAACCGCTGCAGGGCATCACCTGATAACCGTATCATTTTACAATTAAAAACTAGTGTTATATATACAGTGCAACGTGCAACAGATTTTGTACAATCTATTGGTAATTTTTTACAATGATTTTAAGTAAAATATTCAATATACCCTGAAATACACGTACTTCTTTTATACCGAACGAATATATTTTATGGTACAATGCAAAATCATCAGCTGGATCTTCTAAGAATTGTGTTCCATGGAATTGTAAAAAAAATGCTTAGAAGTATAAACTTAAAAGCTTAGGGAAAAGCTTGAAAGCTTGACTGGGAAAAGCTTGATATCTCAAGCTTTTCCACAAATAAGCTTGGTTTGGATAATACTTAATTAAGCTTGACTTGGTTTTTTGTAGGCTTGACTTGATTTTATGTCAAGCTTTAAAAATTCAAGCCAAGCCCGTGAATCCCTACTTTAGTGTAGAAAGTCATACCTACCATTCAATATTCATTCATCTCATTTTACGATGTCACACTTCATGACGGAGCACGCAAAATATGTTTGTCAATATATACGATAAAGACACTAAAGACAGAATCGGGTAAACGCCTTCATGCTATTCTGTTTATATCTTATACATTGACCAATATATTCTGCGTGCTCCGTCATAAAGTGGGATAAATGAATGGTAGGTATGCGTAATAAAGAAGAAAAGGTTACCATACGTTTTACCTTGTCTTACATTTAGTAGTACCCTCGTACCGTTTAATCGGACAGAGGACATTTAAAATAAAATAGACTAGTTCTATAAAAATAATTTGGTATTTTTCTATACTCCACCGTTTCCGAGATATAGGTAATCGCAATCCCCCCCCCCCCCTCTCATTCAGTTCACCTCCCAGAAGCGGGGACTTAGTACCTATGTTTACCCACTAACTACTTGTAACAAAGTCCTGAAGCCAAAAAGTCTCGCATTTTCACGCACAATATTCCATTAACTGGATTGTTTATAGTCATTTCTAGAGGAACATCGAAATTGAGCGTGCATGTTATTAGAAGCATGGGCGAAGTTAGGGGGGGGGCTAAGCCCTCCCAAACTTCAATTTAGCCCGCCTAAACATCTTAAAAAAACTATATACGTTATACATATATACATACTTCTCATATTATCAGTGGGGTTTGAGCCCACCCCAGATCTGTTCACCTAACTTCGCCCATGATTAGAAGTTCTATAACTTTTGCTTGGCTGAAGATAAAGTTACATTAAAGAGAATTATAAATTCGTTTCTGAAAATGTTTCTGAGAAACAATCGTGGAGGCATTAGAAGTAAATGTTTGACAAAAAGAGTTAGGTAAAAATGATTTTTTCAAAAATTATCGATATTCATAACGTGTATTAGTATTTAGAAAACTGTTCAAAATTCGACAAATATGTATGGAGGAAATTTTATAGGAAATTTAATTAGCTTTCATTTTCATTTAGAATATTTTGTTGTAGATTTCACCGTTTCCGAGATATAATGTAAAAACCCAAAAATCGCCTCTACCACCCCCTTCACACCTTAAGCTCACCTCCCAGGGGTCGGGACTTTTGTATGTTTACCTATTAACTACTCTCTAACAAACGTTAATTCGTTGTGTCCATAATTGTTGTTGTTAACGTAGTTCGTCTCCAAATGAGGTGATGATCAGAGAAGTCGAAATAAAATCATGAAACCTTCCCCATAAAATCTTATGGGGAAGGTGCATGAATATACAAGAATGTTTGACTTCAGGGCTTTGTTAAAAGAGGAGTTTCGAGATTTTATTTCAACTCCTCTCCTAGCAAACACCTGAAGTGAAAAATTCTCGTATATTGCATGCACTCTACACTCCTCTTTTGAGCACTCATTGACTGGATTATATAAGATAGATGCTTAAGAAGGGTAGGCGGGTTAAAGCACAGTTTAATAGATTGCTTCAATTAATGACCGTGATATTCTAGCAAAATATAATTTCTTAGTACAATATACTAAATGATGGTACAATCTACTCACCAATCTAGTAGAGGCAAACGTTAACCTACTCGGTTTAGTACATTAGTGCAGAGTTAATCATGCCAATGTTAATGAAGGATTTACTATTATTATTTTTCTTTCTCTGAAGCAATAAACGTAAATGAGAGGGGTCTCCTCTACAATTTACTTTCTCTGAAGCCCTACTTCACGGATAGTCCATCGATAACTCAGATCATTGGCACCGTTCCGCTAGTGGTGCATTACTATTCTATTTCTTGGTATAGCCTCGTCTTTGAGACATTTCAGAACATTGTCAAATTTATTTGAATTAAATTACTTATTCCATGCTTTTCTATATCTATACACTTCTGAAATACGGCATTCTTCAAACATGTGGCTGATAATGAGACATTCTTCGCATTGTGCCCATCTTTTCGGATTTGCTCCAAGTAGGAGGTGACTGAGTCAGTCGTGCGTGACCTATCCTGAACCTTGTCAGAACTGGTCTTTTTTCTTTTGCAAATTCAGATTCGTGTGTGAGAGTAAAAGTAGAGTGAGTTTTCTCAGCTGAGTTTTGTTATTACCTATCCCACAAGATTTGCCATTTTTTATTACTATTGTTAGCAATTTGTTTCAAGACATCTGTAATTGATAACTTACTCCATCATTTGCGGATCATTTTACAGCATATTTTGATGCCTTCGTGCAGGTTCTCACGATTTTCATGAGCAAATTGTATGACTGTCGATGAAGTAAAAGCTTCATTTAAGATTGTAGTCTAGTGAAATTGTCATTGTAAGTTTTGTCAACATCCGATTTGAAGTTTATTGTGTGGGTACTTGACGCGAGTTCTTTTTTATTGTTATTATTATTATTATTATCATTCATATACAGGTTGGTTCATTAAGGCCAGCAAGGTGCCATATCTCAGGAAGTACGTAATAGTAATAATTTTGCGGAAAACTGAAGGAGAAGATCTAACGATTATAGGCACTATAATTTAGTAAACAACGCCAGAGGGCGTGATTTAAACAATTCGCATTGTTTATTATATTTCTCCGAAATTTTAAATGAATCTATACAACTTCTACCTAAAGCATAGTTGGAAAGTTGATTAAATTTGCAAGAAAAAAACGTGCAAATTGCAATTAGATATTTTCATTTGTCTCAGAGTTATTGCCAACACAATTATTAATAACACTTCAATTCAAAAAACAATTGTTTTCAAAGTTTAACGGTCAAGCGTGTCATGAAGCAATCAATTATTCTACTATGGCATTTTGACAACTAGAGAGCTGTGAAACAAAATATGTTTTCAATTCTGAAAAAAAATAACATGTTTATTGTTATCGTAATTCAACTGCTACTGCAAGCAAATATGTTTCTATGAAACCACATAAAAAATCTTATACATATACATAAATAATTACGCCAACATCAACGATTTGCAACACAGTTTCAGTTGTTGTTTGGTTTTAATAAAAAGTTGTTTGTCCTTATTTTCGTTATTGTTGTTGTTACTGTTATTGTCATTTATAACTAAGCAAGGATCACGGGGACTATAAACAAAATTTGGGAAGGGGAAGGATTCCCAAGGGAGTGGCGGGAGGGTATAATATGCCCGATATACAAAAGAGGAACCAGAGAGGTTAAGGAAAACTACAATGGAATAAGCCTCCTAGACGGTGGGTACAAGATATACAACAGGGTGATTGAGAAAAGATTACAGGGGAAATTAGAGGAGAAAATGATATTACCGGATGGGCAAATTGGATTTCGGAAGGGGAGGAGTGCAATAGATAACGTATACATATTAAAACAATTAGTAGATCAAAAAATAGAAAAGGGGAGGATACTATGTGCAGTGTTTATGGACACGAAGGCAGCCATTGATAACATTGAGGGAGAGAAATTATGGGAAAACCTGAGGGAGAGAAATAACAAGGTGAATAGAACAGATATATAGGGAAACAAAGAACAGAGCGAGGGAAACAAGTGGGAGAGTGCAGATTGAATGAAAGAATTATGGAAAATGTAGTTTTTGGTGATATCAGTGCTTGGTGTGATGAGTTTAAGTATTAGGTTTGACGAAATATACTAATGAAATGAGTATTTAGTGATTCAATTTTTATTAATAATAACTTAAACGTAATAACCACCAAAGTTTTCTTTCGGTTGTAAAATACTGGTAGAAGGTTGGGGATGAATTTCGGAAGTCATTTTAAATTTACAATAATTTATACTATTTTGTAGCGATTCGAAACTTAAACATGTGTCAGGATCTTCCACGTAACATTCACCATTTTTCGACACTTCAAACTTTGTCCATTTATAATTAGAACATTTTTTCGCGGCGGGCGAACTTTGTATAAGATTAAGAACAGAGGGATGCGTCAATCCGAAGAAATCATTTCCGCGTGGACGCACACTAACAACATTAAGCGACAGACTGTCATTAATTTGCTGTAACAGCAATGAATGGCACATGTCCGGCGAACTTCCTATAATTGTGGCAGTCGGATCGTCGTCAGGTATTAGTTCAAATCTACAATTTACATATTATGATGTCGGATTATGAGACATACTTACCGAGGGCAATCGTTTGCATTCATTATTTGACAGGTGTACAAACACTTGGTCGTTGGATCTTTCATACTGCCATAGAGTCTAGTTGAAATGTAACCGACTGGAAATATGGCTTCCTCAGAGTGAAACTCGGGGTGATCAAATATTATCTCCCCTATCGAATGAATGGTTAAATTATCTAACGTTATTGGATATATGGGGTGTCCGTTTTGATCCAATGGAATAAGTTGGAGAAGTTTCTTTTGGGTTTTACTCGACGATTTACGCTTAACGCTCTTGTGATCTGTAATAGAAATGGGATGTTAATAACCTAAATGGAATGAGAACATAATTACCGTGACTATCATTATTGGGCCGTTTCTTGGGTTTTTTGGGAGGTGTTGTAGTAGATGAAGGTGCAGTTTGTGAAGAGTTTGAGTTAATAATACGTTGTACCTCCATATCAACTTGTGGATCGATTTGACATAGTTTTCGTAATAGAAATTTCTTCTCTTCATTACGAATCAGAATTAGTTCTTGTACTTCACTCACCTCGTCACAAAGCGCCAAGTTTTCCTTAAAAATGGAATTAGAATTACATATAAGGTTGTTTATGTTTAGAAGTATCTTACAAAAACGGTTTCGCGAATTGTATTTTTAAGCATCATCAGTTTTGTTTTATATTTCCCTGAAGGTTTTGTCATTTTTGCGCTTGATGAAAGTTTATTAGAATAAGGATTCATCTTTGAATATAAGTAACAAAGATATAGGCACAGCATAATAATATATGCTGTGATATAGGTTAGATTAGAATAACATAAACAAACTGTGGTTACTGTTCCGTCTATAGACGAAAGAGTGCGTTCGAGCCTTTCCTCAAATTATACACACAGATCATAATCAAATTATTCAAAGGCTCGAGGAGTAGCCTTGACAAAATTCTTACTTACTCAAGTTACACGTGGTGACATTTTTAAAAAGCTAAAGAACCCAGTATGGAAACCAGCTTTCGAATGGTGTAAAATATACAGGGCGTTCTATTTAAATAAGTCAAGTAACATTTAGTTGAAAATACCCTGTAAGTACAACTTTTCGAAATTTGAAACTCATTGGTTGAAACCGCACATTTAGATCTTATTTACTGTGCTTCTTTGTTCGTTATCGGTGGTGCACTACTTGTTCTTCAACACTTCTTGGTTGTACGTTTTTCTCATTATCTTTACATTTTGCTTGCTGCCATCCTAAAACCTTCTTTTCCCCTCCTTCGAACTATGTCCTCTTCGGCAGCATTTATCATATTTTTATGCAACAGCTTACACTTACAAAACTTTTCATCCACAGGCACTCCATTTCGTAAGGGTTACTTGCCCCGCCGTCCAAAATTCTACCACAATTGACCATTTCCTTGAAGCCTATACTAATACAGCGTATTTCCTCTTTTACAAAAAAAAAACATTTGGTCTGACGAAAACCAACTTTTCTTTCAGGGAGTTTCATTTTTGACTATTGTTCAGCACGTCGGTCGGTCGCGTCGGCGGTCGCCTTGATTCCCCGAAGCAATTCCTTTAAGACTAATGGCTCTACGTCTTCTCTCGCAATAAGTTGTCTTCTGGTCAAACCGATTTGATATGAATCCTGTCTCATCTGACGGATTTCCTTCCTAGATATTTACACCATATGACATGACCTATTATTAACCTCTTCGTGGATTAATCCCTTGCGTCACGTTTTATCAACAATAGGTACACATTTTACCGAATATCCAAATTTGGTAATATATCGTTCGTGTGTCGTATTGAGATTTTCCTAAACGTCGCGTTTTCTAACAATTTTTTCAGACGCGTTTTCTATGACTTGTTAGGTTTATAAATGCTTTGATATTGCTAGTAAGTCATTTTTAGTAATGAATCTTTGAGTAAAACTCACTATACTTAGGTTTGTATGGAGTAATAACCACCAATACGCAGTATTTATATGGACTTAAAGGCAGCCTATGATAACGTCGACAGAGGGAAACAAGTACCTACTAAAGAAACAACAAGAAGTAGGAATAGCGATTGGGAGGACAAAGATATGGACATTTGGTGTACGCAGATGATAGTGGCAAAAGGGATGTGAGAAAGGAATGAAGATGATATGGAGTGCAGGTCAGAAGTCAATTTGGAAAAAACAATAGTATTGATATTCAAGAAGAGAGGAGGGATAAGGGGAAATGAAGAATGGCGATGGGAAGAAGAGAAGATAGATAGGTAGTAACGGAGTTTACATACTTAGGGTATACCCTAACACAGGGGACACAGACAGAGCCTACATAAGGGAAGGGACAGGAAAAGCAAGCAAGATAAAGGCAAGTATGGGGGCTAGGAGAAAGAATATTTGGGATGGACATGGACAGCTCTCACTCGACAAACTAGTAAAGAGTGCGATGCTGTATGGGCCGGAGATATGGGCTGGAAGGAAGAAGAGCGGTTGGAGAGGATACAAGAACGGTACTGGTGCTGGGGGTGGAAAGAGAGACAGCAGGCTACATCGCGGCGGAGGAGGTAAAAGTAGATCAAATAAGGATGGAAGCGGAAAGAAAGGCGGTGGAAGTACGAAGGAAAAATGGAGGAATGGGCAGATCTGTCTTTCTTTCTGCCTTCACCCTTATCTGATCTACTTTTACCTCCTCCACCACGATATAGCTTGGAGTCTCTCCTTCCACTCCCAGCACCAGTAATGTGTTCTTGTATCCTCTCCAACCTCTTTCTTGTTCCTTCCAACCCATACAGCGTCACACTCTACTAGTTTGTCGAATGCAGAAATTCCAAAGTGGGGAAAAGGGGGGAGATAAAGTACAGGCAAGAGAATATTACAGGAGTGAGTACAGAACCGAAGAGATGGAAAGAATGAGAGAAAGGGGGGAGAAAGGTACTGGAAGAGGTAGTAAGCAGGGACAGGGTGATAGAGAAGCAGGAGAGGAGGACGAAGATAAGCGAAGCGAGGTACAATGAGATATGAAAGGACAGGGAAGGAAAAGAAACCGAAAACTTAGCAGATACACTTAGCAAAAGAACCTTAGTTTTTTACTAGACTCACAATTTTACCAGTCTGCCAGCCATGAACCCTACAAATAAATAGATAACGGTTCCAATGTCCAGGCGCTTTGAACATACGCGAACGCGCTGATCTCATTTGCAATTTTCTTCCTCGAACTGCCGTACAAAATACCTTTTGAGCAAATTGCCACCTCTACTTACACTTTTACCAGATATGACGAAATTTATTCCAATCGATAGAAATTACTACAGAAACAAAAGCGATGTCGGAGATTTCTAAGGGATCCAAAGGGTAGAAGAAAAAATAGTAAAAAGGTCCCTAGTAGCCTAGATGAACAGTTTCTATCATTGTCATCCCAGAAAAATGTTGTATCCCATTGGTGTCAAAATAAATCTTGAGCTTGGTGGCCATTCACATGGCGGGGAAGATGTAGAACTGGAAAAGGTGAAACCACATATCAACCCTTCTGGTGATCAGGTGGATATGTTGGTCCCGAAAAATGGCACTTGATCCAAAAGAGATCTGCAAAGAGGATCATTGAATGGTAAATGTTCCACATTACTCTCCCTTTTCCCATTTGAAATTCAAAACTTGGTAATCATACACAAAGTTCGAAGCGTTGAATTTCCTACAACTCCGGAAGATTGAATGCGACCTGATCCAATTAGGTTTCAACTTCGACAGATTTTTCCAATACTATAGGATGAGAATTTTATTTTAAAAATTTGCCCCGTTTTTAGCACCAATACCCCACTTCTTATAAAATAAAAGCATACTATAACTAACTAATCTTCTATTGTATGTTCCTGCTCCCGAAATTGGCTTTCATAATACCCTGACAATCGCTGATTTGTGGGATCAAAGGGACTTTCTAAATGTAAATTAGCTGGATATTTTTTCCCCATAACTTCAACTTCGTATTTTCCCGTAGTTAGAAACTCTTTCGTGATATTTTCGTTGTTTGGATTTTGAACGTAGCTATAACAGGAATAGTCTCTAAATATATCTACCACAACAAATCGCTTACCCAATTCCAATACTACTTTTCAAAAAGTACCCATACTCGCCTCTACGCAAGAAACCGATAATTTCGTCATTTCTCCAAATAGTTTCGTTTCCCCAAAGCGGAATTTGGTCATTTAACGTAATGAAAACTCTCAATTTTTTTACTCCCTCCATTTTTAGTCGATCTACCGCTTCCTTTCCGAGGTACGTACCATTCTTTCGACAAATAAATCCAAGATTGCCCTCGATTGGATTGTCGTCACTTCTCAAATCGATATTCCACAGATGATAACCTGAATTCACACTGTAAACGTTTGGAAAACTATACAGGAATGTCGACCTTTTTCACAGCTGAGCGAGTACAAGGCACGGTAACCGGCGTGTTTCATATCAAAGTTTCTGCCCGCTTCCTCCACCTTATTATAGATCGGTATGCAAGACGCGTTTGGTATGTGAAGTTCGTAACCCAATTCTCCTATAAAACTTATCCTTAGCACCCTACATACGTGGCCGTCAATTTTGATTAGTGTAGACATTCCAAAGGGTAACTTGTCATCGATGAGGGGATGATCTGTTAGCGATTGTAGGAGTTCGCGGCTGAAAGAACTTATAAGGTTACTAAGATTTGCGATGGCGAATACCTTTTGGGACCTTGAATGGATAGCATTCCCAATTGTTCCGTAACATCAGTGATTGTGGCACTGAGTTGACGTTTATAAATCTCTCTTCGCAAATGCATCTTGGTGTGATAACCGGAAGCACCTCCAGCAACGATGTAGTAGCCCTTTCCCTACAATTAGGTACATGAGCATTGAAGGTCATGAGAATCTGTACTAGGAATGCCACGAATAGTGATTTCGCCCAATACTGAATATTCGGCTAGGCTCTCGGCCGAAGCGTCGAATATTCGGCGAAACTTAGTAGTAGTTAGTACATTTCGCGGGTTTACAGGTTCCGACCTGCGTCATTGTTTGACAAAATATTTTTTTATGAGTAAAATTATGTATTTTTTTATAATTTTGGTATTCGGTATTCGCCCAAATGGTTCGCAATATTCGGTCGAATACCGAATACTTAGTAAAAAAAGCAGCCGAATAGGTCCAATACAGAATATTCGTGGCACCTCTACTCTGTACCTTTATAATAGGGCCAACTAAAGATCCAACTCCTTGACTGAGTCCAACTATGGTCAAATCACTTTCTGTACCTCCTGCTCGATTCAACGCACAACTGTATATAATTTTTTCGGATGGGCGGTTGGTGTTTGCAGTAAATAGCCATTCCGCGGCTTTTTGAGCATCAGGTCCCGTGAGGTACATCTTTGAAAAGTACGATATGTCAAACAATGCCACATTTGTACGCGCTGACAGTGCTTCCTCTCGTATCTAAAAGCTTTCTTTAAGTCTAAACTTACAAAGGACGAACTTATTACCAAGTCACTTTGTTTGGAAAAGTCAAACGTGAGTTCTTTTTCGAGCTCTTTTTCGTATCGCTTATCAGAATTTGCGACATGTCCATAGTAACCATACCAATCATAGTCACGTACAGGTGCAGTTCTGTCTTTAATGTAATACGCGGGACGTTCCCATCCTTGCGCCTGATCCATAACAGCACCTCGAGCAACGCATGCCTACATTTCGTACTTAAAACCATGATTGTAGTGTGAATACGTACATACCTCGTGAAACACGTCTATTTTAAAATTACGTCCAGCGAGTGGTTGATCATATGGAAAAACTATGCTGTAATTTTTGGCGTACGCTTCTTGGCTTCTCTCCGTAGCCCATGGACGATTCCTTTGCATACGCGGCGTAAACCTAGCTATGTCAAAAACAAACATCGGCAAATCCGAAGAGCCGTGAACAATTAAACTAGATAATTCCTTCGCAATTCCCGGCCCAAACATCATCCCAGCCGAATTTAACCCACACGCGTGATAGAATCCTTAAACTCAAAATTATAGCACATATTTGGGACGGTGTCAGTTTACCGAATATTCGAGGATCCTCTCCGATAAGGGGTTTATGGTCAGGTGTGAAAGATTCGGGTCCGCAAATGTTGGATTTTATGCCGACTTTTTCCATAATCGGCGTAAGTCCGTTTGCTTCTTTGAGATGAATGCCAAAAATGTCGAGATCCAACTCGTATAATCCAAAAGCGAAATCTTGTTGTACCTACAGGTCGAAGGTAGAATTACAAATGTAATTATTGGAAGGGGGGTACTTACTTCGTTCATAATATCCGGGTTCATCTCGTATCCACCAACGTACAAAGTGTCCCCTTGCGTTCTGTAATAGATGGAAGCGTCGTGGTCGCGAATATTTGGCGTGCCCTTTGCCAGTGGAATGCTCTCCGTGATAACGTAAGCGTGCTTAATTGGTATGAGAGGTATTTCAACTCCTACCAACTTTGCAATTCCTCTACTCCAAACACCGGTTGCGTTTACTACATTTTTTGTACGTATTGTGCCTAAATTTGTTTCGACCCCCTGTATTTTGCGAAACTCGGTACCTTTATCTAATAGAATTCCCGTAACCGAGCAGTTCTCGACTAACTAAAATATTTGGGTAAATCATCACTTGTACCTATTGTATCGTTTTTAAACCTTTCCACCGTGATTACGTGCGCCTTTGGTGAGTGCTGCACAAAGCATGGACGGATCCAAGCACCCATCGGTAGGACTGTAAAGAGCGGAGCTAAAATTTTTGGGGTTTAATAAGGGATGGATTTTCGCCGCTTCATCCGAGGAAATGATCTCGCTTTGAATACCGAAGTAGGTTCCTAAAGTTTGAAGACGTTTGTACTCTTTCAGCCGTTCCTAATTGGAACAAAATGTTAGCCGACGGCTTAAGTTAAAACTCGATAGGTACCTACCTCGGTTCTTGATATGAAAAGGCCGCCATTTTGAACATAACCGGGATTTAGCCCGGTATCCTTTTCAAGTGTTTGCAATTGCTCCGTGGTTGACGATAACAGTTGAATGTCAATGTCGCTGGGGCGTAGTCTCCATACCAATCCACCAGTATGCCAAGTGGTTCCGCTTGTGACTTTGTTCCTCTCTAACAAAACTGCTTTAACACCCTTCTTCGACAGCTGGTAAAAGGTGTTACATCCGATACTGCCCCCACCTAAACAGATGTTAAAACTAAAAGTGTACAATAGTATTTTTTACCTATTATGACTACATCTGCTTCAGTTGGAAGATCGACGGTTGTTGAGAAGTGGTTTATGGCTAATTTTGGTAGATTATGGCGTTTGGTTAAAATTTCTTTAGCAGCTCTTAACATTTTTTGTTGTTATGTTCGTAAACTATCCTAGATACTAAATATGGATATCAAAAGACAACTTGACCTTGTATCTTATCGATAAGTAAAAGCGACCTTTAAGTTTAATAATAATTACCAATTCCTTCTAATCGCAACGAAGCATTGTGCCACAATGATGACGTGTTTCATGTTTTCAAAGGTTGCGTGTCATATCTATCATCCATCAGGATACCTTGATACAATTCAGAGGATGGAGAAGGAACAGGCTGAAGGAAAATATAGAAGATTAGACATTTTGAAGGCTTGCCAGTAGAAAAGGGACACCTCTCCACCACTTTTCGTGACGTCATGCGCCAGAAAGCGAAGGGAAAGTGTCTTTTGAAGACCAGAAGAGCTACGCGGATCACCACGCGAGAAACCAATACAGTAGGTATATACTTAACTAACTATATACCTACAGTGCGCGTCTAAAGTACGCCCCCCCCCCCCTTCCTTCTAATTTTTGAACCACCTGGTATATTGGAACGAAATTTGGAGGGCTTAAATAGGACATGAAAACCGCCAATTTTTTTATTGGAAAATGACGACTAAAAGTTACAAAATGGGTAAATCTTGTTACTAATTTTTAGTTAAATCTCTTTTAATGAATTTGATTAATAAGAGGCGTAAAGTGTTTATTAAGGATAAACGGTATCACTTAAGTGTTTTGGTTGGGTTTGAAATTGACCCAAAATGTATAGTTTTCAAACGTTCGAAAATGGAATAAAATACAAGGTGTTCTATTTAAAAAAATAATTCAAGATGGCATTAGGCCACAATTTTGTAACTTTTAGCCGTCCCTTTCCATAAAAAAGTAGGTTTTCATGTCCTATTTAAGCCTTCCAAATTTCTTTGCGATATACCAGGTGGTTATTGAAATTTGGATTATAACGACCTCTCGACGGCGAACGGGTGATCCGATCAAAAAATTTACCATAGATTTGGAATCAGTAAAGAATTTGCTATAAGATGACACCACTTCCAGCTTTCTAAACCCTGCGTAACATCGTGCAATGGACAGACACACAGACATCCAGATACCTTTTGAAGTTGGTTGATTACCTACTCACCTCTGTGTTCGATGGAAGCTGGAGTCAAACTGCGTGTTCCCTCTGATCCTCTCTCTCTTTTATTACGGGTTGGGAAAACATGTGACTGTTAGGATGGTTTTGAAAAACACGTTTATAGAGGAAATTAGTGATTAAAAAACCGAAATAATCGATGCTGATAAAAAACTAATGATATAAAATCACACGTTTTTTTCCAAAAATATAATTTAAATAAAGAGTGAAAACGTATTCTAACGTCTGCAAACATTTTAAAATTTGAATTTAAACATTTTTAAATCAATCACTTCATTTCTTTTAAGGGGATAGTCTTCGTAAATACCGATATAGCTATTTTACAGCAATAATCTAATAATACAGGGTGTGTATAAATTGACGGAAAAGCTACACGCTGCGACATTCTTCGTTCAATTCTGAATCGAAAATCTTAATGGTCAAATGTTGTATCATGCTTCATATGTCTTCACGAGGTTCTCGAAGTTCGGACTTTTGGTCTATAAATAAGTGTTAATTTCGATATCTGTTTGTAGAGATAGCTGCACTTAAGAATAATGAAGGAATTTTGATAATTTTGTTTCGTTAACGATTTCTCTTTTGGCTTCAAAGTTTGTTTTTAACATTTCCTTTATTAACGTATTTTTACCGAAAACACATTTGGCAATGTTGTAGAACAAACTTTCCATTCTAATGCGATTTCAAAAGATTTCAATCATAAGTATCATAGCAACGGTAGGTATTACAGTCGTATGCTGGTTTAGAGTGTTGCCAAATGTATGTTTCTTTTAAGTGGCTCCTGAAGACATACAAAGCATAATAGAACAATTTAACATTATAATTTTCAATTCAGAATTGAACGAAGAATGTCGCAGCGTGTAGCTTTTCCGTCAATTTATACACACCCTGTATTAATGTTGGAAAAGCGCTTGTGATTGTATTTCATTCCTGATCATCAATCGTACCTATCTATCAAAAAAAATTTTTAATTTTTAATTATATCCATAAATAAAGAAAATAAGTTTTTACACATTTTCCAGAAAAACAATAACAATTTTGAATCGATTCTTGAATAACTTGAATAACACCGTTCTGTAGTTCTCATTAAAATTCAAAATTCTTATTCGTTTTCTGGAAAATGTGTAAAAACCTATTTTCTTTATTTATGGATACCTATAATTAAAAATTAAATTTTTTTTTGGCACGATTAATAATCAGGAATCAAATACAATCGCAAGCGCTTTTAGAACATTATTATTATATGATTATTTCTGTAAAATAGCTATACCGGTATTTACGAAGACTAGGTATCCCCTTAAGTGATAGGGGAGAGTGTCGAATCGGATAGATAAAATTTTAATAAACTTTGACTTGAGATCATCATTAATTAATTAATTAATTAATTTTTCACATTATTTCTACAGTAGGTATATCTTGCCGGTCTAAGAAAATAAAAGGAATTTTTAGTAATAATCGTTAGTCCCAAGGTAAATGGTAAACTCATTAAATTGGCTTTTACACTAACAATAAATGCTAATACATATTTTGAAATGAGAAATAACAATTGAAACTTTGCTTTTTTAATTTTCATGCAAATCTTAATTACTCCATTTTAGACCTGATTAAAATAAATTAATTCATTTAGCGCCTTTTAATCTTACCTCTTGTTGACTGAAATTACACAAATATAATTAACTTCTCTGTTAAAACAATTATATACTATACTGTGACCTTCTATTGCTTAATTATGACATTGCCTTAATTTATTTTACAAGCCGTATTGTGAAAAATTCAAAAACATTTCGGAATAGATCAATAGATAGCACAAAGTGAGTAGTACAGTACAGTGTGCCATTTAAAAAGAAAGAGAAATAGAGCAAAATGGACCATCCTGTGTTATGTAGAGAAAAGAGTGAGTGTAAAAATAATACTAGGCATATAGAAATACAAATTCCAAAATGTCACTTCGATATCTTTGGAGAGTTCGGGCACACAAAGGGTTTTTTCGCCTACTTTCATCTTTAAAGATGGCGGAACAGGAGCCTACTTAATTAAGTAATATTTTTACATAAAAATAACAATACCTTAGGAATCGTTAGTCGCAGAGACACAAGTTTAGTATAGTGCTCGAATTAATAATTAATAATAATAATAATGGCAGGTTTAGTTAAAACATTTCTGCGAAAGTTTTATAGATAGGTTTTTGAAAATTTGAACTTGCCGGAAGTAGCTAGTAAGTTCGTTATTCTAAATGACAACTTCTAATTTTTATTACATTTTTGGATTCTACGTGAAATTTCCGTTCTTGTAATGTGTAATACCCACATGTTAATATGTACCTATCTATAATAAATTTGTTTTTAAGTTATTTTCACTTTTTTAAAAAAGATGGCGATGCGAGCGGTACTTTGATCATTTATTACTTGAAAACCGTTGTAGTTATGGCCAGGCCCGGATTTAAGGCGATTGGAACGATTGGGCCCAATCGGGCCGCGCACTTGAAGGGGCCCCGCATCACCACTAAAATTAATAAAAAGTTATTTTTCGAAATTTAAAGCAAACGATTTTTACAATAAAGGATAAATTATTCAAATAATTAAAGATATATTTATTTTAAGTTAGCGTTGATGGATGAGATTTATTATTGTGTAATTAATGGCTATTTGGGATTAGACCAGAACACGTTATTAACTTGTTTATTTTTCGATATTTAGCAAAATAACGAGAATTCTCGTTGTTAAATCTATGCACCGACGATCAAATTGTAACGTGTTAAGTTTAAAAACTTTTATATTATTTATTTATTTGCAATTGGAGTGGTTCATGTGATATGTTTTTGACTTCAATTAGCAAATTAACTTCCACACTTCCAGCAACGTGTTAACGTTAACGTTTTAATTTCCTGACGAAGTAAAAAGTTATTTTGCAAAATATCGAAAAATAAACAAGTTAACGCGTAATGTGTGTAATGTATAATGCCACTTAGCCATTAGTTACTCAACATTTAAAACCGAATTACTCCTGACGACTCTTCATTACCTATTAATTGTGTAATTGTGTTTATTATAATATGTATAATTATACAGGGTGATTCACCACTATTCTCTCGGTCTCTTGTGCCTAAACGGTACAAGATATCAGCTTCATTTTTTGGTGACATATGTAAATTGATAACGACTATTTTTTAAAATTATTTTCACTTATACAGGATGCTTCACAAAATTGTAATATATCAAAGTTATGTTTTTTTAAATGCAACCCCCTGTATTTTATTACATTTTTAGATTATACGTTAAAAACTAAGGTAACTTTATTAAACGTTCCCTATACCTATCGCTTACCAATTTTGAGAAAATTGTGATTTTAAGAAAAATATTCAATTTAAACAACCCCTAATAACACCGAAACCACTTACTTTTACTAATGCAAATTTATATCGATTTATCTTGACCTTTAAGGCTTTTATTTGCACTACGTAGGATTTCGATATTTTGTACAGGGTGTTTAGAAAAAGGATTCATATTCTATATTTTTCAAACATCAAAAACTCACTTAACTTAAATGTAACACCCTGTATGTTTTTATTCTATGTTGAATAACTTGTCATTTTCTATCAAAAACTATGAGTAATTGATATGTCTAAAATCAACGATTAAAAAGTTACTTATTAAGAGTTTTCTCTAAAATTTGTATGGAAATGGTTTTGTTTGCATTCTAGTAGGCCATGATTGTTTTTTATTGTAGTTGATAATTAGATATGTGATCAAAACTTAATTAAAAATGAAATTACAGCAATGGAAAAAATACTGTAGTAAATGCCATTTTTTCCTATGCATAACCGCCGCACTCGTTTTCATGAGATCTTTTAACGTTATGGTGTTATAGTAGCAAACGCATCCTTTATTCTAATCTTCATGCCATCAGCGGTGGTAGGTGGAGTGTTGTAAACTAAATTTTTAATGATAATAATAATAATAATAATAATATCTAAACAAACTTCATCAAGAAGACTCGAAAAAGTGTTGTTCTAAAATCCGTAAAAATTTTACTCCGTTCAAGTTTCCATCAAAAAATCAAAATTCTCCCAAATACATTGAGGCTCCACCGGTTTTGGCGATCAACAGTGCGATACAGGTGATGATTTAGTAATGAAAGTTATGTCAGTTTACCAAGCCATTATGTTGTGGAAAGTGGATTCGTCGGTAAATAAAACATATTTAAAGAATTCATCTTCTTCTCCAACTTTTTCGAGACTCCATAAACAAAAATTCGACCTTCGTTGAAAGCCTCGTCCCACTGACCTGTATCTTAAAGGACTGAGCATTCTAATGATCCCCTCCACTATTTTTGAAGCAAATTGAAAACCGGTGTTTTAAGGTGCCAATTAGTAATTTAGGTTTGTTGTGTTGGTGATTATTGGTAACACTGTAACTAATGTTTTTATTTACATAAACATAACCTTGTTTCATACGTAGTATAAACTACGTTTATGCATTGCAATAAAATACAATTTTTAATAATTTACGTTTTTAAATAATTATGAGCCTGTAATTATACTACTTTTCACCAGATATTAAGCATATAGATTAGAACAAGCTAAACTGTAACAGCTGATACCAGTACTACCAACACATTATAAACACCGAGCTACCATCATTATATAACTAACGCACTAGTTGGCACCTGAAGTAACTAATATTTAGGTGGGGCTTGTTTGCTTCAATGTTGTATTGAAGAATGCTCAGTCCTTTATGATACAGGTCAGTGCCTCGTCCATATAAATTCTGGTGAAGTTGAATGTGATAAGGATGGTATTTATGTTTTTTTCAGAAATATTTAGATAGACAATTCCTCAATAAATGGATTGGAAGGAGGGGTCCACAACACTCCACCTACCACTGCTGATGGCATAAAGATTACAATAAAGGATGCGTTTACTACTATAACACCAGATATCCTGAGAAACGTTAGATCTTTTGAAAATCGAGTGCGGTTGTGCATAGAAGAAAATGGTCATCAAATTGAGCATTTACTATACCATTATTTTCCATAAATGATTACTTCTTGTTAATTGTTATTAATTTCATTTTTAATTAAGTTATGATCCCATATCTAATTATCAACTACAATAAAAAAAATCATGGCCTACTAGAATGCAAACGAAACCATTTCCATACAAATTTTAGAGAAAAATCTTAATAACTTTTTAATCGTTGATTTTAGGCATATCAATTACTCATAGTTTTTGATAGAAAATGACAAGTTATTCAACATAGAATAAAAACATACAGGGTGTTACATTTAAGTTAAGCGAGTTTTTGATGTTTGAAAAATATAAAATATGAATCCTTTTTCTAAACACCCTGTACAAAATATAGAAATCCTACGTAGTGCAAATAAAAGCCTTAAAGGTCAAGATAAATCGATATAAATTTGCGTTACTAAAAGTAAGTGGTTTCGGTGTTATTAGGGGTTGTTTAAATTGAATATTTTTCTTAAAATCACAATTTTCTCAAAATTGGTAAGCGATAGGTATAGGGAACGTTTAATAAAGTTACCTTAGTTTTTAACGTATAATCTAAAAATGTAATAAAATACAGGGGGTTGCATTTAAAAAAACATAACTTTGATATATTACAATTTTGTGAAGCATCCTGTATAAGTGAAAATAATTTAAAAAAATAGTCGTTATCAATTTACATATTTCACTAAAAAATGAAGCTGATATCTTGTACCCTTTAGGCATAAGAGACCGAGGGAATAGTGGTGAATCACCCTGTATACATTATAATAATTATATTATAATAATATAGAAAACAGATACCGGTAAGTGTCGTTTTTCATTTTTGTTGACTAACGTTTAATTAATCGTATAGTTTTTCTCTCATATACGCGTCTTATACTCGGCGCACCCACATTCGTTTTTTGCATTGCTGCCCTGCGTTCACTATTAATTACTTTTCTTCTATTCTTCTTTAATCTTTATTCTTTAATGTACTTATGTAGAAGTTTACCTATCTTATGAATTACGATCCATGACATTTGATTTATACATTGAATTTGTATTTTATTTAAATATTTAATATATAGAGGACCCCGCAAAAAAATCCAATCGGGCCCCGCACTTATTGGATCCGGGCCTGGTTATGGCAACCGATTTTTGACTAGCGCATAGAGGAAGAATATGGATTTCTTTTGGTATACTGAAAAAAGGTTCAGTTGCATACGACCTCATCTATGGGGCTCCAAATTTAAGAAAATTCAAAGACTAAAAACTCAGTTTTTTAAATGAAATGAGCATTTTCTTGATAGGGTTATTTTCCATACTTATTCAGCACTACCGAGAACCAGAAATACGTAGGTACTTTACCAAAACTTAGTATTAGCAAAGAGTATCTAAAATTACTCTTTGGTATTAGCAAATTTTAGATACTCTTTGGTATTAGTATTACTCGCGCCGGACAATGTCGGCAAAGGATTGTACTAAATTTTTTGATTGGTACAATCAAGAGACACGAAACTGCGCCGTTTTTCGAATGACCGAAGAAATAATTAAGTACTGTGTAATTGAGGTGAAAATTCTGTTAAAGAGATGCATCCGTTTCTGGAAGATATTCAAGAAGAGTAATTATGTCGAGCCATTTGCTGACGGTGTTTCGACGACGCGTCGCTTCCTTAAACCGTTGATTGAAATATTAATACTTAAACCCATAGAGAAATTTACAGTAGAGTTCATACCCACTGGCGGGTACAGAATGGCCCGACACTCAACCCAAGATAGCTCTTCAATGTCTACGCTGCGTTGAGTACTCGCAATAGATGTCCATTCAGCATGCTGGAAAAGTGTGTAAATATCGCATCCCTGAAGAAGTCAAGGTAGATGGGTGTTGTAGAGAAAATAATACCATTTATGAATTTCTGGGTTGTTATTGGAATGGTTGCGAAGATTGTTTTCCCAATCAAGTAGAGGTTATAATTTGATCGAGATGAGGGAATGTGATTTAAAAAATCTCATTTCCTCTAACGATCAAATAAAAGCTTTGGTAGATAGTGTCGGTGACGGTGACAACGTGGAACCTTAAATCCCCGTGACGCTTTCTTTGGTGGACGCACTAATGCCAACACACTTTACTATGTATAAGCAACGGTATAAGTGTGATGGTATTAGTGAATAGATTAGATAGAATAGATTGAATATATAATATTTAATATATTAGCAGTAAGATAATTGTTTAAAAGCAAGCATCTAATTTAAGTCATCCCAAATTGTACCGAACTGCAAAACATCCAAAAAGCATAAATAGTTAAAAATCTCCGTCTTCAAACAATAAACTTTCAATTTTCTCCACCAAAAAACTATACAAATCAATTTTACTTTGACTTCTTCGGCTTATTAGGTCTAGTAATGCCCACATATCCAACAACTTCAATCGGTTTAACACCATCAAACTCTTGTCTAACAACATTAGTAAGTTTGGCTTCGAATCCTTGAGCACCGGCGGCCGCAGCTTCCTCCGCAAATTCCGGAGGTACGGAAGCCGCCGCTTCTTCGGCGGCTCTTACAGCTCCCTCAAAAGCGCACACCGCCTGCGCCTTCGCCAACTTGTCAACCGCATCTAGCAAGTCAGTATTGGTCTCTCCTCTAAGCGCGGCTTGCACTTCGATACCGCTCGTGCTGGCGTGAGTCAATAATGGGTTACTTGAAAATTTTGACTTGTAACCCTTATGCAAGGGATTAAATGATGGCGAATCGAGATTGATTACGTTTTCACCAACGTTTAGAGATGCCTCGCGACGTTTTCGTAGCTCACTTTCAACGGTTCGATCGAACCTATGCAACAAAGGGGTGAACCTTTAAATAGATGATTGGGAGGCTTACCATTCCATTAAAGATTCTCGTTTGGGCGATGGTTTTGAAGAAGACATAGCAGCCTCTTGTTCAGCATCGCGCAGATAGCTTTGTTTTAAAAGGTACTGCGAGTCACCGCATTTATCGCGACCACATGCTGATGATGACTGTGGCAACTCTTGTGAAAAGTACCTGCTGGGTTGCTGTTTTCGCTAAACAAGTACAGAGTTGGGTAACTTGCGAAGTTTTCGAGTTCATACCTGCGAGTGTGTCATCATGACCCTGGCAGGATCATCTCTTGCTATCCTACTAAAGTTGTAATCGAATTGTGCGTCAAACAGTTCCCGTTGGTTAGGTACGTTAAAAGTTTGCACAGGTGTTGACTGTGGCATATTTGGGGATTCTCTAAATTCGTAAAAAGCCATCGGGCTGGGCTGAACAGTGGGTAGCTCTAATTTAAAAGCTTTTACATACATTACAGATTACCATATAAATTCCAGAACTGCCCGTATAAAACGCTTCTGGAGCGCTAACATTGTGGGACCCTCCATCTCCACCATATCTTCGTATAGAACTTAAAGTTGGATGATGTACACCACGCGTTGCAGGGGTATGTCCACTTCGCCGCACTCTGCTCTAATCTTTGAGTTATTGCAGAAAATTGTGCTTCGTTACTTACAGAATTTTCCGCATTACTTTCTGGACTTCTAGCTCGCATTTTGAATTTACTCGAAACAGATTTAGCGAAGATCTCCTAAATTTGTGTTTAAAAAACTGTCATATTGGTGACGTTAGTTGTTTCGCTCGCTTACGAAATATGAATTCAGGCAACTATGTCGTATAGGAACAACAGAGAAGGCGGTTTTGCAATTTAACCCACGCACGAAATGAAGCCAAACTCCACTTACTTAATTGGGTAAGAGTGATTCCTTTCTGGATATATCTGTACTTGTGCTCCCTTCTTCTATACTTGTATACGGTGTACCAGTCGAAATATTTCAGCCGCAACAGTAACCCATGCAGACATGTCTAGTTAACTGGAACAACTGTAACTCTTGTGGTCTCTCAATTATACAACACTAAAAGCACCAAAAACCACAATAAATATCTACAAACAAGTCGTTGATGTTATTATGTACTTGCTCAACTAAGAAAATATTATTTACTTGTAATAATTCTCTAGCACATGTAGGGCAACGGCAGATTTACCCCAACGATAGTATTTGAGATGGAGCCATATGCTTTTTGAGTGATCTTTAATTTGTCCAATATACACTCGGTTACAATCTTTACAGTTGATTTTAGATTTTAGACAGACTTCTTGTAGATGAAGGATAATTCGGCAATTCGGACACGATTTTCGGAAAAACGGATGCGGGATGTGGATCGGAACCTTTCTAGCAGAGTGGCTGATTGTCGAATTCAGCAGCGCTCCTGCCTTATAGCCACCTGGTCCTTGTCTCTTCGGCGAGTGTCCTTCTATGGCATCGCAACCGAATTTCAGAATTTTATTTAAAAAAAAGGGAAAACCTTCAAAAAAATTACTGTTGATAGTTGATTTTGGCTGTTTGGTGCTATTTATAAAAATTGTAATACGTTATAACGTATTATTTTAATAAATTATAAAAAAGGAAAATCCATATTAATTTCCGTGGCGTTATTTCTGGAAAAATGAATTATAGTGTCATAACAAAAAAAGCACAACATTTCACTTTCTTTCGTTTAATTCGTTCAATATAAATAAATTTCTATTTTTGTATCTCGAAGATTCTTGCCAATTTAATTTTGATACAAAAAGATATCCACGCTTTCCTACACTTTGGGCCAGCGTGTGAATTGGCACAGATAAAATGTTTCGGCTACTATTAAAGCGGTCGCTACTTAATAATAATAGTAATAAAACTATATGTTTAATACAATCTGTTTCAAATTCCACACATAGTTTACCTGAAGAGGCGGATGTAGTGATTATTGGTATGTAAATGTAAGTGCACAATAATTAAAGTGTTTAACAGCCAATGCGTAAAAGGAGGTGGAAGTTTGGGTTGTAACATACTTTATCAACTGGCTACGCTTGGCGTGAGTACCATTTTGTTGGAAAAGGGAAAGATAACCAGTGGTACTACGTGGCACAGTAACGGGCTGTTTTGGAGGCTGAGACCCAACGATGTAGAGATTGAGCTCTTAAGTCGAATAGATACGGTTTTGCCCAAGGTGGAGAGGGAAAGTGATATGAGTACTGGATATGAAACAAATGGAGGGCTATTTATTGCCCGAACTGAAGTGAGTTCACAAATAGCTTAATACAGACTAATTTTTGTGGCAATTTTAGGAACGACTAAAGGAGTACAAACGTCTCCATACGATTGGAAAGTATTTTGGAATCGAGAGCTATGTTATATCTCCTTTAGAAGCTGCAAAAATGCACCCACTTCTCGACGCTAAATCTTTTACAGCTGCTTTATATAGTCCCAAAGATGGAAGACTGGACCCCACCATGATGTGTACAGCACTTGTAAAAGCTGCACTTAAACGCCAAGGAAAAGTTAGTAAAGCAACTTTACCTTTGTGAAATAATAAAAATGTAGATTGCAGAAGATTGTCCTGTAACAGACATCCTTGTAGATTCTAAAACGGGATTAAGAAAAATTCGGGGAGTTAAAACACGTCGTGGTGTTATTAAGACTAACTGCGTGGTCAATTCTGCTGGTGTTTGGAGTACCTACATAGCAAAAATGGTGAACTTGGACATACCACTTTTGGCATTTAAACATGCGTATGTTATAACGGAAAGTATTTCCGATGCCAAAAATACTCCAAATGTTCGCGACCATGACGCATCTATTTGCTATAAAACTCTTGGAGACACAATTTATATCGGTGGTTATGAAATGAACCCCGAGCTTCTGAAAACGGTCAGTTTAAAAACGGTTAGAAATCAATTCCAATTTATATCCTTAGGTGCCAACCGATTTTTCCTTTGGGTTATACAACTTGGATTACAACATTTTCGGTATTCATATTGAAAATGCATGTCGTCTGAGTCCAATATTAAACACGGTGGGAATAAAAAATGATATTAATGGACCTGAAGCGTTTACTCCCGACCATAAGCCATTGTTAGGAGAAGATCCAAGGCTTCCAGGTATACCCATCGGCTTATCAGTGTAAAGAATGCACAATTCTAGGCATGTTTCATGCTTGTGGATTCAACTCGGCGGGGATAATGCTAAGTGCAGGATGCGCAGAACAGTTAGCGAAGTGGATTAAAAATGGGCGTCCCGATTTGGCAATGCATGGTTACGATATTCGAAGATTTACGCCAAATTTATGTTCAAGTAAAAAGTATATAATGGAAGCAACTCATGAGGCATACGCCACTAACTATTCCATTGTTTTTCCTAATTCCCAACCTTTCGCTGCGCGTAATTTAAAACTCTCCCCATTGCACAAGGTGATGAGTACTTCACAGCCGATGTAACATACGAATCTTTGCACTTTAGATCTTTGTCGAGAACGGTGCCGTGATGGAGCAAGCTCAAGAGTGGGAACGACCCGGCTATTTCATGAAGGATCAAATCGCTCCCGTTGGCGAATACGATTGGTACGGATGCTACGACCATCCCAAAAACACGGATAACCGTTACAAAACGGAAGTAGAAAAGGAACACACTTTTGGATTTTCCTCAAATCATACCTTGGTACTCGCTGCTTCAATCTACATCTTCTTCTGAATAACTTTTTAGATTCGAGAAGAAGCACTATCTGCCCGCAATAACGTGGCGTTATTCGATCTATCGCATTTTGGGAAAATGTTATTAACGGGCGATGACGCGGAACGGGCAGCCAAATGGCTATTCACGGCCAAAATTATAGACTCCAACCTGTTCACTTACAGTTGCACTTTAAATGAACGAGGCAGACTGGAGGGATACCTGAGAATAGTCGGCTTAGTTAAAAGTGACGATCCACTGTTTAGTGGACTAAAAGTAACTTTTGGCTCGCCATTCTCTCACTAATTGAATACCTTACAGGGCAAAAGCTACTACATTACCACAGAAGCATCAACCGGCCATCGAACCTTTTGCCACTTAAGAAAGCAGCTAGAAAAAGAGAATTTCAACGCGAGTTTGATCAATGTCACTGGGAATGTGGGAATTTTACTACTACAAGGACCTAAAAGGTAATCGAACACTTAAAATGCAAATAATAAAGGACACGTAATTCTTAGTTGGGAGATTTTGGAAGAACTAGGTGGCTTGCCTCGTCATTTCCAACCTTTAATAACAGATATAGTGACGATAGACAAACACATTTGTAGAATAATGACCGTGAACTCCATTGGAAAGTTCGGGTATGAACTACACATTCCTGCGGAGTCCTGCATTGCTATCTATAACAAAATAGCTAATATTGGCAAACGCTACGGTCTAAAACTGGCTGGATATCGCGCGTTTTGCTCATTAAACGCAGAAAAAGGTACTTACTCAGAGTTGTATATATACAAATTAAGGTTACGTTTTAGGGAATTATCTTTGGAATTATGATATTCGATCTCAGGATGGACCAATCGAGGCGAATTTGGGTGATATTTGTAATAGTGAGGAGAATTATATAGGACGTGAAGGGGTGGAGAAAGAGCATAGTAATGGAACTAAAAGGAAGAGGGCGTTATTCTTCGTGAGCGACCAAATACCTCTTTGGGGAATGGAGGTTATATGGAGAAATAATGAAATCGTTGGATTTTTGCGAAGAGGAAACATGGGATACTTTCTAAAATCCAGTATAGGAATTGGGTAATAAGAAAATAATAAAAAAGAAACCAAGAAAAATGTTGAATTTCTAACGTCAATTTTTTGCAGGTATGTCAATGCTCCCAGTGTTATAGATGAATGTTACTTAACAAATGGGAAATACGAAATTGAATCCATGGGAGAACGACATCCAGCAAAATTATATCTGAAAAGTCCATTAAATTCTCACAATTAAAGGAATGCGAGATTATAACTATTTATCGGATTTAATTTCTAACCCCATTATTTTTTACTTGTTCTTACTATAATTATGTAATTACATAAAATTAAAACAAAAATTCAATACTAATTGAATTTATTATATATTCATAAATTATGACACGTTGACACCCTAGCCCTTCTAAGTAGAGGATTAAGCTTATCTTTTGCGTTATAGATTCTCACATATTACAGGGTGACACAGGGATATCCCTACGGGCGATAGTTTCATTATTAATTATAATTAATAATTTTTAGATGACAATGTTTTTGAGCTAATACAAAAATATTTTCATCTTATACAGTGTGGGTCTATATGGCGATACAAGGGAACACCCAGTATATTACTACATTTTTACATCATCTAAACTGTCTTAAGATTTCCTCATACAATTTAGACTAGGCAAGGATTATTAGAAGAGTTCAAAGATGAACTGACATGAAATAGGTATTAGGGACTCTCATCACAACACTGCAAATACCAAAAACCACAATAACAATTTATTAAATCGGACGCGTTTGGACAGTAAAGCTGTCATCATCAGCGAAACACTAAATGCAAAGAGCTATTTATCTGCTTGAAGTGGAAGTAACTTCAAAGGAAATAGGCCAACTACCATCAGAAGGAATTTGAAGGTTTAGTTTACAAAAATTGGGGGGAATTTTGATCAATCGTTAAATTGTTGTTGGTGTAAAATATTACACGATGCGCGAAGCGTTTGACCCGTTCGCGGAACACTTATTAAGATATCGGTGTGAGTGGGTTTACGATAAACTGAGTGCCCAATACTTCCATTAACGTGGCGGGTGACTAAAACATCGAGAAAAGGTAGTGATCCGATTGCCTCAACTTTCATGGTAAACTTGATGTCGGGATGTTGATTATTAAGATGATCTTGAAATTCCAACAAAGCTTCATGACCGTATGGCCAAATTACAAAGGTGTCATCGACATACCTATACCAGACTTTGGGCTGGAGATGAAAAGATTCCAGAGCGATCGATTCAAAAGACTCCATGAAGATGTTGGCTACCACTGGAGAGAGCGGAGGACCCATGGCAGCGTTCGTAAAACTTGCCTCGGAACTCAAATAAGTGGAAGAGAAATACTTGTTGATCAAGGTAACTAATCCGACGTCCTTATCTTCATCTTTCAGAATATGCACAATGATGATAAGAGAATCATCCTTGATGGGAATAGGGAAGTAACATCGAAGCTGACCGGAAGATCTTGGGGATCCAGGCGGAGATCGGAGATGGGCTGAATGAAATGAGCGGAGTTCTAAATGTGTGATGACGTGCGACCTGTGAAATCCTTAAAATAATTGGCAAGATACAGCGAGCTTGTAGGTAGAGCGAAATCCACAAGGTTATTAATCGTCATCTAATCCCAAAACCTCGAATTACCGAGAAGGTTGCCAGGAGTATTGCTTTCTTGCCCTATGTCCACAAAGTCACACGAAATCAAGGTCGTCTACAATTCGTCTAATAACTCTAATAGGGTGTCCCAGATCTTACCCAATCCCAAAGACAAATTCGAACCGCAATCTGGCAAAGGCGTGTGTCGCATTCCTTGTTCCTGTGGTTTAGTTTACATCGGTGAAACTGGTAGATCGGTTAGCACCGGAATTTCTGAGCACGAACGATGCGTTCGACGTCATCGTAGCTCCAAGTCCGCTGTTGCTGAGCATTCTCTTCAAAACGGTCACAATATTTTGATTCAAGAAGCCAAGTCTTTACCTCACTCCCCCTTCTTCTACCAAAGGAATATTCGCGAAGGCGTTGAGATCTTCAAACACCCCAACAATTTCAACCGTGACGAGGGATGGTCACTTTCTCCTAACGGAATAGGGTTAAATAACCAGGTTTAGCTTTCTCTTGTCAGTGTTCCAGCGTGTGCAGTTCACTGTAGTAGTGTGTCTTAAAAACTCTACAGTTTCTCGAAACTGCTGTTACCTATACTGTAGACAAATATTTGCAAATTTCGGTAAATTTTCTGAGATTTGTACTAGTGTCAAGCAGTAATTTTAGTAGAACCAAAGAGTATATATAATAGATACTCTTTTGTAGAACTAAAACAAGCTAGAAAACCATTATCGGATAAGGGTTTGATAATGGTGCAAACAAGAAGACCCAAAAATCTAGAGGTCATATTTGCAACTTACGCAGCCCATGAACCATGCAACTTCTGCGTCCATCGAAATTGCCATCTTTTTCAACATTGCCAAGCAGATGTATACTTTTTTCTCATTGTTTATAGTCCGTGAACGTATAGTTTTAATTTTCCTTTATACATAGGTACACATAAACATTTTAAAAGTATCTCTTATAACAAGCGAACAAACGCGTGTGCCATTTTTTCATTATTACTTTTGCATAAAATGTTCAGAAATAGATAAAATCCTATAAAATGCATCGAGGTACAGTTAAAGAGGTGTATTCTTTGCATTTGAATGCATTTTTTTTGTAGTTAATTGGTAAAGATCCGTGTTCGCAAAATTTCATTGAAAAAGCACAATATTTTCTGGAAATTCTGATTTTATTCTTTATGGTGTGCATAAGAATTTCCTTGCAGTAAATGTTATTCCTACTAGTTCTGTCTGAAAGAATTTTGCCTAGTGGTTGGCTGATATGGAAGTTCAGTTCTTTGGAATAAATTCTGGTGTCTGTTCCTTCCATTGCTTTAGATCCATCCGTGAAGATGGATATGTCTGGTTGGGATCCCACATCTACATCAAAGAAGATGTAGTAGTTTTTCCCCAGTGTAAATTGAGGGATGAGTGAGTCAGATCGCCCTTCTAGTATAGGTAGTCGCTTGACTGTCTCGCCCAGAATTCGAGAGTGGTCCACCTCAATACCTCTGCTTTCAACAACCCTTTATTTTTCATAGGCAAGGCTGTCAGCATGATCTGCTCTCTCACCTGGCGATCCAGTGGAGGCAGGTCCAAAAGGGCTTCCATGATGGCTGTGGGGGTTGTTCGCATTGCGCCCGTGAATGCAAGGCACGCTAGCCTTTGTACATCGTTGAGAAGTGCTTTGGTTGAGGAGAGTCTAGGTCACCGGAAAATTGCTCCGATACAGAACATAGATCTGATCACAGCAGTGGACAGCCTTTGGGGACGAACCCCAAGGTCTTCCAATTGCGCGGCGACATTGTCAGAAGGCCCTATTCGCTTTTTCCGCTTTTAGCTGGATGTGCTTATTCCAGTTCAGTTTGTTGTCAAGTGTAGTACCTAGATATTTCACGACTCTGAAAACCAGAGGTGTTTTTGGAAGAGTACAGGAGCTTGGAGACCCTCAATGTTCCTTTTTTTTTGTGAAGAGAACTATCTCCGCCTTTGTCAGGTTAATAGACAAAAAGTGTTCGTTACACCATTCTTCGGTTGCTCTTAGAGCAGAGTTATTAATATGGATAAATTTCATACTGATACCCCAGCGCATAATAGACTCTGCCGTTGAGACAACAGTAGTAAGATCAGGCCGTTTACGGTTACGTTCCACAGAAGTTGTGTCCGCACCCCACCTTGGGGGGTTGTTATAATTAAAAAACAACTTTTTTTCATCAACCTGTATAAGATGAGTATATATTTTTGTCATGCACAAACATTATTAGTAAGGACACTATTGCCTGCTGGGTTATCTCTAGCACTACTATAATGTAAACGTGTAAAGGCTAGACAATATAAATCACATTTCACAAAACGAATCCTATCAAAACTCACACAGTAGAACAATTGAAAAAACATATCATAATAAGTTTGGAAAAGCCATAAATTTGTATATTAGATAGATAGGTACTGTTCAGCCGGCATAAAACGGAATTAAATTTATGACTCACCCTTTACATGGCTGCTAAATTCAAACGATCTACTGAGACACTACCCATCATCATAAGCGCTTGCGGTGGAATGGTTTCATGTTTTTTCATATGCGTACTTAAATAACTAGAGGAGGAAAACCGTTTCCTGCACAAATTGCATGGATAAGGTTTTTCTCCCGTATGTTTCTGAGCATGTTTTTCTAAAAATATAGCGCGAGTAAATGTTTTATCACAATTGCAGCACGCGAACAATTTTTGGCCGGTATGTTTTCTTGTATGTTCTTGAAGATAGGAGGCAGTAGTAAATTTCTTATCACAAGTTGTACATTTGTAAGGTTTTTCCCCTGAATGTTTAACCATATGGGCTTGGTAATGCGACTGGTAAACGAAGCCACGGTTACACACACTACACGAATAAGGAACTTGCCCGGTGTGCTCACGCATGTGTATTGTTAAATCGGTGTTACGTGAAAAGGACTGATCACAATGTTGACAGGTGTAAGGTTTCTCACCCGTATGCGTTCGAAAATGAACGGTGAGCTGTGACGATTGCGCAAAGCTCTTGTTGCAAGCATTACATTTATAAGGCTTTTCTCCTGTGTGAGTTTTATTGTGGGCATTAAGAATGTAAGCGCTGGCAAATTTTTTATCGCACACTTCACACTGGAAAGGTTTTTCACCTGTATGTGTACGCAAATGTACTTTTAAATCGGAATGGGTTGAACACTTTTTATCACAGAACGTACATGCATATGGTTTTTCGCCCGTATGTGATCGCATATGCATTGTCACTTCACCACGTATCGTAAATCGTTTATTACACAAACTACACGCAAATGGTTTCTCACCTGTATGTCGACGAATATGTTCCCTTAAATGGTGAGGATGTAAGAAACGTTTATCACAGTATTTACATTCAAAAGGCTTTTCACCCGTATGCAATTTTTTATGCGACTGTAAATTTGAGTAATTACTGTAATCCTTATTGCAGATATTACAAGGGTACCTTCTCGGGATGGGCTTCGTTTGTGGAATTGGATTATTGGACTGTGTCATAAGCGCATAAGGTGTTTGTGTTTCTGTAGTAGCTGTATTTGGCTTAGAGATAAACTCTGTTGACGACGATGCGGAAACATCTGCAATGAAACAATTATGACTTGTTGCAACACTAAAACTTAGGTAGGCTACTTGAACATGTTGCTGTGTCTAAAGAAACAGTAGCTGTTTCACCAATAGTACTGTTAACATTTTGTCTCCCACACTCAACATCGAGTAAATTCAAATAATCTGAATCAACTACATTTTCGGTTTGATTTGTAAAATCGAATTTTGTTGGCGTTTCAGTTAAAATTTGCGTTTCATTTTGCTGAGTTATGTAATCCTCCAGTCTGCTGCTAGAATCGAGGCAAAGCTTTCTAAAGTCGTATGCGTTACGCAGCCTTTCTATACAAAAAATACATATTAGTAGAGGATAACCTTGCTTTTGCCATAACTAGAAAGGATTGTGTTACTTTAACAAAATAAATACAATTTAAAATGGTAACATTACCACGTCCGAAATACAAGCAGTTAATTTATCAATTATTCTTATGTTGTCTCCGTCAGGTGTAGATGTATGTGTTAGAGAGCATTCCATACGAAGACATGTTCGACAAAATTCTCTTAAATTATACATTATTTTTAAATTTATTTATAAACACACAGTTTATTGATAAAAATCAATACAAAACACAAATAAATAATAAACATCAGAAATGCCAACATCGACATTATAAATTTTGGTGATATTAAACATTATGTACACAATGTTGCAAGAAATTGAAATTATTTCTTCCGTTGAGGTTAGATTAGAATCTGACACAATCGATTATAACTCACAAAAAAATTGAAGTGGCCTCTCCAGCGTCATTACCTAGTCGTGCTCAAGAAATGTCTGTCTCAGTTCATGAGGTTTCTATTGTCACAGAATTGTTTGAGGCTTAGAGATCAAAGAAAACTTACGCTATCTGCAGAAATTCCTTACCCGTACATTTGCAGTAGTCGCAAACGTCCCTGAGCTCTGTTCCTCCTGCTTTTACCTTCCCTCAGTACAGTTGGTAAATGCAAAGCTTGATTAAAATCATGCATTGAGTTTTACCTATAATACGTAAGAGAAAGTTACAGTTACAACATTTAAAACTGGGAGCGACAGGCTTCCACAGATCGTAGGGCAATGTCCAAAGACTCGCTACATTATCGGATAAAACGGAAGACGTTGCCACTCACCAGAAAGTCTTCTAATTCCGTTTCTTCAGGGTTATATTAGTTATATTAGGGGGCGGGGCTCCAGTTTGATAGATTGTTTGCTATATGAAGAATCTGATAAGTCCAAACGGATCGATATTGATCGCTAGAAAAACTCTCATTTTGCTCTCGGCAGCGTTGTAGAAGATCCTCTTCGGCAAAGGAAAAAGTGTTGGAGGAGGGAGGCGAAACATATCTCTTCCCCCCGACTGTAATTCCATTCGTACATTGCTTCGTAGGCAACTCCGAGTTATTTCAAGGAGTTGTTCGAATCGTACTCCCGTTTGAGGGATGACCAAGAACCCTTAATCGTTTCTCCGGAATGATGGTCCTCTTTTCAGCATCTTCAGGAAATTTGTAGAAGGTGACAAAGTGATACCACATCTGCTCAAAAGCGATTCCCTTAACCCCACGTGGGATGACTGGACAGCCGCCAATCAGATGGTCGACAGAGCGATGAGCGATGAAATCGTTCTCAGTATATAAATCTCCGGGATTGGTCGGCATAATACCAGTTCTTCTGCAATGGAGACTAGACTACTGGGGACACATCGGCGTTGGCAACAAAACGTTAAGGTGCACAGTAGTGGGAGGATACGCTCAAGGTGGGATTGCTGTCATCACTGCTCTCAGATTAATCGAATTCGAATAACACTTTTTACCATTGCTCCGGCAAAGACGGAGATAGTTCTCTTCATAAGGAATAGGGAAGGTAAAGGGGATTCGAGCTACTTTGCTCTTCCCAAAGTACCTCTAGTTTTAGTAATACACTTGACAAAACTGAATTGAAGCAAATAGGGCTCGCTGGCATGTCGCTGCTCATTCGGTAGACTTTGGGGCCCTATACACTGTTGAGATTAGACCTAATATATGTTCTGTTATGGGGCAATCATCCGGTGGCCTAGAACCAGACTCTCCACAACCATAGCACTTCTCAATCATGTGCAAAGGCTACCGTACCCTGCAGACATGGGTACAATGCGGACAACCCCCTCAATCGTCATGGAAGCCTTTCTGGACCTGCCTCCACTGGATCTCCACGGCAATCGTTTATCCTGGTAAGGAAATCGGGCTCCCTCATCGCTCTTTAATTAATATTATAGGGTCGTTACGTGAGAAGGATTTTCAGGGGACCACCCTGGGGAGTATCCCCACAGAACTATCAAGAAAAAACCTGCGGTTAATTGTGGATATACTTTCTGGGCACCGTAAATTAAACAAGCACATACCCCATATGGGCTTTGTAGAATCACCACCTAGTAGAGCATGTTACACAGTCGATGAGACGTCACTTTGTGAATGTGATGACATGGCTACGATTAGAACCGCTTTCCGTTCAGCACATCAGACTTATTTTACGCGTGGGATGGCTCGAGTGATGTTGAGGAATTGCACAACTCTAATCAGAGAGGTAGTATAAAAGGCCTGAGATCTATCCTCCTATCGTAATCCAGAATCCTGAATCTAGATGTGATACAGACTTTTTTCTTGATTTGCCATCGAGCTTCGAACCCTCTGTTGTAAGGTATCCTTTGATCAAACGCACGTCTAGCACTCAGAATTTACATAGTCAGAAAAAATCTCCCGCGCACACGTGGCTATTGGTATTATACCTATGCTGTTTCATGGAGAGAAGACAGGGGAGGGTGCATAGAAGCGAAGATGTTCGGAAAAGATAAGGGAGTGAATATGTTATACCCTTACTTCGATGGTATCTCTGTATAACGTCTCATATAAAGCTGGATTTATAGTGTCGGTATCGGTATGCAATAAGAAATAAGAGATAAGCAATAAGCAGTAAGAAATAAAAACGCATTTATAGTTCTTTAACGGTAACAGAGTAGGCATGCGCATTGCGGGTTTAATTTAAATTATTACTGTGTTTATGGTACGATTCTTAGGTTACCTAAGGTACGATTGTAAAATTAAAATCAACTTGACATAATATTTTTCCATCGATTCTTGAATAAGAGATATATTTCACTCAAATATTTCTTTAACACCTGATTTATATTGATGTCATCTGTCTTTTCTTAACTCGTAAGCTCACATCGTATACGACTGTTGCCGATTCGGTAACGGTAACGGTAAGAAATAAAATTGAACCAATTCCTTATTTCTTATTGCTTATTGCTTATTTCTTATTTCTACTATAAATGATATACAGGTTATCCATAAGTTCATTTCCTTACCGCTTATTTCTTATTTCTTATTGCATACCGATACCGACACTATAAATGCAGCTTAAATCCAGTTTATCTCCGTTTTAAGATTCAAACGAAGGAACCCAAACCGTTATTCTCCCCAATGCTGATGTACACATTTTCAAAAACTGTATGAAGCATGTGCATCTGTCTATGTGTATTCTCATGTTTACGATTCAATTAGATCATTATTAGAGGCTACAGTATTGTTAAGAAATACGTACTATTTGTGAGATTTGGTAGGCATTTAAGTACTAACAACGAATTAATTTTGAAACACTCTGTGAATGTTAATGTTCGTAGGTAGGAGTTAGGAACTTTTGATTTGTACCGACTGCGGACTGTTTATTGAATCATTTGACATTGACATTTGGCACAATTTACTCTATTTGTTTATAACTTAAAAAGTTATATTTTTAATACAAAAATTAAAATGAATAATGTTTTTCATTACGCCGATTGTTGTCGTGCCTGCCTAAAAATTGAAGGTTCTTTAACGTCAACTTCGACTGTTGACACAGACACCATTAAATTAAGTGATAAATTAATATCTTGTATTTCTGAAGTTGTAAGTTTTATTTATTGTTATTCCTTTCGAAAAACCTTAATTTATTTGCAGGCGTGGTTAAAGGAGAGTCTTCCATCTTTTATATGTACAACTTGCGTTGATAAGTTACGACTCGCTTACGACTTCCGAATATTATGCCTCCAGTCAGATAATACTCTACAACAGTACTTCCATCAACATAAAACTATCAACGGAGAAATTTACAACAGTTTATCGGAATTTATTTTGCCAGAAGGTGCTAACGATATTACTAAAACGATACAAACTCAGTCGACGGGTTCAGATTATCTTAACCTGAAACACTTTCTCGATAACGAAGATTTATCACGATCTTCCAATCCTCCCGAACTGGATGCGTCACGTAGTGCCACACCGGATTCCGTTGCAACCACCGGTTTCGCCAGAATAGAAAAAATAACTAAGAAAGTTGTCAATACAAGATCGGTCAAGACTCAAACTCAACCTCTTCCTCAATATCCTTCACTTACTCCGGCCGCCGCGCGTCTGGAAGCCCAGCAGAGTAAAACAACGATAATTGTCGAAGACCCCTATAAGTATACGTGTAGCGTGTGTGGAAAAAAGTATGCGAAAAATGCTAACCTAAAAATTCACATGCGAACTCACACAGGTGAAAAACCTTTCGAATGTAAATATTGTGATAAAAAATTTTATCATTCGTCTCATTTGCGAGAACACATACGTAGGCATACCGGCGAGAAACCGTTCCAATGTAACGTTTGTATGAAGCGTTTCACGATTACAGCCGAATTAACCGTTCACATGCGTATACACACCGGCGAAAAACCCTACGCTTGCAATTGTTGCGAGAAACGTTATATAAAAGCATCAGATTTGCAGGTACATATGCGCACACACACCGGCGAGAAACCCTTTGCGTGTTCGTATTGTGACAAGAAGTTTACAAGTGGCTACATACTCAACTCGCATTTAAAGACTCATACAGGCGACCGCCCGTGGTCCTGTACTCTGTGTAGTAAGTCATTCACGCAAAGCTCCCATTTAACGGTTCATATGAAGAAACATACGGGAGAGAAATTTTCCTGCAAAGTTTGCGGGCAAGAATTTACTCACTCGTCTCAACTTACGGTTCACATGCGTGAACATACGGGCAAACAACCTTATAAGTGTACAATTTGTGATAAAATTTGTAATTACGCCTCGGAGTTACAGACGCATATGATGAAACATACGGGTGAGAAATTTACCTGCATAACGTGTGATAAAAAGTTTACGACATCGGCATATTTACAAGAACACATACGTACACATACTGGCGAAAATTTATTCAGTTGTACATTATGTGAGCGAACCTTTACGCGTGCTACATATTTAGAAAAACACTTAAGAACGCATACGGGCGAGAAACCGTTTTCTTGCGAAGTTTGCGGGAAGAAATTTACTCAGTCGTCTTCCCTAAATGTCCATATGCGAAAACATACAGGTGAAAAACCGTACACTTGTACCATATGTAATCGTGGATTTGTAACGTCTTCTTATTTATCGGTGCATTTACGTAAACATAGAAAGTATATTAGTTTATAATATTAGTATTATGTAATTTTTATGTCGTGAGAGTATTATGTGCATATAGCGTTAAAATTGTAGGTACGTTTTATTAAGATTTTCAATTGATAGAATCTTATCGATTTCGGCCATGACAATTTTAATTAGTGTAAGAATTTTAACTGCTTGTCTTTTAAAGAAATGTCGCCTTTTAAGTAAGTTTTAAATATACATAACTTAAACATATTCCCCCTTTATTAAATCAAAAATAAACAAGATCTTTCTTTGGCGATGAACTCTGATTAAGGCTTTAGTAGCTCTCACTTTCCAGCAGATGTTTGAATGTGTCTTAAATTTAACTTTTGGGAACATTCATTTCTGACCAAGTTTGTTCAGCGTGAGCTAATTGGGGTCCACTCTGATCACTCACTTTCAACTAGTGACACAAAAGTTCAAGTTGCTGCCCATTTTATTACATTCGTGATGTTTGAACTTCATAAACACTGGGCTACATTAGATGTATACGTACGGGTTGGCAATTACTACATTAGCATAAATACCAAGTAGTGTGAGATGACGACTAGCTTGTACCATTGATGCAACAGCTGATACAGCAAAAACAAAAGCACTAATAGCTGCAGAAATGAAGTCCACAGAGAGCAATCGAGCAATAAACAAAAGGAATCGGGTAACCCACAAAAGATGGAGAGACTCACAAGTCACAATCTCCCAAGAAAATTGAATCCAATGAAATAAAGTAAGAAGACGCTTATAATATAAGTATGAACTTCATTATGTGGTCGTTATATGTCCGTTTTTGTTTTACACGCCATTTTTTAATCCAAATTTAAAAAAATAAGTCTAAATTGAAGGACCCCGATTGTCAATCGATAAATAGCAGGTAGAGAAAATGCTTCCTGCTTAAAGTCTCTACTTCCTCTGCAAACTAACGTACACGTACCTATCGTGTGAGTGTGAGGGCGATGTGTTTGGAAAGTAAATATACGCCGCATGCTATATAATTAATGTAATGGCTGAAAGGGCGGCAGTCTCACCCCAAACAGGCACCGAATTTTGGATCTGGTAAAATAAAATGAGCAGAATTCGTTGAATTTATCATTCAATGGCCGAATACACAATAGATGCAACTTGTCAACCACTGCAACAACAGTTGGAGTACTGTGGAGCGTTAGGAAGAAGGAATGAATGGTGAAGAAATTGAATTTGGATTTCAGGTGAGATAATAATAATAATGTAATGCATTGTATAACTAATAAAAAATACAGTTATCGTACGCAAAGGGCAAGAATTCGACATGGTCAATCCTCCATATTCTGCCTCAATCTCAATAAACATATATACATATACAGGGTGTAGAATTAACTGATGTACTGGGATTTCAATGTAATTACTTGCTTCCCTAACCATTTTACACAAAAAGGGTATTTAACTTTTTTGTAAATCAACAGGTTGATTGCTACGGCAGACACCCGTGTCTGGTTGCGAGCATGTCCGGCAACGCCTCAAGCAGACACGGGTGTCTGCTACGCAGTCTGACTAAAAACTTTCTATATTTGCACTGTGTCTGCAAATAAGCTAAATGTAAGGTAGTGCTGTGTCTGCTATGGCTCCACAGAAGGTGTGCCACAACATAACTTCATCATATTTGGGACAGTACCTATGTTAACAGACAAAATAGAAAGTTTTTAGTCAGACTGCGTAGCAGACACCCGTGTCACCTTGAATGCTCGTAACCAGACACTGGTATCTGCCGTGGCAGTTAACCTGTTAAAAAAATCTACATCCGTACATGTTGTTTGGTGTTAATAAAGAAAAATTGAAAAGTGATACTTTGGCAAAAGTATAGTGGTTTACAATTATTCTTTAATTTTCTCCAGTGTTTTCAAAGCTTGATTGAACATGTATCATGCATTCTTGAGAAAATTGGTAAGTTCTTCCAGTCATTGTTTTTGGGGGTTCTACGATTGCAATGACACGAAGAATGGGTATACTACACATTGATCTTCCCTTTTGGGCCAGAAAAATGAAGGTATGATGGTCCATGGGAATGTAAAAACTTTACAGTGACATCTTCTGCATTCACTTCAAGCACCATACCAAAAAATACCATAAGAGTGAGCTGTCATAAACACAAACGATAAAACATTCAGGATATGTCTTCTATTTTCACAGGTAAAGTTTGCTGCTTGTTACATAAGTTGAAAATAAGAGCTGGTGTTCCATTACTGCTGATTCTTCTAGTCTCAAATCGTTCCCTAATTATCTATTGGCTGAAAGCTGTGGAACGATCTTGTTCCTGGAAGAGTAAGAAGATCTTTAAAATCTCAGATCATGGGTGTCATGGTCTGATTGAACTGACATGGATTGACCTGATGATGTTAATAGCAGTGGCTGACTTCCAGTGATTGGGGAAACTGCGTATGGTAAGGGACTTATTAAAATTATAGTACATACATTAACACAATAAGGGAGAACTAGGGTGAGGCATAGAGTGGTAATACTAATTTTATCGTTACCCACCCTTTTGGATTTTATGCTTCTGACAGTCTTGCTCAATGATATTGCGGAACACGAAATCGGTTCGAGGTGTTTGGGGAACAAGGTTAATGTCTGTAAAGTTGTGATATGATAGCAGGTTTCTATAGCTATATACATTAAGGAAATAGTTATTGAGATCAGGAGTTATATCAGAGATCGTTGTCTCTAGAGTTATGTTACTGGTAAGTTACTTATTGTTAATTAATTTTACTTTTGACATTATAGTGTTGCAATTTCTTTTTGATGCTTTTTATGTTTACGAAATTTAGGTAAGCAATCTTTTCTATTTTTATAGCCAAACTGACATAGTTCGATTTTAATCATAATACCAAAGAGTAATTTAGATACTCTTTGGTAATACCGTTGATTGATCAATCGACGGTAATACCTAGGTATTATAGGTACCTACCTATTTCCTTGTTGAATCTGTTTTTGACTTCAATTAAGTTCTATGGGTCCTATTCTTAATGTTTATCACTTAAGCATATTTAAGTACCTCACTCGAACTGGATGCCTTCCTGGAAGAGATATAGTGGGTTAAGCTGTGCTATTGGCCAGAAAAAACAAATTTCTAGAGAAGAGCAGTACTACCCGAAGAAGTTTAAATGCACTATCCTCAAGAAAGATCACGTCGGCAGTAGCCTCGCACGGGTTATAAATTAACCGGTTGGAAAAGCACATTACTATTTCATGAATGAATACCTATATGGATTTAAAAGAGGATAGGGGTGGCGCTGTACAGGACGTTCGGTACTAGTGGGGAAGCTATTATGCGCACAATAAAGGAACGGAAGTATTGAACTTTGGAAGTGAACGGTGGGGATCATGAGATCATCAGCGCCCGGGCGCTATTCCCGGAGGAGTAGAGTTTTTGATTTACGTGGACGACATTAGGGTTACCGAACGTGACACCATCACCAAAAATACATTACAATTATGTGAGATATTCCGAAAGGCCGTAGAAATAGGTATGGTGGGGGAATTATTCAAAGAGCACAAGGCCAAGATTACCTGCCGCGTACAGACACGTTCCCATCCTTAGACAGAAAGTATAGTCACAATTTGACCAGAAATTAGAAGCTGGATCGACAGGAAGCACAGGGATACACGGTAGTCCCTTCCTAACTTAGATGCTGTAACCGCCGGGCATATAGAGAGAGAGAACAAGCGTTAACGTGCGTACGCCGCTTAACAAAAAGAGACAGATTGTGCAAGGACGGTGGAGTGGAGGATACGGCGACCATGAGGTGCTTGACTGTACACATTAGGAGGAGCAGTCAAAGGATGGCCTCTGCCTTTGGAACAAGGTGAGGTAAAGAGCGCACAATAATTAGCGATTGTTGATTGAAAATGAATTGATGTGTTAAACACTGTCTCTTACGACATGCGTCTTGGATGACGTTCTGGAATCGAACGACTCTAACAGCTCGCCACCTGACTGTGTAGAAACAGCCTACATAAAATGAGACTGGTGTAAGCACAAGGTAGGTCCTTTTTTATGGACCAGCATGTAGAACCAGTTTTATACGTTTCCTTTCATCATACCATTCTGAGTTAGAAAATGATAGTACGAATGCACATTTATGGATCTTTGTCTTGTTCAAGTCCATGTGAATAGAGGTGTGACGACTTTAATTTTCAAATATACCGCCTCCGACTAGTAATTTTTATGCGTAAAGGTGTATACAGTTGGATATACTGTAAAATTTTTGTCTGTAAACAGAACAAAATAAGGTTATTTGTAGTTATAGATCTATGTCAGACCAATTAGTATTTCACGAAAGAACCAGTCCTCATGGACTCACAATGGAAAATATATTCCATGTTGCAGATTGCTGTCGAGCTTGTCTACGAATAGAATGTTCCTTAACACCGACAACAACCCCCGACAATGATTCTATTAAATTTTGTGACAAACTAATCGCATGTGTTTCGGAAGTGGTAAGTTATTTATATGGTTTAATTTTACATTTTTTTAAATTATAGTTATGTGTAATCGAGATTCTCACCTACGTACAAAGAATGGTAGAATAAGGAAACCCTGTGGTGAGTTTCTGTTGCTCGGAGACTTGTATACTTTTATCAGGTTACTTCTTATTTCGTGATCACGGAGACTAGTTGCATCTCCTCTGCCTTATAGCTTTGTGATAAGGGAGGATGCTACTCATTTAGTACCTACTTCCTTTTTATAGACATCAGTACTAAAACAGTTCTTGTCGCATGGCATTTGTTAATTTGTTGTTTACATAATTATGTTGTTGTTCTTTTGTACAGATTCTGTATGATGGCAACTGTACATATGTATATTTAAATATGAAAGTTTAAGGTCCATACTAAACGATTAAGCATTAATTACACTAATTTGTGATTTAAAGATAAGTTTGTTGTTGCTCTTGTGCCTCACTTTAAAAATCGTGTTTGTAGATACATGTACATGTGGCAGTCACAAATAATTGCTGTGGATCTAATGACACCAACCACATTATTGTATCACCCAAGAGATAATGCCATTGATAAAATCATCTTATTCGTGCATTTTTATTAACTGGTAGTGTAACATCCATGACACTTTCCTCTGTATTATGTTGTTTTAAACTTGGAGACTGCATGGGGCTACATTTCGTACCTCTGTTTTGATTATTTTCACTTGTGTAAAATGAGGAATGGTAATTTTGCTCATTTCTTACCCAGATGAGCCCCACAGACGATAGTGCCATTATTAAAAATGATATCTAGTTGCTGTCTTTTAGAGTTTTAGATCATTCACTACTACTACTACTGGATTTATTATTCACTTGAAGGATCTAAAGGTCAATCCATATAAAATATTCAATTGTTTTTAGAGAAATTGTATAGGGCGGCTCATAACATGTTCTTTATTTAATTTTTTAAAAGAACATTTTGTATATCTCTGTGCTTTAAAACAGCAGTTAAAACACAATTTTTGGAGACATAAGCCAATTTTTGGAGACAGGCATCAGACTATATCTATTTATAGGTACAAAAAATTTAATTTTGATTATATAAATGGTTGGCTTTGATTGATTTTTATAATTTTATTATCGACGAAGGTTGGCTCCTTGCTAATAGGTTAATATTAATAATATAATCTAGGAGGAGCTCATCTCTTCTGTTTATATCAGAGCTGCTCCACACAATTTGGAGCACATAGGCATAACATCCGAACAGAATCTGCCATCCTTTCCTGACAGTGTTCCACCAGTTTACCTACTTGGTTGGCGGTATGTTAAGTTAGTTCTAGGGGAGGTATGGCGATCTGAGTACAAGTGCCCTCTCATTACTGGCCTTCCACTGTCAACATCACTGCCACCAGGTCTCTGCAATAAAATTCAAAGAATGGTAGTAATTTACTACTATTTTCTGTTAATGATGCACGATTTGTGATTGATTTTGGTTGACTCCGAATGATCTGTGCTCATTTCAAAATCAGGCCTTGTATTTGTACCACGGCTACATCTATTAATCTTTAGTCATGCATGTACTGAGGGTGTCAGATAAGGTCTTGCGGTGATGCAAATTAATTTGTACAAGACTGTACTTACCTACTGGAGGGTCCCACATCCGATGTTGCTTCTTCACACAGCACACTCCATTATTGTGATTTCCTCTTTCCCTATGTTCATCTTGATGACCGTCTAATTAGTGCTTATTTTATTTATGCTACAATTTAGCGGGTAATAAAAAGAAATGCTTTCGTTATGCTATTATCTTGTTGGTTTGACCCGATGTACCGTCTCATTGACATAACCCTGCAAAAAAATTCACTGAACTTTAATGGGCGTCCAGCTGGCGAAGATATAGCTCTTACTCCTCTTATTAAAGAGATGAGGGAAGAACTAAAGCAACTACCTATTCAAAAAGACTAACACAGCCATCAGAAAACATTACTTATGATAAAGATGGAGGACCAGACTAACTAAAAATGAGGTACTTATACACAAAGCTTCAAGGTATAAAAATAAAGAAGAAGACATTTTACCGAAGCAGTTTATAGTATCAGAAAGACACTAGTAAGGAAAAAAAGCAAACAAGCTCTAGTCAAGAACTACAAGCTGGTAGTAAATCTAACAGTAATAAGAACAAACAGGCGTATAAGAGGGAAGAGCAAGACAAAAAGAAGGAAGAGGATAGCAATTAATTAGTCAGGAAGAAAAAGCAATGGCAGAAAAGGAAGACCAGAGGCCAAGTTACTATCAAGGCGATAAGAAAAGAAATCGCGCAGAAAGAATTTTGGAAGAACATCTAAAATATTTTAAACGTCAACAGGTAAAGAAAACAAGAAGACGAATATTTTGACATACTCGTTATTGACGCCACCACATGAAGGAGATACAAATATAAAATTACAATTTTAGTTAAAGTGCCGCACAAAAAGGAAATAAACTGCACATCAAAAAAGATAATGAGCAAGGAAAAACAAAGAAAGAGAAAGAGACAACATAGAACATAAAGACAGGAAGATTGAACAAAATCATAGAGGTGCAAAGTAGAAGTTATGGGAGCACAAGAAAGAAGATAAGTATGATGAAGAAGGTAAAGTAGGGAATGATAATTTTACATTTACACCATGGGGGAAGCTCCAAAGAAGGAAATAGAAGAATAGGATTTATACTTCATCCTATACTATCATCCTGGGGACCTTATTTTGACAAAATTTTTAAGTTTGAGTTGCTTGTAGTTCCCCAAATCTGAATTCCATAGATCCAGATTGGTTTTATGATTGATTTATAGAGCAGTAGTTTAGTTTCCAGGGGTAAATGAGATTTCTTGGCTGTTAAGCAGTACATTCAGCAAAGTTTCAGTCCGAGTTGCATTTGTTTTTTCATAATATGCGTACGCCAGACTAGACGCCTATTCATGTGATTTTGCGGTGTCCTGCTGTGGAATTAGTACGCTGTTTAAAGATACTGGTGGCCAAATTTCTCTTCTTAGTGTAACAGTTATGTGAATCAATTTCTCTTCATTGACATGTATACGCTAAAATTTTATCCCGTCGTCTATTTTATTAAGGTTTCTTTGCAGGAGTTCGTGGGTCTTCATGTGATGCTAGGACTGCAGTGTCGTCTGTGTACGTTCCCACTAATGTTTGCGGTGTTGTGAGTAAGTCTGCAGTATAAAATTATAAACCAAGTGTAAGACAGGCCCCAGAATACCACCTTGATGGCCTCCAGCTTGTATGACTTGAAAGCCCGACTGAACATCCTTGTATTTAACTTGAAAAGTTCTCCCGGTTAAGTATGTTTCAAGCAATTTATAATATTCCGTTGGTAAAACTTTCTTGATCTTATATACCAAGCAGGTGTGCCATACTTTATCAAATGCCTTGCTTATGTCGAGAAACACAGATGAGCAATATCTTTTTAGATGCAAGTAATGATTTACTTTAGTGGTTACGTATGTACTTGTTCTATTGTGCCATGGCCTTTGCAAAAACCAAACTGATGGGTTGGTATATTTTGTTCTTCTAGGATTTGTTTTATTTTATTCAGTAATAATTGTTCACAGATTTTGGATGTTACAGGCAACAAGCTTATAGGGCGGTATGTGGTTAGTTCTTCAGGATTTTCCCCAGGTCTTTCACTGTTCTGGGAAAGTTTGTAGCTGAAAAACTGTGTTGATGATATATGTTATCAGTTTTATTGCGTTTCTGGTAGATTTTCAAGAATCCTTGCCGTTATGAGGTTATATCCTGGGCCTTTCCTTGGTTTAATGGAGACTTTAATTTTGTTTTCAAATTTTAATCGTTCGTTTGTGGTGATAAAGTATATCTCATTAGTAAAAATTTCAATAAAATTGCTCAACTAGTTGTAGGTGTTGCATTAGTACTGGTGTATCTGAACCTGAAAGCGTTTTCTTCTTTCGTAATAGTAACTGTTATTATTTGTTATAGTTTCTTGAAGGTTGATTTGATTGCAAACTCAATCAGATAATCTTCAAGGCTCTAGTTAATTATTTATAACTGTACTTGGAACATTGTAATGTAATTGTTTATTGTTTATAGGTATGGATGAAAGAAGGTCTACCATCATTAATATGCACGACATGTATTGAACGTCTACGAGTTGCATATGATTTCCGGACAGTCTGCTTACAATCAGACAATACGTTGCAAAGGTATATAAGTCATCTTCAAGATGAAGCAAAGCAAACACTAAACGGTCAAAGACCGTTAACCACACCGACAAAATTTGAATTTGGTATAGCTACGGGAACAGACAATTTGCCATGCATCATCGAAGAACCACAAAATGCGGAGTATCTCCATCTTAAGCACTTTTTAGATAATGATGAGGAGCTCACCAAATCGGATAATTTAGTGGATACCGCTACTTCACGAAGTACAAGCCCAGATTCAAATACTGTCACTGTAAATTTTATCAATAATAATCATCATCCCCAAGAAAATCAGCACCTTCATCAACCACAACAGATGCATCACCAACATCCTGAACAACTTCATCACTACGACAGGCCAGTTATGCACATGCAAGAACAACACGTGCAAATTGAGGAACAGCCTGTACCGTTACAACAATTTAAACCACCTAGACAGGTTATAAAACGGACCACCGGCGTTCAGGTGCGACCACCCACACCTTCTAGTGTTCAAGTTGACGGTAGTGATCTTAAACCTTTCACATGCGCGGTATGTGGTAAAAATTATCGGAAAAATGCAAATTTGCGCATTCACATGAGGACTCATACAGGTGAAAAACCTTTCGAATGTCGTTATTGTGAGAAACGATTTTATCATTCCTCACATTTACGGGAACACATACGAAGGCACACAGGTGAAAAGCCCTTTCAGTGTGCAGTATGCAATAAACGTTTCACTATCAAAGGTGAACTCACAATGCATATGAAATCTCATACGGGTGAGAAGCCGTATGCATGCACTTGCTGTGATCGTCGCTGCTTGACGGCTGCAGACTTAAAGGTACACATGAGAACGCATACAGGTGAAAAGCCGTTCGCATGTGTAACATGTGGCAAAAAATTTGCTAGCACCTATATTTTAAATTCGCACATCAAAACTCACACCGGCGAACGACCTTACTCATGTTCTGTTTGCGATAAAACCTTCACGCAATCTTCACACTTAAATGTACACATGCGAAAGCACACCGGAGAAAAGGTGAGTTGTAAAATGTGCGATGCAAAGTTTACTCATTCGTCGCAACTCACTGTTCACATGCGCGAGCACACTGGCAAACAGCCTTACAAATGTGCAATGTGCGATAAAGTCTGTAATTATGCATCAGAATTACAAACACATATGATGAAGCATACGGGTGAGAAATTTGCCTGCGTTACTTGTGATAAAAAATTCACTACAACGGCCTACCTACAAGAACATACACGTACTCACACAGGTGAAAATTTATCAACATGTACAGTGTGCGATAGGCAATTCACCAGACACCAATATTTAGAAAAACACATGCGTACTCATACTGGTGAAAAACCTTACACATGCTTCACATGTGGAAAGAAATTCACACAGTCGTCGTCGTTGAAAGTTCACATTCGTATACACACAGGTGAAAAGCCTTATCACTGTCAAATTTGCGATCGTCGATTTACAACATCATCAGACTTATCGGCTCATAATAAAAAACATAAAAAATATATTAACTTATAAGTGCAATAAGCGTGAAACGAAATTGTTCAGTATATACCAGTGATATTTCTTTTTAGACGTTGCTGTCCGAAGACTGCTTTTTATTAACATATAGTTATATTTTATGTATCGTCAAAAGTCCTACAATTTTTTTCGACCTAATTACTAAGAATTTTAACTGTATAGTCTCAGCTTTATTAGTGTAATTTTAGCTTTTAGAAAAACATAGTATAATGCAATAATTTTGCCATATTTAATTTTAATTTTTAATGATTTTATCATGTAATTATCTTTGAATAGAAGAGAAAATAGATAAGCAGTATCCCCTTTTGTCATCAAATTATCATGTCCTACATTTAGTGAATATCCTTGAGTGGCTCCATCTGTTTTTTAGTGTCAAAGTTTGTAAAAAAACAATTGAGGTGAGTATTGATTATTTATATTGTCTGTGGGTTGTTTTTTGTAATTTTTTATTATTTACTTTGTAAAAATATTAGGAAATATGTAATAATTTTAATCAACGGGAAAGTGTTAAATTTCCAAAGGAGCTAATGTGTTGTAGGTTATTTTAAATTGCACATTACACGTCACAGTGTGGATAATCTAGGTGTTTGTTATGTAGGTGTATCTGCAATTGTGTAGAGGGCGCTATAGATTCTGTATGAAAAGTATTTTATGTGTACACTTCTATAGTTGTATGGTGAGTGCGCTATTTGGTACAATTTGTCCAGTACCAGTGATCGTACAATGCCAGTACTAAATAACTGACAGTTCTCACTCATTCTTTTATTGAAGGGTTTGAAACAGACAGATCCAATTTCGTATTAGACCAACTTATCTGCTCATTAAAACAATCGATGATACCCTTCTACCGTCAGGCAGTAGGTTGATGGAGTTTCTGTTGCCTACACATCTTCCTATCGTAGGCTACTTGTCTAATCATTATATTCTGCTTCCATTCGTACAGCGCCATTCTATGTTTTTCTAGATGTTTCTTCTTTATTTTTTTCCTGTTACTTGCATTTCATGAACTTACTTACTTTTTTATTAGTATGTTGTTCTGCCAACCACCTTATTGGTCTTTACACCACACACGTTAACGATATTTGCTGGTTGTCCTTCAAATTGCTGAAATCACTAGAGTCTGAGGGAATCAGAGTTTTGTTTTTTATATTTATTATGCTATAAAAGCCTGCCTTAGGCCGGGCGCAAAATGAGACGCAGCTTGGTGAGGTGACGCGGCGTGAGTCACGGTAAGTGATTCACGGGAGGCAACTGCGAACGCGGTTACCGCGCAAATACGATAGCAGTTTTCACTTCGCAGTAGGCTGCACCACAGTACTGAAAAATGGCAGCCGTTACTGCACTTATGATTGACTTTAGTTCTGAATCTGATTCAGAAGACGAGCTAATAAAAGTCAGGGAGAAGCTTGTAAATACATGAAAAGAAGAAAAACTCATGGAGAATTTGCTTCAACTAAAGAATTTCGTGACAAAATTATTTTCGGCCAATTATTTTGTCCTCATGTAGGTACTCTACATGACTCGTCTCGTACAAAACTTGTCGAATCCGAACACCCTCAATTAGTTTTTCTTCCATGTTTCTTAACACCTGCGCGCGGCCTTAGTGTCTTCATCGCGTTTTCAACACACAACCTGCAATATCCTATGTCACGCAAAATGTTTGACCCCCCCCCCACCCCCTTGTAATGCAGGTGTCTCCAACATTAAAAGCCCCCCCCCCCCCCCCCCCCCCCCCGGCCCGTCACGTACCACAAAAAATCTTAGTAACATTTTATTTTTGAATGTTTCGTATTTTTGTTACGGTGGAAGTGGAATGCGAATAAAATTTCCTTGCGTGACGTCACGTTGGATGTAATCCCCCCCGTCACACATGGTCACGGTGTTAATGCCTTCCTCTCTCCCCGGGGTCCACCGTGACATAATGTATGCATGGCGCCTTTCAGTGTCTCTTTTGGACGACCCATTTATGAATTACTTTCCGTGTTTGTTTTTAGGGCGTTCGCCTATCGCTTTAAAATGGAGCAATGGTCTAAATTTGCTCCGTCTATAATATCCTGGAGCCTGTATGCAAGTGCAAGGATTATAATAATTAGAAGAGAAGGGGGCAAGTCCAGGAATATCTCTGTGTACGAGTCGTTTTTATAATAGCTCTTGAAACTTTTGGACAACACAGTCTTTAGATTTTACTTTTACTTTGGTGTTGGTCCTAAGTCTCTTAGTAGGCCGCCACCAGTGTACCATACTTGCTTTTAATGCTCAGATTTCTTCTTACACACGTCGCTGACCACCAGCATGGTGATCTTACTTACCTACTTATTTAATCTTAAAACCTTCTCACCTTTTGATGTAAAACTGTGTGGAGTTGTTCCATTCTTGCAAAATGTTCTCCTCTGTATTTTCCCGCCTGTCTCACTTGTTAAATCCACATTTCCCTCGATCTGCCTCTTTTCCCACAGGACTAGCGTCATACGTCTTTCTCATTCATCGCGTCATCTGGACATGGTGTGTATAATCCATCTCAATGGCCTTTGTTAATTGTATGGCTTTAACTGTTCTTATTCCTTTGTTTGATTTTCAATCTTTCGTCGGCTTTCAATTCGGTAGCATCGTATTAGCTACAACAAATCTCTTTGAGTTCTCTGCTTTTACAGGTATTGTGAGAATGAGATGTTCAATAGGGCGAGTTCAGTTAGGTACAACTCGTCTTTGACATTCTTTGTCTGCCGATCATGTGGTAACAGCGGTAAAGTAACGATAATTGGAAACGATTTTTGGATGAAGGAATAGCACATCTCGACGCTGCATTTTATAATGGAGAGGCTTGCCCAAGCGAGGAAATAGATTTCGTAATACAAAAATAAATATTGGCTTCAGGGTAAAAAGTGTTATTCTAACGAAAAGTACAATTAATTTGAAAATTGCTTTTCCGGATCGTTGCTATTGATTTCACGCGATTTATGTTTACCCCATTTCATTGGGACATTTGAATCAAGTTTGTCCATTTTACAGAATGTCAGGTTACACCGGGCAAGGCTATTGGGATCCCAATGCACCGCAACAATCGCAAGGTTATAATTTTGAGATGCCCGCACAAGATTTCGGGAACGATTTGTAAGTGTTTGTTTTGGTACGCCTATGGCTTTATTGATTGATGTTCATTTTTTCAGAAATTTTCAAACATTTGACAGTGCGTCGGTGTCAAATCAAGGTCAACAGGATATTTACGGTAATAATCCTTATTTAAATACGGCACACGGTGGATACCCACAAGGAGGGGATGTTTATGGAGTAGGTGGCCAGGAATCGCAAGGATATTCCGGATCGGGAGAATTTGATGATGAACCTCCCTTACTCGAAGGTAGGTAATTATTTTTTAATTTAATATCAAGCTTGTCTAAATGAATGAACCGTAAATGTGGTTTTGACTCGATTCTCAGAAATACAGGTGGGGGATCAGGTGATCCGCATGTGTGTGTCTGCTTGAAACGAGTTGGTTTAATTTTTAAATTTGAAATTATTTATTTGTCATTGTTATTAGTGCGGTTACGCGATGGACATAGTGAATTTTTGCGTCGTATCTATTCAGTGTAGTTTGGCGTCCACAGGTGCCAAATAAGGGGGCCCCAAATTGAAGTAGGTACTTATTTTAATTATCCTTATTGCATACTAAGACCATAATTTATTATTGCGTCTATAAATGCATACCAAATATCAATTAAAACTTGCAAAAAGTACACCAAACATAGGTACGTTTGTGATATCATTTTAACCATTAAAATAATGGAATTTGTCTTCTTATCCATGTGCGGATTCTGGTGTTTTGGAATTTAATGGGGTTTTGTTAACAAAGATGGCTTATGTTAATTGATGCTTGGAATGATAAGATGATAAAATTTGGGTTCTGGTTATTTGGCGTAAAACATTGGTTTTTCTATTGAAAAATTGTTGGCTACAAATGAAAATGTTCGAGTTTTTGGATTTTGGGTATTGAGTTACGAATCTCCCTTGCTTGAGAGCGATTATTTTTCTATTTTAATAAATGATTTGCCATGTGTCAACGCACGTTGACATCAGGTGATCCACATGTGTTTGTCTGGAACGAGCATAAATTTAAAATGAGTCATTAGTTAGTATCTATAATTGGATTACAGTGTGGTTACGCGATGTACCTACATAATTTATAATTTAGAAAATTTTGGCACTGTATTCATGCGGTGTACGTCGGTATCCTTAGGTGGATAACTACGGGAGGCCCAAATTGGAGTAGTACCTACTTATTTTAGTTATCCTCATTGCCTACTACTATCGGAGTAAAAATGCAAGGCTTCTGACTTTAGAAGCTTGTATCTCAGTAATTAGCAATCATAATTTAATGAAATAAAGTGCACTTAAAAGACCATTTATTTCTACAAAAAGATGTAGAGTTTTAGATTTTTACAATACATCGTTAATTTTCTGTATCAATGTATGTGAGAAAAAGCGCTAATTATGACTCAAATCGCACAAGCGCTCCACTTTAAAAATTAATTACGGCTATATTATTGAAACTGAGTGGTAGATACTTATATATTTGAAAAATGTATACTTTTTTGTCAATGTGAGATGCTTTTGAGGCCAATTGGTTTATTAGTCTTAAAGCTATAATGAAAAAACGACATCTTATGTAACTCAGTACCTGAACGTTCGATATTAACAATTTGACAGTAACATAACAAGGTTAAAGCAATTATGCTGTGGTCTAACACGATTCACAAAAATAATGTCATTATACATCGTTTTTTTTTAAAGAAATTTTGAAAAAAGGATGCATGCACCAGTTGGAGGGGAGAAGCGCGGCCGCGCGGGGCAGCTGTTGTCGTACACTATTGCTATAAAGCGCATGGTTTTATACAATGCAAAAGAATAATCACATTGTTGTGGGTTGCCGCTCGCTGCTTACGATGTGGTAGATTACCTCTCGCGGGAATATGTGCGTCTTTTTTTCGCGATAAACATAACGTTTTACTTGGAATTACAAGAAAGCAAATTTTATTTTCAATAAGAGAATAATGCAGTTAGATTTAAGTAATATCAAATTTAGCATTTAAAACAAGAATTTTTTCTTTAACTTCCGTAAATTGCGAAATAGCACATTTTCGGTTAGGGCTTATAAAACCAGTTAATCATATGAATAATCAATATTTATTGGCTGTCGATTTTTCAGAAGTATGTGTGCTACAACATTTGTAAATTTGGTAACAATTTATGAAACAATAACAATTTTATGATAAGTTAAAACTGACCGTCAGCCAGGAAAATACTACATACAGCGTTTTTATTGCTGTTAATTAAAATAAAAGTTAAACAAGTGATTCTAGCATTTTGGTTTTTACACATGTTAAACATGTATAAATGACTAATGTACTGCCCAAAAATGAAGAAATTTCACCCCTCAGTTTTTTTGTTATGATCACTTAAAGTCAGAGGCCTTGCATTTTTACTCCGATAGTAAGATCATAATTAATGATTGCGCTATTCGTCTATTAAAAGTATACCAGTCATTAATAAAAACGAGCACAAAATGGTTATCCATATAATTTTGCTCATTAAATCAATGGATTTTCATTTTTTTTTGTTAACAAAGGTGACCGATTTTGGTAAAATAAGATGGTTTTTGCTCTTTCGTTCTTTTCCCTAACGAAAAATAGTTGACTGTAAACGAAAATTTTCTGAATTTTGAGAATTGGACAACAAACGTTTCTTACTTGAGGGAGTGATTATTTTTTTATTTAACGGTATGGTCAGAGTTAATAGAACCTTTCTCATTTTAATAAATGAAATGCTATATGTTGTTCATTATCAACGCAGACTGTCATCAGGTGATCCACCTCTGTCTGAAACTAGTGTCGACATGTGTGAAACATTGGGGGCCTTAAATTGGAATACCTACCTATGTATTTATTTTAATTCACTATCGAGGCATCCTAGGTGGGTGTCCTAAGCCGATCGGGACCAAACTTTGCATGCCAACTCCTTAGGTCATTTGAGGACGCTATGCAAAAAATGAAAGGCCAATACCACTCAGGGAGGGAATAATGATTTACCATCTCTATTAAATTCTATTTTCATTTAAAATACTTCACTTCCATTAAAATTTTTTTACAGTATTTGTCTACTATTTGACATTTTTCAATACGCTTGTAATTTTGAATATACAGGGTGGCCCATTGAAAAGGTAACACGCCTGTTTTCGGACAGTTAGACCAGTTTCTTAAAAAAACGCTCGGACACGTCAATTTTCTATTTTTGGGGGACAACTTTTGACGTCAAATTTGACTTTGTCGGATCAACCCCCTAGCCCCAGCAACCCCTAACACAAGAATTTAAATAGGGAAAGGGAGTCGAGCGACCCCTCATTTGAAACGTCTTTTAATTCTCTATTCGACAGTACAAATGAAAATTAGTTTTATTCAATTTTTTTTTCGCCCCAATGAAAAGCACCCTCCAGATTAACTAAGGTGGGGGTGTTGTTTAGGAAAAATCCTGAAACACACCACCTTAGACCTTTTGAACGGCACATTTTGATGTCAAATTTGACCTTGCGAGGTCAACCCCCTAGCCCCAGCAACCCCTAACACAAGAATTTAAATAGGGAAAGGGTGTCGAGCGACCCCTCATTTGAAGCGTCTTTTAATTCTCTATTCGACAGTATGACCGAAATTTGTTTTATTCAATTTTTTTCCACCCCCATGAAAAGCACCCTCTAGATTAACTAAGGTGAGGGTGTTGTTTAGGAAAAATCCTGAAATGTGCCGTTCAAAAGGTCAAAGGTGGCGTGTTCCAGGATTTTTCCTAAACAACACCCCCACCTTAGTTAATCTAGAGCAGTGGCATTCAACTTTTTTTTCGTGTACCCCTATAGATAATGTCTCTGACTTAAAGTACCCCAAGTTTTTTATTTACCATTATTTTTGAGTACATAATGAAATGAAACACCTGAAGGTGGAAATTATTGGAATTTATTTAATGGAAAAAAACCTGTACACTGTAGGTAGGCAATTGTTTCCTAGTGTGAAATTTGCGCTAGAGTGAGTGGGGGCCGGAAATACCACCATAACTAGACACAATAAGTTTTTCATTTGATGATCAGTCAGATATTAAATTTATTTAAAAATGTTCAAGTACCCCAAGGGGTACGCGTACCCCCGGTTGAATACCGTTGATCTAGAGGGTGGTTATCATGGGGGCGAAAAAAAAATTAAATAAATCTAATTTTCATTTATACTGTCGAATAGAGAATTAAAAGACGTTTCAAATGAGGGGTCGCTCGACTCCCTTTTAAATTCTTGTGTTAGGGGTTGCTGGGGCTAGGGGGTTGATCCGACAAAGTCAAATTTGACGTCAAAAGTTGTTCCCCAAAAATAGAAAATCGACGTGTCCGAGCGTTTTTTTAAGAAACAGGTTAAGTACCCCAAAACAGGGGTGTTACCTTTTCAATGGGCCACCCTGTATAAGACTCATTTAGGTATCTTTTAATCATATATTATCGCTTCTAAAAATAAAATTTGCAAATTGGGAAAATTTGGAAATATCTGTTTAATTAATTTTAGATTAATGGCCACCATTTTAACTTTACTTGAATTGGCTAAAAATGATGAAAATTGATTGTATTATAACAATTTTTAATAAAAGGAGTTGACATGCAAAATTTGGTCCCGATCGGGTTAGGACACCTACGTAGGATCCCTCGTAAGATTACAAAATGCAACTTTTTTGCTGAACAAAAATTTATATCTTTGTTAGTGTTTCGAATATTGTGGCACCGAAAATCATTAGAAAAGTGAATAAAGCCAACATAACGAAGTAAATATTGAATACATACGACGAATAGTTTGACGAGATAGAAATGCGCCCATTCGGGAACGTACCTAAAGTTACCACAGCCAACGCATCATAATCAAATAAAACTTATACCAAAATTTGGTGGTAATTTTTTAGCCCAAAAACAAATTTTGTACGTTCATGGTTAACGAAAAATTTAGAGCTCTGTTTTAAGGTTTTTGTAAAGTCCTCACCTTTTCAGTCCAATAATTCTTCGAGGAACGAGAGTGATAAATTTAATTTTGGGGTAACCAATTAGCATCAAATTGTTACCAGTTTAATATGTGTATTATTTCCGTACCTGTGCGTTGGCAGTGCTAATTTAATGAAAGTTGACACAGCCCTAAATTTTTTGTTAACCATGAACGCATCGAATTTGTTTTTGGGTTAACAATTTAGCACCAAATTAAAACCAAATTTCGATATACGCTGCGCTAACTTTAGGTACGTCATTCAGGAGCGTTTTTAAAAAAATGATTTCTCTTATTGAATGGACTAAATTTAATCATGACCCTAGAAAACTTTTTACAGGACTTTCGCTTGTTTGTCTTTGAATGTATGCCTATGGCAGTTGTTCTGCTTAGAATGAATTCTGGTGTGCGTTCTTTAGCGCGAAGAGAGAGACTCGTTTTCTATTGGAGCTTTGAATTTTCATACGATTTTCCTTCTGTTCATCATTCAAAAGTTTTGAAAACGAATTTCACTCGTGTCATTTGCAAATTATCTCGATACACGATCCCGTACGACATGTTTAATGGTGAACTCTGGAATAGCCAACCGTCTATTTGAACGTTTTTGTCTGTTCATTCTTCAGAATTACCACTGATTTTGACATTTGTCACTTTTGTTGCAACTTAAAGTAGACACGCTAAACACGAACTCACTCTATCTACTCTGGAAGCTGATTGACATGTCTCATATTCTTCTAAATTGACGCACTGACTATCTTTAAAAGATCAAGCAATCGAATTTGTTACTTCAAATGATGTAGAGTGAGCAGTTGCTCCTACAAACGTTCATTCACGTTATTTTTTTATAACACCTCGTGTAGTACATAAATTATTTTATGAAGCTCTTCCATGTTCACGATTTAGCCTAGGTCTTGTCTTGCATCATTTCTTTTTTAAACGATACTTTACTCATTCAAATCATCATGTTTGTGTTAAAAATTAAGATACATTTGGCCGTGTTAACACAGTATATACAGGCCGTTTCATTATGGATGGCCACCGGCAATATCTTCAAAACCAAAGGTCTTAATTTAATGGGATAAAAAAATTTATAACTAATCAGGCATGAGAAATTCAATGAAAATATTTTTAAACTATAAAAACAACCGCAAGAGGGCGTAACTGCTACGACAAACATTAAAAATCGTTTTTTTCAGTGGAAATGGCTTACTAAGCTACAATTTAAAATAATTTTTTTAAAGCTTAGTTCGTTTCAAACAACTTTTGTTTAAAACATTTTTTCGCGTTTCAAATAATAAAGCCAGGGGGCGCGGCCAAACCTTACGAAACAAAAACCACTGTAACTTCTATCATTTTCAGCCGATTTAATGAATTTTTGCTTATTTGAAAGGGCATTCAACGCAGAGTCTGGGCTTCTAAATCATACTTGACAATACTGGTTTAATACATTTGATAGAGGTGGTTATCTTCAACTGAAGCTGTTTTTCCAAATTTTCTCTAAAATTTTAAATGGAACGATATCAAATTCTTTTGTGTTGGTTTTGTAGAACTTTAATGGTCTAAGATACTGGCGAAAACCCCGTATTGATATCTCTTGTCGTTTTTGAGATATGACCAAAAATGTCTTTTTCTGGTAATTTTTCACTACCCCATTTTTATTAACGTCAAATCTTAACTGAAATAATTTTTTTTTAATCAAATTTATTTATTTTACCTTTACCAATAAATTCTTTTTTTGTGTTTATTTTTAATTTTATTTTTAATGGCATTTTAATGGAAAATAATGTGGTTTCAGCATGATCGATGCCCAGCACATTTTTCTCAAATTGTTAGAATCTTTTTGGATAACACATTTCCTTAACTTTTAATTCTGAGGAAGAATAAAGGGAATTGTTTACCAAACACCACCCACAACACGCTAAGATATAATAAATCCAATAAATGATGCTATTTGCTAGCTTGCCCTGATCTAAAATTGCGGCAGCAGTCTTTAATACAAAACGTTTTTCTTTGAATAATGACGGCAAACAATTTTGATGACATTTGATATAGTTCAACTTATGTTTTTTTTGTTTTTTGCTTACTAGTCCAAGTTTGTTTTCTAATATAAGTGTTTGTGTTTCGTGAGATTTCCTTAATTTTCAATTTAAAAAAAACACAGTGAACTTGTAAATAATTACTTAAACATAATAAATCACACGGCCATCTAAGATATCAACAATATTAAAAATGAAGTAGTGAAAAATTACCAGAAAACATTTTTGGTCATATTTCGAAAACGACAAGAGATATCATTACGGCGTTTTCGCCAGTATCTTAGACCATTTAAGTTCTACAAAACCAACACAAAAGAATGATATCCTTCTATTTAAAATTTTAGAGAAAATTTGGGAAAACAACTTCAGTTGAAGATAACCACCTCTATCAAATGTATTAAACGATTATTGTCAAGTATGATTATACGCCCAGAATCTGCGTTGAATGCCCTTTCAAATAAGCAAAAATTCATTCAAATCGGCTAAAAATTATAGAAGTTACAGTGGTTTTTGTTTCGTAAGGTTTGGCCGCGCCCCCTGGCTTTATTATTGGAAACATCAAAAAATGTTTTAAACAAAATTTGCTTGAAATGAACTAAGCTTTAAAAAACCTTATTTTAAATTGTAGCTTAGTAGGGTATTTCCACTGAAAAAATCGATTTTTAGTGTTTGTCGTAGCAGTTACGCCCTCTTGCGGTGGTTTTTATAGTTTAAAAATATTTTCATTGAATTTCTCATGCCTGATTTAGTTATAAAATTTTTTATCCCATTAAATTAAGACCTTTGGTTTTGAAGATATTGCCGGTGCCCATCCAAAATGGAACGGCCTGTATATTCACGATAGTGTACTAAAAGTCGTTTTCACGATTTCGTATCGCTTTGGATCAGTGCTAAAAGAACAAAAGTATTATTGGGATATTAAGGGAGTTGAGGCGATTGTATGTTAAACTTAGGAATGGAAATAGCGTGTTACTTACAGGGAAGCATAAATGATTAATCTGGATAAGCTTAAAGAGGTTCGGAAGTGAATCTAGACCGGAAATAAATTTCTAACAGTAGTCGCATCCCATGGCCGTCCGTTACTCACTTTTCAACAGCTTACACTTTTGGATTTAATACTAACAAAACAAACCGTTTAGCGCGCGTCCTTAATCTTTTAATGTCCAAAGCTTTTCTCGCGTTAATATCCATTTACAGAAACGCCATTAACAAAAATGAAAAACTGAATTTTACAAAAAAAAGAGGAAAATCCCAAGCTCTCTCGAATAGAGGCAAACGCGTTCTTATTCATAAAAGTGCCGCAGTAGATTTCGTTTAACGATGTTTACTTCACGTTCCAAATTTATCCCTTTTTTTCTCTCTCTCTCTCCACAATTTCTGCATCTTGTCATATTAGATTTTAATGCTTTCTTTCCATTTACAGAACTAGGAATAAATCCCGACTTCATCCTGCAAAAGGTAAGTACCCATTCTCTTCTTTACTGTAAAACGTCTATTTTTATTATATCAAATTTCGTAATTAAAATAATCTCGGAGAAGTTAAGTTCTCCTTCTAAAATTTTGATGAGAATTTGCACTTAATGCGATTATTGAGTGAAAAGCCTAAAAGAGGTTTCATTTTCTTAATTTTGACGAGATTTTTATTGAACTAATTTCTCGGAAAGTTATTTCTATGGCAGGTTTTCCCCTTCTAACTTGATTTAATAACGATCTAACTTGTTCAATAGACGTCCTTCTTGATTATTACTTTTCATGTCAATTGTAATTGAAAAGTGTACCTACTCGTTGAGCTACCGCCATTTTTTACTGTGAGACACTAGTTTATGAACTTTTATAAATAAATTATAGATATTATGTATTTGCACTAAAATAATTTGCCAATTGTCTACAGTAGGTATGTTGTACCTGATGGTGATAATCACACGCATTATCGAAACATGTGATTGTTAACTAGTATCTTAAACTAGCAATTTTTCAAAAATTTTATAATCTCGTCTTTCATACAAGTACATGGGGAAGGTTTTGTGATACTTACTTAATCGATTCTCGTATGACCCCATTTTGAGCAATCTACGCATGGTGTACATCTACATGGACAAAATCAACAAAATAAATGCTTCTAGTTATTCTTTCAAAATTCATAATTTAAAAAAATTTACGTAAAAATATCACCTCCAAATTTCTAGAACAGTGAGGGTTACGTAGTGTGCTATACACAGAACTGAAGAAAGACGTCAATAAAATAATAATACTCCACAGGCAAAGCCCTATTACAGAGTAACACATAAAAACAATAACAATAAAGAATATGGAAATAAACCTCCTCAATCACCTAAATTATGCGGCCATTTTAAAACACAAAGCAAATATAAAAACTCAAAAAATTAAACCTTAAATCAACGAGAAATATACTCTTTGCTTAAATCATAGTATATAATATATATGATCTAAGATTTAAACTCTCTTACCATTTACGATACAAATTAAAGTACTCTTATTAAAAATTTTTCAGAATTTATACCTAATGGTCCGAGAGCCGGCCACCTTTTTTGCAATCAATTAGTATACTTTTTATACTTCGTGAGCGGCTTTATTTTAACGAGACGCTAAACTTTTTCCTCTGCGAAAATTTTCGCAAATGGGTCCTACGGGGTGCGCAGGGGTAAAACACGTTGATGTGGTAATTACAAAAAAACTGATTAATATCACTTAATTTTTTAGCTAACTGTTAAGTTTTTTTGTAAGTAATTCAAAATAACATTTGTCCTACAACAAAAATGAGTCCATCAAGAGTGTCCCCATCTGAAGACATGTAGGTATTACTACATTAACAAAAATAATGAATATCAAGCTGATTTTTTTCTGTAGCTTAGTAAATATTTGCATATTTAAATGCCCACTTTGTCCCACAAATTAATTGAGCCGTTTTCCCATGATATTCATCCATTTTTTGTCATTTCCAAATCAACGTGTTTTTCCCTGCACACCCCCGTAGGACCCATTTGCGAACATTTTCGCAGAGGAAAAAGTTTACCCTCTCGTTAAAATAAAGCCGCTCACGAAGTATAAAAAGTATACTAATTGATTGCAAAAAAGGTGGCCGACTCCCGGACTATAATTAAACAGCGCCCGTGATAGTGTCGACGTTATTGAATTTACACCAAGAAGTACCCAGAAGTTGACAAAATTGTACCCAGTAATTTTTCTAGTTGAATTTGCTTTTATAAAGTTGTTGCCCTCGGTGTAGTAGAGCTTTTGAGAAATTTGAAAAAGGTCTATCCAGTGGTTGGAGGTACCTAATGTGTTCTGTGGCTAGGAGTAGAAAGACATAATAAAATAATATTATTTGCCTATTATTAGTAAGACAGTTCCAAATGGTTTTCTGGGTACAAAATTCACCTCAAGCCAATTTTAAAAAATAGTCGAATTGGCATAAGCAGGTTTTTCGGACTTCACAATTGCAGATTCAGCTGGCATGCCATCAAGGTATTCATCTTTTTTATTTTCCCCTTGAAAATCGCAAATGGAGGTAAAATGCCGTCAAGTGTAGCTGTGAATCTCGTAGTTTCATTATGTCTTCAAGGGCATTAATTATTTTGACAAAGCTCTTGTAAAAAATTAGAATAACATTATATTATTACATTAATCAATCAATCAATCAATCAGTTGAACCATTCAATATAAATTAATATTGTTTGGTTAAGTCAAATGATAACATATTATAACATTTATAATTTTTTTGATAAACATTAACTTTCTTTATGGATGAAAAGTAATTTTGTATTTCGTTTTCTAACTGGATTATTGATTGGTATCCTACTCGACACCTTATTCTTTCATTCTCGTTTCCCCCGAAAATTGATAGGGTAAGTAGCATATTAAACGTATAATCAATATCGTTCAATCGTCATACGTCAATTAACTGATATTCGATCATATCGTATTTTACGCAAATACTTGAAACTTGAGATGCCAACGATTAGGATAGATGACAAAGTTTACCAGCATAGTTTAGTTCACTGAAACGTTTCAAATACGGGTTAAAAAGCTTTGAGGCAAGTTATCTCGCTAAAGATGATACCTAGAAGTAGATATACAGCACAAACCAGAGATTATGGGTAATGTGTATAAATTCGCTCTTTGAGAAAAAAAAGTCACACAGCAAGGGGGGAGGGGTCCTAAGATCGATCTAAACTTGCTGAGAACAAAGAAGTATGACCAAAACTAACCTCATTCTTTTTAGAATTAAGGATAAATTTTACTAATAACAAGAACACAGAAAATGTTTATAAAAATGTAAATTTTTTAACATCAAACTTGTAGATCTGTCACAAATTGGGTTCATCAAAATGGCTATACTCTTAGTAGATATTTTATTGCTCCCTCTGTACCTTTCTAATTCGTCTTACTGAAGACTATAGGTAGTGATTATTTGTCAATCAAGCCTCAAATGGACACCTTATAATTTTCCTAATTTTTTAAGTGTTTTGTAAGTTTAAAAAGGGAGGAACGACGAACATTTTTAGAGGTTGTCTAGGTGTACTGAAACGATTCTGTCACATTTTACCGTACGGGAGTATGTGTCAAATCGTCCTCGAATTCGATTGAACAAAATGTTATAAGTATTAGAAGTTGAATTTCAAGCACGGTTGTACGGGCATAAATTGGCGCCCTGGGCAAACCACAAACCATCGAAATGCTCTCCCACGTGTTATAGGTGTACGCTATTTTTCTCCGCTTTTAACAAATATTGTTTTTTTTTAAAACGAAAAATGAGCTTATTCGAGAGGTCGGTCCGCGCCCATTCAAAGTATAGAATGTAATGTTGCTTAATTTTCATAATGAACCGTGTGAGCCGAGTTAATTAAATCCCTTAATAATAATTTAATAATAACGAGAGAGGTTAATGGTTCGTTAGTGTTTATACTTAATACTTTCTAAACAACGAGAGGAGAATTGCCCGTCAAGTTAATTAAATAGTTTCATTTCCTTTCTAAAGATCGTACCATTACGCTTGTCATCAAAAACAGGCACGTTCTAGAATAAATCAATCTCGTAACGGAACGAAGTTTTGTCAAAAATGGTTGCGGAAAAAGCTCTTTAAAGGTGGAGTGAGAGAACGGCTAAATTGTCACTTCCCGTACATGTCGGGAATATTAAAGGCAGCTTTCGTCAAAATTTATGATGTTTTTTTTACTTTATTTACACTCAAGTGCTTTTAATAATCTCATTTCGGGTTTGGAATTATTTCGAGTAATAATATCACTCTCAAAATAGGATTTTTATCTTTTCATCTTTGCACCTCAATTCCTCGAATTATATACACGTGTTAATCCGTTGCGACACAACTTCAAAAAAAGTGCGAATATTTTGTGTAGAAATCGATTCTCATTTTTATTCGAGTTAACTCCAGTAGAATTTCTTTTCATAATTGTAATTAAAAATTTTCTTAACTAAAGCAAAGGCTAACGTTCGAAATTAATGTGACAAATTGAAGTTGAAACATAATGGATATAACACATAATGGTGAATATGTATTGAACTACGGCTAATTGAATGCCTCAAGTGCTTTTCGTTTACATCGGGAATGTGCATGTTCGAATCACACTTTCTATTGATTGCCAATGTAAAACGATTGTAAAAAAATGACGGGCTTTAAATAAAAATTTTCGGCCCCGAAAAACAAAGATCTTAACTTGTCTCTTAAATCTTAAAGTAATTATTGCTATAAGATAATTCTAATAAGAACTAATTTACAGCGAAAATAGACCTACCTGATCAACTTTTTGGGTATTAATTTCTTTATGTAATTTCATTCCCTTAATCCAAAAATAGTACCTATACTTAAATACTTTGCAAAATTGCAAAATATTAACAAACTTCATTTCAACCACCAATGGTGTCATTTATTGCTCGAGTTAGTTGCTAGTTGCACAGTGAATATATTCAGCATTTAAACGGAATGTTTAGGTTTATTAATATCTACACTGTGGCCCGAAATAAAGGAGTACATTTTTTAATCTGAAATAACTTTTTTGTTTTTAGGGCGATTTATTTTCTTTTTACAGGGTTAATACCTCAGCATGTCCCCAATATGAGTGCAAATTTTGGTATAAATAAAATGTACAGGGTCGGACTTACAAATTTTTTTCTTTAATGGTGCATTTGTGATCGTTGCAAATGAAACATGTTTTAGCTAAATTTGAACTGATATGCTCTATCGGTACGGTAAGTACCCAGAACACTTCCGTACAAACGAAATTCTCCGAAATTGTAGAATTTGCGAAATATCATTTTTTTTATTTAAATGGTACTAAGTACGCGCATTAGCCATAAACTAAAGAAAAATATCGAATTTTAATATTTATGTAAATTTAAATGTTTTTCTAATATCTTCACTAAAACGGAAGCTCCTTAGCACTAAATTACATCTTTCCTGCCATTTCTTCGAACGAATGCAGTTTGTATGGAACAACTTTGAATAGCGTACAATAAATGGGGCCATCAATTTATGGCGCAGAAGGCTACAAGAAGTGGTGAACAATCATGGTGGCCACATTCATAATATTTTACTTTAAGTTATAAATTATGTAGCTAATTTTCTTAGTTATCATTTGTGTTATTTAATAAAATGTATTATTTCCTTATTTCAATAAAAAAATGATATTTCGCAAATCCTACAATTGCGGAGAATTTCGTTTGTACGGAAGTGTTCTGGGTACTTACCTTACCGAAAGAGCATATCAGTTCAAATTTAGCTAAAACATGTTTCATTTGCAACGATCACAAATGCACCATTAAAGAAAAAAATTTGTAAGTCCGACCCTGTACATTTTATTTATACCAAAATTTGCACTCATATTGGGGACATGCTGAGGTATTAACCCTGTAAAAAGAAAATAAATCGCCCTAAAAACAAAAAAGTTATTTCAGATTAAAAAATGTACTCCTTTATTTCGGGCCACAGTGTATATTTAAAAATTCTGTATTCGTTCCTGTTTTTAGTTCAAGAAAACCCATAAATGTTTCTTCTATATTTAATCTTTGAGGTAGTATATCTTTATCGCGAATTATATAGCAAGTTCGAAATATCCCTTTTGATAATGTCCTGTGCGGTGTCGAGAATCGGAATTAATTTTTGTTGTTATTTCAAACGTAAGTTTTTCTGACGGACACTGTATTAGCTCATTTTGAATGGTTGGGCTAAGGTATTGTACTGCACTAGAAGGCATGTCTAATACTTGCCTCATATCGTTATCACATTGCGAAAGAAATTCTACCTTTCCATTAAAATCGTTTTCTGATGTAGGTACTGTGGGCACGAAAAGGTATTGCACATTTTGCGAGGAGTAACGTTATTTTAAACAACCTTTGCAACACCCATTTTCCAAAAAGACGCTTCAAATCTTATTTGCCCTTCCATATTTTCATCTTCATCTACGACACGGTTTTTCCGGACGGCGCAAGTTTGAATACGAGACTTGGTTGTACTGCGTTAATCTATTCGCGACGATAAATGTTTCCAATCGCGCATATCGCCATAATAGGTTCCCCATATTTTTGACAATAACTAACGAGAATCACAATACGCAGCATCCAGAACAGTAGAGTAGCAAAGCGATCGACGAGTAACAGAACCATATTTCGTGGAAGAAAAATAGTAACTGTCACTGAACTCCTACCATTTTGTTTTGAGTCTCTGGTAAATGTACCTTTGGGTCTATTGGATGCCAAATTGACAATCACCTTTTTGTCCCTCCAAAATAATGGTAGATAAAACGGTCTCAGTATGTTCATCTTCTTGGTGCTAATGGTGGCTATCAGTAGTAATGGTTTCGCATAGCTTGAAATCAATATCAATATATGGAGGATTACATGGGGGAGTGGGGCCTACGAGTTTTAAATTGTTGCTGTTTTAATAAAATTTTCAGTTTCGTTTAAACCACCGTGTTTACCCTAAGCAAATAAGCGCACCCATATTCTAGATACTCTAAAGCTAAACGATTGTTAAAATATTTGTCTCTGCAATATATAATATTTAATAAAACCACGTCGAAGCCTTTTGCTTCATTCTTGAAATTTTAATAGACACAATAATTGGAAAGTCTACAGGAAACCTAACATTATACGAATAATATCATTTCTGTTTCATCAATTAGGTACATTACATAAATTTGTCCAAACAATTTAATCCAAAATAATGAATAAATTTCTACTTAGTTTTTTGACTTTTAGCCCTGAAAACTGCAATTGATGTATTCATCCATTATTGTTGAGTTATCGGGTACTTAGTTTTCAATCAATTTATTTATTTTTCCTTACAAACTTACAAGGTTTGTTTTATGATCACTTAATCATATTGAAGAACAGCTCGAAGGAACAGCTCTACATTGTAGTTGAGATATTTCACAGAAAATCCTTTTCAGCGCAGAGTTGCTGTATAAACATCGGGTGAAATTGCTGTGAATGAATACAATTACATAACTATTAACACTTTTCTTCCTTCTTCTCTCTACCATTTCTTTCTGATAAAAAGCGCTTGTGTTCGAGACTTGTAACAGAAAATTAATCCCCCCTCCCCACTAAATTCCACATTGGAAAGACAAAATAAATGCACGAATATATTCATGTGCTTCTCCCTTCGAACAAGACGTATATGCGTTAGGTGGTTACATAATTAACTAGTATAGTAATGTATTTTCGATAAAATGAATTAATGCCACCTCGAGACACTTCTATGAGGAAAGTCATTGTGTTATGTAATAGGTAATATAAACGCGATTGTAAGAGCTGAAATGGCAAGTAAACTTCAACGTCTGTTGATTATTATGGTTACAGCTCCAGTCTGATAGAGAGATTCAACGTGTATTTCTGTTATTGATGAGTAACACCACCTGACACCTATACGTACACATTACCGGCTGTCATCTGCTGTGGCAGTGTTGTTATTTGCACATGCTACCTTCTGTTAATACATAATGCAAACACGTTATACCATCTGTAAGTTACGTTTCCGCGGTATTTTCTACGTCTTCTGCCTTGCCCTAAATACCTATCATCGATGAATTAAATGGCGTCCCATTCTCCGTCTTTGTACTTTTGCGATTTTGCATTACACTGCAGGAAGTTTTCCTAGAGTTGCAATAGATAGCCTATACATTTAAATGTTTGAGTCTAAGGAGGTGGCTTCTTCATTTATTATTTACTGAAGAGCTATTTTGATAGGTAACTGAAACGTTGACATCAAGACGCATTAACCGATTTAAGTCAAACGCTTTTACACGTATGTTTTAAGGTTTTCGCAGTAATTACCTACTATATTTTAGCTTAAGACATTGAATGTTTGTATTTATAGGTTGTTTGTCTTTGAAAAAAGTGCCAAACTTGATGGATAAGAACGAATTTTTAACTCACTCAACGGTTTTACTAAGTTAATTATTGTTTGTCGTCAGGGACGTACAAAATCTGGGGACGGCAATGTACAAAATCTTAATTATTGAATGTAGTATGTATTTTTAATTTACTAAAGTCACCTTCGTCAGTGTGATAATAAAATGAACGAATTATTACTAGGTACTATAAATGTAAAGTAATGAATTATAAATAGAAGGGTGGGCGCCTAAGTCTTTTTTGCTGTGGCAGACAGTGTTATTGTTAATTTTCATTTTCATTTGCATTTTCAAAAGTAATTGTTTTCTACATCTAAAATTTCTGTGTTGTTGTAATTGAATGAATGTTTATTTTCGTTTAAATGTTTAGCCAAAGCAGTATTTTTGCGTTTTACTTTCATATCTGATTTATGTTGCGTTAATATATTTTTTAAAGGTTGTAAAGAAGTTCCGATGTATATTATTTGCAATCGTTACAAGGAATTTGTGTATCGTGTTTGTTGTTATATCCTTGGATGTTTTAGACTTTAATTTTGTAAATAAAGACGAGTGTTATTAAAAGATCCAAAGGGCATTTTAATATTAAATTTTTGGGGTCGTTTAAAAAGAATGGATCATTTTATTAGAACACTGAATTGACACGTATTTTAATTTTTGTATAGATATAAAATTTTTGATTTGATGTGGTTTGAAAATTGATTAATTCTGTTGCTTTTTATATAAGGGTGATTAGAAACAATCAAATTTTAGAGTAGAGTAGAAGTAGATCCATTCCTTATAACAAGTGTGTCTATAAAACGATTTCGTTGTTTTTCGCCTATTGTACAGTAAATTTTCGTTTGCGATGAAAGTTATTAAAGGTTTCTACAACATCGTTAGTTTTGTTATACACTGCTCAAAAAAATTAGGGGAACACTTTTTTAACAATTTATAACTTCTTAAATAAGAGTCCTAGGAAAATTAAATTTGGTATACTTCAACGGCATATATTTAACTAAAGAAAATTACAAAAACATTGTTACAACTCTTAGTTACTTCTAAGTTACACTTATAAATGTAAGTTGATAACGCAAACCAAAATGGAAAAAAAGTCAAGTAGTCTTTTAATTTACGTATGAAAGCCTACTAAAGATAACAAATGAATTCGGTTGTCAATCTTCGTTGATTAGAAGTAAAATGAGGCATCTTAGTGAAGTGCAAGTTGCTCAAGCTGTCGCTCTTATTCAGCACGGCCACTCTATTCGACATGTTAGCAGGGACCTTCGAGTTTCTCCTTCTGTTATTCAGCGTTTATGGAATCGGTTTCTGGAGACTGGCCAATATGTCAGAAGAACTGGACAAGGTCGAAATCGAAAAAACTACTCAAAATCAAGACCGATTTCTTGTCCTTCCCACTCTACGTAAGCGTACTGCCACAGCACGAGACCTGCTAAACGATCTAAGACGAGCATATGGAATAGAAATTTCTGATCAGACTGTTAGAAACAGATTAAAAGAAGTGAATTTGAAACCAAGAAGACCTGTCCGGGCGCCACGCCTTTCGCGGCATCACAAAGGAGCGCGAATGAGGTTTGCTAGGGATCACGGAGATTGGCAACTTCACCACTGGACGCCTGTACTGTTTACAGACGAGTCCAGATTTCGTTTAACTCATTGCGACGGTCGAGTACGTGTGTATAGGCGTCCTGGTGAACGCTACTCAACCGCCACTATACAGGAAGTGGATAGATTTGGTCGTGGATCTGTGATGGTTTGGGCTGGAATCAGTATAGACAACAGAACTGATCTTGTTGTGATTCCTGAAAGACTAAATGCAATGCGTTACATCGAAAATGTCTTGGAGGATCATATGGTGCCTGCTGCATATGGCGTTGGTCCCAATTTCATCCTAATGCAGGAAAATGCAAAGCCACATACCGCCGGCATCACCTTACCAGAAACTTTTCACAAGAACGTGGAATTCAGGTAATGGAATGGCCGGCGTTAAGTCCTGACCTTAATCCTATTGAACATGTGTGAGATCAGCTTGACCGAAGTGTTCGCAAGCGCCCTAATCCACCACAAACCAGACAGGAACTGACACAAGCCCTGATTGAGGAATGGGAAAACATACCCCAAGAATCACTTCGCAGACTAGTGCGAAGCATACCACGCAGGTGTGAGGAAGTGATTCGTGCTCGTGGAGGGTATACACGGTACTAAACCTCACCAATCCACAGAAAACCTGACTCTCATCGATACTATGGCAGTCGCCTTCATTTTGTTTTGCGTTATCAACTTACATTTATAAGTGTAACTTAGAAGTAACTAAGAGTTGTAACAATATTTATGTAATTTTCTTTAGTTAAATATATGCCGTTGAAGTATACCAAATTTAATTTTCCTAGGACTCTTATTTAAGAAGTTATAAATTGTTAAAAAAGTGTTCCCCTAATTTTTTTGAGCAGTGTACTTTGCGGTTAAGAGAATTCATTAATGCATCTAATATAAAATGTAGCAGAAAAACTTAAGTTTTGTAGGCAGACCTCTTCCACAAATTCCATGACTAAATTAGCGAATGTGACTGAAATAGGTGAATTCATCGCACAACCATAATTTTGTTTGTTAAAAAAATCGTTTTATATCTTTTCATATTTCACTAACGATTTTTTCAATTAGGTTGTTTGGAATATTGGTGTATAGTGACGATACATCTAAAGCTAAAAGGATGTGATCATTTTAAATTTTTACTGATTTCTTTAAAGCTAATAGAATTTTCTATAGCAATAGGTTTTTTTCCTAAAATGTTACTTAAAATGGTGCGGAGGAATTTTGATAAATTGTAATTTGGAGAATTTGCTGACATCTAAAAGTCGATTTTCTTTACCAATTTTACCAATCTTTTTGATAACCCGTTTCACTCCTTTATCTCCTAATAGGAATCATCATATTCATTCCAAGCCGCACTAAGGAGAAGGAATGTTTTAAATTCGAAAATTGTGCTGATCACCATGACAATTCTGTGGCACTGAAATTAGAAAGTGCATGGATTCAAAATTCCCGTGAACAAAATCATATTAGGATACATAGAGAAATTTTGGGCAGAAGATTAAATTAGTGCCGATTGGGTTTTAGACAATTCAAAACGTTTTTGGATTGTCGATGAATTTTAATCACTTTTCTTCAAAAGTAACGCCTTTGAAACCAAAAATTCCGGGGACGTTTTAGTCATAGCTTAAAATGTCATGCTATTAAATTTTTTTTTGGAAATTTGAAATGATGTTGGAAAATCAAAATTGGAGTTTGAGGAGGAATCAAAATTTTTCAGCTCGGTTCTTTCTTCCGTCTTATTTTCTAGAATAGTTGGAAAGCCAGATTGGTTATTATTTTGTTGTGTTAGTACTTTTTTCATAAATAAGAGCGAGATGATTTTTCATGCCTGTTCATCTTTCCTTTCATTTAGTTCTGAGCGCAGCACATTGTGTTATATTACATTTTTTGACGCCCGGCCTTATTTTTAACTTATTTTACACGATAAAGCGATGATTAAATATAGTACTTATATAAAATCTCCTCCATATTGTATATTTCTTTATTTGTTGAAACTGCATCGCAACTGTCAGTTTCGACTTATATTCATCTTCAAACTTAAAATTAGGTGAATAACAACATATTGGTGATAGATAAAGCAATATTAAACTAGTTGAAATCCCTGGATTACAAAACGAACTTCGAATACCGAAGTAACGAAAGTATAAAAAAAATCTGGCCTTATCAAAAAGACAAAATTTGATAATTTCGAAATTTCGACTTTAAAGTCGAATATTTCGAAAAGTATTTGAGATATCGAAAAATTGGGACCGGATCTTGAATCAGCATAAAATTTTACATAGGACAATACGCATCTCTTGCAACGCACGGACGCACGGACGGAATATTGATTCCAGTAACGAACGAGGTTCGTTGAGTAAAATGTTGAGACGCGCTAAAAAATGTTTAGCGTTACAACAATAAAATTATGAATCCAAACAGTTAACGATAAAGATAAAGATGAAGAATACTTAATTTCATAAGAGTCCTTGTTACACATTTTCTTTAGTTTTTGATGTACAAGAGTTTTGTGAGCGAGGTTCAGCTATGATTGCTTCTGACACTTTTTATAGGCCAAACTAACCGATTCACAAGGCCTAAAATACAAGTTCATTTATGACATTCTGTGAGGTCACGTTTACCGTTTAAGAGTTATTGATGTACAAACTGTGTGGAAAGCTCTTAAGTCTCACTACTTTTTTGCCACCTCTCGTATGGTAATTATTAACTGAATCACAATAACATTATTTAAAAGAGAAATGTGGCAATTTTTTACTTATTTAACATTATAAAAAACTTTCTACAATTTTCATTTTTTTTTATATATTGCAAATTGGCATTTTAACAGACATCTCCATTCACACTGCGGTAAAACACATCTTTCCAATTAGTAAATGTTTACCTTTCGTGCTGTTTTCAGAAAAATGTTTCATCCCTAGAAATTTACAGAAGTGATCAATCACTTTTTATCTCACTTCCGTTTGTAGATGTCTACATTTCCTATCTTCTTCACGGTATATTCTGAGGTTTTTTTTCTATAATCCCGAACGCCTTATTTGTCATAATTTTTCAATTCTGTCGAAGTCGTTGTAGTTGAAATTTAAAAATTTTAAGCAAATACAAAGTTAAGGCATTCGCTAAAGTTATATCAATCATTCCTATCCTACAACCCTTGAATTCTATCTGAATAAATTAGAGAAAATCAAATCATATATGATAATCTGGGTAACGTCGTATTTTTTCACCTTTTTCAAAGGAGGAAGAAAAATGTTGAAGGAAAATGTCGCGTTTTACATAAATTAATGGCGAGGGCGTTTAATTCCATACAGATGTAATAATATCATTTAAATCGAGTAACATTTGATTAAGCTATGAAAATCACTAGACGATAAACAGAGTTTCCTTTATATATAATTCGCTATTTTCCAAATCTTATAAATCCCGATAATTTCCTCGTTCTTCACGTTTAGTATTCCAGCGAGCTGAGATAACTGTGTAAATTAAACAAGTTTCATCGTAGCAGGCACTGAAATATAACTAACGAATGCGATTAAGGTACTTATTAAATTTAGTGCAATGGACTTTGCACGGTATCCATATTTTTGCGAATCTTGAGATTTTCGTCAAGAGGGAAACGTTTTTCAATTTGATTACGTATAATGTCATGCAAAATTAGGCGTTCATGAACGTCAAAATTAAATTTAAATGATTTAAGACGTACTGAAAATTTACGTCTCTGTTTTTTTGACGGCGTGAAATTTCTACAAAAATTAGACCGAGAACGTAATGAGGTGACTTGTGTCGCCTTTAACAATAGAAACTTTGCCGTGTCAATATTCTTTTTAGTGCCATACGTACAAGTAAGAAAGCCCAGTCATGTGTTTGATCAGGAAATAAAAATAAAATAGTGAGCTCATTGTGTTCTCTAAAAGGTTCACTTGCTAGTTGCTTGCATTGAGTTGCATGAAAAGCATTAATCCTTGTTTCTGAAAAGTTCTAACCTTGTCACGGCTTTATTGTTTTCTTATTGGTAACCAGTTGGGACGCCAAAGTTTTTATTATTTTTATTTTACATATTTGCATAGCACATAAGGAACAAAAAATAAACACACTTTATTAAACCACGGAGGATTCTTCAAGTCTGCGTACATTTACTTAACATACAATGTAAAATCAATTTCGGAAGAGTAATTTCAACTAGAAGAATAGCAAATAAAACAAAAAAATGATTAAGATTCTTCACTAATAGGTGTTCCAAAATTATTATTTTGTTATCATTCTTTAGATTGTCCTCTAGTATCGTAACTACTTCAAGTTTGTTAATGTCCTTTTTACAGTTTACAAAAATTAAAAACATTACAGGCCCAAGTTTAGTCTTGCTGTACCCCAAATTTAGAGATTACCGATGAAGACAAAAATTTCTGAAACTGAAAAAAAATTCCTACCTTTTATATAAGAACAAATGAAAGACAAAGTTAGTTTGTAGGCACTCTTTTTATGCAGTTAAGCAACAGAACATGATCTATCAAAAGCTTTAGAGAAATTGGAAAAAATGACGTCCATCCTCCCATTGGAATGTAGGGTTTTGTGAATATAGTTGGTAAAAAAGACAGGATGATTTCAGTACGCCTTCTGGGTTAAAAACTATGCTGAAAGGAAGTTTTTAAACCAAGCTTTTAAAACAGCTTTAAAGTAGATTGTAAATTAAATTTTCAAAAACTTTGCCGGGAAAACTTTTCGCAGACTAGAAATACACCAGATTTTGAGGGTAAATTGAAAATACAGCATAACTATTCTGACAATACAGTGTGTCTCAAAACGATCCAACTACTTTGATTGCAAATAAAAAAACTGTTTGTTTATTGTTATTATTATTTATTGGTATTTATTGAAACACAAGAAATAAAATTTTACTTTTTGAACACGACATTGCTCAGATGACGGCCATTACGTTGGCGACACTCCTCAAACCGATTGCGTACACTTCCGAAGACTTTTTGAAGAAGTTGTCGGGGAATTAGACTGATCTTTTCTTCAATATTGTTTCTCAAATTAGTCAAATTTCGTGAATTATTCTCATAGACCACACTTTTAAGGTAACCCCACAAGAAAAAATCAGGTGGAGTTAAATCGGGGCTCCGAGGGGCTACTGAATATCACCTCTTCGTGAAATCACATTTTTGGGGAACAATTCGTGTAATGCTGCTAAGGAGTTGTTGGTGATGTGCGATGTTTGTGGCCCCGTCTTGTTGGAACCATGTCAGACGGTTATAATGCTCACATTGTTGCAATTGAGGACCAAAGAAATTGCGTATCATGTCGATATAGCGTGCAAAAGTTACAGTCACTGTTTGTCCTCGGTTATTTTCGAAAAAATAGGGCCCAATAATGAAGTTTGCCGACATAGCAACCCAGTCACTTTGGGACTGTGCAACGGGCGTTGTTGTAATGCCTGTGAATTAGTTTCTCCCCAAAATCGGCAATTTTGACGATTGACGTATCCGTCCAAATCAAAAACGCGAATGAGCGATTGACCATTGTCAAAATAGGCGCAAACACAAAAACTGCGCTCCTCTCTGCTGTACGGCATAATGACAACTAAAAATGTAAGGAGCTCTCTTGAAAAAAACGCGCGCTTTACCTCCACCCCGTGCTCTGTTTACCTCTCGCTCATTCATGAAATCGTTGGACCGTTTTCAGACACCCTGTACTTCCTTTAAACTTTTGAAACACATGGTTGAAATACCGTTTCGTATTTTTAAGTTCATCAAAAGCTTTTAAGACATCTTTTACATTTACTATTCCTATATTAAAATAGTTCAACTCATTATCGATACATGCATGCTACTGTCATATTCTCCCCTAACCTTACTATGTATACTGCTGAAGTAGTCATCTTTACCTTGATATTTATGTTCTTTGTAATACATCATGTTAAGAACTTTAGTTTTTGATTTTCAACTTTTTGTATACGACCAAAAGTGTTTTCATCCATCGACATAAGTTTTACTAATTTTGATTTTGGGATGCTTCCTTTCTTCATTAAAATTCTTGTCAAAATACGAGGAATATTTTCTTTTCTTTGCCAACCCAGTTTTATTTTTAATTAAATAATCAGATTTAGATTTAGATATTCTTATCATCATCTTATCATTAAACCATACAGGGTATTTCCTTTCGAAAACTATTATCAAAAAATTCATGGAGCGTGTTTGTACAGCCTAGATTTAAGAGAAGAGTTCACCTCTAGGAGAACAGCGCCTCTCCACACCCGACCACCACCACTCCTGTGGGCTCTCCACGCTACATACCTTTCATCCAATAGTTTTTTATCGTAGACCCAATCATACATCCAGGTTTCGATCAACACCAAGAAATCATAATCACTTCCGAGTACAGAAATAAACACCTCTTTCATTTTGTTCACAATCCGCTCACATTTTGATAATAAATATTAAAATAATTATTTTCGAACATCATTTTTTAATAAAAGTTATTCTAAATTGGCTATCAGAGGAATACTTAACAAATCATCATGAATTGTAACAATGTGTACCTTGGAGTTGTGGAATTGCCTTAAAAAAATGTTGCCTTCCCTCACCCAAGCATATTTCAACGTATGATCTTTCTTTAGTTTCATTACTTTGGCTAAGAGTTCACGACGTCCCATGGTGGGGTGATTCATTAATGTAAATCGGAGCGCTAGTCTGTAATCTTAAACAAGCTGGGATCTAATCCTTTCTATTTTTTTACTTCCTGTCAGAACGTCTGAAAAATTTTACCACAACAGTTCCCGATTCGCAATCACTTTCATTTTTACTTTCCCGTGCATATACATATACACACGTGTATCACATAGGGAAAGTAATGTAATCGAAAAAAAATCGAACTCGAGGTTTTGATGAGTCCCGAAGTTTTGAGTCCCCCTGGGTTCAAAACCACCATCTTTGAAAAATGTTTGTCTGTGAGTGTGTGAGTGCGTGGGTTGGTGTGTACGTTATGACTGTGGCGCCTAAATTACTAGGCAGATTTTGATGAAATTTAAAACGAAGGCCTATAAAAAAACTTCATCGGTAAAACAAGCATCTCATCAAAATCGCCCCAAAGGGGCCCAAACTAGGGGCGTTATTTTGGGAGCAAACTTTCAAATGTTAACCCAAACTAATTTCCCTTAGCGAAAAGTTAGTAGACATGGTAACAAGTAAAACACCGTTTTTCGTTTGTTTCTAAATTCAAAATGGCGGCCACTATAGCAATTCTCCAAGTTTTTACTTTTTAGGGTGTAGCTCAAGAACCGTTTAACTTAATTAAAATTTGAAAATTGGAAATTGTAGCCATTCAAATTTATTTTTTGGAGTTATTACACAAAAACTACTTTATTTAATAGGTACGTCATTGTAGTAAACACGGGAAAGTGGTGTGCCAGTTTACTGGTCCTTTAATTTAATTTAAAATAACTATCTAACATTTTTTTGAGGCAAAATTCAATAGCAATTTGATCTTTATCATTCTCAGACAGCCCATGAATTTCCACTGTATTAAGCCTAGCATCTTGTACCACATCGAGTTCATTATTTAAAATAGTTTACCTTTTTTTAGTGCACTGTTTTCGTACACGGTTATAACTATAAGCTTTTATGGTTTCACTTATATGTGGACGGAAATTTCGATTCTTCAAACTTACTCCACTCATTTTGTTTAAAATGTAACCCAACTCGTTTCTACACTATGTGTTAATTTAATAAATTTACATTTAAAATAAAAAAATTAGTGTAATTAAGTAAGTGTTTTTATTATTACAATAACATTACAATTACATCACATAATATGGGAGCATCTGAAAAGTTTAAGAGGTTCATTTTAAACAACTATTAAATAACAATGGAAGACTGGCATCAAAGCCAAAAACAGATAATTGAATAGAGATTTACCAGACCTTTTAAATGAGGCTTGACTTGATGCCTAAAGTCATTAAAAAAAAATTTAAGGGGCATCTCCAGTAGGGAGGGGGCGAATCTGACGTTTATAACATTAGCGCCAAAAAGTGTCCCCTCTCAAGTTAAAGTTGACGTGTTTCGGCATTTCTTTCCAACACAGCGCATTTCTGAAATATTAAGGGTGGGTCCTTTTCAAATGAACACAGTGTATAGTAATCATCTGAAAAAGCCCCGTCTCTATATTTCATTACTGAGGGATGTAGGCGATACTGCCAAATAAGACCATGAGGTCTATTAAGTCATTTACTACTTACTATTATCACAGACAAAGTAATCTGTGCTATTATTGTCATAGACAAGGTAATTCAGGAAGTCATAAATGAAAGAGGATATCAAATGCGCAGGTCAATATAATGTGTTATGCAGGTGGCACAGTGTTGATAGCTGACACAGAATATCAAGTACAAATATTACTTAATTATATACGAAGATATCGACAAAGAAAAAGGAGGAATCTGTAATTCTATACATACTCGTATATAGGGTTATTCAAAAAGAAAGAACAGATTTCAAACATTTATTATTTCTTCCGAACTACAAAAGATAGAAACATGATTCCAACGTTCATGGAGAGAGAAAAGTTTACAATTTTATGGTATGCATTCAATATGAGCACCGTGTGTTACACGACAAATGTCAAAACGGTGGCTCATTTCTTGCCACACGCGAATCCGCTGGTCTCTAGTTATCGAATTCACAGCTTCAACAATTCGATGTCGTAGATCTTCAAGAGTGTCAGGCGCTATTTGACATTGTAAACATTTCTCTTTCAATGATCGTTGGGGTCATGTTTCTATCTTATGTAGTTTGGTAGAAATAAATGTTTGAAAAAATCTGTTCTTTCTTTTTGAATAACCCTGTATATAAAGATACAATTAAACAAGTATACGTTGACAGAAGCCTGACCAGAAACAAGAGGTAAGACCTTATCGGAACGCGAACAGTGCACACAGTTCTAAATAAATACTACCGGGGAAGAAAAGAAATGTGGCAAGTCAGTCAGTATCAACATATGTAGACTGCCACAAATTCTAACCCTAAGTAACTTTACTTTTATGTGAACAATGCAGAATAAAATTTTCTAATTAAGTAACTCTGAACACAAAAATTAGTTAATTAAAAGCTCTTTTTCATTCAAGTGTACTTCCAGGATCCTTTTATTGAAATTGGTTTTTAATGGCTTAAATTTTAATAATATAATATTTATTTGCTAAATTTCCCAGTTTAATAAACCAGGAAACTTACGTTAAAACGTTGACGACCGTCCCCCATCATCCTGTATAAATACGTTGCATTAAATTTCCAAAAGAGATTCTAGTTAAAGTTTGATACATGTTGCAGCCATGTCAAGAGTTGACTATTTTCTTTACACCCTTAAGTACTTAGTTTTAAGTTGTCTCGTTAGTGTACGTAAAGGTTATAGCTGAGTCTACACGAACAATAACCCAAGGGAAACATTTAAGCTTTGTTTGCTTTATCAAACTCACGAGTTCCTTCGTTTTTGGCTTTTCTTTATTTAAAAGGCACAAGCGGAATTCAAACCAAACTCTTGTTTTAAAATGCGGCAACAACTTTTCACTCTGAAATGGTGGAATGCATCAAACAATGACTAACGTTATTTGCTGTTTCAATGCGAAAAGCCTTTTATGTAAAGCTAAAATTCGTGTATTGGTATAACGTTTCAAATTTTCGAATAAATTACGACCAGTGTAATTCGCGATGTTTTTGATGTTTTTGGATAATAGAATTAATGTAAATTTACGGTAAAAGTATCCAATTATCTTTATTTAAAAACTTTATATTACTTTTATAGAACAGATTTAATTTTCCGTAAGAAAACTGAGTGTACTCGGTCCCGGAAAAAAGAGAGATATTTTATATTTTAAAATTACCGAAGAATAATTCCAGCTTTTTCCTCGCACTTGAAGTTCTAATTATGCTTATTAAGTTTTCGTGTTAAATGGAATAAGTTTATTTTAACCATAAATAATTTTTTAACGGGCCGATGAATATTTTTGTTAAGCAGTCGCAATTTAAGAAAACTTTTCCAGAATTCCTTCTTTTTTCCTTAATTTTAATTGAATTTTCTTTCAGTTGGAAGGACACTTTTCAATAAGAAAAATTCACATAATTTAACACCAGCGTACAAGGGTTTTTCGAAAAGTAATTTACTGTGTCGCTAAGCATGAAATATTATTCCATACTCTGCCCAAATTTATTGTCGTATTCCTTAATTCTACCTTAGGCGAGTGGAAAATTGGAACTTTCTTCCACTTATGATCGTTTGCAACACAAATGTCTTTTAAATTTCTACGACTCTCTTTTTAAAATTCCTGAATAGGTCAATAAATAAGACATGAAGTAATGAATACGATTCAATGATAACGTTATTGTTTAAAATTGATACTTACGGGGAAATTACATTATCACAGATATTATTCAGTGGTTAGATGATTTAAAATAAAATAATCTCACCACTGAATAATAGAAACCAGCTGTAATATCGTTATTAATTTAAATATCTAATACATTACTAAAGTGATTCAATTTTGATCAATAACTTTAATTAACCTAAACATTTTTAGCTACCACGTGGTCTTAAATTTTAATTTTAACATGTAACTTTAATTTTATAATCAAGTTTTCATCTCCCTTTATAGGTAAGGTATGTAAGAGATATCTCATCATATAATTTCAGACTTAACAATTCTATTAACTGTCTGAGGTCAAAATTCAAATACAAAAATCCTGTCTCTAAATCCAGACTTCAGACTATTGCAAGCGTTTTTTGTTACTCCATTCCATACTTTCGTTTAGAGTCCAGGAGAAAAATTCTTTTGGATTAGGTTTCTTCCCGCGATTGATTCAAGAGTTCATGCCATTTTTTCTTCATTGGTGCAAATAAAGGCCGTTGATGAGCTATCTCGTATCTTCGACCAGTTGGTATGGACGTTTGAGCTTTGCAGACCACTTTTGGAGGAAGCAACCCACTTGTAGCATTTTCGTATCCATTATATGTACTATTTGAAACTTTTGAATGTTGTTGTCTTTATTGGATTGGTTCTTTTGCGAACCATAACCTTTGTATTGAGACTTCAAGTATATCCTTCAGTTAATGGGGAATTCACTTACTTGTTACAATCAAGCATCCTGTGTGAAAGTAAAAACGGCGGGGCGATCCTTAGATTGGTTATGTGTGCCCTTCATCTTTTCCCCACCAAATCATGAACTTTTTGCTCGCTTTGACCTGTTACATTTTCTCTATTATTTTTCCAATACACACTTGTTACTAAGTAGTCCTTATCTGAGATATAGGATTTGATCTCGTTTTGTCTTTTTGCCAGATTTGATCAATTAATGCATAAAACAGTTATGGACAAATGAAAAGAAGTGTCAAAACAGCTTTTTTGGCTTCACCTACTAAAGCTGTCGTATAGCTAGATCTCATACTAAACAACTCCAATTAGAATTACAAAGTAGAGTGGAAACTGATTGCTTAGGCTTAGTTAATAAGTGAAATCAATTAACATTTCGTTGTTGAATCAGCAAACAGAATGTATCTATTTATTAAAATAAAGAATCAAATAAATTAAAATAAAAGGGGTTGTGTTACCGACAGACTTGTTGATTAAACTCATTTTGTGGTATGTTTGTTGATAATTATCTTTCCCAATAATAATAACAATCCAGAATTCCTTACGCTTCAAGTACAAATTCGGAGCTCCAAAACGGCGTATTCGAGGGGAATATTGGTTACCTTACAAATGGGGTTCCTCTATACGCCATTCGCCTTTAAATAAATAATGTTTCGTATAATATTAATCACTATTACCTACATCCTGGGTTTTCATGTTGGTTTAAATTAAAATGGATCTCAAGTCAAAGTAATCGTCGTAAAACCCAATAATGGTGTTAATGCATTTCGTATTAATATGACAAATTAATTAACGATAAGTAAAATGTTATTACAATGGCGATGTACGTAATCCGAAGGAAACGCAGGAGACTTTACGCTTCCTATCTTAGAGTGAAAATTACACACGTGATTGAATTACATAGCAGCTGACGACACAAAGCAACACGCTATCACATCTCGTAATTGCATTAGCGCCTGTATATGGCATTAAAAGGTTCTGTTATCGAAGTCTATTGCATTCCTGTCTTTCATAATTTTTTGCTCTTTTATATAAGGTTAGGTTTCTAATTAGATTAATTTGAAATATTGGAAGTTAGAAATTGCCCTCTTTACGCTTGGGTTTCTATGAGGAAAACAGTCAATAGGGTTGCTATCAATCTTGAACATGAAAATTCAATTAAAACTTGCTATTCCCGTTCGATAATTTAATTAAATACCTTTTAACATTTTTGTGTCACGAGTACGTCACAATTTATTTTAGTTGGGCTATTTTGAATGCTCAACTTGTTTAGCGAATTCGTGCTTTTTCTACTTGCATAGGCTATGTATGTGTAGAACCGATGTAGTTTTACGTGAATGTAGTTTATATAATCCATACGTCAGCTTTGGTGTCTCTGATTTGGATCATATTGTTAATGCTAAATATATTCTCCAATTTTTGTATCACAATTTGATTACTACAAAAAATATTCTGTTCAACAAAATCGCCACACTTTTTCAGTCTACAGGGTGGAAAAATTCTTGATTTATTTCCTTTAAATTTCCTTGATCAGTTTACGAGAATTACCTATTAAAAGTGAGATTTGGCTAAATGAAAAACCTTATTTTTTAAAGTATCCTCCATTAAGGTCAATATATTTTTGGATTCAGCCAAACCTGTTTGTAAAACAGTAAACAGTACCTACTTCCAGTTTGAAGTTGAGGTATTCAAATCGGTTTCTTTGTAAGATTCTGGCAACTGAAAGCTGTTTAGACGCATTTTCTTCTTGAGTTTTGGAAACGTGGAGAAGTCATTAGGGCTTGGTTAGGAAAATATGGTTGGTGATTAAGAATGTAGACATTCTCTGCCGCCAAAAATTCAAGTGTGCGACCGGCGGCGTCCTAGCTGGCACTGTCATGATGATGGAGTGTGGTGCGGTGTTCATTGGTTATTCGGTTATTTATTATGTTAAGTAGATTATTTATAACTTCTTTCTCCTTTATCACCATGTCACCCTTTTATAAGAAAATATATGTTAACTTCATATTAATTTTATCAAGCTATTATTCACTTCATTTTTTAAGCATGATTATCCTAAAGTCGAAATTTGTCGCATGATCTGCTAAATCTAATCAATTTAATTATTACAGGGGGGGGTAGTCCACATTTTTGAGTTAACTACTCGTACCTACACCAATTAGCTTTACTAGTTCAGTGATAACCTGCGGTAAACAAACAGTTTTATATCATCAATCTTCAAGATGAATGATTGAGCACATTTAAGGCTGACAATGACCTGTTAAGAAATGTTTGGGAACCCACTTTGCACTAATTTTATTAGTCCTTCCTGTACCAAGATTCCTGCCTCATTCGATACAGTTTTGAACAATCTTTTACACGGAGTGTGTGGTGAATATTGTCGTACACCTCATCCAGCTGAACTTTATTGCCTTGAGCAGAATGATTTGGTAGGCAACGCACATAAAAACTCGAACCGGCGACAAAGGTTTTCATTAAAAGTGGGTTAATTTCTTTATCATTTTATCAGTCACCAGTTCAGTGGGACCTACTAGTTTGTGATATTCATTTTGTGATACTCAAGGGGTCTATATCACAACGGCCACTGATCATAACGGCCACCCCGATTTTTGCTATTTCATAACGGCCACCTTGATCACAACGGCCACTAATATTATTTGATCATAACGGCCACCTTGTTCATAACGGCCACTCTTTCAGTTGATCACAACGGCCACCTTGATCACAACGGCCAACTTTACAAGATGATCACAACGGCCACCGTGATCATAACGTCCACTCGTACTCATTATCATAACGGCCACCTTGATCACAACGCCCACCGACGCCAGTAGTGGAGAACGTTACACGACGATGATCACAACGGCCACCCTGATCACAACGGCCACTTTAGAAGCTGATCATAACGGCCACCGTGGTCATAACGGCCAATCTTAGTGATGATCATAACGGCCACCGTGATCACAACGGCCACCTTGATCATAACGCCCATTTCTTCATTTCTTCATAAATAACGAGTTTTCTTCGATTATGCTTCATAAAATAGTTATGAAAATTCTCTTAAGTGCATTATACACAGAGTGAACTAAGATATGCGTTGATGTAATAATCAATAAGATCGAGTATCAAACGGTTATCCAGATATAAGCTTTCAAACTCTCGTCTACATAATTAGAATGTATTATGTAATACGAGGGCTATTTTTTTTCAACCTCCGATTGACTATAAAGGAAAGACGGGTGAATATAAAAAAATGGTTTTATTACCAAAAGTAATGTACAATCAAGGTTACTTCTCGACATAATCACCCTCATGATTGAGGTTTTTGTCATATCTGTGAACAGGCTTTGCAATACCCTCTTCATAAAATGTAGCCGCCAATGATTTGAAGTGAATTGTGACGGTTTCTAGAGTTCTTCGTCAATTTGGAAGCTGCTCCCCAAAGCCACTTTTTCAATTCAAGTCATTGTCATGGATCCTTATCTTTATCTTCAATTTCAGTGATCCTTCATCATATCTTCACAATATATGTAACATATCATCCTTTCTTTCTAACATTAGAATTCGTACAAGTGTGTTACGCTCGAACTCCCATCGAGCGTCATGAACTCATGACTATTGTACGTATACTAGTCTGGCAGATACCTGCAACCGCAAGAATATTCTGGGTGTTTACATAATTATACTTTTTAAACAATTGAAAGCATGTTAGCACCCCGTATTTTTGTAACGGAACATTTTCGGGCCATAGTTTACAAAGCAAACTACCATTAATTTATCATGTAGATTCACAGCCTTAAATATTCGCATATCAATAAGGAACACCCTGTATATTTAGTCACTGATATTCATTTACGTTATCTTTTAAAATTGACATTCACACACTAAATATTCCATATATGTACATACATATAAAGAAGTATATGAAATATTCTGAAGATGATTGCGCATTCAAGTAATGGGAACAATTGTTCAGATTAATTAAATACAAGTATCTACCTAACAATTATTGTTAGGAAAGACATTGAATATTTGTATATTTCTATATTTGTCGGCAACTGTTAAAGTATGTACATAGTTAACAAAATTCTTAAGGCAGAACTTCCCAGAAATGTACAAAAGCAGGTATAGTATTTAAAACTGTTTCTTACAAATTACATGGGGGTGCATTATGTCAGTAGAAATTTGCAGAAAACTTGTTTCTCATAAATTCTTCCGGTTTTCGGCCTTTTTTATCTTTTCTGATTTATCAACCTTGGCTGTAAATGTTCTTGTTTTAAGTAACAATTCGTTCATAGATATAATAGATACTCCCAACTCCCATGTTTATATATAAATATAAACTACTACAATGCAATTATGGAATACAACTCCACTTACATTAAGTTCAACGTTTTTCTTTGTCATAAGATGTTTGCCTTTTGCAAAGCAGAGGGTTCGACTTAATTAAATTAATTTCTCGTATAATAATAATAACAAATAATTTATTTAAAATTATGGGTCAATTCCCTATGTATTTATCGTGTGGTAAATAAAAGCGAATGATTACAAAAATTATTTCTGAAGAAAATGTTATCTAACAATTTAATTCTTACTATAATATATGTAACACGTAACAAAAGTACCAGTTCTGTCCCAATTACCTCTAGCAACATTGATTGGGTCTCTGCATGGAAAATGAATACCAATTGCATCCGTATGTCGTTATTTTTTTATGACTGCGAATTAATAAACTCAATATCAAATATCACCCCCATATTTTAGTGGTTGATAGTGTAAAAGCTGATTGAAATAAATTTGCAGGTCTCATGCAAATAGGTACAGTATAATAGGTACTATTCGTTCTAAAGTCTAAACTCAATAGTTTTGTATTTAATTTGGCATATTCTCAGATTTTTCGTGATTTCATTCATATAGGTATAAACAAACCGTTTACTATAAAAGATTTTTTAAACATTTAATAGTTTAATAAAAATTGTATGATCTACTAACTAACCCTTCATAAAAAGAATAAGCATTAAACATTTAAACAATATAATCGAAACCGATTTGTCTTGATAACGCACGAAGCTCTTCAATGAGGGTTCGGGGCTGTTTTTTCCTTGATTGGTAATTTCTCACTAAATTCTTCAAAGGTTATCTTTGTTACAAATTACGGATTAAAAAGTATAAACAGTAGGTGTATAATTAAATGACCGGTAATCCACCGTAAAGGCGGCCCCTTTGCATGGTCACGTGACACGTAAAACCATAATTTATGAAAATATGGTCACAAGGTGGTTATACTGTTATATTCCTTGCCTTGTAACACAACTAATCCTAAAAGGGCTCCGGAAGTTGCAAATAAAATATTAAAAGATATATACATAGGTACAATTGGCAAATTTGGTTTAAATATGAAACTACGTATAGTTTGTATACTTAGTAGTAGGCGATTAACTAAAGGTTTTACTTTTAAAAATCCGCCATAAATTAAGGATTTCTTCTTTTTTATTATCTGCTTGAATACCCGGCGCCAACGTCTAGCTAGAGTCAATAAGAAAATTTGGTGAAAATTTTACCCCTTCCTGATTGGTTTATGAAAACTGCAATATTAATTAGTATAAGTTGTGATGGTTCAAAAAATTCTTAATTTAGTTTTACCAATCTGCTGTTTGCATTGTTATAGGTACCTACTTGCGTTTTGAATTTGATGTTGTAGTGTTTCTTTTTTAATCTCGGTATAATCGACTACGTTCTTTTCAACTAAAATATTTTCAGGTTTCTATCGCTTCCGATTCTACCAGAATTACCTATTTTTAAGTTTTATAAATAGGTACCATTACTTTGATTCGATAGTTTGGAGTTATTCGTTCTAAAACAAATCTGCTTTAAAGTTTGATTATCGAGAAGGTGTGTGTACGTCATAGACATTTTACATAGTTACAATTGTTGTCAACAATATAATAACAATAGTAACTAAGAAAAATGCCTATGACGTACACGCACCTTCTCAAAAATCAAACTTTAGCAGACCTTTATTAAAAGAATTAGAGAACACTCCATTTTTGGAATATCAATGTAGGATTCAGAAAATGCTTAAACATTTGGGGCATGATGTGTTGGGGCTGACGACGACGGCTATCTACATTGTGGGGTTCCTTTAATATGGCACGTTAACCTAATAACTTAATTTTTTCAAATGGAGACCCTCGTATTTTATTACATAATTTGATAATTTGAAGGAAAAATTTTGCCATACAGGAAATTTATAAGATTTAGGGTCGATTCTGAGAGTTCTCCTGTAAGCTACAGAATCTGTACGTTACAGCAACTGTAACTCTGCTCCTTATGAAATTACAAAAATCGCTATTCTGAGACTAGCACTATAAGATCCTGTCTTACAGATTCTTTTTTATAGATTGCTAACTTCATGCTTATATAAATGTGAGATAATTCTTAACAATTCTGAGTTTATGCGACAACCGGATGTTTAGAAATTTACTATTTTCTACTTCTTTATTATACATAATATAAAATAGTTCTTAATAAGCCATGAAGTAGTATCTTTTTTATTTGTAAATAATGTGCATACAAATTTACGACATATAATTTTATAGTTGCGTTGCGTTGCGTCGGGAAAGGAATCCCTGGCAAAATGTGTCTTTCAGCAGTGTGGGGCAATTAACTGTTTATTAATTAATAAATTGATAAACCGAATTTTTATCAAGGCGAAACATTTGCCGAAACGCATTATTTGTTAAATCAAATGGGTTTTCTTCTCCGTTGAATTCTCATAAAATTTCTAACAAATAAACAAATAATATAGAAAAGCACATCAATTTATATTAACTTTTATAATTAACCTACCTGTTTTCATACTCTTCCAAAAGAATACCAACAAGTATGTTGACTTGTGCAATATTCGTTTTTACTTTTGTCAAAAACAGTAAAAGTAGTCAAAAAAAGAATTTTTTCAAACATAAATACGGAATTGTTAGGTTATAAACAGTCCCTGTAACTTCATACGGTTGGGTATAATACACCTGTATTTACAAATCTATAAGGAAATCTGTAGCTAATAGGTAGCGCAGAATTGCAATCCCTGTAACTTTTATAGATTTTCGCTTACAGATCTTATAGATTGTCTCAGAATCGACCCATTAGATTCAATTTCTAAGCAAACAAGAGTACTCACTTGAAGTTTAAAGAATGTATGATAAAACCATTGAAAGGAATTTCGTAGAGTACAATTTTTTCTTCCAAATATCTTTAAATCCTTCCATTTAATTTTGTTTATTTCGGAGTAGGTATAGGTACGCTTTAATCGAAAAAGACTCCGTTAGCTATGAAGTACACCACTAACTATCAGAACTCAGAAATTAAAAAATAGGCGTTATGATCAAGGTGGCCGTTGTGATCACAGTGGCCGTTATGATCATCACTAAGATTGGCCGTTATGACCACGGTGGCCGTTATGATCAGCTTCTAAAGTGGCCGTTGTGATCAGGGTGGCCGATGTGATCATCGTCGTGTAACGTTCTCCACTACTGGCGTCGGTGGGCGTTGTGATCAAGGTGGCCGTTATGATAATGAGTACGAGTGGACGTTATGATCACGGTGGCCATTGTGATCATCTTGTAAAGTTGGCCGTTGTGATCAAGGTGGCCGTTGTGATCAACTGAAAGAGTGGCCGTTATGAACAAGGTGGCCGTTATGATCAAATAATATTAGTGGCCGTTGTGATCAAGGTGGCCGTTATGAAATAGCAAAAATCGGGGTGGCCGTTATGATCAGTGGCCGTTGTGATCAGGTCCCTACTCAAGCAATACAGGACATTTGGAAATACGACGTTACCAACCAAATGAATGTTTACTTTCAGTTACATCCTTGTTCAGACAAAACCAAAAATATACCATAAGGTTCGGTTGGATGAACAGAACACTGTATAGCCACCATAGAAGTATTTCTCATGTTAAGATACGTGGAAGGGTTGAGTTTCAGATTGTACGCTGGTTGTAACAAAAATGAACACGATTGAGGTTTCTGGAAAGGGTTTTATACCAATACTAAGCATTGAATATCCTCCATTCCTGTGGTGTAAATTAATATTTTGGCCATGTATTCCAATTTTATCTAAACTAGGAATTCCAATCATTTTGTTTCGCGAGTTCACTCGTAGGCGTAATGGTACCACAGGCAACTCGAAATGAAAGTATGCTGAAACGGTTATCTAGGAGCGTATCACACAATGGTGGATTAAGAACGTTATGACGTGGGGTTTTGCAGATGGTTGTGAAGATAATGGACACTCAGTGGAAACGGAAAGCTTATTTGGCAGTAAATGGCAATCAGCTTAATAGTTAGAACGAAGTGAAACTCTAAATTACTTCGTAAAGTACATGAATCCAAAATTGTGAGTGATTATTTTTCGTTGAATTAATTCAATAATGGAAACTGTCCTACCCAGAAATCTAAACTTTTCTGAAGCCTCAGGCGAACTTTGAAATCAGTGACAAAAATGGATGCACTTAAATTTCTCTTTTTCCTGACGAGTATTGACTTAAACTGCCCAAATGTTTATTGTTGATGTCAAATACTATTAAAAATGTTGTCCGTTTATTTTAGAGTACCTATATCTTCACGTGTGAAGGGAGTTTTATTATTTTAAATACACCAAAATGGTGTATTTGAAAGAAGTTAATGTAACTTGCTCCGTAATAAATTGTAGGTATTAATTTATACCCTCAAACAGTTGATTTTATGGAAATAAATTTTTAGAGTGGGAAGGAATGGAAGCAGAAAGTTTTAATCGGCTATAAAATTTGTACTCCAATAAATCGATATCCCCTAATATTGTTAAGTTCTGTTCATGACTGCAACGGCTTAATGCTTCTACTTTAATTTATTTTTAATTAGTGCGGCAGTTGTGTGGATGGCAAGGAGCCAGGAGTGTGTTGAAGTCCCCGAATTCGACTTCGACTTCGGCTTCCGGAAATCCTAATACTTCGACGGAACTCCACCTCCCTTCGAAGTTTAGCAATTACGCGAAAAGGCTGTCGTTTTTAGACTCTCGTGTCAACAAAACCCCCGCCTATCGAATTAGTAAATTCTCTCTCTTCTTCGGTTATATGACGAAAATAGGACGACAGTTTTCCGAATTTCCTTTCCATTTTATCAAACTTTGGTCACTTTTACTTAATTTCATTTCGTTTGTCATTTCTCCTGATTTATTATCCGAGACTTTTCAAATCTGCGAAAATATGACTTTTTGTACCCCGATATTTAACTTATTCGAATATTTCATGTCACAGAATTCAACATGTTGCAGACATTCTCCGCACCAAGACCGAATTATCGTATCTTCAAATACGCAATTGCAATTCAGTTACAGCTGTTGAATATTCGAGCAACAATTGCCATAATACAGGGTATATACGCAAGTAGTTAAATGTCTCGGAAACTGTCATTTTAAATTTCTTCTTACAGAAAAGAAATATTGTTATTAAGATGTGGAGTAGGTAGACAATTTCTGTTCTTTTTCTCTTTATGTGCATTACTGTTACATTTTTTCTTCGCGCACTTTACTTTTCATTTTATTTATTCAAAGATTTTGTCAAGATAAGGTATCATTATTTACATGTGTCATTCACAGCATGTTGAAAGTTGTGGTTAAACACTTACCTGCAAAAGTGGTCAAAAATATGGGTAATTCCTCTTACGTGGTCAAAATTGTCGGACCCCTAATGAATATATCCGATTGAACATCTTGCCTTTGGTATCGTCTTTTATTGAATTTTTCTTAATTCTCCAGCTGTTGTGCGTGTCGCACTTGATCAATATGAATCTGATGGCCGCGTGGTGCCCATACTTGAGTAATGAAATTGTTTCCCACAATTAGGGTGGAATGCACGTAACCTTGCTATTGGAGACCGTTCAATTTCTTATTTAGGAGTTGGTAACAGTTCGCATGATAGACATTCATGAGTGCATTTAAGGAAATTAAATCTTTTAATGTCCTTAGCAAGAGGTTTTCAGTTTTGACTCTAACTGGCTTAAATTGGTGTCAAAGTTTGGACATCAACCCACGTACCCAAGAAACTAGCACATCGTTGTTCTGAAAGGAAGGTCGAATTAACTTTAATACTGTATTATTAAAAATCACTGAAGATATTTTTTCGGGGTTCGTTTCAAGTTTGTTATTAGACAACCAGTTCACAATAGATTCGCTAATACAAGTTGATTTCACCAAAGTATTTCGTTGTGATAAGCACGGGAAAGAGATAACAGTGTTATCAGCATACCTTACGGTGCAGATCGTTTCTAAACAGACAAAATAAAAGTGGCCCCAGAATGGATACTTGTGGCACTCCTATGTTGAGTTGCAAACACGTTGACTACTACTATGGGAACTCATACTACCACTTATTAAAGGTTATTAGTTAGTATCCAGTATAAAATCAAATTTTCTTAATTCGAAAAACAATAATAACACACCAAATTAGTATTATTTGAATGGCAATAAATTTTCTCTTTCTGTTGATACTATTGCCTTTCCTCAAGTTAAATAGGCGAGCAACAATTAGTAAAAACGTTCAATACCATGTTAGGTTCGACTTTGAGAACGAACTCCCGGTATAAATATTGATCTGTTTTATTTTCAATATTGGATTATTGACGTATTGAACGTAATATCTTGTCACTTTTTGGCATTTTACTCCTCGTCCGGAAGGAAGGTGAGAATTTTCATCCAATATATGAGATTTATGTCAAAATGTGTAATATTGTTCAGTTTTTTAATCAGAACTGCGGTAGGATGATGAGGTAGAGTCAATAAACGGTTACGTTTAAAAAAACTGAATGCATGCTTCACATACGTTCATTAATTTGAAATTTCCATTGAATTTCCATTAGTAGGATAAGTGAATCGTTTAGTTCATAATATCTAATTTTGAATATGAAAAACAATTTAAAAGTTCATGTTGCATTTTAGAACATCTGATGCAGATATTAATTGGTCATATTTGTAATTAGGATTGGAAATAATTAAACCGTGAACATTTGAAAAGCGTATGCGCGCAAATAGAATTGGAAAATTTAAATTCATATAGTCTGAACGTTATTTCGTATAGAAATCTGGGTTACGGATATCATTTTTCTTGTACATCTTTCTTTACAGCAATATTTCAGACTGAAGTAAACAACACTTGGGTCGCGTTTCAAGTTGAAAAATGTTCTCGTGTCGTTTATTGTGCATGTTGGGTTTTCCTTCCTGCAGTAATTCTATAACAAAATCCAGAGGAAGTACTTTATTACGTTTTTGCTCTATGTTGTCTGAAATTATGGTCGGATGAAAGCTTTATTTAATAATTACTTTGTTACCTGTACTTTACAAGGAAGTTTTAGAATATCTCTCATTCCAAACAGCCGCATTACATGCCAACTCTTCCCGAATACGTCCCTTCCAAAATGCGCAAACAACTTTTCGCACACGTATAATGCACAAAGGTAATGTCATATTTGAATGAACCTATTGGACGAGCCAAATCGCGAGAATAGTGGATACATAGGATTTTCGTTAGGGGTCTCATAACGAAGAGTGACTGCGAAATATCCTTTGTAACCGAGTATATAGGCTTCGATATCCTTTCACGGAAGCCAAATCGTGTAATATGGACTTTTCGGTCCGTAACTTATCGAAACATACCTCTTGATTTCAACCTTTTCAACATTTTCCACGCTAGATTACACTTCCTACCCTTCATATAAAATATGGACAATAGAAACATTTTTCGGACGTAAAAGTTTTCACAAATCATTTAAACTTTGAAATGCTCCAAATTGAAAATTAAAAAGGACGTTTTATTGCCAGCCTTCGCTCATTTTACATGTTTAAGGCCCAACAAGTACATTTGTTATGTTTTACCACACTACACAAACTTTTTTGCTGAATATGACTTTCCGCTAATTAGGGTCGTTAGTATTTAGTTAGGGTTGGAAACCTCTCAAATGCCGCACATTTAATATGAAACCTTAATGAAACGATATCTAACCATGCCGGTGAATGTATTATTAAAGAATACAGAAATTACATCAAGAATTATAAGGAATTGGACCAATAAGTCTTATACAAATTCTGTCTCATTTCAGAACACAGTCGGTTTCTAATTTTTGATTATTTTAATATGTATATTCCATCATTTAACAACTGTACGTTCCTTTACTTCGTTAAAGAAGGGTCGATTTTAGGCGCTAATACTTCAAGCACCTTAGGTACTATCGTGATTCTTATTGTCAAATTCCTGAAAAATGAAGTCGCCTAAAAATACCATTGCGTGCTTGCTTTTGAAGTTTACGTTCCATGAAACGATTTCAGTTTACGTACAATCTGTATTTGTTAAAATTTCACTTTGATGGAAGTAATAAAGAATTTGATTATCGTTCTGTTGATTTAGTGATAAGTCGCCCAATAATTGTAAAAATGTAGTCTTTTGGTACACGAAACAGAAAATCGTGTCAAAAAGGAAATAAAGATGAACAAGAAAATTTTTATTTTAAGAAAAAGTAGAACTTATTAAATGGATGTAGAAAGAGTATTCAAGAATAATATACCCGTTTGTAACAGGTTTTAAAGGAGTTTGGGAAGGTGTGCTAACTTCTCCACGTATTTTTAAAAAGGGAATATTATCAACCAGCGATGGTACACTCCTTTGTCAAGAAGTAAAAAAATTCCAAAATTGACCTTACGACGAGATAAAATATTTGGGAGAAAGAAGAGTTTTAAAGGAAACAATTAAACTAGCGAAATATAATTTGTGTTTTGAATGTTTACATGACAAATACAAAAACTCATTTATTCAAAGTATCGTTCCTCGCTGGCTACACATTTTCGCCATCTCTTTGGTAATGCATGAATACCGCGACGGACGATAAACTTGGACCGAATCAATTAATCCAACCAATTTTGCAATTCTTCGAAATTGGTCAAGTGTAAACCCGGCCAAGCGATACGCTAGGTCTTGCCAATACGGCGACTGCGGTAGTATATCCAATTTCAGGGTTTTGATGATGTTCTGAACGATAACAGTAGGATGACACGAAACGTTGTCGTACTGTAATGCCTCTCGTTCGTGTCTCATGTCCTATTCTGGTCGTTTTTCGAGCAATTCATAGTTTAAATTGATCAGTTCTTATCGGTAGCACCAAGTGATATCAAGGTTTTTTTGCGTTTGGAATTCACGAAATCAAATCATACGGCACCCATTTTCTTTCCTTTCCCATGGCATATAAACGTTTGGAAATACCTTGGCGCAAGTTGGTCTTATGTTTGCATATCATCTTCATCCAGCGACGCTAAAGAGATCTTTCTATATCTACCACAGATGTCGCCAAAGGTTTATCTATTTGTCACATGTACAACCAAAAATTTGCTCATTATAGTACTAATAGTAATTATGTTTAAATTAGTTAACGAGCTGATGATCTACCCATAAAGATGCTCTAGTTTACCAAGATCGAAATTGTGTTGGATTGTAGTATAGGTACCATACCTTTTCGTTACCAAAAAATAGTATAATTTTTAATTATAAAGCCCATTGCCATCGAGACGGTTATACATAAATATACATTTGCTGGTGCTTTTCAAGGATTGGAATTTCCATGTTGGATTTGATTGTTTTAATTAGGTTTTTGTCTCTATGACCTTGAATAATTTTGTTCTGTCCCTGATGGTTTGCAACATCGAAAGTCAAATACAAAATCCTCGTTATAAAATAAATCTTGTATAGGAACTTTTTCCACTTTATTTATATCGTGTAGGTGTAACGTTTAAACGTGTAGAATATAGTAGAATTAAAAAGCAATTTCGATTTAAACGAGTGTAGGTTAATAGTTAAAAGTTGTGTCGAGAACTTTTGTATGAACGGAACAACCTCCATCCGTGTACGGTGAAGCGAAAATTGAAAATAACCTGATGCAATTACGCCATAATCAAAGTCTGAAATGAACAGGAATGAAAGCCGTTACTTGCATAAAAGTCTTAGTTAGAACCTAGTTTGCCATTCACCTACCTCGCCGATTCAATTATAAAACTCGATACAAAAGTTTTACCAACAAAACACGCTACAATAATGAATTTCTTTGATGATTACTTTATAAACGATAAAGTTAAAGAAAGAGAAATTAGGTGATGTACTCAACGGTTGTTTATTAAAATTGGACACTAACAATTTCTTTTTTTTGTTTCGCATTTGAAATTCGGATGTTATTTACGGTAGCCCTCGTGCTCTGTCCTATTTTTGTACTTTTCTCTTGTCTTGAACTGTAGACATCAATCACATTTTTGAACAAGGAAATTATACGGTTACAACTTCATAGGTGCTCAGGATACCTATAAAACGAAAGGAATAAAATATTTTGTCGACTTTTCTTTCTTTTATAGCTTAAGCGTTATTTGTAAATTTATATTTACCTCATTTGTATACAAAACACCTCGCGCCCCACAACGACACTGACCAGTATTGCTTAGCTAACCTCTAAATTTTCCTGTTAACTTATTTTTTATGTTTACCTTTCTCAATCTTGTCTCGTCGTTTTATGTGATAAATCTGAGCAAGAATAAATGTCGTTATAAAATGGAAACAATTTACATTCGATCTTTTACGCTCTCAAAATTGTTCTTGTTATCCATCTGACTTACAGCATTGAATAACTCAACGGTTATAGTTACAGTTCGCACTTTAAAAAGTATTTTATCTTACTGGGGAAATCAAAAATTAAAAAATGATTTTTTCTGCCTTTTTATGTGACAAGCCAAATATTTGATGGACACTGCGACAACTTTCTTAATTTTTTTAATTGAGGAGAAAACTGTCTGATTTGATTATATAATTCTTTATAATAAAGCTTTTCCCGTGTGGAGCTTGACATTAAATTGTACGTTGCGAAAATAATTTTTGAAATATTGATTTTAAACAATTTGGTAATCTACCGTTTGAATGGATTCTTGAAAGTGCGTCAAAATCTTTCTTAGTTGGAAGAAATTTTTGTTTATTTTCTTCTTATTTTTCTTATTATTTGGAATTTGTTATATATGTATGTAAATATAATCTTTTTTCTAAAACTGCCTTAGAAAGTAGGTAGTATTTTCTTTTATAAGATTAGTGAAGAAAGTTACATTTACCTCTCTAGAAATGAACGTAAACAGTATTGCCAACTCCGTTTACCTATTGTAAAGAATTCACTAAATTGTCAAAATTTACCCTTAATGTTATACCTAAATGCTTTCATGGATATTTTTTTAATTATATAGTTTTAGAAAAAAATTATGTAAAACACGGAACATGTTTTTCAACTCTCGCTCAATAGACACACTCATCGCTACTCTCGAGGTGAAAAAAATCATAACTTTCTTCTCTAGTTGTACAAATAACTATTTCCTTGTGTTGAACTTATAAAGAACGATGGAATTTATGTGTAAGGATTTTCCATTTTCGAAGAAAAGGTTTATCTCTAATGAAAAATAAAATGTTTTGGAAAATTTTTAAAAACGACATTGTAACAGCCCATCAATATTATAATCTCTTTTTTAGACTACGATTGGTTTTTAATTTTTTGAATTCGGAGTTTCCCAAAAAGGTACAGATGCCGCAGGATCCGTCAGTTTTCGAGTGTTAAATAAGGAGGGCTGTTATTATTTCCCATTTCAAAATTGATGCAACAACCTTTTGAGCAACTAACGATTTAGTTCAATTTGAGAGGTTCTGAGACCTTACGGAGATAATTGCGTTTCTTTTCACTGCATGAACAGCTTGGCCGCCCTGTCCCTTTTTAAAAATTCCATCAACAGTTTTATAACGTCCCATCATCAACAACGAATTAAGAGAGTAACATTACAATACCAATATATGCTGTGAAAGTCACCATCTTGGTGAACCTAATCTGTGAGGTTTTGACATTTGTTAAAACGTCCTGTATCTTTCATTGGATGGAGGTGTTCAGGAATCGCTGTAAGCGGGGGGGGGGGGGGGGTAGGGGAGTGTTATTAGTTTAAGAACTATTTATTTAGATTATCAGAAGTTCCCTTAATCAAATTTTACGAAGAACACCTGCCTTATTGCGAATATTGATGGATTTGTTAACCTTTGCTAATACATAAAAAACTGAAAACCTCTTCCACGAAATCAATGTTTCAGCCTAATCGGTTAGGTCGATGAATTGCTTCTTATAGTGGATATTATATCACTAACCCACTGCTTGGTACGTTATTAGACAACAGGAAATAAATGTTTTGGCCTTTATTCTATTTGATTTGGGGCCATTGCAAAAATTTTCAGTGAGGATGGAGTTGCGATTAGAATTATTATTACTTTTTATCTTTTCTGTGTATTCTTTATATAAAAAGGAGTTGCAAAATTTCTGAATTCTAACAATATTGCCCCGGCACGCGTACCTTCTTGGTTCGTTAGGGATAATTTAGAAAAATGTATCGCATATGTGTTTAGTATTAAAGAGAAATTAACACCTAACCAATTTGTTGCAATTAGACATGCACTGAATATATTGTTTATTTTGTCATTTGTGTCTTCTTGCTTGGAAGGAAATGTTGCGCAATTCACATTTTTCGAAAATATCGATATTGAGATTTTTGTTTTCGTATTCCTTGGATGACTTTAAGATTTTTTACTCTTTGTATACAGTGTGGCTTCGGATTGAGTTCACAATAGGTGAGATGGACCAAAAATGTTCGAATTGGAATTTCATATTTTGGGATTCCGCCCTGCTTGGTCTGAAACTTATTTTTAGTTTATTTTCGATTTGTTAAAATCAAGTCGGCCTTTATTTGTCAATTTCGTTTCCGGTAAAGTATCTTGTGCGTTCATAGTACGCCAAAGTATCACTAAGAAAAGTTGTTCAGAATCAAAAGTTATGGCGTTGTGCAAATTTTGAGACTGATCGGCCTACTTTGATAATAGAAGTAGAAAATAGGAGAAAAATAAACTATAAACTTAAATAAAAACTAAGGAACAAGTAATTTGCAACTTACTGAGATAAGTAATCAATTTAGAACAAATACTTCAAAGTTTTGACGTGTATCTAAGCTAATAATAGTAAATTGTGTGCTTTACTACGACGCGGTTGTTCGTTCATACAAATCATACGTAATACGAGGCGTATTTTATCAAAGTAGGCCGATCATTCTGAAAATTTGTATAACGGCCATAACTTTTGATTCTGAACAATTTTTCTTAGTGACACTTTGGTGTACTATGAACGGAAAAGGTACTTTACCTGAAGGCCTACTTGTTTTTAACAAATCGAAAGTAAACTAAAAATAAGTTTCAGACCAAGCAGGGCGGAATCCCAAAATATTAAATTCCAATCCGAAAATTTTTGCTCCACCTTACCTATTGTGAACTCAATTCGGAGACACACTGTATATCTGATATAATTCCCTTCTCCTTTGGGATTACTGTGAGTTGGCGTTTGGTTTGTTCCATATTACTTCAATATTTCATGTTTCATGTGCTCAAATCCGACCGAGGTAGGTGTTTCAATAAAGTGAAAATAAAGAAAAATTCGCCTTCTTTTCGAATAGGAAATAAAACTGAAGGTTCCTAGATTTCCCCGCCCATTATACAAAAAAAAGTATAATGTGGATAAGTTTTTAAATTTGATCTGAGCAGATAACTGTTAGTAGTGAGTACCTATGACCACAAAATGCGGACTACTTTTAGTTGTTGTTTTCTGCATGAATTTTGACGGACCGCTGGCGCTGTACTTGCAGACGATAATCAGTCTTTGATGAAGTAATCACAGGAGCGGTCTACACAATACGGACCATCTGTTACTGTATCGAAAGTAATTCTTATATTTCACAAACGATCTCTCTTTAAGATGGTGGAAGTTACAAAGAAGTAAGAAATGGGAGCTGTACAATATGTCGGCCTTTTTATCTATAAACTATGTTTGAGATCATCAGATTTCCGGATGGCTGTCCGTTTTCATTCAGGTCAGATAAAACGTCCCTTTTGTTGTACATACATCTGATACGTCTTGACTTAAGAAGGAAAACGAAGGATAAAACATATTCTCTAGACTGATCGTAATTTCCCAAGTCTCAACTAAAGAAATCACTTCTAAAATTGCAATTGCGAGTCAAAGGATTACTAATACGATATGGCACGAATTACTGACGGAAAGTTTTTTATTTATTATTGTCGAAGTTTTCTAGTTTTAAAATAAACGTGCGAATTTCACGAAACTTTTCGTAAGTTTCGTGTTAATAGTTTCACTCGTATTTTCAAGTTGCCAATGTGTCTTTAAAATAGCTTAAACCTTTAATGCGAATCACGCATATTTTACAAAATTTCGTGATGTTATGTGTTTCAGGTTGGAGCTTAAATACAAAATGCTATAAAAATTTTGTGATTTGTGGAATTCGCGTGTTTCTTCTAAAAATATTAGGAAACCAAATTTCGCAAATTTACATGTTAGTAGGATCGCGGTAACATTTCGCATGTACAACAAACATTAAGGGGGTGAAAATGTTCATTGGAAGTAAACAGGACTCAGTGTGGACAGCTTGAATCTAAGATAAGGCCAGTTTAGTACAGCACTGCCCGCTTCATTGCGCTTATACGTGCTCTGGGACAATTTCCTACAGTTTTCGGGACGCTCAGGGATTAAGGTGTAAAACTATGACACCGTTACGTTCTGCTGTTGAATATAGCTTATATTTTCTAATTTTAGTTTACTAAATAAATCCTTATTATCCTCTTATATAAAACCGCCACTAAAAATCTTAAATTGAAAGAAAAAGATTACAGATTCAGGTAGTCGGAAGATGGTAATTGTGACGGATTTTGTCTCACAGGATGAGAGGAAGTTTGCAATATATACCTTAAAGTAAGATTCGAAAATTATCACCCCATCTAAGACCCTTGTGTGAATTGCTGTTCTAATCTTTTAGTGAAAAGCTTTCATTTATCACGGTTTTTTTTTCATTTCCTTTACCCCACCCAGCCTTCGTCTCTCGCTCTCGAAGCATAGAAAAACTACAATACGCTTGTAAAGTGGTAGCCGGTTAACTCGAAAGATACATACAGATAATACAATTTAAAGGAGAGCAGTAAGGTTAATCAATATTTGGCTTTAGAGGTTTTTTATTTAAAAATAAAAGTAGAATTTAAAGAAACGTATTGTATGTAGATCCTTGTCTTTTTCGAAATTTATCCGTAGAAGGGGTCTAGGACACAACGTCCACTGGTCACAACGCCCACCGCCTTCTGAACCGCCATCTTGGTCACAACGTCCACTTTTAAATTTGGTCATAACGTCCACCTTGGTCATAACGCCCACCGCAGATTCTGTCACTCTGGTCACAACGTCCACTTTTAAATTTGGTCATAACCTCCACTCTGGTCACAACCTCCACCGACGCCTTCTGGTCATATCGCCCACCGACGTTGGTCGTAACGTCCACTTTTCTTTTTCCGGTCACAACGCCCACCTTTCAATTTGGTCACAACGTCCACTCTGGTCACAACCCCCACCGACGTACGTCGTAACGTTCACTTTACTTTTTCTGGTCACAACGCCCACTTCTAGTATTGATTATAAGATCTACTTGGTCACAACGTCCACCAATGCACTCGGGCCACATCGGGCGCCGTACAGTATACAATGCAACTTTTGGTTTTGTGTTCTGATAGAGACGTTTAACTTGTACATACGAGTACATAACAAAGGATTGCTATGCTATGCGGAAAATATACCTACCTTTTAACAAATCTGTTCCCGAAAAAAATCCTCTTACACAGTTATCAATATTATGCACTTAATCGTAATAGTGGAATAATGGAATGGTGGAAGAAAGAGATATAAGATAAGACAAAACTCACAACCTTCCCCTTAAGCTTTTTAATTAGATATAAGCGATTATTCAGTGAGGTTGCGACATGTTTCGGGATCAGCTGATTTATCAAGCGATAAAATTCGAAAAAAGGTAAAAATTACATCAAGATTGGTTACAAGATGAAGGCTAACATAGTAACACTTAAATGTAAATTACAAACAACATAACTTGAAAACGTTTCCGCCGAATCACAATAATTATTTATAACAGTAAAGTGGACTCAAAGGAGCCCAAGGATTGCCTGAAGGGCCATGATATAAAAGGGGATGAAATAAAATTATGGAGAACTATGGTGATAGCAAGTGCGGCGATGAAATGAGTGAATTATTGTGATTCGGCGGAAACGTTTTCAAGTTATGTTGTTTGTAATTTACATTTAAGTGTTACTATGTTAGCCGAAAACCGTTGTAGGTAGTGAGATGAGTTTTGGTACACGTAAATGTTTCAATAAAGGTCACGGGTTCACGCCTTCACGGTTCACATTTATAAAAATACCTGCTCAACATGAATCATAAATAAAACAATAAATCCGTTTGCGAAGGGGTGGCGTACCTACCTATAGGTACAATATAAAATTTGGCTCGTTTGTCGGTGATTTAGAAATGTGCAGAATTGGCGCCAGATTCAGGGAACGTGATTTTCACAATAACAAATTTTCGTAAGCTGTCTAGGAATTACCACTGTCTAAGACGGATTGCTCTATACAGTGACAGCCGACAGGGTGTAGAATTCGTCGATGCACCATAGGGATTTCAATGTAAAAATCATTGTATTCGATTATTTGCTTCCCTAGACAGAAAGACTATTTAACTTTTTTGTAGATTAAGCAAATCTACATCCGTACATGTTGTTTGTTTTTATTTTACTTAATATAGTAGGTATGAAGAAAAATTGAAAATTAAAAGTGAACTTTGACAAAAAATAGTGGTGCCATGGAATCGTTGACATAACAACAATAGTTGTTTGTCTGTCAACGAGCATCATTGCAGTGCATTTTATCTAATTTGAGCGTCGTTGCAGCAAGATTCAATCATATACCTATTCTACAAACGAAAAAGTTACCATAACGGTTAAATGAAGTTATTTTATTTATTTCGTATTATCATAGACATGTGGTATTATTAATTAAACGAAAGTGGAAATTCTTATTATAATACTTATTTGCTTTCTGAAAAATTCAACGTAAAAAATAAGTAACATCAGTCGATTCAGAATTTTTGTCTCTACAAAAAAGTTAAATAGACGTTTTGTATGAAATAATTAGGGAAGCAAATAATCGAATAGTATAAGATTTTTACATTGTACTTAATCCCTATGGTGCATCGGTCACTTGTACACCCTGTAGTATCCCTTATTTCAAAAAATCCGAAAAAATTTTCCGAATGAAACCAGAAACCAGAAATTTTAATGTCTGCGATATGAAACAACGCACGGAGATGCGCTTTACCGAAGGAAAGTAATTGCGTTACCTTTTATTAGAAGTCCAAATAATTTGGACTGAAAACTCATCAGTAAGCACACATTTCAATTGTGGATAAATTGATTTTTTTACTGGAATGGTACCTGTGTACCTATAGTAATTTTGCCATCATGTGATGCAAATTTTCATTCTCTTTCAATTTTATTAATGTGTCCTTATGTGGCTATAGTTTAGGAGATATTTGCGATTGTACAGTTTTTTGAGTTGCTTGTTCCGATTTAATGTATATTTTGGACGAAATTCCACTGCCACACTACGTCGTATGTACCAAGAGCCAAGAGGAACGACGCGACGTACTGTGTCGAGTGGAAAGTCGTCGAAACCAGGGTCGGACTGGACAGTCGAACTTAAATTAAAGATGTCAATGTCGTGGTATCGGATGTCACCAAGCGAGTATCATTGCGTTAGAAGAAATTAAAATGTCAAGCAAATTTCATTCCAAAACCATTTCAGAGGCAAAGCTGTAATTATGAGGTGTTTTAATAAAAAATCACTTTAGAAATTTTTTTTAAATTGTATTTAGAAACATGAATCTGAATTTGCAAGAAGAAAAAAGCAACTCTGCGAATATTTTGAGTGCTGCTAATGGCCTGTTCCAGTTTGCATCCCGCGGAATCAAAAGAAAGGTAGGACAAAAACACAAAATCGTTGCTATGCAGTAAAATGCCTTTTTTGAAAATTATGAAATAGCACCAAAACGGTGAAAAGTAAATTCAAATTATGAACAATTTGGTTCGGCGAAACTTTCATTCGAATCATTTTTAGATTTTTTGAGATAAGAGAGTTATAGAGTAATTCGTCTTAGGCGCGGCACTCTGTATGAGTATCTACGCCAAATCTAGAACCTCTTCAATTGTTCAGCGGACGATGTGGCCCGAGAGCATTGGTGTCCCATTGGTTGCCCAAATCTTTCAACCGAACTTTATTATTGTATCCCATTTAACATGTGATACATAATGCTAAGTCAGCTTCGAATTTTTTCTAGAAACTTTTATCTTTCCCATTTAGCTGCCTCAAACAGAAAAGATTCGTCAGAACTGAAAGTAACGCTGTGGTTCCGGTTATCTTTGCTCATTTGGTAATTTGACTTAAACGTTAATTTGTAATTTAACAGTAACTGGATAACTCAAGTATCTGTAGGACAATAAGAGATTTATCTTATTGTTATGTTAGTAAAAGATAGCTATATTAAGCAAAATGTTATGAGAAATGTATTCAGGAACTGAAGCAAATGCAAGAAAAACAAATGAATCCCATCTTTGCGGTTTTTTTTGGTTTTATTGGAAGATCTATACTGGCACTTCATAAATCATTTCTTAGCAAAAAAAATCCCTTAAAAGTAAGACGAAAATAGACGCTTGCAAATTGGAATGTTTAATGGCTAAATTACAGAAAAGTAAGTGTTTGGGAAATGCTGTTTTTATCTCGATGGTTTTCTTAATAACTACATTTGAAACGTACACCTTTTTCTCGTTCCAAGCTGTTAGGTTGTTCCAAAAAGTTTGGCTACTATATCTCTTTCTAACATTGTAGTAGTCCATACTTCCAAAGGGGTGGTTTAATAAGATAAGACAAAACTCACAACCTTCCCCTTAAGCTTTTTAATTACATTAATTACATGTTTCGGAATCAGCTGATCCCATTATCAAGCGATAAAATTCGAAGAAAGGTAAAAATTACATCAAGATTGGTTACAAGCTGAAGGCTAACATAGTAACACCAAAGAGTATCTAGATACTCTTTGGTAACAATTAAATGTAAATTACAAGCATAACAATCCTTTGTTATGTACTCGTATGTACAAGTTAAACGTCTCTATCAGAACACAAAACCAAAAGTTGCATTGAATACTGTACGGCGGCCGATGTGGCCCGAGTGCATTGGTGGACGTTGTGACCAAGTAGATTTTATAATCAATACTAGAAGTGGGCGTTGTGACCAGAAAAAGTAAAGTGAACGTTACGACGTACGTCGGTGGGGGTTGTGACCAGAGTGGACGTTGTGACCAAATTGAAAGGTGGGCGTTGTGACCGGAAAAAGAAAAGTGGACGTTACGACCAACGTCGCTGGCGATATGACCAGAAGGCGTCGGTGGAGGTTGTGACCAGAGTGGAGGTTATGACCAAATTTAAAAGTGGACGTTGTGACCAGAGTGACAGAATATGCGGTGGGCGTTATGACCAAGGTGGACGTTATGACCAAATTTAAAAGTGGACGTTGTGACCAAAATGGCGGTTCAGAAGGCGGTGGGCGTTGTGACCAGTGGACGTTGTGTCCAGGACCCCGTAGAAGTATCATTTCTCTAAGAATAAAAATACAGATTAGTAACGTCGACACTATTGTCAACTTCAATTCAATTAATGTAGTATCAGGTGGGTTTTTATAGTTTCATAGTTTCACACAAGGCAAGGCTTTCGATGAAATACTGCTGAAGTAATGATTTTGTTGACATGCAAGCAAAGGACAAGCAGGATTTGGAATGCAAGAAAAATCGATGAACTTTAAATTAAAATGATCAATGTTACCAAAGAATGATGTGGTGTAAGCTAAGTGAGAAAACCTAATATGTGTAAGTATGTTGAAAGATATAAAAGATAGAGACGAAAAATTTTTAATTGAAGAAGTTCTCATAATGGTGTTGGAAAGGATACTTCGAATATTTACTGGAAGAGAGAACGAAAGAAGTATGTTTGAATTATGAACCGTTGGACATCTTATAGAAGGTACAAATGAGATGAAAATGGAAGGACTTGAAGGATGACTTGGGAAGATTAAGGTAAAACTACAAGATACCTTACTATTCCTGTCAAAATCCTGTAATTCCTGAATGAAGAAAGCAAAGAAAAACCCTAAATGGTTTGAACCAAATACTGCAGAAAAAGTGTATTCAAGAATACTGGAAGTTTTCAAGTTTTATGTACTTCCTGTAAATAAAAAAAATTTATATTTGATAATCTTCGATATAGTAAGTTTAGGTGATCAGTTTTGTCTTGCCATCTTCCATCTCCCTTTTCCATATTGGATTCTCGCAAGTATTCTAGATTTATAGCTTTCTGTTATGGAAACTATGATTCTTTCAGTGTTCCAAAAAAAGGCCACTAACTGGAATATTGCACTGTAGTCTGTAGTCTTTTCATGCACAGAGCTGTTTCTGCAAGTTGTTTCCTGTCACTACCAAATCTTGATTCAGTTCTGGTGTGGTCGAATAGATGGGGGACCGTCGGTAACATTAAAGTGATTCCTTGCTTCGCTTAACTAGCCTACATGCAAACCATGATTAAATAAGTACCAAGAATAAAAACCAAACTGAAGCCAGCTTTTTTTCGGTTGATTCAATTTGTTTCTATTTTAAGTGACTTCTCACTCGAGTCCCGTGTTTCGAAAGGTAATTAAAAAGGACAGCCATGGATCCGAACAATTTACATGGTTTCACTGTAGTTAAAAAGTTTCTTTAACTTTGGTACGTTGAATCTATGTGACAATTAATAATTTTATTATTATCACCTGTAGCTAAAACAAGTAATTTTTTATTAATTATTTCTTACGTCTAGAATTACTGTATGACTTTTAACAATTACGACTATAAAATCATGCGACGACAATTTAAGATTGAACCAAACAAGCTAAAATAAATAGTTATTTTATTGTTCAAAAATGTTTCTATTATTTTTCTTTCCTTTTTTTAAATTTTCGCTTTGAAGGGAGGGCACCAACTGCTGTGGTTCGTGGTTGTTAACACTGCACCCGTATAAACCTCCATGTCAGACACTACTTTACATCACTCATTCGGGATTTCAACCCGAGAGGTTGAGTTAAGCTTCTCTCATTATTTTTGTGATTTTTTGCTTAATTTTTCTAAAATTTTAATTCGACAGCTTTGGTAAGCTGATTTTTTCTCAGGTAAATGTATAGAGTATGGAAACGTAAAGCGGTCGAATGATCAATATAATCTTCTCCTTTGTAATTTTTTGGTTTTCGTATACTAAGCCGCGCAACGTCGTCGGTTGACATCCGAAGTTGAACTTACATTTCGAAACCTGACAAACCATTTTATAACTGTTTTGAGAAGAGGGGCCACCTTCAAAATAACAGCTCGAATGTTTTTGTGCAGTCCCAATATTAATGATTTTCTGAAAGTTGTACAAAATTTCATATCGAAAATGCACTTTTTCGTTTTCCAATTTTAAGAATTCCTCTTATATACAAATTGAGTTGTTTGAACAACATCTGGCACAAAAATCTCACATATTTGTTTCATACGATTAAAGTAAACAAAACATCCCAGTTTCGTTATGCAGTAAGTTAACGCCTATCTATAAAAATTGGACAGGAACTTGTACAATCATCGTATATAACACTTTCTTGCTGAAAATAATTTATGGCAAGCTGCCGTAGAGTTTACAGCCATATTGTATTTAATATATTTGTTACGACACTCATTTTTCTATAGTTTTGTCTCCCCGACATTCACAGCAAGATAAATATTTCTCAGTACACAATTTAAAAATCGTATCCTGTGAACTGTTCCTGATAGGAGCACTGAATGAAAAGTGAAAGCGCGGAAGCGTTAATTATTACTACAGACATTTTAAAATTAAAACGACACCATTGCTAAAAGGTATATACATAACGTTACGCACTCATTTTAAATAAGCTTCTTAATATTCCCTTTGAACATTCGAAACCGAGAAAAAGAGGCTTGACGAAAATTATTCTAATTTATTAATGTTTAATATTTCTCTCATTTCTCACGTTTCACGCCTGAAGATTATTGCTTTCGATCTAACGACAACAAACATAAAATGGGAGGAATTTTCTAGTTTAAATTAGGTAGATGGATTTTAAATAAAATACAGCAAAGGTCTGTACGCAACTGGAAAATCTTTTTTTTTTGTACAGATTACCTTTTTTGTACGTTCATTTGAAACAGCTGTCGTGATCTTCGTTTGCTTAAAATGTGGTTAAATTTTTTTTTGTAAGATACCTAAAATCTATTCCCGAATTGCTCACCCCCATTTAGGATAATATCACAGATGTTTTGCTAATCAACATCAAAATTATTGTCAATTTAATGGAATTTAATTATTGTAATCGTGCATTGCTGTAAGTATGAGGGATTCACTACCTTTCCTCACCAATTTCCTACCGATTGTGTTTGTATTTATGTGTATTACAGCTATTAAGTAGTTGTTTTGCTATTCCAAAAAGGCTATTTCTCCATACGTACCTGATGGTAAATGCTGACATAATTTCAGAAAATTGTATACCAGTTACATTGTGGATCTCTTAATTCCTTAGTTCCTTAATTTTCCTGTGCGACACTTGTTTGCTGAAATAATTTTTTCACGACAGCTATAATTCCCACTTCGCGCCTTCTACCATAATCTGGAGGTGACAGTTCTTTTTGGCAACCGATCCGTTTTTCAAAAACTACAAATAACCAACTGTCTATGGAAACTTATCACCTCGTTGTTACTCTTTTTCATTGGGTTCTACATTATTCAAAAAATGCCCTGAAAATCTTTGAAAGCTTGGGCACTTCCAGTCCTGAACCTGCCGTTTGTTATATCGATACCTCTGTTGTATTGATCAGTGACGACAGATGATTGAATCACCACAAATATATTTTCACCACCACAAGGTCACGTAAGATCCAATTTTCTGTTAATACATTTCTTGCAACCTTAGTTCCAATTAGAAATGCGACTGGTTCCCAGCCGAAATGAATAATTAAATTATCAAAGAGCATATTTTGGGTGGTCAAAATGGTCTTGGTTCTTCATTGCGCAAAATTTACATGTGTGAAAATTTTATTTGAATTTACGTTTGAACTGTGTTCTGATTCAATGATGTATTGAGAAGTTAGCTAGTTAGTTAGGGACCAGAAGTTTTGATATCAGGGATAACAACTGCTTTGACCAAGGATCAAAAAATAAATTATGGATTTGAAAGGCTTTTTTAATACACCAAAGCTGCTCACATTTCCATTAAACGGACTTGTTCGCTTGTGAACTCGATTGCAACGTTGCCCAACTGGATCAATTAGACATCAATTTTGTGGACGAATTTTTTGGGCAAATATTCACGTAGAAATACTGAAAATGTACTGCAGGCTTTTTCAAAGAGATGATGAATTTGCAAATGGCACAAATTCCGCATTGTGAACACTTCCAGACAAGTGCACCTTTTCCGTATAAAATTTGAAATTGGGGCCGCATACAATGACATGATGGATAACATACTTTTTGTTGAAGAATCAATATTTATCATGTCCCTCTATTCAACTACATACGGATAGTCTGATGTTTCCTGGAAAAACAAAGTGCGAAAGCACACCCATTGTAGAGGATGGGTTGCCTCATCTCTCAAGCAAAGACAAAGCGAATATTCTAATGGTATTTAATGTTCTGATCTCTTGCAAATCAAATCCTGCCTACAATTTACAACTTATTTACTACTGTTAAATCAATGTTAATTTGTTAAACTACGCCCAGTGGGGGCCATATCATCTTCAATTAGGTACAATTCATACGATGAGATATTAAATTTGTCCCAAGTAAGTACATTAAATTGTTGGAACCGGACAACAATCTAACATCTTTCAAAAATTTACTACTTGTTGTTTTTGCATTGACAGCAGTTTAATTACTTAACAAGAAAATAACCATTTTTCATCGTCACAAAAATCGTGATCATTCTTCATTAAATTGGATTAAGGGGAGGTTGTGTGTTTAATTACTTAGCAAATCTTCTGTTGCAGTTTAGTGGTAACACTTTTTTCAAATATGTTACTGTGTAAGTGTTTTTCTTTAAATTGGTGTCTTTGAGAGCGTTTTACTTTCAACAAGTAAACTTACCAAGGATTAGCAATGTGACAATTTTAATTTGTACCTAAAATAAATCCAGATAGGTACCCATTTTCAGTCTAACAATAAGGTATTTTCTATTATTAAACAAACGATAAGTTTATTGTTTCCTTAATTTTTATTACTAAAATCTTTGAAAACTTTGAAACATGTAGTGTTCTTGGGTGCAATTGAATGGTCGAATTCCAAAAGTTTGCAGATTATACGAGTAGTATCTCTTCTTGCCCCTTTTGGCTTCGGAAGTTGTGTGCCTGATTTTTTGATTTTAGCATTTAGACATGGTAATTCCGAAGACGAATCATCAACGTCTTTTTTACAATAATAGAAATGTTATGTGGATATATGAATTTTCATTTTTATTCTTACATAATTTATCTGCAGAAGAAAAGTCTTTCCAGTGATAAAAATCTCAAATTTTCATTTCCAAAATTTCAACTTTTCGTAATTAACTGTTCATATAAGTATGCAGAAAATAGAGTGAGTTGATCATAAAAATAATGAAAGTAAAGAAAACTCAGTTTTTCTATTGGGACGAGGATCCCCAATACATATTTGCATTTCGCTGTGATAAAAACAATTTGTAAAACGCGCTCGTTTTGTTAAATATTTACGATCGATCACACCACTAAATTTATATTATTAGGGTAAACAGCTATAGGTTGTTTAAATTTCAAAACGTGATGTGTTTTTAGAGGTTTTTAAATAATCGAATCTTGCGGCGACCTGACACTGTGTCGTAAGTTTCCCCAACTTTTGTTACAGTAACTATACTTTTAGAGTACACACTTTTATTTTCTTATAATTCAACTCGAAGAACCAATTTTGATTCTTGCTGGTAGGTATCACCAATAATAATGCATGAATCTTATTCGAGGTGATCACAGAAAAAACAAAGCAGGACTTAATTCTACACAAAAATGGCATGCAGGAGGGCTACTACATTTGCAATGCGGGTTGAAATTCCTGTACTTCATGTTATGTACACTTGACACAAAAAAACTGCGATGTACATACTTTAAAGCAAAACAATTTCATCTTAAATGTTTTCTATTGAAATTTCAGAATGGCGGTTCTTTAGAGTTTCTTCACAAATTAAGAATGTTACCTTCTTTTTTTAATGGTTCGAGAGCAATGGTTCTGATAAAAAAAGGCAAAATTTTAATGGATTATTTCTGTTTTACAATCCAAAAAGTACAATGCTAATCGTTGTCAGGCTGTAATTACATACTAGTATGTTAATAGAAATTCTGGATAAACGTAGGTAGATAGTACAAATGTCTGCCTCGTACAAGAGGAAAGCATTAATTGCAATATATATTTGACAAAACTTATTGCAAAGTTGTATAAATGCATCATCATCAGCAATGCATTAAACCAAATGAATTTATAATGCAACTAATCAAGAACTACTCTACCCTTAGTAGTAGATATAAACTACGTTTACGATGTACAAATAATTGGAATAGTTATCGTTTACTGTTAGAAATTTGTTGTATGTGCAGAGAGATATATAGGATTCTTTCTTATTAACGTACTTGAATAGGTATAACAGTTTGCTGATCATTTTCTTTAAATCATTCAGCGAGAAAGTTTACGAAATTCAACGTATTTCCCGTTATACAATGAAACCCTTGTATGTATCACTGAAATGGGTAATATTTGCTTTATTGTATCAACAATGAAGTGGAGTACAATTTAATTTTTTTTTAAAGTAATCATTTATTTTAAACACGAATAACCAATAACGATATTATAGTAACATTTGTATTGTAATGAGGGGGAAGAAAAAAACTTGCGAGTCAATACTTTCGAAAAGGAGTAATAATAGTCAATTTGATTTTATCTCTTTACTACGTTTATTTAGTTAACGTTTCAGTACTCTCTTATGTTTTATACAGTTAAGGATAAGTATATCATATTCGAGCCAGGTTTTATGAAAGTGTATAAGAATGCAAGGAATTAGACAGAATTTTCTTTCGGAGGGAGTTGCCTAAAATTTGGCTTTTACAACACCGCCGCCATCTAAAACATAAAATAATAGAGTGAAATATTTGTTTGAATATAAACAATTAATGCACTTTATAAATAAATACAAATGGTTTAGTCATTTCTTGAAAAAATAGATCTCCCTATTTCCTATTTACAAATTTAAATACTTGCGGAAGCACTTTTTATTCTTTTGATCTGTTTACTGATGTTAAATAAATTATTAAAAATCATAGGCAAACATGTCATCGTAATTTCGGGGTAGATTTTGAGTTCGACCTCTTAAATCACCCCCTGTCAACGAACATGGACCGATGTCAGAATGGGAACACGGGGAGCGGTTAAATTAGCGAAAGTTCTAAAGATATTGAAACAAATCCAAATGTTCAAAAATTGCTTTTAAAAAAAAACGCCTTGTATGCGTACATAATTGGTAATCATAAATAAGTATTTGGTACTATGTGTCATTATCAAAGGTAAATTGTGAAGGATTAAAGTTAAGCGAGGGTTGCTAAGATACTACATTACGGAAATATTATTAAGTAAAATGTAGAATTTCTATGTGGAAATTTATGTAAGCGTTTTGAAGAGTTGATTTATTTATTTATTTCTTCTTTGGTGAATTCTTCTTCGTTAATATTTAGTTCTTGTCCATCGTGTCTTGTACATATAATATTTCAAAGTGTTCAATCTATATGTTAGCTATCGCATCTTCAGTTTAATTTGCTCACCTGGGACTCGTGAGACCGTGTTCCTTGAAAAATAGTAAAGCTTTGTGCCATCATGTCTTTGGTCGGTTATTTATGCTTCTTTTGCTAAGTTATCGCTTCTAAGTTGACTTGGTGCATGTATGGATGTTGTAAAATGGTAGATCTCGAAATGGGGTTTCTCCTAATTGGAATTGTTATCGCTTCTAGTCGTTCTTTGTTATTTTCTGCATGATATTTCTGGGTTTTTCGTATCGTGGTATTACCTACCTGCTGCAATTTATCTTCTGCCTTCTATTTCCTTCCTTGTTTCGTATGTTAACCATAGACTATGTTTTTAGTTTTGGTAGCCCAGTACTGTTTGTACTATTGCTTGTATCGCTGTTTTGAATTTTTTCCATATGCCTTCTATACTTTATCGATGTTTCCCAACTCTTACACCAATGTATTTCCATATTTTGTTACTTTTTTTTTTAATTTCTAAGCTCATATATTTTCTACCTTTGGTATTTTATTGATTATCCTTTATTGTTGGCGCTAATATTTACTCTCATTTCTGCTCGTACTAAATCATAAGTTGCTATATTAGCTTCTATCTTTGATCAAACATGGTATACAAAGTTTTGCCGATTTTTCTCGAGGGGCAAGTGGTTTATTTGATTTTTACTAATGCCATCCGGACCAGTCTAACACTTCTAATAGCTGCTCTGTTTCATCTTATGTCGTTTATTAATTCCTATTATGTTTATGTTACATTCTGTCATCTTGTTTCTTGTTCTTCTGAACATTTTCCTGTTTTCTTTTTTGTTACATTTCGGTTTCTATCGATTTAAATTTTGTAGACTTGTCCAGTTTGGTTGGTTGCCTCCGTTTCCATTGTTTTTTTCCTTTAACACCAACATTTATCTCGGCTTTTGCCTCCTGTTGTTTGCTTATCCGAATGTTGTCCATTCCCCTAGCCTAGTCGGTCTTATTTGTTTCACTTGGATTTACGTAATCCATTACAAAATATTCTTCTGTCTTGTTGTCCGCATCGCTCCTAAATCTTGTCCCATTTACTTTTTTGAGAATATTGGAAACAAAAAATACTAACAGGAAGTTCACATCTGCACCATAAGTTAAGGAGCAACCAGATTTAGCAATCTCAGTGTTTCAAACTCTGAACTGTCTAACAGAAAGTTAGTTGTTAAGCCAAAAACAAGTTATTTTGGCAGTTCGAGGTAGTTTATTTAGCTTTTGTATCTTTTTGATATTAAATTCAGAAGGTTAATACTTTTTTTACATTTAAAATAGTCCGAGACTATAAAAACGATCCTTGGTACTTCTGCCATACTTCTAAAAAATATGACGATATCGCAGTTAAACTTTAAATAATGTCCTAAAGTTAAAGGCATAAATTGTGTAAAAGAATAGGGGTATGTTTAATATAACTGTTTTAAACAATATTATTTCGCATATATATGCAAGAATTGTAAGTAATTTGCACGAAAATCATGAGTTTTAAGTTGCGAACTTCTAGTTCCAACCATCACTAATATCACAAAGTTGCCTTTTAGGAACATTTGTAAACTTTTCGTATTTATTACTTCTTAGTGGAAAGTTCCGGAGTTCATTTAAATAACGGGTTTATTTCGTATCTATTATAAAATATGTGGTTAACTTTTGTCTGAAGTCTTATGGACAATTTGTAGTTATAATTCTTAGTTCTTACTTGTTATTCAGTAAGAAATTTCAGGTGTTATAAAAAGTTTGCAACTGTGCAAAGTACTTCAGAACCCTTTACGCCTTGTGTATAAGGCATTTATTACCCAGACAAACTTTTCGGAAACTTGATCAAAGAAATTATGTGTATTACAGATATTATATTATGTAACATTAATATTTTGACGACGATGAGCTTTTCGACATTATAAGTGTGATTCATCATAAGAGACTGAGATGACTTTAATGTTTCTTGACTTATCTTGGTAGTGGTGTCGTTGTATCGGAAGATTAAAATATAATTTTGCGTATCCATCCACTTGATCTTATTTTGAGAAGAAATAGTGAAAAAGCTCAAATTCGTCATGTACAAATTAAAGGAGTGCTTCGTCTTGCTTAAAGATGGTTATGGTATCAGGAAATCAAAAAGTTGCTGAATCTATCGCTATTTTTTTCTTTAAAATGTCATCGCCTAAAAGTTTAGAGATGTGGAGAGATGAAAAGGAGGTACAACAATCTCGTGAAGAGATGGCTTGCATGTTATTTTATTTGATGTTTGATTCTTCAGTGTCGTTTGTAATTCATTGGTCAATGAATTCATCCTTGTATTCAGCATTTCCATCCAACTCTTCCTGCTGTAATAATAGAATATAATTTATCTACCTACCTTATATAAAATTGTTGTCCATGGGACCAAACTTAATCAATCCGATTCCTCAAATTTTAAAATTGTCCACAACGTTTAACTGTATATTTTCCCCTTAATTTTAAAGTTGTCATATAAGTTTACCATTTAATCTTTAGCTAGTTAAGTAGCGCTCCTGCGTGTGCTAAATTAACATATTTTTAACCTTTTTGTAAGATGTCTACGCAGCTGTCAGCCGATCACCCGACATGAATTTTATAAAGATTCATCCACATTTATATTATAAATCATGAAACTAGGCATTTGCATTACATAACAATAAAAATTTTGTGATAAAATATGTGACATGAATTAATAATTTTCCCTCAAAATTTTAGCGTTATTCATTTCATCATTCATCCACCGTGCTGACCGTGTTCAAGGTGGTAGTTGTGGGGTTAATATACTCTCGTGTATCGTGTTCGAGATTCGACATTATTACTCTTGTTCTGGATTCATAAACCGATTTTCAACAAAATTCAAAAAATGAAATAAATAAATGACATTTTTAGCTGTTATAGAAATTTTTAAATAATTGATTGGAGCAAGGTGTTCCGAAAACATTTAAGTACCATACTGTTGGTAGAGGTAGAGAGTATAATCATCGGACACAGAAATGATAACCGATAATAATAATAATAATATGAATTTATTGACCAACAGATTATCAAAGGACAATATAATGCTAATAAAAAATTGATGTGGTATAAATACATTAAAAAGAAAAGGCAATAATTATTTATAAGTGCCTAAATGTCAGCTTAAATATACAAATGCTAATGTAAATAACCTTAAATCTTCAAATGATAAGCTAGATCATTGGTCACAGTCAAATCTGGTTAAAAATATAGGGCTATTTTGGGTACAAGTTGTAGTCCAGGGTCCAGCTCAAGCATATTACGCCACCAATGTTGTGTGTCAGTGATAGTCGTTCTTCATTACATGACTTCATCCAATTATTATTTCTAAGTATTTCAATTGATTGATAGCTTCATACATTATTATGCAACGTTTGTTATTTGCTGTTTTAGTCATTATTCGTTAGTCAATCAATTTCGTTTGGGAGCATATCGGTTTGTTCATTTTTCTCGCACATCACATAGAAACTAATAGAGGGACGTAAGTGAAATTAGAAGCTGAACGTTAAACTAGAGAACAGCGTTCAATAGTTGCGGTTTAAGCGTTGATGCCCTAAAGCACATAAACATAAATTATGCTAAACTCGTTCATATATAGGGATATTTATCAATGTCGACACAGTTTCAAACGTAATAACCTAAACTGAGTGGAGTACAATACTATTGTTAATGCTAAATTGAAGCAATCAGTCTTTGTAGGTTTATTTACAGTGAACCTTTCTCTCTTAAACTGAGGCGACGAGAGATTGTATTGCCTGTTTAATACTAAAGGCGATAAAATACACCACCTCCAGCGACAGAAGCAGTAACCAACGGCCACATAAATCTCACTCGAGGCTCGTGTCTGGCATGCCAAACCACCCTCACCCACTTCTTTATCATTTGCCCGCCAATTTGATAGCCTGCCAATAAATTATACAAGAGACACTTTTTGCACCTTTCTGAATTCTTAAGTCTTTCCTTTCAACTCCAACATGGAAAATAAAATTCATTCATAGTGACATAAATAAAAGTTATTTTTAAATAATGTTTATTAGGATCACCAGACGGCTTCGCGCGCGAATGCGCGCCGGCAGTTCTTCGGCGTTTCGCGCCTTGGTATCAGTAAACATCAGCCACTGTAGTGACTGAACTGTCTTTGCCGTTGTATTTGAAAAATTACAGAACTTTCAAGCGCATGCATTAAAGTAGAGATACTGTAGTACATGTATATCTACTTAAATCTCATGTCTACTTTAATGCATGAGATTAAAGTATATCTTTTGTTTATACCAATGCCCTTCATATATTGGTTTTAGTATATCTTGTTTAAGCGCATTTGGAACAATAATTGTATCATTATAAATAAAAGAAGATTTCTATAATGAATTGAATAAATTTTCAAAAATGTTAAATTTCATAATTAATAAAAGAGTAGGTACATTAATTTAAAATTTACATTGATTAAATATTTATGGATTGGTTTTTTAAATTCTTCCGTTGGTTTTTTTATCGTAACCTATATCTTTAGGCGATTTGTTTTTCACAAAATTCTCTTTAATACAGGATCATTTAATGAAATAATCACAAAATTTCCCCCCTACTTCTTTATTATTTAATTAGTAAGACTGACGTCATTAAATGATAAACAAAGTAAGGGGGAGGTTTGTGATTATTTCGTTGAATACTCCTGCGACTCTATAGCTAATTGAAACAGTTTCCTTCTTTTTTCAGAATTTGTTGAATTTTTTTACCCGTATTGTAGAGGTCGTCTACTAGCGGTTGGCGAGACTGTCTGGCTGTTGGGACCCCAAATACTCATTCTTAAGCTTCTTAGGATAATTAACATTAACTTATTGACATCTAATGAACATTTAGTGTTGTCACGTTAATCACTGTCATTATAATATTTGTCAAGAATCAGTATTTAGGGTCCCAACAGTCAGGTAGTCTCGCCAACCGCTAGTAGACGACCTTCTACACTGCCGTCTGCTCTTGGTTTGAAATATACAAAAACTTTCCTGGTGCACATTTCATTGCAAAATTATATTCAATTACCCTTAAAATAATTATGGTTCTTGCATCACATGATATTACGATGTCTTTTCTTACATTAAAATAAAACAGAACTGGCGCATTACCTAACTATTAACTGTAACTTGCACACTGAATCATAAGTTCTTCATAACAACCATAACACAATATTTTTGATCAATTCTTTTAATGGAGCAGTAATCCTGCTCATGTTCGGTACAAATTTGAGTAGAAGTTTTGCCATGCCTAAAATTTGTAGCAATTCTGCTGGAGGCTCATCTCATTTTATAATTGCATCACGTTTGGTCTCGTCTAATACTCTGTTTTAAGAACATTTTCTTTTTGAATTGGTTGAGCTTTACGTTGCACTTTTTTTTAAATTTGTATCATGTTCTATCTGCCAATTCTGCCACAGTCATAACAATAATATCATAAAAACTATGTGCAATAGCTACCAAATGGCCAGTCAAACTTGCAGCTACATCATTAACGGTTAAAATGGTAAAGTGCCCCTCCCCCCTCCACAAAAGCTTAATTTAAATTCAATACGATTTTGACCATCAACTTTTCATCCTTAAATTTATATGGACTGCAATTTTTAAATAAGTGATAAAATGGTTAAGATTTTGGTCGAATTTTTGAATGAATTTGAATAATTATTGTATTCGGTAAAATATTCTTAAAAAATTGCTGGGAATCCTTGGTATTGCAAGTTTTTGAAATGGAAGAACTCTAAACCTTTCCTATATGTTAATTATTTGGTTACATACTTGATCAGAGTATTGTTAAAATTTATACAAAATGAAATGTAAATTTAAATTCATGCTACATGCTGCTTCAACCATATCATGCGAGTGGATATATAGCACCAATTTACATTTAAGTTTACATCTAATTTTGTGAAGTAATAACCACACGCGGAAGGTTTACTGTTTTTTCTCCTTCCAAGAATTTGTCAACGAAATTGGAGCGATTGAGATTTAATATGAACACTATTGTAATTTTGTTACCAATTCTCCAAATTCATTTTCGTTCATTAGATACCTTTCTAATCTGACGCCATCTGCGGTTATAGATACATTTATTAATTAAAGCAATATAATTGAATTTTTAATTACATCTACATTGATGGCGTTTTATATCTGCAAAACTTGCAATACAACTTACAATTTCAATTGCTCTCTCTCTCTCTACTCCACATCCTATGGACTACATAGAAGACCGAAATAAGTTAAATCGCAGTGCACCGTTTTTTTTGGTTATAGATACTAGAAAAATATGAATAAAATTAATTTTGCAATAAACTTTGATGTACCGCAATGGATAGTGCGTGGAAAATTGTTCTAACGCAGTAAATTTCCCTGCAACACAGCCATCCGCAATTTCATTGTATGCTTGTAGCTCCATTAGACCTTACATTAGACCGGAAAAATCTTATCCTCTCCAAAAGAGAAGGTCAGTAGAACGAAGAGAGTGTACAACTTACGAATTGTTTGCAGCTTTTCCAAAGCTCACATTGTCATCTTTGGAACATTGTGATCCATAGTAGTTTAAAAGCCCCCATTTTGCTTGTTAACCATATTTTCTTCTAATAGGATTATTTTTCTGTTGAGTTGGTGGATTTTATGGGGGTCTGTGTATTTGGGGTTGTTGAGAGCGTCCCGGTTGTCTTTTCCCAAATGGTTTGTTGTATCTGAAAATCTTAGCAATTAATGTTGTACTATTTATTGCTGAAGGCACGGTACGGCGAACTTTTCGCTACTACATGTATTTATCGATTGGTTTCAATCTGTTGGTACTACATAATTTTGTGCTATCTTCTGCTAATGTGTCCAAATTTTTTGTTGTACCACCTTACCAAGCGATATGTTAGCAAAGATAGATGATGTTTTCGCTAAGTTGATTATAACCTATATTTACTTTACAATTTAGGGAAAATGAAAAGAATTTTATTTTCTTTGAAAATTCGTTACAATACCAAATAAATAAATTCGCTAACTATAAAATTATAACGAAAAACAATATTAAAATTAATTTCATATTAATTTACGGATAAAAAACAAAGATAGGTACGAACGAGGCTACCATATGTTTAATAATATTTAAAAGCAATTATAATGGTTAAAAAAATTTGTTTTTAGTTTGTGTAGTAGCATGAAATTCAGAAACATTAGCCAAAAATAGTATTAAATTGGAACAAAATTATGTAGTACCAATAGGTTGATGAATATGCAGCATGAAGTTGGGCGTATCTATTTACTTGCGGTGATTAATCGATTTGTATGAGAGTACAACATTTATTACATACAGTAATAGCATAAAGTTATGTAATATCTTTTAATCTACTACGTTTTCAATTTATATTGGATATAGGTCATTTTCAAAAGTTATTTTTTAAACTTTTTCCAAGTAGGTAAGATATGTACCTTATAACTTACTGACGTCAATTCGTGTGCGACGTGCAATTTTTGTGCATTTTCGTGTATGTCGAGGAAAGTAAAACAAATAACGAAAATGAAAGAGGTAGTGCTTAAATGAATAATATTTCCAGTGGTCTTCCTATTTATTGTTTATATAGAAATAAAAAAAAGTCGAAATTAAGCGATTCAAACTCGTAAATTGGAGTCTTTGAGAAAGTTAGTATCCTTTCTCAAAGATTGGAGTAGAAAAATCTATGACAACGCCATAACTATCGATTTCGAAATTTATTTTGTAGTAACACCGAGATGTCGGTAATAAAACTGAAACCGTCAGAATGTTTATTGCACTTTCTTCACGATCTGAACAATGTAAAATTAAAAGCTTACAGTATTCCTTTTATTGCGTATGTTCTTTGGACAACATTTGTACAACACTAATCGTAAATAATTTTTTTCCCAATTTAGATCATTAAAGGACGAGATATTTGCGGTTCAACCTGGAAAATTAAACGAATTAAATCTAAATAATCCGAAAATCGTAAAAAGGGAGTTTCTATAGAGCTGTTATAATAAAATTAAATCCATTGCCAATAAAAGGGGTTGATACAGAAAAGAGATATACGCTTAGTTTAGAATGGGCGAATGTGATGTGATTTTCATTAAATAGGGTTGGAAACGGGAGTAAAAGATCATTGGTTTGGAAGTTTCTTGAGTACTACGTAAATGAGACGAGTATCTTTATCAATTCGTTACGATATACTTTGGGGGAAGTTCTCCTTAGATACTAAAAATTTAAAGTATTCAATTGCGAAATAATACGCTTTTGATTAGATCCCATTAAATACTTTTTATGGTAAGTTTTTTTTTCTCCCGGCAAGTATTAAACGTCACCGTCTTTTAATGTCCCAGTGATATTTTAGCCCGTTTATAACTAAGAGGGCAGTTTTGAAAGTGTGTCACAGTAAATATTGCCATTATATCTTACGATACTGAGCGAAGTGTAATAACCATTTTTATATGAGGTCGTTTGAGTATTCATAAAATGATCAAAACCCGAATGAGTTTAAGAACGTGTTTTTCGAGTTTATTTCACATGTTTTGTATGGCTGTTATACAGGGCGTTATTTTATTATCAGTCCCGAATTTGCTTTTCGTTGCTCTGTTTCATTTTTATTTATTTCCACTCCAGTCATTCTACTCATTTTTTTTTCATTTATTCCGTCCATATTTCGTGGGTAATACATTTAACTAATTTATCGCGTTTGTCTCTATTGCACCTTCTTTACCATGAAAGGCATTGTAATATAGATTCCGTAATTTTAATTTCGTAGGAAAATTTCTTATCCAAATCAACTATGTTATAAGTTATAACGTTTCCCTTTCATCGGATCCTGTTGGGAACCTGTTGTCCTTTCCGCTGTTGTGTTGTTGCAGTATTTTTATGATTTTAAAAATTCTGCACCTTCAACCCCGTCTGCAGGGTTATTGCACCTCCGAAACCGTCTGCAAATACCTCTCTGACAATGTTTTTCATTTGTCCTTTCGATTCGTACAAGAATTATACGCGCTCAAATCACTTTAAAACAGTGATTTTTATGCACAAAAAAATTGTTGTTTGAATATGTTATCCCCAGGTTCATAACATGCGACCATTTTTATGCTCTTATATTTTACATCATCTTCAACGTAGTATGATTTGCAGACTCGCTTTTATCACTACCTAAAATGACGCTGGGCTGCCGCCCTATTATAGTTTCGTGATTCTTCTCATTTCTTGGTTTCTTACTTTATCTAATCTTCATCTTGCTCGCCGATCTTCTGAGGTTTGGCTTCTCAGTTTTTTGTCCTGATGGTGTAATTTCTTGGCGATCCGCCACTTTACGACTTCAATGATAATACATTGATGCTTTAAAACCAAAGTCGGCTTTGGTGATTGTTACTAATCTTCCCTGTCCTAACGACATTGGATTTTCTTCTTTAGTGACATTTAAAAGAATATATCACTGTTAGTTCTTATGCGACAATTAAGGGGCCAAAAGGCCGCATTCAAGAATAAATTACACGAATAGAATTGGATTTGCTTTATTTGGCGATGTACAATTTTATAGTAAATATAGAAAGTTGTAATGAAGTTGATGATGGGAATTTGGAAGACTTGAAATTGAGCAAATGTTTAAGTCGGTAAGTAAGTTCGACTTTGAGAACGAACTACCGGTATATTAAATAGTATATTAGCAACAATGTTCTTTTTTGGTTTAATTCGTATTTTTTTTATTTTCAACGTACAACGTTTTGGAGAAGACTCTTTCTCCTTTTTCAAGTTAACATTAAAATAAAAATGACAACGTATAAAATAAAAAAAACACGAATTAAACCAAAAATGAACATTGTTGCTAATAATATACTTCGTGGAAGCTTAAATGAAAATATAAATAGTGTTGTAGGTGTAAATAAACCGAAAACAGAATACAAATGTCGAAACCCAAAAGTGAAAGAAATATGAATGTTTTCTTAGAACAGTCTTTGTACGAATAGGAGTTATCTCCAATTACCAATCATCTGGGCAAAAAGTCACTGTGGCATCCCTGGTAATGAAAAAGTCGATTATTATGCAAAAAAATCTTTAGTACTTGCGGAGATTCAAAAGGTGACCACTAATAACGATATAATTAATGCTTTTAAAGGAAAAATAAGAATATAATGGGGAAAAATTTGGAAAGACTTCGTTAGTACGTCACACAACCCATACACTCTCTTACATCCTACTCTTCCTACTTCAATACCACACATTTGCGAGTGCGACGTTTCAAAAAAATATTCTACTACTATAACTCGATTGCGACTAAATCACGGGTGTTTTTCAGCTCACCTGTTCAAATTAGGGATAGGTGAATCTGCAGCATGCAGTTGCGATAATATGGTAGAAGGAGATTTAAACCATATTTTCGCGTGCAAAAATCATGAAAATGAAATTTCTGTATTTATGGTAAAGTTACCTCCCTTGGGTGTGTTTTTTCCCATTAATATTAACCACTTACTCACTACGAAAAAAAGAGTGTTAGACGAAATTGTGCAGTTTTTGGATATAGTTAAGATTAACATTTGAAAAAAAAGGAAATAGTTTGTGGCAAAGTTAAAAACCAATGCCAACAAAAAAAAATATACAAGAATTTTTATAGGAACATAAATGTAAATAAAAGAAGTGTGAAGTATTAACTACAACTGCAAATTGCGTAAAATGCGAGCTTTCGTCGAAAGCATTTACTCGCGGTGTATTTTGCTCATTATTTCACGACTTTTGTGTTACAATTTATTATTTAAGTACATATTGTATTTTCCAAGAAATTCATAAATGCAAAACCAGATAATATTCAATTATCTTTTGGAAGCATTACAAATTTAATTTGGAATACGTAAATATAAATACAACTCAGTAGGTTTCTGCATTGTTGGCAATTATCCATTTCATTATAATTCTTGCTTTAATTTTTTTACGACCTTCTTCACTTTTGGTTTCGTTAATTTAAATGTAAATTAGCATAAAGTAGGTGTCAATGGAATTCTGATCCGTCGAATATTCGTAGTGTATTTGTATACTGAAGTACGTACAAACATAGATGAATTAAATATTCAATGAATATCTAATAAATCGTTCGAAGCGTTCATTGAAAACGTGAGGTAGTTTAATTTCGTTATCAAAATAGTAAAATATTATTGGAATCGTGCAATAGTTGGAATACTTTCCGCAATTAAAATGAACGGGACAATTTAAAACTGTTATAAAGGGGTCTTAAAGAGTTCTAACAAGTATGACACATGCAAGTTGGTGATAAATTGAAGTGCCAAATGCCCAGAACTCCGTGAAATGAGACTGAATAAGAATGCGACGCGCGACAAACTAATCCCTCCATTTCTTTCTCTAATTTTTCAGAGCTTCTCCCAAAGTCGTCCAAAGTTAAGCTTTGCATACAAAACGTCCGGCGATTCAATTTTAAAGAAAAAGAACTTATTTCTGCCGAAGCGGAACAGATTTTCTCCCTTAAAGTGCATATATATTACGGGAGACACCGATTTTTTCTTAAAGGGTCTACGATATTTTGTGCAGTGCAAACTAAAATTCCCGGTATGGTCCTTTTAGGTGTAGTAATAACGACCAGACATAGCTCAAGTGATGAATTGGTGCATTAAGATGTAGGGAACTTGAAATTCAGCCATCAGTTTCACTCGCTACATTGCTCTTGCTGAAACTCCCTCTCTGTGGGAACCATCTGAACTCTCATACGCAGCTTTATCCTCTTTTGAGTAGATCAGACTTTCACACGAAGTAGAATAATGCGCCAGAAATGGTAATAACGAAACATGCTCACGGAATATATAATTACTTTGTGTTTCTTTTATGTAAACATCTTTATCTCCTTCATTTTCCATTTTTAACTTGAGAAAGCTCCGTTAATCCGTTGTACGTAAATACTGCCTGAATGCAAGATTAGCTGTCAATCCGTATGGAAAATTTCCTAAAAGCGTTTGAATGTTTTATGAAAACTTAAGTCCTAAAATTAATTAATTATGTTTTAATATATCTACCCACGCGATAAGAATTTCTTCGAAAACGAATTCTCTTGAGTTTCTTAATGACGTGCATAAAGATATACATAGTGTTGCAACATAAAGGGAAACAATTCTAAATAAAACAGAGGATGTAGCAGCTATTCGTTCTAAATTCTTATTACCTACTATCAAAACCTATAGTGAGCTGAAGAAGGTGTCGCATTTTCCTCTAGTAGGTATTTACCCACATCATACCCATCTCGTTTTTGGTTAAAATGTCACCCATTTCGTAGGTACTTAACCTTTCGGCATCAATTGCTTGTAAATAACGCTCTTTGAATTCGATAAAGCCTTACGCTTAACATGCTGCAAAAAATACGAGCACGAATTATTGGTTTTAATAACAATAATGTCTTCTTTCTGATTCATTGATTCATTTTCTTTCGTCAACCCTACAAAATATTCTGCAACAGCTTCCATCGCAAGGAAATGTTCTTCCTCTGTATTGTTTTTTGATATTTGAACAGGAAGTAGTCAGGGATATAATATGAACTGTGAGAAGCCACAATCAGCAAATGATTTTCTGCAGTCTGAGCGCTTTATGCATCCTGTAATTCTCATTTAACAACAAAGTTTTTTGCTTCCACGAATCCCTTCTTTAAATTTTTAATGGCATTCCTCCAACGTACAGAATTCCTTCAGTCTCTACCAATTTTCCTTACAAGGTTTGCGTTCTTGCCTTTTTCGGTGTAGGGAATGAATCAATTGCACGGATTCCTGCTTTGTGGGAGGATCCCAACGGTGTACCCAGGTTTCTTTTTTAGTAACAATGTGCGACAGAAAATCTTCATCTTATATCTCACTCTAAAGCACTCAAATGTTCTGCACAAACTTCTCTGCTGAATTCCTTCGTCATGCCTAAATCATCGTACAAAATCCTTAAAACTATTATTTTGGATGTCTTGGTTTCATGACTGCAACTTTTACACGATTTCATCCACCTTTTCCAAATTTCTTCCCTTCTTGTTTGCTCGGCCACACTTCGGATCATCTTCGATCGATTCCCTACTCCATGGTAGAAAATAGTGAGAGACATCAAAGAGAGAGAGAGAGAGAGAGAGAGAGAGAGAGAGAGAGAGAGAGAGAGAGAGAGAGAGAGAGAGAGCTGTAGTATATTTATGGAACACGCCACGAATGTGCTGGATTTTCTGTTCTTTGCATGTTTAATTGTGATTATTAAGGAAGACCTGACACCTTGCATTGTTAACGTTTGGGTTGACTAACGTAAATTAACATCACTCAAAAAGAAAAATGTTTATATTTTCTTCACATAAATCTAATTTTGTGTTTATCATCTTTTCATTTCTTCTCTAATAAGATCTTGGTTTTTTGGTTTTATACCTTTTTGAGTATCTCGTTCCACTATTACTTTAGTAATCAGCTGATTTATGTAGGAAAAAAGTTAACCGTCACATTGAGCACCATAACATAACACTACAATTGGTGAGTTGGGGTTTCATTTACGATACTTGCATAGAATTCTAATTTGTCTCATATTTTTCAGTTCTGCCAGATAGAAATTTTCTTCTCAATTTTATTATTTCTTCATTTTAATAGTTATTTCATTCTCACGCTTTAATTTTCACATAAATGTATTTAGTAAACGTGCGAAAATCATTCATCTAAAGCACCCTTATCCATTTTTTTGTTTTATATGTAGATTCGCATAAATATATTGGCAGCTCGAGGTGCTTATTGTTATTAAAAAAGCGTTATTTAACAAAATGTGGTTTTTAATATTTCGAAAATGGTTTAATCGATGAGATGCTGTTAAATAGTCCTTTAACAATTTGTTAGTGTTACAATGAATTATTCAGTAATACCAGGCAGCAAGTCGGTTATTTTTTTGCAATATTTGATTTAATTTTTTTGAAGTTAGAAGAAGCCTTTTTGTATATAACATTCTTAGTTCTTAGATTTTCGTTAATTAATCAATTTTATTCCTTTCTTCATACAATTTATTTCATTAAATTAAATGATTTGATGCTCTACTATCTTTTCAAAAACGAAGAAAAATACGTAAAGCCAAAAAGGCGCATTTTTAGATGCGTGGTGCAAATAAATGACAAAAAATTTATTGGATAATCGGCTTTCTTTGTGGGTACGCTCGAATCGACTGGAATAGGTCCAAAAGGTATGTCATTAAGATACCAATAAATTGTTAAATAGTTATAATACAGAGAGTTTATATTATTAATAATACATTAATATAAAAATGTTTTTTAAGAAGGTTCACTATCTTGTATCTCGGAGTGCTTTTGGGCAGGAACTTTTCTTCCTATTTTGAACCAAGGAGTTTGGAATTGTCTTATTATAACCGAACTTTAGAATTCTTAAAAATAAATTTAAAAAACTTATTTATTGGAATACAATAATTCCTAAGTATATAACGAGGTCCTTAATGCGGAATCGGTCCATTTTTATTCTTAACGTATATATTCTTCGAGTCAGGAGAATAGCCATTCATATAGTACCTACGAATTCCAAAAAAGCCAATGTTTTCTGAACAGCAATAGTGCCCCGAAATTGAATTTTTGGCCCCTTTCAAAAAACAACAAATTCTCTAAAAATGATTTATAATTTTCAACAAATTAAGTTTTCAGTAATTCGAATTCGCGTGACTTCTGTTTATATATTTTTTTAAATTATGCCAGTTAGTCGTTTTAGGTGCACTTATGAAAGTATAATCAAATATAAATCGGTTATTTCTTTCCTATTCCTATCGTACAGGAAGAGGAAATTTGTTTCATCCGTTTCTGCTAAGACTCCCGCAAATACGTTATTTACTTATGCTTATGTTGTAATTAAATGTGGATACTCCATGTATTTTGTCGTAAGATGCAGAGGGATTGTCTGCCTAATGGTCTAGACTGTGTTGAGATTGTTTCTCTTTGGGTATATAAATCAAATTAGAAACTAGAATGTATTAGTGTACTCTATAATAATTATGTATTTGAAATGTCCGATGGCGTCATTACTTTAGTGTGTAATTTGAGCCGAGAATGTAGTAAAAGAAATTAATGGTGTCTTACTAACAGTGTATCTATGTCACATCGTACCTAAATCGAAAAAACGAAACACAATTTGAATATCGTCGAAGACGTCAATGGAAATGTATTTTTCACGAAGGAAAACAAATGTTAAAAGATACATCAATATTGAGAAGTTTATTTTTAAGTCCCTTTTACATAAGTTTCCTATCAAATGCGGATATTGATGCTTCATTTTGAAGAAGATGGGTTCCGGTAGTTGCCTTCAGTTTGCAGTGTGAGTTTTACGGCCATGTAATTCGCGTGGGGCGGCTCAACTACAAGCAATATAGGAGAAAATGCATCCCGGAAATTTCATTTAAAACTTGAATTGCTTCAGATTTCAAAGATGATTGATTGGATAAGTCTGCAGCAGGGATCTTTTATGGAAACTTTATTGAGACTTTACTTTTATAGGTACCTTTTCATGCGCACATCAATACTTTTTAATACATAATACGGTCTGACGGATTTTTTCCACCTTTTTTTCTTACTTTCATTTTTAGTCAATTCCCTTACGTGACACATTCTTTTAACGAGTAACGCTGAAAACTATTTCACCCGTATAACATTTTTCTTTTAAGATTCGATAATTAACGTTTTAAGATTTATCGTTTAAATTTCTTTTCGACCAGTTTGATATTTTGAGCAAAACATCATACAAAAAATAAGTTCTTGTGAGTGTAATTTCCGTTTTATGAAATAAACGTTTTCAATTCACCTAAAATGATTTTATGCTATACTTAACTCATTCGGTAATTCTAATTTCGTAGGATAATTTCTTATCCAAATCAACTATGTTAGAAGTTATAACGTTTCCCTTTCATCGGACTATAGAACTTACCTGTGCAATTATTCTAAGGGTATATTTGTTTATTTATTTCAAGTCATTATGGATGCAGTGGGGAAAAGTTAAGAAATAAATTTTAATCGTTTTCTCATATTCTGAATGTGTACCCTTTTTGATCTTATTCAATGTAATAAAATACAAGAAAAGAGGCACAGAGAAAACTAACAATAATTTAATGTATGTATAAATAAATTTTATTTCACATAAACAAAATTGTCGTTTTTTACTTCTTAATTATGAGATTATTATTTGATATTTCTACTCAAATATTTCTTTTTCGAGGAAGTTGGCTTACTTGAGGTTGGCACAATGATTTTTTCAGTACAAATGAATGTCGCTATCGAATAAACATTTAAGATGTTTCACAACAGTAAAAGAATAGGTAATTGTAATCAAGATCTAAGTCAGTCAAATGAAATAGAATAGAACGGCTTTGACGATTTCATTCTATCGTCAGTAATTTATTTTTGCAAAATAATTAACAGGCACAAAAAAACATAGTAAATGTAATATGTCTGCTGCAGGAGATTGCACTTCATACGTATGTGAAGTGTCGACACTTCTGTAGAGTATCTCTGTTATTAGTCAAGGTAGAAGTGTACGGTTTTCGCAATACTTGCTACCTTTTTGTGAAACGTAAAATGCCTTTAGTAGAATTTTTGTGACTCTCCTCGTTTTTGAGTTACATGGTGATTTTAACAATTTATTAAAGTGTACTAAAGTGTAAAATCGAAATCAAAAATGAGATTTTTTAAACAATATTAATATGTATGTACGTACTTATAAATTTATAAGATCATTTCTTTACCATACTGTTAGGAAATTTTACGTTTTGCTCTAAACTTTCAATTTTTGTTATCCTGCTCGAGAAATTTAATAGTATTATTGATCGTCGACGTAGAAAAAAAATCCAAGACAAAAGGTGTGGACAACGCGGTGGCCATATTATAGCTTCATAAGTTGCAATCCATATTTGACTTCAGTGTTTTATACTTTATTAGGTGTGCAGGATATACAATTCCCGAAATCGAAGTGTTTCTATAATACAGAAGTCCTTTGCCTACCTGCCAACCTAAGATTGAGAAAATGCGGGAGACATTTGGATCATGTATGATGCGAGGGGGGGGGTCACATTTTTGTCATCAAAATGGCCTATCTATATGAGTGCAAAAATTAATGTTATGGTTTAAATTTTAATCTAAACAATTGTTGCTAAAAATGATTGTTTTCATGAAATAGTGTATGAAAACAAGGAAGTTGGCCTGTAAAAAAACACCATGTTCGTCAAAAATTCCTTCACGATTGACAACTTGCAAATTGCGGGAGTTTGTACTCAAATGCGGGAGAGTTGGCAGGTATGGCTTTTCCTCTATTAATTTTTTGAACGGTTTGCATATATCTCCCAGCTCTTCGATTGAGAGTGGGTAGGAGATGAGAAAATATGATTTAATTACCAATCGTTTGCAAATTTCTGAAATTCACCCGAACCATAGAGTGGGCCTCCATCAGAGACTAATGTCAATGGTACACCAAACAGACTAAACCTATCTTTTAAGACGTTCATTACCCTACTAGCAACTATATATTGGTGTAAGTTGACAACATCAACATATTTTGAGTAATAATCGACAAGTAATTTCTCCTTTAATTTAATAAATGTCACAATCTAGCTTTTGCCAAGGTAATCTAGGAATTTCATGACAATTTAACGTTTCTTTACGTTGAGAATTGGCATACTTAAGACATAAGTAGAATAACATTGTGAAACGTTTTGCTTGATCTCATTTATCATTATTGAGGTCAAAACGTTGTACTCTTAGATAATTTGATGCATTTGCTTGATCTCAAATGATTATAATGAATGTAACCGAGTATTTCTGTCCTCATACTTTGAGGTACAATAATAATAGTATATTGTTTTATTAGGATTAAAAGTGTCACTTTGAGCTCTTCGTCGGTTTGGATGCGCTACCCCCCCCCCCCCCCCCCCCGTCACTTTTTCAATCCATGACAATGCCCTGAATGGTGGCATGGGGGGTAGCGCTTCCAAACCGACGAAGACCTCAAAGAAGCTCACTTCAAATCATTGATGGCAACATTTTATGAAGAGAAGAGGGTATTGCAAAGCTTGTTCACAGATATGACAAATTCCTCAATCATCAAGGTGGTTATGTAGAGAAGTAAATTACTTTTGGTAATAAAATCATTTTTTTATCTTCAACCGTCTTTCCTTTATAGCCAATCGGAGATTGAAAAAAAACAGCTCTCGTATATCAAACAACGTCATGCTAAATGCATAGGTACTATGCATTATGCCACAGCATACTGTCCTATGCAGTAATAACCTGGGGTCATTCGCCTAAGCCTAAAGCAAAAAATATTTTCAAGCTTCAGCGACGTGCAATTCGGGTTGCGTCCAAAATGGGCTATAGTGACAACTGCTGTCAAGTTTTTATTGATTTAAAGATCCTTACGTTACCTTGTTTTTGATTATATTTATGTTTTTTCCTAATTTGTGAATAGGTACCTACTTATTTTTGACGCTTCTAAGTAGTTTTTTCTTTGTATTTATCACACATGAAAATATACTATTATTATTACTAAAATAACTGGAACGTCTGTATTTACTTGAACCGTTATGGTTAGTCATACAGAATTTAAATGTGCGGCAATGCATGCTTGCAGAAATTGAAATTTACGTCTTCCTTATATGTATTTGGTTAATAAGCGCAAATGTGTATGTGCAATCATCGTAGAAGCTCCAAACTTCATGCTAATGGAAATTTAATTAAGAAGTCAATATAAAATGTCAAACGGTATTATTTGCGCGATAATTTGAAATTAATTCATTCTTGTCTAATACTATAATTATTCGTTTCCGCCTGACGTTAAAACCCGCCTTTCTATTAATTTATTTCTAAGAAGGCAGAGATTAATTGGATTTGAGCGAAACCCACTTGACCACAAGAAATTGTCATTGTTTTATGTCGAGACAGGGAAGGTTCTTAATTAGATAGCTCTAATAAGGTTTTCGTGTGAAGTTATGTACGACGATAAGCATGTTTCGTAATTAAAAATTCGTGAAGCTTATTCATTTATCTCTGGAAGAACGAAAAAGTAACGCAAATCCTCGAGGCATTACGTAAAACAAGTACTCTTAACTTTGGCTTATCCAGCCCTTAATCCATAAAGTAAGCCGCAATTAGAACATCAACTCGCTACAACTACTAAATTGCATAATATAAAGCCCATAATTGTTAAAGATCCTTTGTTAAAATGTCTAAAGTCGCACAAGAAAAGACCAATCAGACCAACCCCAATTCGTTTCACAATATCATTCCTTAATTCGAAGATTTCAGTCGAATAACAATTATATCTCACTTAAGCGTTAGCTTAATTATACTTCGAGAATGAGATATCCATGTTCATGATGACGGGGCCACGAATTTAGCTTAGCGTGCATTACTTTAACCAATATCGTTGAATATTTTAATGCGAACGCATTCTCAAGGCGATTGCAGAGAAACAACGTTTCACATCAAACATATTAGATAGGCTACATTAATGTTTAAATAGCTTTTCAAACACAAACATCCCTCCGAGTTAGATTAAGTGATACATTCACATTCACTTTCGACAAGTTTTTGTAAGCCTCGCTTTTAGTTATAAATCAAGTGCAAACGGTTATATTTTAATTACTCACCGGGGATTGTAATTAAATCTTTTAGGGAGGGTTGTGCGTAACGTCCTTCTCTTTAAAACAATTAATGGCTTTGCGAATTATCGATGTATCTATGTTTAATTTACGAGACCAATTTTTATACAGTACATAATATGAAAGTGGAGAGTCTATATACTTAACTGTTGTAGCTGCTACTTGCTCACTACATCAACAGAAAACACGGCACGCTTCTTATATTTAGTTTTTATTATTGCACACTGTTAAACACGAAAGCTGAGTAATGTCGATACTCTCGCTAAACTTTTTTTGTATTGACATCTGCTCCTAGCGTTCATTTTTTGGTGATAGAACCGGTGGGTTCTATTTGTAGCGGAAATTTAAAATTCTCAGTTCTATTCCTTACCGTTACACTATTTTAGTTTCGTTGAATAATCGGGATTTTTGGGCAATTTATGTAATGATTCTTGTACGAGCAAAATCCTATACTATATTTTGATTTAATTAAGCCATTGCCTTAGTTACTTGAAGATAATTTGAACTCTAATCCATTTCACGACTGTCGCCTTGTTGGAGCTCTTTTTTTAATTCGTTTCTCCCAGCGATAGTTGTAGCTTGGCAATTGCTTCTCGAAAATTGTATTGCAACTCTTAAAGTCACCACGACGCCCTAAAAAATCAACACAAATTCATAATTGTTCCATTCGTAGTGAGTGTGTGTGTGTGTGTCACTTCCAAACGAACTGCCCTCTTCAAAGCCACACGAAGAGGATACAATTTGATCTTAGATTCTTCAGCTATATTGGGTGATCTCAAGATATGACTGTCGCAGAGATCTTTGCAAGAGTGACAGTAAAGTGCATCTATTCATCCATTCATTAGTATAAGGCATAGGTTCCCAACCTTTTATGGACTACCGCCCCCTTTACAAGAAAAAAAATTCCAACGCCCCCTTTCTCTCTCTCTCTCTCTCTCTCTCTCTCTCTCTCTCTCTCTCTCTCTAATCGCGCTCCTCGTGGTCGTGGCAGAAAGTCGTGATTATTAATTAATTAAAAATACAAAAACATGTTATAATAAAAACATTTAATTCAAATAAAGGCCATACAAGGTGTTAGAAGAAAATTATAACTTAACCAACAAATGCAAGACAATACAAATACACAAAGCTGGAGGACCCCCACTGGGGCACCGTCATCAGTATTAGAGAATCACCCGGTATTATATATTACATACATATAAAATTATATTATTGGGTATGGTATAATGTACATTTCCGGTATTTTTTTAAATTATTTTAGTAGATTTTTAGTAGATTTAGGCAAAAATATTAGCACCCAGCCCGCCAATTTTCGCGGGGTTTGTGAAAACGCGAGATTTTTGCGTCCCGGGGTTTTTCTCGAGGACACCGGGACGGAGTACCGAAAAAAGGGACGTCCCGTTTTACTGTATTTTCATCATAATTAGGTAGGTACGCTGCGAGCGCCCCCTTGACTGTCAATAACGCCCCCCATTTGCCTTTGCACCCGCTACCGCCCCCACAAAAAGCTCCAGCGCCCACTGGGGGGCGGTACCGCCCCCGTTGGGAACCTATAAGGCGAATCTAATATACGTCCATTAAGTTACACATTCTACCAACAGGAAAAAATCTTATTTACCTAAATAATTAGTTCAAATTATGTGCTAATTTGTGACCTTATTCCCAATTTTGTTGCTAAAGAGCATTATAAGATAATTTGAAATGTAATGGGCGGGGTCAGATTAACAGAAACACTCTCTGAAAGTACACAGATAGAGCACCAGAAAATGTGAAAATCTCACGTGGAAATTTTTTACTAATTTGGTACTCTTAAATAACAATAAATAATTCGAAAAAATGTATCTCCCTTAAATTTGAACTTTACTATTAAATAGTAGCAAGTTTGTTGCCTTAATAATTACTTATTTTTTCTGTTTATTTATTTTCACAAATTCTACTGTCACCCACCACACGATATGTAAATGTTAAATATTGCAGACAAAATGATGATCTATTAAAAATACAAAATACGCAATTTCTGAAATTTGGTCAATAAGTTTGTTCATATCTTACTTGCGCTTTAATTGTAAATTTTATTTTCTAGACAGCTTAGTAAAATGTTTGTTGGCCCAAATTCTTGCGGCCTCTTAAATAGAAATATTTTAACAAACTCAATACTTATGCAGAAACATTTCTTGTCGTCAGATTTCTTCTATTTTCACTATCTACTATTAACAAATCAATAATGTGTTTAACTAGAGTTAAGTAGTCATTTTTGCGGAAAAAACCTTACACAATTAATTTTTGAAAGCCAAACCCTCTTGCATCATAGGTCTGTTTCTACACTAATAGCGGTCTGTTTTATTCTTTGTTTATAGTTAGCAACAAATTGATTTCTTTGTAAATTGTTTTACTAGTGAAGTGTAGGTAACATTTTTAACTAGAAATCTTTCAAGCAAGGTAAAGTCAACGAAGCTGCTCTCGCGGCGTAGTTGCGTCTGATTCACTTTCTCATTGTTTAAAGCAACAAATTGAGTTTTATAGTTACTAGTCGAGAACATTAATTCCTACTTAAAAACGGTACAAGCAACAAACTTTTCATAGAAACGGAGTTCTGATTCATTTTTTCATGTTTATTTAATTAGTAAAAAATTGGTTGTTTGTAAATTGTTATTAGATAGTCAACTTCAATTAACTAATAAAATGTAACGAAATTGGTCTTGTGTTACCAACGTTGGATTCTTCACATGAAGAATTGTTGCCAGTTGGTCATCCCATCCGCATCCTATGTTGTAAAGAATTCAAGTGGAACAAACTATGAGTTGCTTTAGCATTTCACTTTCTGTTAGTTTATCTATCATTCACAACTTATTCATCCACAGTACCTACGAAAGTTATGTTCTTTTTAGAAAAATCGGCCCTCGGTTTAATCTCAGCACCCCTTTTGAATTTTTCTTCTTCCGAGGTTTCTAATGGTGTTTTCAATTTAGCATTAACGTCAATCTTCTTTAGTATTTCATCCGAATTGCATAACAAGTTACGTGATTCTTCCGAATTTATATTGTTCTACTGCTGGGTAAAAGAAGAAGAGTTCACACGTGCACGGTTATTATTTTGGAGTGACCACTTCCAATCTTTTCCCCTTCTACAAGAAGCACAGTGAGGGAAAGTCTTGTTATCTTATACGAAACTTGTAGTGTAGTCAATTCTTTTTCGCGTATCCTAATATTCTCGTCATATAAAAATTCGAAAACTGATGGTCATTATCCATTCGTCGTTCGCCTGTAGTTAATCTTCGGAATGCAGCACATTTGGACTGGTAAAGGCTCGTGTTTCGGGCCTTTCAAAGTGACCCGGTTTCCCAATGTCCGAGCAATCGAGCAATTAATCCTTCATTACAAAATGTACACACGTGCTCGTCCACGAAGACAAGACGAAGACACTCTCACGCTGTCAATGCCACTTTATCGGCTGTACCCAATGAAATTCCATGGAATTTTTTCTTTACTGTAATAACTTATTTATTTTGCTGATTCGAAACTGTCGACGGGCTTTACACTTCGGTATCTCATGTCGTGACTTCAAGCAGCTGTGGTAAAGCCTTTTCTATTTCACTGACATCCTCTTAATTGAACCTTTGATGATAGTATCTTACGAGAGACTTGCATTCTAAAGCATATCGTTTACTCTCACGGGAATGCTTTCTTCTGTTTTTTCTTCTTTGCGCTGCCTTTTTATTGTCTTCATATTTCTTTCGTTGAGCTTGGTCTTCGTAGTCCTCCTCCTTCCTGATTCATCGCATTCACCTCTAATTGTTATCAAGGTAATCTGATCCAAGAACGCCGAAAAATCAGGCAAGCTGAGTTTAGATTACTATATGAAAACACTCCAGTCTAGAATTTCTGGTAGACGGGTTCGTCCAGTTGAGAGTTGTGGAGCACTAAGTTTGTTGTAAGAGCTTCAACGCCGAGTAGTAATTTGAAAATTCAGTCAAAATATCGGTTAAATTTTATTCACCCTCACGTCACGTTTTTAAAAGAACATTAACAGATTTCGTTGTAGCCTTCGTATATTATCTTTCCCTTTATGACATCTTCAAAACGTAAACCCACCATACCGGAATGCTTCGCCAAAGCAATAGTTATAGCCATCCCAATTCCGTTGATGGTTACTGGTATATGGGGTTACTTTGAACGTTGGGCATGGGCTGACCTGAATGTATTCCCTGATTTAATTTAAATCAGGGTTATCAATAGTATGAATTTCATCAAAGATAATGTAGGAGCATCCTCCACATTTTGTTCCACAGTCATTATCCATCATTATTAGAGTGTGTATTTATAAAATTATTGCACGGTATTTGGTACGCTACATGACTTTGCTTGGAATTTTGTTATTGTAAATTCGTTATTGTAAAATTTGAATGAACTATTTTTATGCTTATTTTCTTAAACAATTGTTGTTGTACGTGTACGTTTTACGCTTTTGTTAATTTTCCAAAGAAGGTATCCATTTTGAAGTAATGCATCTGTTACGTATTTACTTCCATTTGTTCCGGATCCTTCATTGGTTAATTTCAAAGATCTGTTGGTTAAAGATTTAACAATGGTTGGAAGTTGAATCGGATGATGATGTGTGGAAACATTAAGGTATCTGTTTTCTTTAGTACCTATATAATCCATGCTTCATCGGCCTAATTAACGCAGTGCAGTGAACGCTGAACTGTCGTCAATAAGGTCGCTGGTTCGAATACGGATAAGGACATGTAAGTGTATAGTGGGTTAAGTTTGTAGAGCAGCCTTGGTTGAAACCTCGCCCACTCTAAAATAAAGACGAATAAATAAAAATAGTGAAGGCGGCTTGTACAGTTTCGTCTTTACAGAAAAATAGGTAAGGCAAGCTTTTCGATTTCATATGCTTCACTTGCCAGTTTTAGTTTATCATTCGGAATGCGGTTTTTTCATGTTCTTTTCGAGCTAACATCCTTCCATTATTAATTACGGGTATTTTAGAAAAAACGATATAAAAGTTCAGGTGAAACGTAAAATGCTTAGGATGATACTAATTTAACTGTAGGTATTTTCAATGTCGAAAAAAATAACTTTTTACAACCTTGTAAAATATATGTGCAGTCATTTGAAATGCAGAGTGGTTTTTGTTTTTGTATTTTTCTTCCACTACAATCGTGGAAAGAAACACGTTTGTTTTCGCACTCAACTTGTACAAGTAAAAGGTATTGTATTTGTTTGCATGAGTTGTATTTTGTCAAGTCTCTCAATTCCCTACACTCTCAAATTAATGGAAAAATGTTGTACTTTGAAACTCACATGAATGTCATATGCGACAAATGGGAATCGCAAGAACATAGTAATCTCTATCTCTTTTTGTTACATCTGTAACTTAAAATTAAAAAAACTCTTTTATTTTCAAAATTAATAATATGGTCCGTTCTCACCACTTAAACTTTGTGCTATGTTGGTTAATTAACAGACAAATCCCGTTTAGTCTTCTTTAGTTTTGATAGCATCTCGTGTTCTAATTTCGCCGACATAAAATAATTAAGTTTATAACTTTTCTAGTTTTAACATCTACGTGTCAACCTGTGTGAAATGTACGCTACCCCTCCTCGGAAATTGCAAAGTTCTCTATTAAAATATCTTTAAAGTAAGTTGAACGTTGTAATAAGCAAATTGTTGATTACATTACTTATTTTAAAAGAAGCGAACAGTTCAAACTTAAAATTGAAAGAAAGCAAAAAAATTTACAGAACTCGTCTTGATTATGACAACATTTCAGTTAACAAACTGAGTTGAATTTTGCAGAACTCCATATGGGAAAAAAGCAAATTAAATTAATTTTTTTTTGAAGTTTTTATAGTTCATTTTCTTCTATATTAGCAAGTACAAGTAGCCAAGAAGTTATGGGTTGATTTGATTGTGCCAGTGATTGTTCGCCTCCTAGAATTTAATTCAGAATCAATTCTGTGAGTGTGTGAACTATTCATCCATACTGGACAATAATATTCTGCTGTTGCATGTACTAAAGCAAGACTAGTAATTCTTAGTGTTTCAACATCAGCTACTGGTTCCTGGCCATGTATTTATTATGTTATTTCTTGTATTCATTTTCAATATGTTAATTATATAAAAGTAAAGTGTCTGGTGTTACACCAAGAGATTTTGGGTAAAAATTATGATTCAACAAAAATCCATTGAAACTGACAGTTAATATTATTATTATTATTAATATGAAAGCATGTTACTTCAGTTTTGTTCGGATTAGGACATAATCCCCATTTTTTTTTTTTAATTTTTCATTATGTTCAAGTCAGATGATAAAGTGGTTTCTAATGTGTCAAAATTAACAGCATAAATAAACGTTCTCGAATTGGTTTGTGCCAAATGACTGGTTTATAGGTTAAATAAGAATGGGGCCAATACAAAACTTTGAGGGACTTGTCTCCAATATGAACTCGAAATCCTCTGTTTGAAAACATATTTTTCAAAAGTTTAGGAATTTTACCATCAAAACTAGCAGTCTTTCGATTTTTTAAAAAACACACTGCAATTATAAGTTCTTCCTTTTATTACATATTATAAAATTCCTAAACTTTTGATAACATATTTTTCAAAAGTTTAGGAATTTTACCATCAAAAGTAGCAGTCTTTCCATTTTTTGAAAAAGACACTGCAATTATAAGTTCTTCCATTGAGAAAAAGGTAGAGAATTTTCCAGATGCTGGAAATGTGTGAAATTCAGATTTTTCATTAGTGAATTCCATTTGTCTCAGAGAATTTAAAATTTCGTCTGAATTTTCGTGAGTTGGGTTTGTTTAAAGATTATTATAAAGATCCTCACTTTCTTTAGACCATCTCGGAATGTATTCTTTGCGGTAACCTCTGAGAATTGTAAGTTTTGCAGCACTAGACCAACAAATCTATTATAGTTCTGCGGAATTGGACTTATCCATCTCAAATTTTTGTCACATTGTTTCTTAAGAATTATTTCTTTAGCCATAGAGTATGTAATCGAGGGGTTGGAAGAATGGAAAGGCTACTAATCAGTATGTGGCAATTATATAATTGCCAAGTTTATTATTTTTAATATGACGTTTCGCCCTGTACGAAGCGGGGCTTTTTCAAATAAATGTAAACATAAGTTTTATTTATTTGAAAAAGCCCCGCTTCATACAGGGCGAAACGTCATATTAAAAATAATAAACTTGGCAATTATATAATTGCCACATACTGATTAGTAGCCTTTCCATTCTTCCAACCCCTCGATTGTTTCTTAAATCCATTCGTTCTTTGAAAATTCAAATTTGTTTTACCAATTGATGAGATCAAAGTTATTTGCATAATAAATACTGGTCAATGCAATTTCTTGACGTTATCTTGAAGAATGGTAGGTTTTACACTCTTTTGCATCAAAAACTAGTTGAAGATTATTTAATTCAATCCAAAACTCTAAATATAATCCATTATAGTAAAATTGCCGAACAGATGGAAACAGGCTCCTCCTACTACAAAAAGGGGCTGAATTATGTTAAGTCAGATTTACATACACTTTATCAGACACTGATAAATGTTTCGATACACGTTTTTTTGGTGGCGAAAGATACATCATAATATACCATTACTTAACCTATAATTTTATTTTGTTAGTTGTTAGGTATTGTAACAGAAACCACAAAACTTGTTTTGTGACAGAAACTAAATTTGGGGAAGTGCATTAGACTTTCAATGTAATTTCGCCGCGTATTTTGAATTAACCAATTACAAACGCATTTGTGGGAGGAGCCTATTTCCATCTGTTCGGCAATTCTACTATAGTATTATTTTCCGTATATCCCCATAAGTTATAGTGGCAATTAAAATCTTCAACAAGGTGTCTTCAATTAAATTATAGCCTCTTTGTAAAAAATGAATTTGATTTGCTGTGTATGTTCTTTGAAGAGCAATTGCGTCAACATTATTTTCCGTAGCAGTTCTTGTGGGGTAGTCACATTTGTCTTTGGGGATAATCTCTATCTTGTATAACCTTCAAAATGGAACATAATGATTGTGAGAGGTTCTAACAACTCTGTGAATCAGTAGAGAGCCTAATGCAATCATCCAAGTGACGGGTATTAAAGACTATAGGTTTTGATGGTCCTCTAAAAGTAGGCCACCGTCTGCCATTATTTACGTTAAGTTTCCTCACTTGATGTTTGCTTTTTTCAGTTGCATACTAAGGCAAAATAGCGTACAGTGACAGTTAATTTGTGCAATTATATGTAACGGACTATGGATGTTACCTAACTAATTTTTTATTTTGTTTCAGGTAAGAATTTTGACTTTTTCAATGTATCGGCTCCTTTATGTGTAAGTATACATTAACGAATTTTCGATTGGCTGTTTAAAAATCATTATCCATGAACTTTAGCTTTGATTTTGAACGCAATCATATAAGATTTTCTTATCGTAAGCAAATAAATGTTTTTTTAAAATCGGCCAGAAAGTAGTACTTTCCGGATTATTTTTAGGCCAGAAAATGTCATTTTGTCAGACCGAGCCGGAAAGTTATTGTGATAGTCCGGTAAAAGGTTTTACCGGACTCATTTTTACTTTACCGGACTCATTTTTACTTTCCGGCCTAGAATGGTCAATTGTTCTGCCCGTTTCTGGCCGATTTTAAACAAATATTGTACGTAATACGTCCCAAAAGTGCTTTTACTGGACTCGTAGGCTTGCAGGACTCGCCTGCGGCTCCTCCTGTAATTTTCCTACTTGTCCAGTAAAAGATCACTTTCGGGACTTACGACTACTATTAACAAGATACGACTTGGATTACATTGATCCGATATAGTTTTTACATATACATTTGAAGTAACGAATTTTCTATATAAATTCAAAAATGAAAAATTATACACATTTATGATTTAGAAAAAAGCCCAAGCCATCAGATGGCTCTGCTTTAACCAAAAGCACGGTTTTTCGATAATGTAACATTTTAAAGGTATAGATATATAAAATATTAATCCATATTTAAAGGTTTTTATGTGTAAGTGTTGCACGTAGTAGATAAGTTGAATGGGAAATTCATTATTTTACGTTACCTAAATGAAAAACCTACTCGTTTTGAATACATTTAACAGAAAAACTCACGCGGTATCACTCCTACTGACGTTTAAAATCTTCTTACATTTTCTAAATAGGATTAAATTTATTATTTAACATCTAATGTAATGTAACAAGTTTCTAATAAAATTAGTATCAACGATTCGCCTCCTATAAATTTAAAGGTCTAAACATTATTTGCACGTATGTAACATTTTAGTTGACAGTCCATCAATTACCAGTGGCGTAACAATGCAGCCATGGGCCTGTGTTCCAGAAGCGTAAGAAAAATAACATTTTCTTAAGGGCCCTTTTAGACGGACATTAGGAATTTATTGTTCATACTTACGAGTGGATATTGTTCGTTTATGGCAAAATAATAAGATGAAAGGAGATTTTATTAAATGACAAGAATATAAAAAGTTAAGAAAAATGCATGGTATACGGTATACCTAAACTACTCTTTACTAAAACTTTTTTTTCTTGTTCGCCCAGAGTGTTCCTTAAAAAGGTCTTAATTATTTGTAATTTTGAAAACGATCGTTCTGCTGAAGCCACCGAAACGGGAATGGTGAGAAAGATTTGCGGTTATTATTTCGTTAAAACCGCTGCATGAAGAATAATTTCTTATTAAAATAAGTTCGGTCAATTCCATTGCCGAATTAATCGTGGATAAATTATTTTTAAAACATTGGCGAAATGACAACAGTTGAGAGGAAATGGAGTTCCAAATATCTTCCGAATATTTGACGAATAACTCCTGACCCATCTGATTCACCATGGGAAGCATGACATAACACATTTGGGGTAAAAATTTTAACAATTGTACAAAGTTAAACATTTGCATAATATGCAGTGTTGAACATTGTTGATGCGTATTTTATATTTTGCTGTCTGCTTTGCAATAGCTTTGAAACGGTATCGATATTTCTTAACACCTTTGTTTCAAGAACAATTAAAAACACAGTTTCGAATTTTTCCAGCTGATCAAATGTGTATTGAAATTATTTTTTTACGTGTCGTGTCGGGCCCTTGAAGGCCCGGGCCCGTGTTCCGCGGAACACGCGGAACACCGGTAGTTACGCCACTGTCAATTACATATAATATCGATAAATTTCGGTACAAATAGTAGTTTAACTTAAAATTATATTTTAAACGCGTTTTGTAAGATGTATAAAGATGGAGTGAAAGGATGAGTAAAAGGAAGCGCATAACACGTAAAGTATACCTCGAGGGCTCTTTTAACTCAAATACCAAATACTGATGACAAAGGATACAATAGAAGGTAATAAGCGTAAGGCTCTTGTTGTAATAGCTTTACTTTCATTACTATTTTTCAATATTGTCCTTTGCAAATGTTCAACGAAAAGCTTCTCCTGAAGTGTGTTACATTTCGTGAAATAATCAATTTCGACAAAAAATACGGAATCTGAGACAATTGCGTTAATTATCAACTTTCAACGAGTAATTAGTGCTGTAATTCAATCATCCATAGAATATCAAATACATTGTAATGTATAGTTCAGCGATTTTGTAAGTATACTGCAAAATTCTCTGAGATTTGACAGTTTACGGAAGACTTATCTTACTGTAACATCAGAATTTGTTCGATAACGGACGAGCAAGACTAGAGGAAATGCATGCGAACTTAAACCGTGACTGTAGTTAAGACGGGATTAAATAAACATGTAAAGGATATGTTTGAAGATATATAAAAAGTCAATCCGTAACAAAAGAATTTTGTATAGTTGTGTTGTAGATGTAGATTTTTTTAATAAGAACAAAGCCACAAAAGTGAAAAAAAGCCTTTTTCCCAACTTGTGACAGTACCCGCGAAAGTTAAAATTTTGATCAATATGAACTGTAATTTAACGCTTGCCGATTATATGTATAATTATATGTAATTTGTTTATTACATATCGTGAAAATTACAAAACTGAAACGTAATGTGAAAATGAAACACGAAATTAATGCGCCGTTCACCGAACCATCAACAGTTAAATAAATAAAATTCTTCATTCGACAAATTACATTTGTACATTAATGCCTTTAAAGGCTTTCAAAATTGATGCGATGGTTTTGTGTAAATAAGTTGTAATCGTACCACTCATACATATCCTCGTTATTATAAAATTATTAATTTTGACACTGTTTATACAGGGTATGTTTTTAATTTTAAATCGAATAGAGAAACGTTCAGACAATTGAAGTCGTGATATTTTTGCATTCATCATCAGACTTACATGGCTTTATCTTACCCAAGAAATCACATTTTCTATTTTTCATCCGTGCTTGAGATATTTTCAGTTCTGGAATTTGCGGGTTGTAATAATAACAGCATCACACCGCGTTAAATGTTTTATAGGATCGACTGTTAGTCAAATGTTCTTCACGGCTAATGAGTGGGTAATTCCTTAAATGTTTTCGTAGAGATAAAAAACTCGGAAAAGTTTGTTGTGGGGCTGTTCCAAATGAAATCCGGGCTGTTTCTATTCTATACCACATCAAGAACTCAAAAAATTTAATTAACAGAATGTGTTTTTCATTCTGGTAGGCTATGCGAATGATATTTTTTAAATGTTCCATGTTCAATCCATCATTAATACTAGCGCTTATGTCTGAGAATGAGAATGAGAAATTTATTTTATGTAAATTTCATATTTCTTTCTAGTTATGAATATTGCTTCACCTGCAGGTGCAGATCAAACTAGTCTTAAGAAAGTCCTATTACTTTTCATTTCCCACGTCGAACAATTTGGGGAGGGGGATAATTTGATATTCTTTCTAAGTTCTAAATAATGTTATTGGTAACACATTCTAATGCTTCTGCATAATATAGTTAAAACCAACTTTAGGAACTTGCTTTTTTTAAGAATTTCTGCACCATTAAAACTATTAAGGGTACTGTAAGGATTCTACTTCAAATTTTTTCAACTTTTTTGTCAGCGTACAAATTAAACGATAATTACGCGTTCGTCGTCCCATAAATGCAGACTACCCAAATCCTTGAACAAAGACACAATTTTTGATTTTTGATGAATTGGCACTACTGGTCTATAGACTCAGTTCGGGTTTGATTTGAAAAAGTCTTGTATTTTAATTCTAATCATGGTTATATCTTGCAAATGACCGCCACGGTTCATGTGGCATCTCCTCTGGCACACTGTCTCATTCCTCAGTTATAGCTATTATTATACAGCGTCGTTGAACATGTCGGGTTTATGTCGGTCCAATCCATAGTTTGCTCTAAATCAATTCACAATTATTCCAATCCTCTCAAACAGAGAGCTACGATCACTAGGACGTCTATAAACAAAGCATCGACTGTCATAATACATTTGAAAAAATCTTACCCCATCAGATAAAAGTACTATTCATCAGTGTCGAAATTTTCATACAAGGTGCGCACGCGTAATATGTTAAAATGGGCTTTTGACCTAGGCTTTGGTTTGATTGTATCATAGAGTTCAGTTTGAAGGTCTTTGTGGTGACCACATGATCCACTCTGCACGCATATTGACGATCATAAGAAATATACTATTAGAATAATTTTCTTTGTAATACTGACTCTTGCGCCATAAATCGTCACTCGACACTGTGATGGAACCAATTCCAGAAGTCCATCTTGTTGAAAGAAGAAATTGACATCTAATATATTATTTACAACTCGATCTCCACACTTTTTTGTCTATTTATTTCATTTGTGAGCTGTTTTCCTCTAATACTATTAAGACTATTATAGTTATATGTATAGATTACATTGAACAGAAAATAACTAAAATGAATTTAGAGACTAGTATACTTAGATACATAATATTTCATATAGGTAAGATATTTTACTTTTGTGTATCCGTTGACACTAAATGGAAATAGACTCTCCCTATTATTGCTTTCAATGATAGTTAAAATTGTTATTACCTTTTCTTTAATTACAATTACAATCATGGAGTTTATCAATGTTTAAATAGTACATTATTAAAATCATATGGTATGGCGTAAATAGTAAATTAACTACACAAAAACATCAAAGCATTTTTAATTTAGTACATAATTTAAAGTTTGGAATTGCACCTACACGTATTCAAACAAGAAAAGTTGATAACATTTTACCATTTCCGCACAAAAGATTTGGATACATAATGAATACTTATAATTGCAGGTTTAATGTTAAAATATTAAACTTAGAAAGTTAACATTGTTTACAGAGTTCATCAAACTTTACCTAATTATATTTGAATTGAATTTAAACGTAGGCAGAGAAAGTCATGTTAGAAAAATATTAAAAATAACAATTTATGAAAAATGAAATATTAATTTACAATTCACAAATAAACTCAATATGACAGTTGGTTAAAAAATTTAACTAACTTCTACCAAAGAACACTAATAAGTAATAATATATATTATTAAAGCTCATAATGGTAATCTAAATGACTAAATGTTACTGTGTGTAAATACTATTGCTTTCACCTTCCCACAAATTGTTAGTAATAATGCGTGCTATAAAAGGCGACTACAAATCAATAATAATAAATAAAATAATAAATGAAATTTAAAGATTTAACAGTTTTATTTTATTTTTATATAACAGTCTGTTAAACTACTCCCTTGTCTCCCTTAATGAAAGCTTATGATAAAAATATTAATTACATATGAGATTCTTTCGCAATTGCTGCTAATTTTTTATAGATTTATAGAACTTTTGTGTTTATCAGTACTTCTCAACACGTATAAATTCTGAAGTATCTCCGATTTTGGTATAGGTAATACATTCCAAAGTGCAAACTAAATTTTCATATTATATAATTTATTAGAAACTCTCAACAGTCTGTTTTCGATCATATTTACAATTTATTTCTGAAAAATCTAATAATGCCATTTTTAAATACATCGTTAATACGCACAATTAATAAAGTTATATTAGCTGTGTATAATAAACTATTTAGTTCTAGCAAATACCTATATATCAATTTCAATTCAGAACAATTAGTTTACTTTTTACTCATGAGAGGTCCTTAAGAAGGAAAATATTCAAACTTATTTTTAAAATCGAAGTTAAAACTAAAGTTTTAATTACGGTTTATTGTAATGTCCAAAATGTAAATATTATCTACTCTTATTGCTACGATGTTTGAAATAAAAAAGACCTTTTGTGCTTTAATTATAAGTCATATCTTTAATGTTGCTATTAACACAAAGATTGGAGGTACAGAAAGTGATTATGTTAAACGTATTTCGTTATTTTCTTTATTTTTCTTAATTACTTCTAATTTATTATGATGAAATAAACAATGTCATTTTCATTTTATTTTCTAGTCTTTTACATTCTCTCTTATTTGTCGTCGACTCTGTTCCTTCATATTTTTACACACTAACTGTTAACACTGGACGAGACACAGTATCGGCCAGGATTTACACGGTATAAGAGAGTAGGGTTGTCTGATTAGCCGGATTTCGGCAATGACGGACGGTTGGCGGGGATTTGGTACAATAAAAGAAAAGATATTGCTAGCAACAATAACTTGATAGCTGAGCAGCAAAGAAAAAGAAGTCGCGTCAATAGTGTGGGATTGGCCACTTCTGGTTCACAATTCTACTTTTATAAAAAAATACCACGAGTACAAAAAATAATACTATCAGTATATTACATACATAACTGTAAAGCAAAGTATCCTAGTCATAGGTAGTGTATTTAATTTTTTGCAAAATACTCAGCGTTGGCGTTTCTTCAAAAAAATGGTTTACTGAAACAAATAATAGACGTTCGTGTTTTCAGTGTACAAACTTATACACTTAAACAGATTATATATCTATCATTTAAAAATGTACACGACAAGAAATTTTATACAAGAATGATACTTCAATCGCAGGTTCGAATATTGAGCAATATATTATGTAGTTCTACCGCTTGAAAGAGTGTTTGATGATAAGAGGAGAAAATCTGTTTTTTTTTGTATATGAAAAAAGCGAAACGTACACAATGATAGAATGGTTACGTGGCACCTAAGATAATATTTATTCTCCACTCGAAAGTCATCTGACTGTAACAGTAAGACGTATTAAAGGTACAAATTCTACAAAACGCGATTGGTCACGAAACTCATTATAAGATGACACGAATTGAATAAAAATGTACGTAGTCTAAAAGTAATTTAAAATATCTCAAAGTTATAATAACCCCGAATCTCATCCCCCTTTCTCGCTCCCATCCCTATTACATTTTTTTTACATCCATCCACATTTAATTAAAGATACTAAAACCGCCAAAACAATGATTTAGTATTAGGAAAACGAGCTGTACCTAAACCGTAATCCTTTTCGTTTTTCCTCGTGTTTTTTTATTTTATTTTCATCCGACATTTAATAACACAACAAGACACGGTTCAACAAATGTGTTATAATATGCGTGTGTCGCATTAGTCGTAAAAGTATCATCTAAGCGTTGACACAATTTAACCGTGCTGTCCATCAACGTAGACTTGCCGCATTTACGGCTCCCGTATTGTACGGCCTGAAAATCATTAATAAAGCGTCCCAAAATGGCGCGTACTTCTGAATAATGCCCGTAATTTAAGACGTGGACGGAGTACATCAAGACATCTAGTTTAGACCGATTAATGTGTTTGGTTAGGTCGGAAAATTGACTTGTTCCACATTTTGACACTTAATCAGAAAGGGAACTTTCTAAACAATCCGTTAAAAGGATAACAGTTGCAAATTACGATTTAGACTAATATTTCAGAGGGCGTCAGAAGAAATTCTACAAACGTTACCATATAAAAAGCGGCGCTCGGAGTTCTTTTGGTCGATATCACATACTCCTAAAATAAAAAATGTAATAGTATAGAGGAAATAAAAATAAAATGAACAAAGTTACAAGTAATATTTTTTGCTTGTAACGTTGCGAAAGTCCCATTATACTGAGTTATGGAGAAAGTGCGTCAGAAGTTCTATTAGCAAGTAGAGGCGGCTGCAGCGATAATCCAGAGAAATAAAAATCATTCTCGAAAATTTATTACGAGAAGAGAAATATTATATGCACTTAATTTAGTACTTAACGCTGCAGAACTTAAAGCAGATGCCCTTCACAAGCTGGTTCAAAGTTTACCCTCCCCATAATGCTTTATGGTGTGCGCTAGTCTGAAATTATCAAACTAATTCGTTTATTTCTGCAGTAGGATTTTGTTAATATTAATTATACCGCAACACCATTTAAAACCACATAAGCTTCCACAAATGTGCTTCCGTTTATTTCTCCAATTTTTATTACCAAAGCTGACACTAAATTTCCTTTATACATCTGTTCTAAAGTATTAAACATAACTTGTACCGAAACCTTTAACACTTCTTTTCGGTTAAATATGAATTCTTTTTCGCGCTACTAAAAGTGATTGTTAAGCGACTTTAGGAATAATTTAGTCAGCCCTGATAGTACCTATACTATCGTCTAATTATGGTTAAAATTGTTTTAAATCTTAATCTTTACTTAAAATGCTCACAGTTGAATACGGAATTGATTTATCTCGTTTATTCTATGAGGATATTCAACTTATTGTGATAGACATAGAGGCATAACATTTACAATAATATAATTATCTCACCATTTACATAATCAAAACGTTTATCTGTAAGTTTGATCACTAAATTTTAGCGAATATTAGAGCGGACACCACGGAAACTTAAAAAGGTTCACGGTTACAAATTCGCACGAAAAATGGTAAAAATACAATATTTCGGGCCTCAGAATTTTGAAATAAAAGTAACAATGTGGTTCATCTCATTTTTTGTGGTGTTAATGTTCTGTTTAACACAGAAAACGAGTTCTCAACTACAGCATTGCTGTAAGCAAATGTTAAGGCTAATTTGCTTAAATTGCAGATATCTGGAATTTCTAGTATAAAATTATTTACATAAATGCAATGTCAGCCTGCAGTAAGTTCATATTAACAGGATAACCTCTGCCTGTTAATACATCTATTAACATTTGCAATTGGTCCAAATGGTGGACGAGGGATAATTTTAGCAACAAAAAGTTTGACTCATTAAATCGCGCATTAATTTCATATTTTACTTCCTTTGAAATTCTGAAAAGTTCATCCTTTTCATGTGGGTCACTTTCTTCGAAAACATCACTGACAACGTATTCCTGCATGAAAAGAGGAAGACCACATTTTCCCCGCGATCTATTTAAGACCCACATTTCAAAAATTGTAATTAGTTCGTCGTTATTTCTTAAAATATTCAGTTGTATTATCAACGATTATAATTTAAATTTTGAGCACTGGAAATATATGTATCATTTACTGTTAAAACGAATTAACATATCTTCAGTGGAACACATGAAATGGCGAACTTTCATCGTTAGTATCTATATGTACAATTAGCCAGGGTGTGATAACTAATAAACGATAAACCCTCGAAAGTAAATATTTTTCGAGGTGACGTAAGAAAAGTAAAGACGGCGTTTGTAAAAATTAAATAAAGTATTAAGAGTCCTACTTATTGTAACCTAATATTATCCTTAACTCCAACCGCGTTTGGAAAAAGAGAATATTGATGTTTTATTTGAAGATGCTTCTTGTAATATGTCCTTTGATAAAGGTGAAATGGAATCGTTATTGCTGTTGAAATTTGATTTGATATGAAGAGGTTAACGTTATTAAACGAAATATTCTTCCATATTCAAGCTTTTTCCTTTTTTTTGCCTGTAAACGCAATAAAAAAGCACTTTACTTCAAACAAAATTAAAAGCAACGGAAACGAAAATATAATTAGAAAACATAAGATTGACAAGTTCCGCGCTCCTACTAAGTCCTCACTTAAAGAACAAAGCAAGGGAGGTATCAACTTCAGAAAGAAGTTAAAATTTTTAATTAAGAGAATAATAGAAGTCTTGATTGGTTTTGCTTCAAGATCCTTCGAAATACATTTAGGTCAAGTTACGAACGAAAGGCGGTTATCAAAAGAAAAATTTAGCGCACTCACGTTACACCAGTTTTCTTTTTCTCGTAATTGAAATAAAGTAAAATATAATAGCAATTGGGTACTAATTTTATTTTACGATATCTTCTGTTGCATTAATAATGGCCACTATTATGTGTAAAGTTTAAACTTAATATTGCGGTTTGAAATTTTTTAACGAGCACAAAGTGTTGTAGACTGCAGCAAATTAAAATTAATATTGCGTGTATGTAAATTACGTTGCACATTGTAGCGCGTTGCAATTTTGTAAATTCTTTGAAAATTTTTTAAATTTCAAAAGTATTTTATTACTACCTACTAAAATTAGTCTCATAAATATTCATTTAAAGGTGTGGCTTTAGTTACAACAGAATTACGTAATACCAAATAGAAATTCGCAACTGCAGCAGTGCACTGCGTTATTAGATTTACTGCAAATTATCATTATGGCCGCTTTTTTCGTTACACAAATGTATAAATCTGAATTATGTTGCATTTTTGAAGTGCAAAATAGACAGATGCACATAAAAGGGAGAACGAATCACACTACATATTATTAAAGACACTTTTCGATACTACCAGGTCGAGCATAGCTTAATTATTTCTTGTACAAACCTTATTAATTAGCACGTTATAATTTAAATTTTACAGAGTAAAATAAATGGAACTGTTGAATTTTCTTGTACGACAATTGTAATTTAAGGATTGCTGATTCCATTACAAAAGATGGAGGAAACATTTGCTAACAAAACGTTCTTTATTTTGAAATAATTTATAATGAACGAATTAGGCGATATAAAATTTAAGTTTGTTCAATGCCATTGAAGCTTGTAGTTTCTTACTTGGATACAGAACGTGAAAGCGTTTATTTTGCTCACTCATGGCAACGGGTGGACGAAAGCAGTGAGTGAAAAAAATTTCGGCCACTGGTTTTAAAATTATGCCAATTAACTACATGGCGCTATTGTGTAATTTGTTCAACAGTGACCTTATACTTTAACAGTCGGTCATATTTCAAATGAAATACTATTAGTCCAATCAAATTGTCATTTTGCCTTACAAATGAAATAAAAAGCAATTTTTTTTCTGGGGTGTGGGGGGTGGTTTGAAAAGCTTAAATCCAATTTTGCGAATTGATCAAGGTTGCGCTAATTTCTCTGCCCTTAAAAAACCAAAATAATTTTGTTTTTGCAATAACTCGGATTCTTTTCATCAGATTTTAAGTTTTCACGGCTCATTTTGTAGGTCTTTTCAAGCCCTACAACTTTCTCTTGAGCGACCATAACCTCAAATTAACGCATCTCGAGTTATTGGCGAAAAAAGGCGAAAAAAAATTGACCCTTTTCGGTTTTCCTTCTAAAACTCTTTTCAGTCACAAAATAGAAATTTTTGCTTCATGAGAAAGTTGTAGAGCTTGAAAAAATGAACAAAATCACCGTCTTCAAATTTTAGATTCGTCAAAAATTAAGACAGAAGGGAGCGTCCGAAGTTGCGCACTCGATTCTGTCGCGCATCGAGCGCGGCGGGACGCGGCGGCACGCGTTCTGAAAACTGTTCGTTTTTTGCTTCTGTCACTAATATGAAACATGTACAGGATGAAAATACCTACCTTTAGCCGCAAATTACATTAAAATTAATTCAAAATTGAACACAGTAATGAGCTTAAGTCATATGATCGCTTGAAATAGTCATTTTAACTTAACAAATACATTTTCTGGCAGTATGTAACTGCATTTTCTTGCATTTTAAATATGTAAATTATATAATAAATAATGCTATACAATTGATATGCAATATTTAATGCTGCCTGTAGCAATAAAATTATATTCTAATAATGAAAGCTTCCACAGTTGTTCATTTTTATTTAAAAATTTAATTTGTTTTGGGTTAAACTGTGTAGATAATGGAATTGATTAAATAATCCAAACGTTTCGGACACCACTTACTGGTGCCTTCTTCAGTGGGTTAAAATTAAAATTAATTATCTATTAAAATTATCTACACAGTTTAACCCAAAACAAATTAAATTTTTAAATAAAAATTATATTCATTAAAGAAATGTGAAGTATAATTCGTAATTTCCGAATATAATAATCAATGTTGAGTTCAGATCAATGAAAGTTAGAATTTAAAAATTACAATGAAGTTAAAAAGTTGAATTAAAAGTCATAATATTTAATCTTTAACTTAATGTTTAACTTATTTTTTATCACAACGTTACAATAAAAGTTGAATTAAAATGTAGCGCCACATTAAAACTAAATTAGTCTAAATATAGTATTATTACTTTCTTTATTTTCTCAGTTCAGCATCGCACAACTACTTAATTATTTATTATTCATTGTGGATTATATTCCACATTTTTTGTATGAATATATGTACTATTACATACTATTCATAATAAATTAATTTTTTGAATGAATCTTTTACCTTAATTTTCAATTTTAATTAACCATCGAGTTAAATTTTAACTTAACTTTTAATCTAAATTTTTATAAACTTTTATTGTAACGTTCTGATAAAAATAAGTTAAACATTAAGTTAAAGATTAAATATTATGACTCTTAATTCAACTTTTTAACTTCATTGTAATTTTTAAATTGTAACTTTCATTGATCTGAACTCAACATTTCTTTAATGAATATAATTTTATTGCTACAGGCAGCATTAAATATTGCATATCAATTGTGTAGCATTATTTATTATATAATTTACATATTTAAAATGCAAGAAAATGCAGTTACATACTGCCAGAAAATGTATTTGTTAAGTTAAAATGACTATTTCAAGCGATCATATGACTTAAGCTCATTACTATGTTCAATTTTCAATTATTTTTAATGTAATTTGCGGCTAAAGGTATAGGTATTTTCATCCTGTACATGTTTCATATTAGTCATTATTCGATAGCATTTATCAGAAAAGAGACAGAAGCGAAAAACGAACAGTTTTCAGAACGCGTGCTGCCGTGTCCCGCCGCGCTCGATGCGCGACAGAATCGAGTGCGCAACTTCGGACGCTCCCTTCTGTCTTAATTTTTGACGAATCTAAAATTTGAAGACGGTGATTTTGTTCATTTTTTCAAGCTCTACAACTTTCTCATGAAGCAAAAATTTCTATTTTGTGACTGAAAAGAGTTTTAGAAGGAAAACCGAAAAGGGTCAATTTTTTTCGCCTTTTTTCGCCAATAACTCGAGATGCGTTAATTTGAGGTTATGGTCGCTCAAGAGAAAGTTGTAGGGCTTGAAAAGACCTACAAAATGAGCCGCGAAAACTTAAAATTTGATGAAAAGAATCCGAGTTATTGCAAAAACAAAATTATTTTGGTTTTTTAAGGGCAGAGAAATTAGCGCAACCTTGATCAATTCGCAAAATTGGATTTAAGCTTTTCAAACCACCCCCCACACTCCAGAAAAAAAAAATTGCTTTTTATTTCATTTGTAAGGCGATATATGGAGAAGTTGACAATTTGACTGGACTATATGGAAAACGCTATGAAATAATAGAATTTGTTGATTGATCAGTTTGTGGTATATAATTTGCATACTAAGGTACGGTCTTCTTCATTCTTCAATGACAAATCTTACAAATTGGTATCCATCATTTCGTTTTCGAGTAACCAGCATCAGCTTTATTTTTTTAAATACGGTTCTGATTTTTTTATACATAAGATTAGAAGAGCTTTTTATTTAGCATTCGAGCATGTATCGCACTTTATGGTTTAATTACGATTTTTATACTTATTTCACGATTATCGAAGAAAATCTAATAGTACAGTCAATTTAAACACAAAAATATACAAACATTGCAAAAAATCCTATGTTAGGTTTGCTTTTTTCATGGTGTTAGGTTCGGTCCCAGTACTAAATACTCAATTTTGCAACTTCGAAAAACTTGTGGAAACTGGGGGGGGCACCAAAAACCGCGATTTTTTCGGACTTTTTTCAGTTTTAGCCTCGTAGATCAAAAACTATGAGTTGTAGTGCAAAGAATATGATTATCTTTTTTAAACTGGACTAAATTTTCTACCATTTGAGCCTAACCGGAAGTCTGTAAGTATAATAGTTTCCGAGATACAGCTCTTCAAAAATAGGCATTTTCCCTAAATCTATTTTTAACGTATCATCCATGATTCGAGCCAGATATTGTCACAACGACGTGCCCGACGACCGTTGTCATAGTGGAAAAAATTGTAGGAAATTTTATCACCTTTTATTTAAGCATAGATGCATTCCTGTAGGCCTAACAGTTCTCGAGAAAAAGACGGAAAACCGGAAAACAGTGAAATCGCTACGACTCCACATATATGTAATAGCCTTAATATGATTAGAAGACATTTTCTGATTATTCTTATTTAGCCTAGCGAACGAACGCTCAAAAAGGGCTTGTAGACAGACATTTTGATCCTAAAGATTTTATTTCTGGGATGTGTTTGGTGATGATTATACGAAAAGTAGCGTAACAAAATGTGCGGATTTGTTTGGTTTTCCGTTTACATCTCTTGAACAGGCCATCGTAGTGGGAAATGGCCAATTATAAAAAAAGCTGATTAAATTTTCTACAAGTTTGCCTCTATGCGTTTCTTCTCTATCTCTGTCCGTTGAAGAGATATTCGCTGACATTTTTTTTGAAAATCGCTTTTACACGACGTTTTTCGGTAAATGTTGTGTCCTAGCTCCTAAAGTATTGGGTTGTTACGGCAAGAATTGCGAATTGTAACAAAAATTTATCGATAGGTATTGCACCAGTAAGCTCAGTTATATGGGCGATGGGCGTGGATCAGAATTGGTGAGAAAAAGTGAGTTATCAGTAATGTAAGCAAAGTGAGTAGCGAATACTAAATAGAGAAAAGGGCGCCACGCAAGTTCTGTAGGTAATAGCTAAAATTGAGAGTATGAACTGCGAAGGTAATCTCAATTCGGAGATAAGTAACGTAGTAACCTGTAAGAAAAAGTATGGTAATGGAACAATAATGCAAATAAAAGTAATTTGACGAGCGTATAATAAGGACTCAGTCAATCATATATATATAAATGATTATAAAGTAAGGTAATTGTTCAAAATAAAATAACTAAATGGTAGTAATTGGATAGTAATCCACAAAAAAATAATGTTAATGTCCACTCAAAGGTGATAAGCTAATTAGTGATCCGCTTTACCTTTTGCAAGTAGCGTAGCAAAACTACTAGTAATGAATTTACGTTAACGACAATAAGCAATATTTCAAGTATACGATGCAATCGTAGCGAACAAAAGTAAGTAAGTAGTAATAAAAATATGTACCTGTGTGTTCGGTGGAGATCCTTTGCAAAGGCTCTGCCGAAGCGAAGCAATCTAAATAAAGAAAGTTAGTACACGTGGACAGACAATGAGTCGGTCCCAACTACGAGAATACTTAATTACTCACGATTCCCCTGAAGGATCGGATACTGAGTATATATTTTAGCAAAAGAGTTTGAAGTTATCAATAAGTAAAGTTAAGGTAAAAGGGGATAGCTAATCTAATGTAATATACAAGTTAATTAACGCAAACAAAATAATATCTACGTTGAAGTAAAATAACAGTAGTAAATGAAAAGCAAATCTAGCTAGAATGAGGTATTCACAAAATGTGTGACGTCACAAAATATTTAAGTTAAGTAAGTATAAAACAATTTAGTGAAGTAAATAACTTCGGAACGGCAACGTATTTATAAATTCAAATATTTAAAGTTACTGAGTTTAAAGGAAAATAGCGGTAAAATAAGTTATCAGGAAGCGGTGAATGAGTACAGATAAATGAAGTTGTCTTCACAGAAATTGAGAAGATGGCGGCGAGCTGTCAAAGCAGGATCGATGCCAACGGCTCAAGATGATCACGACCATGTGGTAATGCGTAGAACTATTCTTGAACTTGAACTTGAACTTGAACTTGAACGCTAGGAAAATTAGGAGAAATTAGAGACGAGAAGTTGAAGGAAAGCATGTGATTTTGACGAGAATAACGAGAATAAGTACATACCCAATGAGTTTAATCACTGACGTTAAGAACACTTTGACGAATTCTTGAGTGCGACACCATTAATTTGTATAATAACCGTAAATATTACGTCGGCGGCGGTTGAAATAAGCAGGAGATTTCGCTCGCAACCAATTAGTTAAGAAATTCCACTTAAAACCGTTTTAATAACGTATAGGTAAAGATAATTGTGGAAATTTCGAAGCACAAAAGATGGATGGTCTGCACCGTTTAAGAGCTCGAAAAGGAAGTCTTCCCCTACATCAGAAACGAAACCGAAGGTTCTAGAAGTAAAAAGAGATAGTAGAGCGTGAATGACGTTAAAAGGAGAGAGATGAATAGCACGCTAACACAAGTTCGAGGCGAAGCAACAGATTTCAACCAATTGGAAAATTAGTAATTATGTTAAAAAGTGGACACCTTTCGCCACCTAGTGGACAACCAAAGTACGATCGATAATATCGAATATAGATAATCCCAACCATAGAGTAAATACCTAACAAGTAAATACACATAACAGGGTTTATAGCAAAAACTGCTGAAATAAAAGTTGTAGAGTTTAAAATTTCCTATAAAATACATATACCGTTTAATATTTTATCTCAAATCGATTAGATGTTATAGTTATTTAAAAAAAACGTTGAGTTCAAGATGGAATAGAGGGCACTAGAGAACAACTAATTTTGTGGGAGGTTTGGAGCTAAATCTGATATGTGAGTATTAAATACAGATTACCTGCATCCTTAGCCAAACAATTTCAGTCTTATGCGCCACCATGTTTAATGGTCTCTAGTCTTTTCTAAATACATTTATGATAGGGTTAATGTTTGACGAAAAGAACAAAAGTATTTTCTCAAGGCAGCTTTTATTTTATAATTGGCCATTTCCCACTACGATCGTCTATTCAAGAGATACAAAGGGAAAACTTAACAAATCCGCAAATTTTGTTACGCTACGGAGTTAGCTCATACGGTAGGGCCGGGGACTTTTCGTATAATTATCACCAAACACCTCCAAACACATCTTAGAAATAAAATCATTAGGATCAAAAAGTCTGTCTAGAAGCCCTTTTTGAGCGTTCGTTCGCTAGGCTAAATAAGAATAATCAGAAAATGTCTTCTAATCATACTAATGCTATTACATATATGTGGAGGATTTCACTGTTTTCCGGTTTTCCGTCTTTTTCTCGAGAACTATTAGGCCCACAGGAATGCATCTATGCTTAAATAAAAGGTGATAAAACGTCCTACAATTTTTTTCTCTGTGACAAGAGTCGTAGGGCACGTCGTTATGGCAATATCTGGCTCGAAACATGGATGATACGTTGAAAAAAGATTTTGGGAAAAATTGCCTATTTTTGAAGAGCTGTATCTCGGAAACTATTATACTTACAGACTTCCGGTTAGGCTCAAATTGTAGCAAATTTAGTCTAGTTTAAAAAAGATAATCATATTCTTCGCACTATAACTCGTAGTTTTTGAGCTACGAGGCCAAAACTGAAAAAAGTCCGAAAAAATCGCGGTTTTTGGCGCCCCCCCCAGTTTCCACAAGTTTTTCGAAGTTGCAAAATTGAGTATTTACTACTGGGACTGAACCTAACAACATAAAAAAGTCAAACCTAATATAGGAATTTTTGCAATGTTCATGTTTAAAATGACTGGACTATAAGTATAACATTAAAACTGAATTTTATTCATAAATGAACTTTTGCTAACTGTGCTTTCCTCATCAAATTAATGAAATGACACCGAATTTTTCTATTTTGAATACAAACTATATAACCAATTAATTACAATCAATTAACAACCCATAAATGGACAGATAATATTTGATGACAAGAAAATTTAAACATAACGCATAACAATAATAAAAAAATAATAATAAATGCTCGAAAAACCCTCAACGACAAAGTAATAATTTGTCAAAAACGAAATCGTGAAAATTCACTTTTTGTCGTATAAATTCGAAACGGTTCGGAATTTCGTCAGTTTAAAAATGTCATTTTCCTAAACTACAAAATGCCCAACTTTTCTCCCATTTAATCGATACTCTATCGCTTACCGTTTCCGAAATCCACATTGGCCCTCCTTATCTTGGACACTGTATAGTGATTTGTAATTGGTAGGTATACAGAAACGTTAATGAAACTATTCATTATTTGAGTATGAATATTGCACTATTTTTAACAATTATTTTAATGTAGCATTATGTATTTTTTGGCAAGAAATACTAATGGGAAGGAACTGTTCTGGAAAATGTAGTACCTCAGAGAAATGAAAATTTACGAAAAAGCGACGATTATAAAATAATATAAAAGAAACTCAAAACCTCCCCCATATATGTTTTTAAAGAAACATATATACTCAAAACCTCCCCCATATATGGTTTTTAAATAAATATATGTGGGGGAGGGTATGAGTTATACAGGGTGATTCACGACTATTCCCTCGGTCTCTTGTGCCTAAAGGGTACAAGATATCAGCTTCATTTTTTGGTGACATATGTAAATTGATAACTACTGTTTTTTAAAATTATTTTCAATTATACAGGATGCTTCACAAAATTGTAATATATCAAAATTAGGTTTTTTTAAATGCAACCCCCTGTATTTTATTATATGTTTAGATTATACATTAAAAACTAAGGTAACTTTATTAAACGTTCCCTATACCTATCGCTTACCAATTTTGAGAAAATTGTGATTTTAAGGAAAATATTCAATTCAAACAACCCCTAATAACACGGAAACCACTTACTTTCAGTAACACAAATTTATATCGATTTATCTTGACCTTTAAGGCTTTCATTTGCACTACGTAGGATTTCGATTCTTTGTACGGGGTGTTTAGAAAAAGGATTCATATTTTATATTTTTCAAACATCAAAAACTCACTTAACTTAAATGGAACACCCTGTATGTTTTTATTCTATGTTGAATAACTTTTCATTTTCTATCAAAAACTATGAGTAATAGATATGTCTAAAATCAACGATTAAAAAGTTATTAAGATTTTTCTCTAAAATTTGTATGGAAATGGTTTTGTTTGCATTCTAGTAGGGCATGATTTTTTTTGTTGTAGTTGATAATTAGATATGTGATCAAAACTTAATTAAAAATGAAATTGAAGCAATGTAAAAAATACTGTAGTAAATGCCATTTTTTCCTATGCATAACCGCACTCGTTTTCAAGAGATCTTCTAACGTTATGGTGTTATAGTAGCAAACGCATCCTTTATTCCAATCTTCATGTCATCAGCAGTGGTAGGTGGAATGTTGTAAACTAAATTTTTAATAACAATAATAATAATAATAGTAATATCTAAACAAACTTCATCAAGAAGACCCGAAAAAGTGTTGTTCTAAAATCCGTAAAAATTTTACTCCGTTCAAGTTTCCATCAAAAAATCAAAATTCTCCCAAATACATTGAGGCTCCACTGGTTTTGGCGGTCAACAGTGCGATCGATACAGGTGACGATTTAGTAATGAAAGTTATGTCAGTTTACCAAGCCGTTATGTTGTGGAAAGTGGATTCGTCGGTAAATAAAACATATTTAAAGAATTCCTCTTCTTCTCCAACTTTTTCGAGACTCCATAAATAAAAATTCAACCTTCGTTGAAAGCCTCGTCCATATAAATTCTGTTGAAGTTGAATGTGATAAGAATGGTGTTTATGTTTTTTTCAAAAATATTTAGATAGACAATTCCTCAATAAATGGATTGGAAGGAGGAGTCTGCAACACTCCACCTACCACTGCTGATGACATAAAGATTACAATAAAGGATGCGTTTGCTACTATAACACCAGATATCCTGAGAAACGTTAGATCTTTTGAAAATCGAGTGGGGTTGTGCATAGAAGAAAATGGTCATCATATTGAGCATTTACTATACCATTTTTTCCATAAATGACTACTTCTTGTTATTAATTTCATTTTTAATTAAGTTATGATCCCATATCTAATTATCAACTACAATAAAAAAAATCATGGCCTACTAGAATGCAAACAAAATCCATTTCCATACAAATTTTAGAGAAAAATCTGAATAACTTTTTAATCGTTGATTTTAGACATATCAATTACTCATAGTTTTTGATAGAAAATGAAAAGTTATTCAACATAGAATAAAAACATACAGGGTGTTCCATTTTTTAAGTTAAGTGAGTTCTCATTAACCATCCCACTTAAGAAACTCCCTACGAAGGTCTCCCAACTCGGAGAAATCAATATTGTGAACTGTTTTTTGATTAGTGAATTACCTAAGCTCATAATTTTTTTACCTGTTACATTTACTGACTCGATCAAATTAATAATAAATTTTAAATCAAGAACGTCGTAATTCACTAAGTAATGGAAACTTCAGTAAGTTGTAAAAAAACGCCATGTGATAGAAAAGAAAATACTTACTTGAAGTTAGGAAATTTAATTGGAAATAGTGTATTAATTTTTATATCTTCCTTTCTTATTATCGTTTTCCTTTAAATTGACAAACGCGAATCTTTCATTTCACTACCCACAAACTCTCTCTCATAATCGCATAGAGAAGTTTATAATCGGAATCGTTGTAATGTAAAAATAAAGCGTATTAAAATTGTGATCAATAAACGAATTAATTCATCTGTCAGGTTAGCATTCAAATAATTCAAAATAACATTGAAATTTTAAAAGTTAATGTTAATTTATTGTAATTCTGGACATTTGGCGTGGCGAATTTATAATTTACATTTAATTCGTATAAAAACCCTCACATTCAAGTTGGTAATGTTTTCCGTCCTTCTGTATTTCTCTTGGAGGAACAAAGTTAAATATTTGAAACATCAAGTTATAACGTTTCTTTTGTATTATACCGCATAGTTTAATTAATTGTGAATGTTGTTTTGCTTTGTATATACAAAGGTGTTAATGCTCTTATTTTTTTTTGTAATTTCGTTATCACATTTTCAATATTAAATTTGCGCTTGTATAACAAGTCTACTATTATCACGGACAATTTTGGACAGTCCCCTCACTAAAACGACTACGTGATGGTACGAAAACTGTAATCAAATTAAACATATAGCTACAACGACGTGCACATGCTCACATTTAGTCGAAAATAAAACATAATCCAATCCCCTTATTGCACCCTAACGCAATTCTAATCGTATCTAACTTACGAAAAAAAAACGTTACACTCATTAACGATAAGGTTAAATTAAGATAAATTATGGTTATGGATAAGTCAGGACCAGGAGGAAAATTCTGCGTGAGAAACTAATTAGAGATATTCAGTAATTCAATTTTTTGCCCAATTAAAAGATGGTAGAACAAACTCGGATAAATAGGAGGGTAAAGTTTAGATTTAACGAAGCATATTCCTAATATTGTTGATACAAGCTGGGGAAATTAATAAAAATTTTGCGATTTAAAAAAAATCGAATTACGTGCTTCATCGGGCGACTCATTTGCGTACTGATTACGATACATATATCCAAATCCACATTTTGTATTACTACCATTTCTATAGATAATAATCGGTTTACAAGTTATGTTAAATGTAGTAATTGTTACACAACTTCAACATGTTTAAAGTGCAATGCGTTTAAATGACAGAAAACGGTTGCAAACTAAATTTAACGTATTTGGGTTTTGTTTTAAATAAATTAAATCGGTATTGTAAATTTTCACCATACCAATATGAACCAAAAGTTAGGCACATTGGAAATGTTTTCCTTAATGCGATATTTCTTAGTTGAAGTTCGTTTCGACTGAAATAAATTGCATTGCTTGTTGAGGTGAAAGTGGACTGTTTATACAGGGTGTCCCACTGCTCCGTAGGGTTGAAGATACAGAAAAAGTTTCAAATAAAAGCTCCTTTGATTTGAATTGTGCATCTTTTAAAAATATTTTTGTATCTACAGTATGTTGCATTTTCACCTGGCAGGAAAATGTCACGTTTTTTTAAATGGCATACCCTGTATTTTTTAAATTTCTCATAAGAAAAATTTGTTGAAAGTAATTTTAGTTCATCATCACCATTAGCTTCATACATATGTTCACTGTAGTAATCATAGACTATACCTACTTAGCGTTACAAGATACAGTAAGAAATGTACTAGTATTGTGAGATGCAATGCAGATAAACGAAGTCGGCGTAATCATTACGGACTCACCAAAAAAGGATTTCACAATTTGCAGAGCTATGCAAGTTAAATCGCTAAGATTGTGGCAGTCCACGTCGGCTTTGTTCCACTAGGTGGTCGGTCATTTAGCTGCGATTGATACATTACATTAAATACATTAAATGCGTATCCTGCTTCACTGGATTTTCTTTACTTATTGGAAACATCAAAAGATCATGTTGGCTTAAGAGTGAGCGGTTTATTGTGCAGAGTTCAAATGATCTGCCAGGAAATCTTTTCACCCACTGAACGTCTAAGTTTCTTCAGAGGAATGATATAACATTTTCCCGAGCAGGTAGTACTTTCTATAGAATAAAATCAATAAGGAACGAAGATTACTTTAACACGATTTGGAATAGAATGAAATATAACGAAGAGAAGTTAGAGCTGGAAAAAATTACATTGGCTCGAATACTACAGAAAGTTAGTTACAATAATCCTGTGGCTGTGGAAACGGGGGTGCCACAAGGATCAGTACTTGGCCCTATTCTGTTTCTGATATATATTAATAATTTATTAAAGCTATTCTTTTTATAACGTATTTGAATAATTTATTAAACCTAATATTACAAATTGTAAGTTGTACTCCTTTACTGATGACACAGTGGCTATTTTGTCTGGTTTCTCTTGGGATGAAGTTTTTGATAATGCATCCGTGGGGATGAAAGTATAAAAACTTTTACTTGACAATGTTATTGACATGTGCAGTTATGAGGCCACGAAATGTGGTTAATCTCGTTTAATAGTTACCCAATCGCGCAAGTTGTCCCCAGAATTCCTGTCGGAAGACTAAGTTTTATCGATCACAGCTATTATTTTTACTGATCAATTTTTACTTAGTACGGTCCTGTTAGTAATAATTTATTATTATTTGCCTACATATAATTTCGTGAACTGCTTACTTTTATTTTTATCAAATTTTTCCCTTGCGTTAAATTTGGTCACTGAACTTCAAATTCAGTTTCACACAAACTATAGTGCTCGTTAAGGTCCAAAATTTGAATTACTTTACAGAGTTTTTTTTAAATTAGAATATTCATTAAAATTAAAATTTTAGTTGTAGTACTTAAATCAACCATATCTACCAATCGTTTTAGGGCAAAACAACGCTTATAAGGTTACTACAAACCGAAATAACTTGAGATTTCCAATTTAGAGAAAGGTCAATATAAATGTCAAGTGTTTGAAATTCATGCAGTTGTTCAACAGAATTCTTAGTTAATTTTATTAAAGGACTATACATATACATACTTAGTTACTATACAAAAGACGAAATTGACTACCAAAGGTTTTATTTAAATTCATTGCAAAAGATTTTTTTGGGTACCATATCTTGATAATGCGAGTAATTCCTCGCGAAGTTCCTGTAACAAATCAGAAATATCTTATTCGACACTAAAGTAAGATCATAGTATAAAAAGTGGAAATACTTCCTTCGAAGTTAATATAAATTAAAAATAGTAAGAGCCCTAAGACACTGTCTTGAGGTATATACCCACAGTAATATCAATACATTATGAAATTGTCCCGAAATAATCCACAACCTGATTTCTAATTTCTTACAATTTTATAACATACATCACCAAAACCATAATTTTGTAATTTAATTAATATAATAACAATCAAAATCTTTTGATACGTCTATAAATAAAGCCAGAATCTTATTCCCTTGATTTAAGTTTCTATGTATACAGGGTGTCGATGGCCATAGTTTAAGAACGTATTCTTTTGATAATTTTAAGTCGAAAGTGAGTGATATACTTTTGTGCAAAACTCTATAGTTAAGGAGTGTGCAGTATTAAACTTAACCAATAAAGTAAAGAAATTTTTGAGTAAAGTAGTATAATGTTTTATTAATTCAGAATTTTTGTATTGCTAACACAAATGTAACAAAGTTTTGGTTCAAGATATCCCTCCACTGCCTCACAACACATTGTTGCTCTTCTAATATTTGAAAACGTAGCTCTCTGAAGAGTATCTGGGTCGTTTCGTATTGATGAAGCTGCAGCTATAATATTTTTAGTTAGCTCATCTCTGGTTTGTGGTTTACTTGGTTTACACTAAACTTTTCATATGTTCCCAAAGGTAATAGTCAAGAGGAGTTAGGTTTGGTGACCTCGCTCGGAGGCCAAAGAACTGTACCTCCTCTTCTAATCCACCGGTTAGCAAATTTAGATATTCTCTCACATTTACACCAAAATAAGGTGGTGCACCATCATGTTGAAACCACATATCAACTCTATTCTGAAGTGGAACATCCCCCATTAATCCTGGTAATTCATTTTTTAAAAATCAACGTAAGACCGGATGTTAAACATTCTTGCAATAAGAATGGTTCAATAAGAATGCTATTAATACTATTGTTTATTAGGAATTCCTCGATAAGGAAATCTCCGCCGATATTCGTGTCGTGCCACTCTTGCATTTCCGTCACAGAATACGTAAATAAAGTGAATATCGCTATATTCTTGATTTGTAGATGCAGCCATTAAATTTATTTTAAAATTACAACTTCAAAAAATAATCAACATAAACAATTACATGTCCTACCAGAGTGCATATAACTCCTTAACTATTGAGTTTTGGGACAAAAGGCATTTTCGACTTAAAATTGTCAAAAGAATACACCCTTAAACTATTACCATCGAGTCACGAGATACCCTTTATATAGTTGATGAGGTTGAGAAGATCTGTTTGAGGTTCCCTTTTTTCTCTAAAACCATGTTGAAACGACTGCTTGAAGGTATTCCCAAGAACAAGGCTCATATAGGAATTTGTCATCAGTATCGACGATGTGTTTCCTTCGGAAGTAGGAAGAACAGAAAACAAAAGCATTCGTGTAGGAGTTGTTTTCAATCTATTTGTAACGAGTGTCACGAATTGCGTGCTGACAATAAGAGCATTGTTGAGTACTAACGTAAGATTAACTATTCATTTCTATTTGTAACTGGAAGTATCCTTCATTTGATATTAAAGCACTTGCAATGAACCGTATAGTTCGAAAATCCATAACCACTAATCTTGCTTGAGGTTTAATATCACCGTTATCAGTTTTTTTTTCCTGTTAGCAACTGTGAAAATATTAAGTTTTACTAATATAAACGTAAATGCAATTATAACTATAAAGCTTGGTATCTAACAGCGCGCACAATAAGATATAATTAATGGCTCTTGAGGAAATGGGGCAGCTGCTGCAAAATAGTTGAGTATCCCTCGTACAATTAAAAAATAAACTGAACGACGCGACGTAGAACACGTCTCTGTTCTTCTCCTAAGAATTATTAATGAGATTACGGTTAACGGTAAAGGGTTCTTAGTCAGAGAAATTATTAGGGCTTAGTACGGTAAAGGAACTTAGATGGAGTACATTATTAACGCATACATCAAATTCCTCGGCTTTATCACGCACATTCCATTTAATCAATAAGTGTATGACTATTTTAAGAGGTGAATAAAACGTGTTCTCAATTTCATTTAATTAATGGGCATTTTGTCAGCGTAAAAGGATCTTTTAACATTTCCGAGTTCTAGGTGTAGTCAACGTAGGTAATGAGATAAATATTTCGAGATTTTGATTTAATTTCGTGTGAAATTATTCAAGTGACGAAGCACTGCTTACGATTGATTGAATGATTTCCTCGACTGAGTCCGCGACTTCTATTGAGAGGCTTTCTGATTTATCTTCTTATCCATATTCAGTAGATCCTGCCACCTCTTTGTATTTCATTTGAAACGCCACCGTCTCAGCGTTGTGGTCTTAGACTTCTCTTAAAAGCGAATTTGCTTGTAGGTGATCTCTAAAAGTGATTTATTAAGGACGCAGCTCCTGGCTTTGGTTCCCTCTTATTTCACTCTTTCACAAATTCCAAAGTTATTTATTCCGTGCTAGCTAACTCCTCTATGCTTCACGCCGTCATCGTTATTTTAAATTTATACGGAAGCGGATTCGTTTTATGAGGGAGCGAGAAAATTACGAACGGATTGATAATAAAAATCCATATGCTTTTAATGTACTCTATTTTCATTCCGACTTTTGCACTATTTATTAAAATTTGAATGAAAGCTTCGTCTCTGTCTTTATAGAATATTTATAGAGATATGTCAAGCGCGTACGATATTCATATTTCCCTTGCTATTTATTTTTAACGTCGTGTTAGCGGTGCATAATCATATTTGGTCGTGAAAAAATTCAGTTTTTCATTTTTCTTTCTGAAAACATTGTCGCCATCGATAAAATTTACTTAAAACCTATCCGTTAAAAACATTATTTAAACAGACTGTATATTCTGCGAGTTTCATACATTAAAATAAGACTATTTACTTAAGTTGAGTAGGTACCTAATTAAGAACATTATTGTAATGAAAATGTTATAATACATTCTAATCCGGTTGCTTAGATTCAACAGTGAACTATGTATTAGCTATTTCTATTTATTTATTATTTGTTATGTACATATGTATATGTATAATGTTTTAACAAAGGATTCGATTCTAATGTACCTAACTACATAAACAATTTATTTTTCCCCATGCAATTCCCCGACCACCTTCCTTCTATCTAATACCTCCTTCATCCAGTCCTCTCCTTCCCCTCTTTCCTCTAGTATGTGCTTCCGTTTTCTCCCTTCCCTCCGCAACTCTTCACACTCCACCGCCATATGCTGGCAACTCTCATATCCTTCCTTTACACAACCTATAAGCTGCAATACTAATTTATTAAAGGCCAGGGAAATTACAATATTTTGGGAAAACGGTGCTCTGTCCTATGTTTTGTATTATTATTATTATTAGTATCCACACCACGAAGGGGGCTGAGGACATCAACTGCTTTGGTTATTAGCCCTATACACTTACACTTACAATCATTCATGTCCGGAGGTTTTTTACACCATCCGATCGGGATTCCAACCCGATACCGTCCGGTGTACTTTAGTGGTATCTATACGTATGTCGTTTAAAAAAGTAAATACGTACATGTTGAGCATTTAATCATTTTCACAAAATGTAGAATATTTCAAAAACTGTGAGGTTAAGCTTAACGGAACTTGTTCGTAAGAACCGAAAATAAATTAATTTACGGCGTTTTCCATTTAAAAACTTTGATATGTTTTTTGGCGCCCCTGCACATTATGAAAATAAATTTAAAATATAATAATACTATTCGGTATCGAATAACGTGAATAACTCTGTACATTCCAACCATGCATGGCATTAAATTTGGGCAACACGGATATATATTCTAATTTTCTATGAATTTTATTGTTGAGGTACAAAAATCGGGACACTTCACGAGCACGATTATGGTTGTAAGAGTTTGACGCGTCATTCGACAAAAGCTTATCAAGAACGAATGTCAAAAAGAATTTCTGAATAAAAGTAGGTATTGGGATAAAAAGATTACAAATCAAAAAGTCACAAAAGTGCTTTGGTAACGGGAATATGATTTTAAGTACGAATTATTAGAGAAGGCGTGCATGGAATCTATACGAAACGCACACTTTGACCGTCGAACTGAAGCATAAACCTAACAATTCCAAACAACCGCAAAAAATATTTAAAATGTTTTTTTATGTTTCTAGGTTTGTACGTCAGCACTATAAGAAAGAGAAATATAATCATTTATGTGTTTACAGACCTTCTCTGTCGGGCCCTGTAAGCAGCTAAGTTACACTTTTTTACAAAGAAATTTCAAAATTCTGAAAATGTACTAAATTGACATATTCAATTAATGTTTTTGTACCATGTGTCAGAAGTTGTTACTTCAAGAGTAGTAACTAGTAACTCTATTTTTTGTAAAAAAAAAACGTTACATTCAAAGGTACCAAATCAAAAAAAAAAAAATCAAAGTCCATGTTTTATTTTTCATCAGGCAAGTATATTCCTCGTCAATGGCACTCTTCCATTCTGTAGCTTGCGGTGATGTGAGTGCTTCCTGTGCAGTCTGTGGGTTAGTCAAATCAGTAAACAAACACAATAGGCCCTTCCTGCCATCTTGCGTCTCATTTTGTTTATTCCGTGCTCGTGTCAACCTCAATGTTACATTACTATTGTAATCGTGTCTTATATGACGTGGAGGATAGTAGGTTTCATCGCGTTCTCCAGTGTCAGTATCATATTCACTTGAGTCTTCTCCATTATCTCCTGTATCTGAGTCTCTATTGTACATCGCAGGTACAGATGTAGGCGACTCCTGAGTGTGTCTCTTGTTTATCTGACTGCCCGAGTTCGTACTTTCCAGCGGGACGGAACTTGCAGTGGCTGTTTGGCTGTCTTTTACTGGAATATAAGTTTCACAATCAATTGGTGGACTGACATTATTCATTGTAATTTTCCATAAAAGAAGCATCTCTACTTTTGAAAACTTTGTGTGACTTAGGGTCCATAAAACGATATCCCTTTGTGTTTTCAGAATAGCCCACAAATATCATTTTTACAGATTTTTTATCCCACTTTTGGCGTTTTTCCTTAGGTACATAAACCATAGCTTCAGAGCCAAATATTTTCATGTGTGATAAATTGGGTTTCACACCTTTCCACATTTCATACGGGGTTTTACCTTGAAGCGATTTTGTCGGGGAACGGTTTACAACATATGCAGCAGTTGCCAGCGCTTCAGCCCAGTATTTCTTCTCCAGGTTGGCATAGAACAACATGCACCTTGCTCGTTCAACTAAAGTCCTATTCAACCTTTCGGCCATTCCGTTTTGCTGGGGAGTGTACGGAGTAGAGGTCTGATGAATTATACCATGATTAGATAAGAACTTTTCAAAGTTATTGTTGCAGTATTCTTTACCATTATCAGTGCGAAGGTTTGTAATCTTATGATTCAATTCATTCTCTACTTTTAACTTAAAATCTTTAAATGTTTCTAAAACATTTAACTTATCTTTCAGAAAATATACATGTACCATTCTTGTGAAGTCATCGAGGTAAGTAATAAAGTATTTCATACCTCCAAAAGACGAATTTTCCATAGGGCCACACAAGTCAGAATGTATAATTTCTAGTGGTCTTGTTGCTCTAGAACCAACGTTTTTGAATGGTAGTCTTGCTTGTCTACCTTCCATACAGTGAATGCATGTGACATTACTTTGTTCCTGAGTCAGAGTCACACCATCAGTACAACCAGACAGCTTCTTCACATCTGTAACATTCAAATGGCCCATGCGCAAGTGCCACAGATAAGTGTTATTACAATTCTGAGAACTTGAGGTTAAGTGCGCCACTTCGTTACTGATATCCATAATGTATAACTTGTTGCTCAAAGTTGCAGAGCATATAACCTCATTTTTAGCATTTTGAATTACACATCCCTTGTTATTAAAAGTGACCTTATGTCCCTTTTCCACAATAGTGCTAACTGAAAGTAAATTGGCAGCTAGCCCTGGAACATACAAAACATTATTAATTTGTATCACTTTAACTTGACTTATATGTAGGTCAACACAACCAACTCCCTTCACAGCTAATGGCTCTCTGTCAGCTACAGTAACATTCTTTATGGTTGGTTCGGTGACATTGTACATCCAATCTTTTCTACTTGTCATGTGCATGGACGCACCTGAGTCTAAAAACCATTTATCATTACTTTTGTTTTCTTTAACAATTGTTGAAAATGCTGATACAAAACTGGAGCTCTCTCCTTCGTTAGCTAATTGCTTCTTTGGCTCTTTACAATATTTGGCAAAATGACCATTCTTATTACAATTGTAACATCTAGGTCCCTTTGATTTCACTTGCTGTGCATTATTTCTAATTTTCTTAGTGTTTGAATAGAAAGCAGATGACTTTGATGTATTTATCTCTTGTATGAGTTTAGACTTAACTGAGTCCGCACTGATTTGTATGCCAGAACTCTCTAAACCCATAATCATAGGTTTATACTCCTCAGGTAAACCAGCCAACATCAAAGTACCGAGCCACTCGTCATTGACATCAAATCCAATGTTACGGAGTTTGTGAGCAGTGTTCATTATTTTACTTACATAGTCCTCAACGCTATTGCTTGATTCCAGTGTAGTATTTATCAGATCTTTAAGTAGACCTACTCTTCTGGTTAAACCATTATCGTCAAAAGCTCTTTGTAAATTCTCCCATACTTCTTTTGCATTTTTGCATTCCTGAACATGTACGTAATTCTTTGGGTCCAACAACAGTATCAGCTTTGATTTTGCCTTCACGTCTTTACTTGCATCTACAGGTTTATCATCGGGACGTTCAACGCAGCACCACAAGTCCTCGTGTTCCAAGTATGTCTTTATACCTCCAGGTAAAAAGGATCTTCCATATAAATGGGTGTTTAAAACAAAAACAGACCAGAGTGGAAATGTTCAGAGATACAAGGCGAGGCTTGTGTTAAAGGTTATGCACAAAGATGGGGCACAGGCTATGTTTAAAGTTAAGGGTGAGGAAATGATTACTGATAATTTAACAAAGGGCACTACTGCCGACAAACATTTGTATTGTGTAACGAAGATGAGGTTGCGTTCCTAGGGAGGGTGTTAGAAAAATGGAACGCAATCAAATTAATTTATAAAGTGTGCGCGTTGTAGTATAGTGAGTTGCTATGGTGAAAAATAACAGGGACCAAGTTTTTTTCTCTAGTCGTTGAATAAAACTCGTTTAATACGTTTAATTATTATTTACCACAATTACCCAATATTCCTTTAGTCAGCACTATAAGAAAGAGAAATATAATCATTTATGTGTTTACAGACCTTCTCTGTCGGGCCCTGTAAGCAGCTAAGTTACACTTTTTTACAAAGAAATTTCAAAATTCTGAAAATGTACTAAATTGACATATTCAATTAATGTTTTTGTACCATGTGTCAGAAGTTGTTACTTCAAGAGTAGTAACTAGTAACTCTATTTTTTGTAAAAAAAAAACGTTACATTCAAAGGTACCAAATCCCTGTCGCAGTTTTGATAAAACTGCAGCTAACTAAAATTATTATTTAAAGAGTTGTTATCTGCTGTTTTTCTGAACTGTGTTATGACAACTGGACATCAGAATGACTTTCTTTAAGGAAGCTGTTACTTTTTTTATCAGTTTAATTTATTAAAAATTCGAACAATGAAATTAATCGAATGTACTAGAAAAGAATATTTACATAGAGACGACATGACAGTATATTTAGCCAATGTAGTGGTTTTCATAGGTACAAGATGCTATGGAAACTATTTCTTTGGAGTATTAAAGGTATGAAAAGAGTGATTCACTAGCGTAATGCTGTTAGTGACCACAAATTCTAAGGATAGCATTTATCACCAAAGAGCTAATTGTGATTAAGTCTGCTTGGACCTATGGCAAAAAAGGAATGGTTCGAACCTTACATTACATGTATGTTACTACATACGATCTTCTCTGTTGAGAGGTGGTTTGAAATAGCAATCAGACATTGGAGAAATTTTGAAAAATCAATTAGTACATAGTACTCATGCTTACAAAAGTTCCTTTATCATTATGGCACCATTTTTAATGGCTAAGCCTTAAGGATAAAGTTTAAGATTTCTTTTTACGATACTATCCAACTGCATCAAAATGTAAAACTGGCGATAACTCGAAATTGGTTCGTCAAAATTATTCTCATAGGACACGCATCACTAAGCATCATTTTTCCTTATTTGTAACCGAAATATTTACAATGTAAGAAAATTTGGGTCACCTTGTATAGCGGTGTCCTGATTTGTAACTTTGATGAGGGTCTTTGTCTTAACGCAGCGTCGCGTCGCCAATTTCCGCTATAAACAAACTTAAAATTGGCTTATACTTATAAAATTTATTTTCGACCGTTTTTCATAAAATATATGACCGTAAAGTAAAATGAAAGCAATAAAATACATAGTAGTGATCAGTGGTAGTTTACATTGCTCAACTTTTGCGTTACTTTAGGGCGCTTAACCCGTTCATCCTTAGTACTAAAAGAAAATGAATTCTAATAAACTTTTTTACACGAAAACTTTAGCAATACTTATAAGACTAGTTGTTAGTTTTCTAACGTTGAAACAAAATTTAGGAAAAGTCTTAACCTGAACGTGAAGAACTCTTTAATTAAGGAAAAGCAACAGAGTAAACAATTCTTGTATTTAAGTGCTTGATTACGTGGTGGGCATTAATGATTTTTTTTTTATTATGGCCCGAATTAATGACTTCTAAATCAGAAAGCGGGAGAGGAGCGCGAGAAATATTCAATTCGACGGAAATGAAAACATGAAAATCATAAATGCGAAATCAAACATCCGAAAGAAAAATTCGAAACGAAATCTGGTCGGAAAATGCCTCCATAAAATCAGTTCCTTCGGCAGTTTTACTGCGAAGTAAAGCTTTCTTTAGTGTCGATCGTGTTTCCTCTAACTGAAAAAGTTACGTAACATCGCAGTGTTTAGAACGGTATCACTAAGTTTCGATGCGAGATGAAGTAGAACTAAATGTGCTTTGAGAGAGTTTCGTAGAAACAATGTTCGGCGTATGGTAGTCGTCCCAAGCGATATGATAGGGAAATGCGGGCTTGTAAAATGTGCGTGTGGCAGCCCTGCTGATAAGAATGACACCGGCTCTCAAGAGGAAACATTCTAGTTCCGACCGTGGTAAATTTTCCTAGTTCCGTTTTCATTTACATACACACTTTGTACGTTATGGTTAAATGAGTTTACGTTGCACATTTGAAAAGTTATGAAAACGCTTTTTCGAGGAAAAAAACTTCCTACTTTCCCATTTCGACGTTGAAATAAAGTACACAATCAAGCTCGAATTTCCACCAGTGTTAAGACAACGTTAAGGTTTCAAAAGGTCCTGGATATAAATCTAAAGAGGCGGGGACTCGACAATGCGGGAAAGAGAATTGATTTCAAGTGAAATCGAGACGCTTAGATGTGTGATCTGATATATCGCTGGCACCGCTTTACTACTCACATTTACATTGCTCCAAGAAAATACGGATATTGTTTCAATTCATCCTTTCTTACTGTCTATAAGTGTTATACCTGCCTTTTGTTTTATACACTTTTTCGAAACTATTTGAACATTTTATCTTGCATTTTCAAATAGGTACGTTACGTCAAATTGCTCGTCTCGAAACTCCACTCGGCGACGAATCCAATCTTAATAAAAAATACGGCGCGCGTGTTTGTAAATAGAAAGAATAACTTTTATCAAATTGTGGAGAAGGAATAAATGTTAATATCCCATGAACCTTGAAAGGTCCCAAGATGAATAAACTTTATTCATTGTTATGGGATATTCAGTGTTCACGACTTATAAATTGAATTAAAAAAGAAATAGAAACTTGCCCGAAAAGTTATTCGAGATAAACGCCAAGTTGCGACGTTTGTAAATTTCACGTCGCGTCGATTAAAATAATCTAATTTTCAATTATGGTTACTAAAGACCGGAATAGTTTGAATTTTCTATCGATTTATTCAAATTTAATGAACTAGATGGGATTTTTGTGGTCCATGGATATGGCTGTAGAACTAGTCTTCAGTTATTTTCTACTGTCTTGTATGGAGATCATGCTATAAACGTTATTAAGTGGTCAATATTCAATTTTAGTTCTAGCGATACCTATACGTTTGATGTTTAGTAATTTCAAGTAATCTTGTAATATTTACATTTTTATCGCGAAAGTAATTACGTGTAAGTGTTTGATCAAGTGCGATTCGTACCAAATTTCCTACCATGTTCAGTATTCCCTGTTATACTCCTATCTGTTCTACTTATAAGTAATAATGTGACTTTTATAAAACAAGATTGGTGGTTTCTTACTTTAATAAATAAAACAACTCACAACCTCCCCTTAACCAATGATTTAATGAAGTCAGACTTTGATGGATGACGATTTTGTTTTTTTAAGTAAGTACCGAAGTACTAGCAATGGCAAAACTAGTAGTGAAATGACTGAAGTAATTAATTTGGAAAACAACCCGTTGTGTAACAATAACGTAGGTGAACCCCAAATTAATTAAAGTTTGACTTTTTAAAGGAACGAGAAGCGACATGTTTCGAGACCCAATGGTCTCATTATCAAGCTATGGGTGTATTTTGTTAATTAGTTATTCCCCTCAGCCATTCATTCATATGGATTTGTACATTGATAATCTCATTCATAGCTTGATAATGAGACCAGTGGGTCTCGAAACATGTTGCTTCTCGTTCCTTTAAAAAGTCATACTTTAATTAGTTTGGGGTTCACCTACGTTATTGTTACACAACGAGTTGTTTTCTGTCTGACTTCATTAAATCATTGGTTAAGGGGAGGTTGTGAGTTGTTTTATTTATTACACTTAACCCCCTTTGTGATTACCTGACTACCAACATGAACTCATTGTTACTTTGCCGAATTATGGTGCCAGGAGTGGAGGTTCTAATTGGTTGGAGAAAATACAATTACAAAGCTAAGGAATTTTTTTCTTTTACATCCCTTTCTATATACCTAGTCCTAATTGGTATTCAGTAGATTCCTACTTTCTGTATTTTGTAAGTATTTGAAATTGTCGAGTTTATTATGAGCAAATATGATCAATAACACAAAACCTTCTCCATATATTTATTTATTGATTAAAAAGTGATGGTGAATTGAAAAGTTGATTAAAAAGGAGGGGAATCAAGCCTAATTGAAGATATAGAACTTGAAAGTGTAGCACGATTGATTAATGATAAAGTCAAGCTAATGAATGTTATTAGACTTGAGATAAAAGTTACTTAAATTTAAATTTATCTATAGATTACGACATGTTTCGCCAATTACAAATTGGCATCATCAGGCTAAACACTGATTATTAAGCATAAACTATTACACAGTTGTAGAATTCAATTCTGTTAGTACCTATATTAATTTATTTATAATTCACATTTGATTATTTGATTTGAAATGTATGAACTTGTTCTTAAACCAACTTTGTGTGTCCCCACTTCTATGTATGCTGTCAAATGTAAATATGTTATCTACATGTTGTCGTTGTACGTAAATGTCCTAAATCACATCGTTAATTAAATATTATTATTTCATCTTATATTTGTGTCATCCCTAACCACTGCCAACAAATTCAATGTCACTTTTTAATCAATAAATAAATATATGGGGAAGGTTTTGTGTTATTGATCATATTTGCTCATCACTTTACCCCCATTTGGAGATTTAATTGTCAACTTTATGGATCACCACAACTGAGTTTATTATGTGTGAAAAACAGTCAATTTAAAACGCTAGTCGTTGTATTTTCCTAAAACGAGCAAAGTAGATACTTACTTACTTACTCAATGCGTACCTTTCCTACCTATACTGTGGCTGAACTGCTACTTCCACAGTTTTAGATCCTTGGTTAGTTTGTTCCTAGCTCAGTTTTATCTTCTGCAACATCTGTTGGGTCTACCTTCTCTCCTTTCTCCCTTCCACAAAGCATTTGATCTGTCTGCCATCCTTCATCCGCATCATGTGGCCGATTCAACTCATTTGCCTATGTCTGATCACGGGAATTCTATGAGCCAATCCCGCACTGTAATGTTTCGTATACAATCCCGTCAGATTATTCTCACCGCTGCTCGTAACACCTTATCTTAGATGCGTACAATTTCCTTCTCACACCATCGTCAACATTTCATAACCATACGTCAACACCAGTTAAATATTTTTACTTTCGTTGCTCTGCTTACTTCATTCTCCTAATACATGGTTTTTTCAAGGCATTGAAAAGTTTATTTCAGCTTTTAATTCTTGAATCAATTTACTCAACGTCTTCCTAAATCTCTTTCTGTGTTTGACAGTTGGGCCTAAAATTCAGTATTTTTTCCCACATATTTGTCGGGCAAATTTTAAAATTCAACGATCAAATCATGTCATTTTTGATTTTTTACCTTCGCAACTGAATTTATGTTTTAAACTTCTAAGAATGAATGTGGTACTCTTGATTGCCATTGCCTTTAAATTATTGACTACATATTATTAGAATTTGGAAGTATCATCTGCGATTTTTTTCCGCATTGGGGCAAAACCAACGCTAGCCAACATGTACAATAACTGTTGTTTACGTATTTCTCACTTGAAATGTCATTTGAACATAAAAATGATAAAAAAACGTGTAGTTGAAGATCTTTGAAAATGATGTAATTCAACTTCCGCTAAAAGGTAATTTTCATTATCGCAGGAATGCCTTTAGACAAAATAAGAGAAAAAAGTACCCTACAATTTCGTAATCAAACAGAATGATAATCACAGTCTATTAAGAGTCATTGAGATCGCAAGTAATTTATTTGTTTAGTCAAAGAATATTTCGATTTTATAGTTTCGATTACCTAATGTAAAATCAGAGCAACGTAAATTGCAAAACATGGAGAAGTTTGATCAAATAAAACTTTATTACCGCATAAAGCTTTTATCTTTATACTCCACCAACGATTAATGTAAAAAATAAATTCGGGATAATAATTTCTTAACAAATTTTTTCAAGACACGTTTTATGTTAATGACATCAGTTGAAAAGAAGTTAACCCTTAGGCATTTACAAGATTTTTTAAAAGAGATTCAAATTTAGATAATCCTTAAGAATTGCACAATTTTAGATACTTTACGTTATGAATACAGTTGTTAAGATGTATTAAAAATTTCATTTACAAAGTTAGGTTATAAATACGTTAAAATGAAATAAAAAAAGGAACTTTTTAGTATTAGAATATAACTTTCATATCACGCGAGCATAATTATCGTATTATGAAACAGGTTGTACAAATTCACGTGTAAATGAAAAGTCGTCGTCATAGAAACGAAAGAAATTTTTCCAGCAGATGTTCGCGGAAGAAATTTGAACAATTTGAACTAAAAAAATTATAACGAATTCGCACATTTGAGGTTGGTTCACGGTTCACCTAATCCGTGGTGAAATTTATTCAAAATTCTATCGTAGGTACTGGAATTCATAGATTCTTAGACAGACACACAATTTAAGTATGTAATCAAGCGAAAACTGTTTAAAGTTTCTTTCCCATAGATTTTCTCTGGCTACATACCAGAATTAAATCCTGTGTCGCAGTATGTATCTGCTAAAAACAAACATATTTGATTAACCTTGATCACTTACTATCTAAAATTGTGCGTTGTAATGTAAGGTAAAATTAGTGAAAATTATTGAAGGTCGTATTTCCTCATTTAGAAAAATATGATATGCTGGAAAGCTATACATAATTTGCAGAAATAATTATCCGCACGTATTTTATGAAGAAACTATTACGTCTCAGAATTACCTACATAGAATTATTGAGGAATACCATTGAAGAATTTTTAGATAACGTAAACTTGACTTATCATGGAGTTTACCCATGTAACAGGACAACCATTGGATAGCTACGCACGGACCTATATAATGGTCGCCCTGTTGCCACTATTTAATCTTCGTCCCGGTTCAAATTGTTGGGGTGTTTAAAGATCTCAATACCCTCACGGATTTTCCTTTGGTAGAAGAAGCGGGAATGAGATAGAGACTTGGCTTCTTATCATAGAATATTGTGGCCGTTTTGAAGGGAATGCTCAGCAACAGCAGATGATCTCGGTAATACGAGTGGTAACTGATCTACCAGTTTCGCCGATTTAGACTAAACCACAAGAACAGGAATGCGACGCCTTTACAAGATAGGGGTTCGAATTTATCTTTGGGGTTGGGTAAGATCTGGAACATCCTATTAGACGAATTTACACGATTTCGTATTTCCGAAGAATTTTTCCAATGCGATCTGTGACTTTATGGGCGTAGGGCAAGAAAGCAATACTCCTGGCGGCCTTCTACTCGGTGTTGCGAAGCTTTGGTATTGGATGACGATTTATAACCTTGCGTATTTCGCTCCTGTGAAAAAAATATGTTGGTTCCGAAGGTTAGCCTTATTGGAAGCAAGAATGGCAAGACATAGGGGCACAGCTAAAAGGTAATGAAACCAAAGTTATAATCTGCTATTGCTTAAAGGTAAACCTGTTCACATTCCTCGCAGAACAGACACATATTACAATGCGATAAATGTAAATACACAGTTCCCCACGTGCTCCAACAATACCGGGAATATCATGAACTTTATATAAAGGAAGACCTAATAGAAACATAACCAAACATGATCATCAAACAGTACTCTGCTAACGTATCGGAATACTAGATAATGTATAACCCGAAAACGAAGGCCGATCACTGCCATCGACGATCGACGTCTAACCACAAAAAACAAACAATAACATAAGGGGTAGAGTGACAACGTAAAACATCAAGAAATAAACAAATATTGCAAAAATCACAAAGAAAAGAAAAGAGAACGCAAGCAAGAATATTAGAACAGATGAGGTCAAAGTATAAATGTTTGGTGACTGAAGGGAGGACAGGGATGGAAGTAACTCATAAACCCATTGAATCGCAGACGTAGTAGAAGCCCGCGGAAAAGGTGGTGTGATGACATTAGATAGCAAAGAGAATGATCGAGGAATTAAGGAAAAATTGGCAAAATCTATAACTTAACCTGTAAAGACTATAATGAAGGAGAATGTATTTAATAAATACAAATATTCTTTTTGCGATTTATCAAATTACTACAGTTGTGATCATTTCAAATTGGTATCAATGTTTTCAAATTTTTGGATTTACTCTTATATGCTAACGATTAATATTGCATTCCAACCTTATCAGAAAGAACACCATCCACAATCTATATTGTACTATAGGTACTATTTATTGTAGAACTCAATGCATATGAAATAAGCTGTTTCTAATTAGCACAGTTCATGCTTCTACATTTGTTTGGCTTACTACGACTGAAGTCAGCTAATAAAAGCAGAGCTTTTACTAAGCTAGGTTTAAGCATAACATTCATAGCTTGAAAGCTCCACTCTATCAATTGGACTGCACATTTCAAGATATTTGTGCGAAACACTTTAATCTGCAAATGCAATAACTTTTCTGAAAAATCGGTGTCAAAGCTTCTACATTAACCACAAAATACGATTAATAACATATAATTTTTATGTACCTTCTTTTTACTTTTCCTTATGGAATTTTTGGGAACGCTTTGATACTTGAAAAGGTTACGTGTAACGGTAATACCAAAAGTAATTGTGGGGAATCAAAAGGATTTGGAAAAAGTGATACAAACTCATTGCATAAATAGTAATTTGTAAAGTGAGATTTTAAGTTAACCCATAACGATTTGTATTCGAGTGAAAATTAGCATGTAAAAAGTCAAAGATAAGGGAAGATAATAACAAAGTGAAAACAGCTTTCGGCGTGTTTTAGATAAGGACTAAGCGTTTTCCATATTCAACTAATCTTTGTTACTCTTTTGTTACAGGTAGGTGTTACGATCCTCTTACCATGTTTACGACGGCATTCAAACAAGTAAGTGCCTCCCATTTTATATTTTCAATTTTTAAATAGTACGCTTACGGATGGTTAAGTTTAGGTATTTAACTAAAGCTTTATAAAGCCGCTCGAAAATAATTCTTTCTTTATCTGGACATGTAAATAATGCTCCCGAAAAACTGTGTGTATATATTCAGGGACTACGTAATGAAAATGACTTTTATAATATCCGAGTGCGTTTGTACAAATTCAAGTTATCTCGGACAATGAAGATAATTAGGCTGAGTCCGTTGGGGATGCGCTATTTAGAAAATGTTATTAGGTGAATTTACAGTTCTGACTGGGTTTTGTAATCTTTACCTTTCACTTTAATAATGACAAAGTGAGATAATTACCTTAAAACTTTTTGCTTACCGGTTATTATTAATTGATCGCTGAATCGGCTTAATTCTATCCTATAGAAACGAATTTCGAAGGTACGGAAAAGTGAAAATGAGTTTTTCGATTGGACTAGGTCAGGTTTCTCAGTTTTCGTCATAATTGCTGCTCTCCCCATTTCACTAACAAAACATTAAATTTAATTCACGGGTTTTATTTTCGAGGAAAATCATTACACGTATTTTGGGACTTGTCTTACCTTGTAATTAATGAAAATTATAACGGCTAATATGAGAATAACGTGATATTACGTAATAGATTACGCAACAAGTTTAGAAAAATAAAGTTTTACTAGACGAGTGTGGCTCGTTTTGTGTACGAGCGAAGCGAAGCGAACGAGTACTCAAAAGCCACAAGAGTCTAGTAAAACCACTTTTCTAACGCAGTGGGTACACTATTTTTTCCCATTTTTTACTCAAATTGATTTGAAAGATTCCATTTAAATTTTGATTTATTTTAAAAAAGTCTAGTAGGTGGGTGAATGAATACTATTCTTAGTAACATAGCAACAGTGTTTTTAATAACAATCAGTTTCGAAAAATGTTCTAAATCATATTCAGAAATATGAATCCATCTATCTATAATTAAACTAGATCATTTGCTGAATTACTTAAACAAATTATGTATTTCTAGTGAAAAGCACAGCATTTCAATATTTCAAAACAAGAATTATGTATTTTGATTCCTTTCATTTATTTCACCTTGAACCGCGCTCTTATTCAATAAAATTCTTTCTAATGTAATTCAGAACAAAATTAAGTTTGACTGTGCGTCTTTTTCCATTTTGCTATCAATAAAGAAGATGTTCGTAAGTTCATCATTTTATTTTGTACTGTACTAAAAGCCGTGGGTCTTTTCAGAAACTAGTCTTTGCTCTTTAGTAACGTTTATCCTAATTGATTTTTTATCTAAAGTTGCGTCACTGAATGTTGTATGAAAGGCACATCTCAAAGCATTTTCAACCCTTACTCGACCTCGAAGCGGTTTTATTATTCCGCTATATGGCGATATTGCTTACGTTGTCATCTTGCGATTTGGAATGTTTAGCACGGGAGTGATTTACAATAAACTCACAATACCCAAATTCTTCATAAAATTGATGATATCTGCATTTTGGGAATCTTAACCAAATATTTCAGATTCGTCAATTTCAAATTCAGTCCTTAAGATTTAAGCCCATGACGTAGGTATAGGATTGCTTCGTAAAGAGACCCCTTTTGGATGTAATACCTGTAGGACTTTTTCGTAGGTTTAACTATAATCGGTTCACTGTTGAACTTCAATCCAAATCTTGACAGTTATTTATGAAATATACGACATTAATGATAAAGTAAGTAAAGTGAACCAATTTGTTTTTATGGGATAATACAGACGGAGAGGTGTAACAATATTTTGATTTTGAGTCAGTAGACGAAGATATTATGTTGTTTAGGATAATTAGAACACTTCAAAATTTAGTTATTGGAGGAGATATAATAAATATCTTCCCTTTCTTATTCCCGTCATAATACATCTTATAAATTTTTATACAACTGAGTCGGTGTTTCCCGATGTTCGTGCCCATTGCCAAAGTTTAAAATCTCCGATAAATCAAACAGGTGTGACCAATTAGTATTTTGACAACTTTTTCATTTGTGCTAAAAGGAGTTATTGAGGTTCAACACATTTAAAGAGGCTTTTAATACGATGAATCATGATCTTTTGATTGTAATACTCCACTGAACCTTTCTACAATTATCTTACAAACCGTATGCAAGTGTTCAATATATGGACAGAATATCCTTCTTCAGAGTGATGAGGCCTGTGGAGTTCCCCAAAGTTCCAAACTGGGCCACTTTTATTTATAATGTACACTTGTAGTCTACAATCCTTGCTGATATAATGCATTTCAACTCAATCCAGTAAAATCCTCCGCGATCATTTTTGCTCGAAAACTCATCGGGAAATTATTACGACACAACAATGACATAATCACCCAGGAGTGATGATAATTAAAGACTGCGTGAGTAGCTTGCGACTCATTATTGTTAGCGACTCAACGTCTAAATATCTACAGAATCCTACCTTGTGTTAAAATCAATGCATCAGCATAGACATTACTTCAGTCATATGGCAGAGTAAGACAAACGCCATGAACTTATGAAAGGTATTTAACTAATATCTAATTTAAAATTCATTTCATAGTGGCAGAATTTTAGTATTTTAATGCTTTCCAAGGTTGACGTCAATTTGTAATGAATTTGTCGAAAAATTAATATTGAATGAATTTAAAAGCTTATGATTCAACGGCAAACTCCTCCATGATATTTTAATTTAAAATAAGCACGGTGATATGGTTAAAACTACGCATAATTTCACTTTAAATATGATTATAGCAATTTGTTGATTAATTCGTGGTAATTATTGATAATTATGTTTTAATTTTTTCCACTTATCACCACGCTATACCTATTTAAAATAAAAGTTGCCATGCATAATTAATTTTTATCCATCGCACATCTTAAGTCTAATGATGACATTTTATCGAAACTGGAAGCTTTCGTAATTGCAACAACTCTCATCAATATTAGTCAAATTATTGTGGGGGAGGTTTAGAGTTAGTCTCCAATTTAGTCTATTAGTTTAAATTACGTTTCAATAAGTAATTATTAAACACGATTAATTGACTTAATTGCTAGTTCTAGTTATATTGTTATATATACTATCGACAAATTCATTAATATGAACTTCTGGTAACAACTATAATACGAGTAATACAAATACAAGTATAGTCAACTAAAAACCATTCGAATCTCTGTTATGGCTATTTCGTTTTAAGACCTGACTGTGTTGAGTTTCGGAAACCTTAAACTAGTTCAACAATGGTTGGATCTATTTGTCTTTTCACCTAGTTTAGAAAGTGAGTGCAATGAACCAGATTAATACATAATTTCGCATTATCAGAGTTTATATTGAATGAAATATAAGAGAATGAAAGTCCATGGGTGCTGTAACTGAGCATGGTGCATGGTCAGTTTAGTGTAGAGTTTTTAAGCTGTCTTTAGTGTAGTCGCGACCGTAACTCAGGATGTGATTATGTTGATAAGTGAGTGTGTTCAGACAAGCGGGTTTTAAAACTTTGATCGGTCTAGTGTAATGAGCAGAACATTCACCGCAATGTAATTATGGAGGGACTAGAAACAGTCTCGAAGCTTTACATCAGCGAGGGTAGTTTGCAGGAGGGTCTTGGTAGAAAATGCGACTATAAAGTTGTATTCATCGAATAGAATATACAAAGAATTTAAGGGGGAGGGGGGCTCAATGTAAGGAATTCCAACAAAATGGAGGTTGTCGAGAAAGTCGAGAAAGTTTAGGGAGTTTACGCTTCTTGTGAATTTGATATTTTTGTGAAAGTTAAGAAGATCTAGGTCTCCGATCTCCAGTATCATCTTTTTTGTTTTCCAACGCTCTGCATTAACTTCATTCATTCCATCTCCACAGTGATTCACACACACGGCGCCTTCCTTCTGCAACGGAATAGAGTTATTAATTAAATAATCTTAGTACCTACTATACTTTTACCTTACTCTTCTTTCTCTACTAGTGTTTAAGTTGCCATGCGCAGCACCCTAAGGGTAAGGGTAGAGTTAAGAAATGTAAAAGGTTCAAGTAAAGTGATGTATGACGTGTGGGTGAATAAAGAACGCGTCTTGCAGTTAGTGTATTTATTTACTTGCAACGCATGTTGCAACCATTTTTCATTACCCAAGAGAAAATAAAGCGCACATAATTGGTCCTTCGAGCCGGATTCATTAAAAGTAAAAAATAAACATTAAATCGATTATAATCATAACGTGAAAGTTAACCGTAATAAGTGCGAGAGAGACAGTAGTCTTCAGAATTTCCACATTTTACTTCAAAAAGCAACGTCAAGAGTGTCAAGGCCAGCTCCCATTGTTCCGGATCCAGCTGTAAGCAAGCCCGAATAAAGTGTCTAAGCAGCGAGGCACAATCTATTGTTTGGGGCAGGTAGATCAGGCAAACAAGTAAGTCACTTTCGCTTCCTTGGTCACAATCTTAGTGTTCAAATTCCTGTTATATTTCGAGTATTGCGGTTAATTGCTCAGCGTCCTATTCAATAACAATGACAGAAAATATTTTAGCTAATAAACGTAAACAATTAAAAGCGTCATTAACGCGATTTCAAAGCTACTTATCGAATTTTAATATAAGCGATAGCACCGAATTAAAGGCGCGACTTGAAAAAACAGAACCGCTTCTAACGGATTTTGAAAAGGTTGTGCACGACATGGAATGTGCTGAAGCCGGTAGCGATTATTCAAACGAATTATTAGAATTTGAAGACAAATATTTTAAGCTTATTGCAACGGCACGTAATATCATTAGGGATAGCAATCCACAAGCGAATGCGCCTTCAATCAGCAATAGTCGAATAACTCAATCGAACCAAATGGTAAAATTGCCAACGATGAATCTCCCCGAATTTGACGGGCGATATGATTGTTGGATGAATTTTTACGACACCTTTAATGTACTAGTAAACAATAATGATTCCTTAACACACATTCAACGTTTTTATTATTTAAAATCGTCTCTGAAGGGTGAAGCCGCTCATTTGCTAAACTCCCTTGAGGTAACAGAATCGAATTATACTGTAGCGTGGAATTTACTTAAAGAAAGATACGAAAATAAAAAATTGATTATTAACACACACGTAAAGGGTATTTTTGAATTAACGCCTATAACTAAACCATCGCATAAAGCGCTACGTATTTTAATTGACAATTTTAATAAAAACTTACGCTCATTAGAAAATTTAGAATTACCCACTGATAAATGGGATATTTTGTTGATTTATATTCTAATTAATAAATTAGACAATACGACCAAATGCGAATGGGAAAAATTAACCGTCAAAGAACCAGAAATACCTACAATCAAACAATTAGTAAAATTCTTAGTTGAACGTTGTCAAATTTTAGAAAACATTAATAATGAGAGTGACAATAACTCTAAACAATTATTTCAAAAACGATCATTTAACCATTTAGCGATCAATAAGGCAGCGACACGGTCTTCCTGTCATTACTGCAAGGGAGACCATTGGTTGTATCGTTGTCCAGATTTTCTTAAATTAACGGTCGATGACCGTTGGAAGGAAATCAAAGGGTTAAAATTATGCGTTAATTGCTTCCGCAACAATCATTACAATAACGAGTGCAAGGGAACCAATTGCAGAAAATGCAACAAAAACCACAATACCTTGTTACATAATAATTTTCAACAGAACGATAATTCAAATCAGCCGGCAACTAGCAATAGTAGTTCTAATGAGCAGAATGAAGTACAAGCTCACTTAGCAATGGACTATAGTCAGTACAATGTAATCAATGCCCACTGTTCAAGTACAGAGGCGTACGTTATATTGTCAACTGCCCAAATTGATATATTGGGGGCCAATGGCAAGGTTGTACGAGGTAGGGCACTGTTAGATTCAGGCTCACAATCGAATTTCATGACCCCAGACTTGTTGGAAAAATTAGGTTTAAGAGGTACAAAATTTAATGTTCCAATCGCTGGTATTGGTAAAACGGTAACGAATCTTTCACGCCAACTCACAACGCGAATAAATTCTGTGTATAATAACTTTAATACGAATTTAACGTTCTTGGTTTTAAGGGATATTACTGGTAACGTTCCGAATAAAACCATTGATATAAGTAACATAGAAATTCCACAGGGAATATATCTTGCGGATGAACAGTTTCATTTATCAAACAAGGTTGATATTTTATTAGGCGCTGGAGTGTTTTGGAGCCTGCTATGCGTAGGACAAATTAAAATGCAAAATCGAAACATGCTCTTTCAAAAAACACGATTGGGGTGGGTATTCGCGGGGTCAATAAACGATACGATAGATAATGTAACGGTCTTATATTCCAAGCGTATACATGTGCAAGACCAATTAGAAAAATTTTGGAAATTAGAGGAATGCGATCATAAGCGAAAACTCACGAACGAAGAATTATATTGCGAGGAACATTTCTTGCAAAATTATAAACGCGACGCAAATGGTAGATTCGAGGTGCGGTTGCCACTGCGAGAGGAGAATTTTGATTTCCAAAACTCGTTGGATAACGCAATTGCCAGATTCAGTGCGGTAGAAAAACGATTCAAGCGGGATAGCAATTTCAAAAGCGCGTACCAAACATTTATGCATGAGTACCAAGAGCTTGGTCATATGACAGAATTAAAGGATCCAACACTGCGCAATGGGTCCACATTCTATTTGCCTCACCATGGGGTGTTAAAGGAGTGTAGTGTTACAACCAAATTAAGAGTCGTGTTCGATGCATCATGCAAGTCGTCAACAGGAGTGTCGTTAAATGACAAGTTATGCGTAGGTCCACATATACAGGACGATTTGATTGAAATTGTATTGCGATTTAGAAAACACAATTATGTTCTGGTAGCAGATATCGCCAAAATGTATAGGCAGATAAAAGTATCCAAAGGTCAACGCGATCTGCAACGCATTATTTGGCGAAACGACCCTTCGGAACAGTTTCGTCATTATCAGCTGAACACGATTACGTACGGCACGGCACCTGCATCATTTTTAGCAACCCGGTGTTTACGACAATTAAGTACGGATAATAATGAACAATTCCCTAACGCCAGTAGAACCATTTCAAGGGATTTTTATATGGATGATCTAATCACAGGGGCTAGCACGATAAGCGAAGCGATAAGGTTAAAACGCGATATCAGTAGTATTCTAGAAGGGGCAGGGTTTCAGTTGAGGCAATGGGCAGCCAATGAGAAAGCAATTTTTAACGATCTTGATAGTGAACGGGACTTACAGGAGTATTATATTGCCGAGGATCAGACGGTAAAAACATTAGGCTTAACTTGGAACACGTCCACCGATACTTTTAGATACGCATTGCGCTGTAATATTGACGAGCATAAAGTCACGAAAAGGTCAATTCTGTCCATTATTGCCAAAATATTCGATCCCTTGGGGCTGGTAGGTCCGATTACAGTCAATACAAAAATCATAATGCAACGACTGTGGCAAGAGAAACTACAATGGGACGAATCTGTACCATTACATATTTACACCGAGTGGAAACGCATAACTGCTGATTTAAAAAATATTGAAAACATTGGTTTACCTCGACAGGTTACGACATCAAATTATGAGGAATTAGAGATGCACGGATTTTGTGACGCATCCGAGTCAGCATACGGCTGTTGTGTTTACATACGCAGCAAGGATAACACAGGAAAAATAACATCAAGGTTACTATGCGCAAAATCGAGGGTTGCGCCGCTTAAGAGACTCACTATGCCTAGATTGGAATTATGCGGGGCACAATTATTAAGTAACTTAATGTATAAAATTGTAAGAGCTTTTGACGCCAAGTTTTCAAGGGTGTGCTATTGGTGTGACTCCACAATAGTCTTGGCGTGGATAAAATCTAACCCAAATAAATTTCAAATTTTTGTAGCTAACAGAATTACAGAAATTCAAAGGGTTAGTGATGTTGCACAATGGTACCACGTGAACTCGCGAGACAATCCTGCGGATTTAATGTCGCGGGGTTCTAGGTTTGAAGGCTTGAATAACAATGAATTGTGGTGGGAAGGCCCAAAATGGCTTAAAGAAAACACAGTCCCTTTAAACAGAGCGATAACGATATCTGATCTGTCCGAATTACGTACAAGTTATCCACAGTGCCATGCAACGTGTATTGAATCAAACGAATTTCAACTTCAATTAATAGGAAAATATTCCAGTATTATAAAGTTACAGCGGGTTATGGCATATATTTTAAGATTTGTAAATAATATTAGCATAAACAAAACCGATAAAACGTTAGGGCAATTAACTGTAGTCGAAGTAGGTAGAGCATTAAATAGGCTTATAGCACTCGTGCAAGCGAATCATTTCACGCGGGAACTCGCGGCATTGAAGGGGGGTAAATCAATAAGCAGCAGTAGCAAATTACTAGCATTGAATCCCTTTATTGATAAGGAGGGATTAATACGTGTAGGAGGAAGATTGCGAAAATCCATTGCGAGCATAGATCAAAAACATCCAGTGATCTTACCCTCAATAAACCCTCTTACAGACTCGCTCATTATGGCGGAACATAAACGAAATTTACACAGTGGGGTTGATGGTACGTTAGCAATGTTGCGTAGGAGGTATTGGCCCATTCATGGTCGCAGTACCGTAAAGAGAATAATACGTAAGTGCGTCACATGCGCACGATTTTCTAAATTAAACTCAATAACTCCATTAATGGGAGAGTTACCAAAAGAGAGAGTTCAGCCGTCGAGACCGTTTTTGCACACGGCCGTTGATTACGCTGGGCCATTTCTGATAAAAGACGGCAAAACCCGGAACAGGAAGATCGTAAAGGCGTATTTATGTGTGTTTGTGTGCTTTTCAACCAAGGCAGTACATTTAGAGGTAGTCGGGGATTTGACAACCGCGTCCGCGCTGAATGCGTTTAAAAGATTTGTTGGAAGAAGGGGCATTTGTAGATCAATTTACTCAGATAATGGCACCAATTTTGTCGGTGCTAATAAAGAATTAAAAATGATAATTAAATCGTTAGCGGAGTCAGCATATTCTGAATACTTAAAACAACACTCCATTGAGTGGAAATTTATCCCACCAAATTCGCCGCACTTTGGCGGGCTGCATGAAGCAGCAATAAAAGCAGCAAAATCAATTATGAAAAAGGTTATAGGTAGTAGTCATTTGACATTTGAGCAGTTAACCACACTATTCGTGCAAATAGAAGCAGTTTTAAACTCCCGTCCCATTACGCCCATATCCGATGATCCAAACGACTTGCTTGCCCTGACGCCCGGCCATTTTTTGATCGGGGACGTGCTAAATTGCATACCGCAAGTAGACGAAATTCATACACAAGAAAACCGTTTATCGCATTACACTCGTCTAAATCAAATGTTACAACAATTTTGGGAGAGATGGAGCCACGAGTATACTCATACATTGCAAGCGCGGAGAAAATGGTGTAGAGCAACTCCAGGAATGAAAGTCGGAACGATGGTGTTAGTGAAAAATCAATCTACACCACCGTTATTATGGCCGCTAGGTAGAGTCATGGCAGTGCATCCAGGAGAAGACCAAGTTGTCAGAGTAGTGACGGTGAAAAGTGCTAGTGGTTTAAAAAAAAGAGCCGTGGTGAACTTATGTATTTTGCCTATAGATGTTGAATAAGTTCCAAGGTTGGAAGAAAAGTGTTAGTTCATTTATTGTAGAAATAGGAAGATAGATTAGTCGCTAGTATTATGTTATTGGGGGACTTGTTAGTTGTAAATGCAAACGATGGTTATGTTACTATAATATCTGTTGAAAGGATACGACTTCCAAGGGGGGTGTATGTTTAAGTTGCCATGCGCAGCACCCTAAGGGTAAGGGTAGAGTTAAGAAATGTAAAAGGTTCAAGTAAAGTGATGTATGACGTGTGGGTGAATAAAGAACGCGTCTTGCAGTTAGTGTATTTATTTACTTGCAACGCATGTTGCAACCATTTTTCATTACCCAAGAGAAAATAAAGCGCACAACTAGATAGAATTTTCTCTAATAATTTAATATTAATTATTTAATTACTTTTTTAAACATACTCAAACCCATATTGGTTATATTACGTATACTCCCCCTTTCGCCCCCCCCCCCCACCTTCTCTGACCACCAACTCCATTTTGGATTTCTCCATTGGACTTTAACTCACTAGCCAACTCCACACGATACCGTGTTAACTTGACCAACGTTGCTTCTTAAATTCCACTAGAAAAGGGTTTTCATGTATCTAGTTTCTCTGTTTTTGTGTTAATTTCGATGGGAAACTGATCCATTAATTCACTTTCTGCCTTGGCCATGTCAAGCGATAACTGGTCTGATCTATATCATAATAAATACTCTATAGTTTTCGTATCTACATAAATCCTTTTGTAACGTCATTTTACAATTTAACCGCTTTTCCTCAATTACCCTTTAATATCGCAATTTTAAATGCCCAAAGTCCGAAGAGCACAGTGTCTTCTGTAGCAAGTTCAGAGTAAGGCACACGAGTACGAAATATGGCGTTCAGAACGTGACGGGGAATAAGTTTTCCTTTTATATGTGTAAGGAAGATAAAATTATTACAGTATTTCCAAGCAGTAGTGGAAGAATATTACCCCACTTGTAGAATCGGGATATTCTATTGTTAATAATTGCATGGTAAGAATACCATTCCATTCTGCTATAAGGACCTCTTATTTTAAGTACAATGTGGTATCAATTAAACAGGGATTGTTAAATAATAACGTAAAGGTGAGGATGCTTTAATCAACCTTCTCATTCTACCAGAGGAATGTTAATTTTTCAGTATACTTTTTAACCTGTTTTAATATTCACCTGCATGCATCAAGACCAATAATTTAACTATTTTTGAGAAATAAGAAGTAATTACAATTTTCCCTATCGAACTTAGATTTAAAAAGTTGTAAATGGATATTTTGCTAATAGTTATTTGATGGGGCGTCGGTTCGTTATGTTCGTATATATTTGAACGGGAAACCTCATAACGGGCTATTGAATTCTTACAGCTTTTTCATGCTTTTTGGGAAAAAGAAATGTTGCCAACTGAAATGAAAAGAGTTCGGAAATGAGAAATTACTCAGGGTGAAGTACCGATCGTTCTCTGTTGATGAATGCTGCGGTTCGCGTAATGGAGTAACACCGTTGAAATTTCTCCTGGAAAAAAATCGTGCGGAAAAAAAGGTTTATTATTTCAGTGTATAAATTGAGATAATTCCGTTTTCTCGTTCTACCTTTAAATGCGTTTTTATTTAATGGTATTAGCTCCATTTTAGTTATATGCTAAAATACGTAGAAATTTATCAACATTCGCGATAAAATCGATGCCCAAGTAAGGGGGGGGGGGGGCTCGTATAGAAATAACCGAAAATGCTATTGATTACATCCCACTGTGCCTTTAAGGATACGAATTTATTTGTAAATTGCTGAATTTGTTAGAAAAAGGGCAGCTTATAATATGAAGAGTATAAGAATATTGTAGTTGTCCCTTTTTTCGCGAAATATGGCGTGATTTCAACTCCTATACTTAGGTGCTCTAGCTCACCCATTCAACACTACGTAACAAGGGGGAATTTCTTCTACGACCACTTTTACAGAAATAATTTTCTCGTCACTAAAAATAGCGAAGGGAATTTTTATTCATGAGAAAATTTGTTTCTTTTCGTTTATATACGGGGTTATTCAAAAAGATTCCATTCTGAACAAACTGTTTAAGACAAAGCACATTTTCCATACCACTGGATAAAGTAATAACATTACAAAAATAACAAGTAATTCCACTCAAATTTTATTTTTTAATAATAATCCACGTGTTATTTTTACAATTACTTAAGTAGTTACACATCGCAGGTTTAAAGAAAATTAAATAACATTGTTGCTATTATTTAAGAAAATAGGCTCATAATTCATCAATAATAATAAAGTTGCGCAAGTCAATTAAAGAGTCTCCCATTTTTCTTCAGTTTTTTTCAGGAAAAATGTGTCCGTGTACTTAACTTAGAGGATGTTCATTCGTGCAAACGGAAAAACCTCAAGCATGTCTTAAGAAAACGTACCCGGTTCACTAAGGTACTCATTTTTCTCCAGTAAAGTCAATCAAATGAATCAAAAAATCAATGTCCTCAGAAAATGTAGATTTTATCTACACTTACGTTGTAAAATCTTGTAAGTAATTGTAATAATAAAAACAAGTAATTTTGCTAAACGATTCTGTTACCCTTGATAAATACACATAGTGTCAAAAAGGGTTGGGTTACATTTAAAACAAAAATTTATTTATGGAGTTCCAGAAAGTATAAATAGATTAAATATTACACAACGCTTAAAAGTAATGACCTTAGAGAAGTCTTCCTTTGCATGCTAATTCATGTAGAGCATCAATTGCCTTTCCATTTTTTTGCCGCCTTCGGCTTTGGTTGTGTCATTTGGGTTGGTTATTTATATCGTCACATTTGCTGTTTTGACGATATCTTCCTACGTTGCCTCATTGTATTCTTGCTTATTCTGTCTTTAGTTATCGTTCTGAATATTTGTATCTCGTTAGTTGTTAATATTTGATTTGTTTTCGTTGTATCGATTTCAATGTTATAATTTTCTATTCTTAGTAAAATCATTTTTAGGGGAAATCGGCCCAGAAACTAATTTTTTTATATAATTAAATCCTTTGGCTAAGTATGTGTTACTTACACTTTTCGTTAAAAACGTTGTTAATAAAAATTAAAAACAAAATACCGGTTGCATCCATCTTGAAGCTAATCAATGTGAATCAGCTTAAAACAGGCCGAAATTCAACAAACGAAATAAACGAAAAGCAAGGTTAAAAATAAAAAGAAGAAGAAATTGAGCCACTTTGCCACCGCGTTCGGTTTCGATCATCACTAATTTTTAGGTTTCCCACTGGATTGTGAGAATTTTAGATTTTATCATGCCTTTGTGTTTTGCTTTAGCATTAAAACGATATTTTGAAACGCTGTAGTTGCTTTTAAAAGCTACTTTATGGGATTTGAAATTCCTGTATTACTTTGAAGTTTTCCAAGAGCATGGAAGAGAAATGTAGGTCACATTTTCTTTTTTAGTTTCAATAGCGCAAAATTTGTCGACAGATAGTTTATAGCTTTTTATTTTATTAAACAATATGTATCATGTTGGTTTATAACTATAACTGTTGTTTTATTTCTCCAGTTATGAGAGATTCGCATTTGTGACATTAATTTCGATGTATTTTTGTAACGTCATGTACAGAGACTAAATTTTAGTACAGTGCAGTCTATTAGAAGTATCTGAAGAAAGGGTAGCCATAATTGAAAACTGAGGTATGAGTAGCAGCTTACCAAAAAAATATCAGATGATAATGATAATTGCGAACGTAGAATGTTACGTAACGTCGATACAATTAAAAGAGTATTTTTGTATGGTGTTTTTGTTGGGGTTGCTTTAAGAAAATTATTTAGTGTTTTTCCACTTGGTAGTAAAGTATCGTCATCATTGCATCTATGCATGTTTGAGTATTTGATTTCTCTTTGTCAAACTCTACAAAAGTGTAAGATTGCCCAACCAATGAAGAAACCTCTCTCAAACAAACTCATTCTTCTTCATTCTCCCTATGCCCTATGTAGGACTTGCGAATTCGCTGTTTTAGCTATTTATCCAAATTTCTTTTTGATTTCCTCTTCTCACCTATGTCAACCATTTGCTATATCAATCTCTTTCTAGGACTTATGGACTTTTCCTTCTTCAACTGTTACTTTTCACTTCCATTATTTTCCTAACTTACATTTCAACCTCTTCTTTGACATGTATTTGTTTGCACTAATAGTAGATAGAAACACTAAAAGATATTACAATGCACGCACAGCTTTAACCCTTGCAACTTTTTAGTGTTTTTGTCCTTTCATGTTTTCTCAGTTATTTGTTTTCTTAATCATATTTCTTGTGTTATGTTGATGTTGTGGCAGTTTTCGAAATGAAAATGTCTGTACCTTTCCTTTTTGACTTTTTTTGTTATTTGAATACGTTTGTATTATATTTTGCCAACTGTTGTTAATCTCAGAAAATATCCTTCGATTCCCGGTAGTTATCTTACCTGCTTGCAAGAAAAGTCAAAAATGCGTGACCCACAACAAACTCATACATATATTGGTAGTGTTTTATTTATAGACCCATTTTGTTTAACATTGCAAATTTGGTTTTTGATTGCCGATTTCTAATTTTAAAGCGTGTTAAACGTGAGATTATTACGACGGAGAACATTAAATTGTGGTTTATCGTCCTTAGCCTTTTCAACGCCTAAAACAGTTAATTACCAATCTACTAAGCTCGCCCGTCAATATTTTGTTCCAGTTCGAAACGGTCAGATACTGTTATCGATTCGATACTTACGTTTCAAAATTTTGTTCCGGTCTATAAATTTTACTGTTAAAATGTGAGCCCAAAAACCTATTTATCTTCCATAACTTCTTTATGCATTTACGTGACGTACATTGTGTTCAAAAGCTTGTAGAATTCAACATTGAGATCCGATTTATGTTGATAAATAGAAAATGTTAGGCTATGATGCATTATCGTAATACCGAACAAGTAAATGGTCGTCATGTTCTTGTAACAACTCCATTTAAATTGCATTTTCCATTCAGACGTATAAACTGAAACTTGGCTTTTCATTTTGAATTTGATTTAAACGCAAATTACTATCTTATGGAAAAGTGGTAATATGCAGTTTCAGTGGAAATTTAAGCGATGCCTTCGTTGGAACGCTTTTCTTGTTGTTAAGAGCGACACATTGATCGGCGAAGGGAAATGAGTATTTAAATGGAGGGAGATGAAATATAATTTGAAGCGCTTTTATTATGTTGTTATCGTAAATTCTTTTATGGAAAACTTCTTTGTTGAATATTAATTAATAGGGTAAGCGCCTGTCGTAAGGTAAATACAATGAGCTCATTGTGATGCGCGGGCAGGTGCCGAGATGTGTCTGAGAATCCTCTTAAGCTGATGAGGGAGCGCTTCTTTTCTTTTTCCCGTCTGGATACACATACACAATACTTCTAGTTTCGCTCGTTTCACTTTTCGCAACAATTATTTTTGTTCTTCTACAGGAGAAAAATCGCTATTCGATTTCAATTCGGTGTCGTTAGTTAATATATTTTCAATTCCAAAAGCTATCCGAGCAGTAGTTGTAATCTCGAGACGCTTTTACAACGCAGCTTAGAGAACTGCTAGAGTGAAATATTGGCAAAGTTTGGCTAAAACGCCGGACATGGCAAGCGAAGTGCTCGTAGGGACGGGGGAAATGCCGTTTTGGAGAAGTTGAGACCTTTGCGAGGCGCACACGATTTCAGCTACAATACATCTACGTCTCGCACAAACGACCTGAGATATATATACTGTACGTATATACGTAAATGTGCCCCATATGCGCTTGTTTCCATATATACAGATTTTTAGAGCGAGTGCTTAGTCAGATTTCTCTCAAACTTTTTGGCACAAAATCTCGTAGGACTCTTATAAGCTTTTTATACCTTAATTCCCAATTTCCATTTATCTCCGTTACTCGAAATTTGTATTTCTTTTTTACTTTCTATAGCAGCTTGTTATATAAAGCTTATATTAATATTTCAATTTATTTTCAAGAATTTCTTTTGTCCATTCCAAAAATAATATACGTATCGCGAAATGGGAAAGTTTTAGTGTTGTTTTCAGTAAAGGAACGTTATTCATTTGGGATTGCGGTTTACTTCGTGCTACAAATAACGTTTAGTTTTTATTTATTTCCCATTTATTGAGTGAAGTGTCTTAATATTTCTTTTTCCACAAACATCGATTCGGCGGTATACAGTGATATAAAAATGCATACGGTCGTGTTTCTATCCAATGTTTTTACAAACACGAAGGATTATTTTTGTTACTGTTGAAATGTGTTTTGTAGAATATTTGGGTAGCATTGTGTCTTCAATGAAATTGCAATGAAGTACTAAGCAAGCGATTATACCATGTGGTAAGAACTAATCCCGAAGACACTTTCATGAGAACTACTTTTAACACTAACATTTTAATTATAAAATTTTCGTTTAATAATTTAATTGTCAAATTTATTACGGAATACAAGTTTTCAGTTTTAAATTTTTTACGTTGTTTTTTTATGAAAACGGTAACAATTTCATTTGTATAAATTTTAGTACAAAATGTAGACCATGACAGACCCCTTAAATTGCAGTGATGCGAAAATGCAATCGAGTTTAAATATTTAACATCATGAAATTAATGCCTAAAACAAAGAAAAAGGTCGGACATCATCAGGTTTTTAACGTCCAATTTGATCTTTACTTTTAGTCTTAACCTAGGTTTATATCGTGGAGGAGACAATCCCATCATCCTTTTTTAATATGAGCTGATAATTTTCAGTTGATCAGTTGACTTCCATATTATCCATGTTTGTATTTCAGGAGAGTGGAAGGAAAGCGGAGACCCACATTGGGCAATAAATGTATAACTTCACAATAGACATCTTTAGCGATTCTATGCTTTTCACTTCCCAGCGTGCGAACGGCAGTGTAATGAGAGGAATTTGGAAGGTGGCGTGTCATTCTACAAACAAAGTTTGGACCATTATCATTGACAATTTTGGACGGTTTTCGGCAAAATATCATGCCATTGTAAAGGAATTTGTCGTTAAGTTCAATGCGCCAAGCTGTTACTGTACAGCAAATACATGTGTAAATACAGCATTTATGAAATTTTTCTTCCTCGTTTTTTGAGCGACTCTTTCCCCAGATTATTTTGCCATCATTTATGTTTCTGGCGAGACGCGGAAACATTTTAAACAATTTTACAGTCTGTTTCGATCCGGAATTCTAGATTCTAGACCGTTGTCTAATTTTATACACAAACATCCGCCAACCGGCGTAAATTAAAATGTGTGTTAGTTGAGACCGTTACTCAAAGTTAAAAACGAGGTAAAGCACAAATACAGTACTGCCCGAAATAAACAGTACTGAAACTAAGTTGGCAGTCTTTCTATGAGCGCGCTGTCATAGCCAAGTTAACTAGTATAGACTTGTCAAGTAAACCTTAAACAATTAATTAGTAGGGTGTAATTGTTAAAAATGGTGTTAAGTACAGAGGAGAAAGTGTTTCTGGTAGAGCATTATTTTCGCTCATACGGAATCGGCCGACGTAATGGTGCAAGTCTGCGATACATGTGTGATCAATTCAAACAACGGCTTATAAACGTTTTCTCAGTAATGCTGTAACGAGCACCACAAACCATCGATGAATTAAACGATGCCGTTAGAGCCTTTTTCGAGGACGTGAGACAACCCTTATTCCATAACTTGACGAGAAACTTGGAACATCGTTATGAAGTCTGTTTTGAGCGAGGAGGTGCACATTTAGAACATGTACCTAATAAAGTGTCAATAATATGTATTTCTTAAATAAATAAAATAATTACATATAACAATGAAAGCTTCCACAGTTCATTTTAATTAAAAATTATTTCTTTTGGGTTAACTGTGTAGGTAATGTTTTTTATTAATTATTTCCAAACGTTTCGAACACCACTTACAGGTGCCTTCTTCAGTGGGTTATAAATTAAAATTAAACGAAAAGAAAACTGACAAATTATACAATTAAAACTAAATTGTAAGAAACGTTTGGAAATAATTAATAAAAAACATTACCTACACAGTTAACCCAAAAGAAATAATTTTTAATTAAAATAATTACAGTTCTGTACTGTTTATTTCGGGCTATACTGGCGATAACGTCTACTTTTCCTTTTTTTTGAACTCAACGTTCATCCTTTAATATTGGTCTCAAGCTCCATTTCCACCAAGAGTTCACCGGCGGGAGTCGCAACGTTTACCGAAAAATTGTAGTTTGTTTCTTCCATACAAGCTCTATAGTAATGAGTGCACAATTTAAGAATGTGGCCAATACATCCGTACGTACATTGCTCTTTTGTTCGAGTATTCCATTCTTTGAAACCTAAACTACCCCCCAACAACATTTTTTTACAGACAGGTAGGTACATTTTGGCGGCCGTTCTTTTCTTCTTAGTCGCCATCTTGATGACTAAATTTGAGACGTACACCTTTTTCTCATTTCAACATGTTAAATATTGCAAAACGTTAGAAATATTTGGCTCCTATCACTTTCGTCCATCATTATATTTTTCTGTTAGGTACGATAAAATCTACAACTCGTGTATGTCTTCCGCATAGCATTCCACTGTAAAAAAATTCCACATGACTATACGTTACTTTCTACATTGTAGAGTACGCCAAGCCTGGAAGTTCTAAAATTTTTGGAGGACCTTGTGACCCACATTGGTGAGAGCTTTTGGCGAATTTTATTACCAAACCGAGCTTATGGTTAATATTAAAGGAGGAAATTATGACCGTAAAAATGTTCAGGGTCAGTGTAACCATTAGACAGTACATACATAGCGTAGAGTCGTAGATCTAACCTTCATCACAGTTATGAATAAGTAGAGTAAATGTCCATAATTTCCTATTTTCTTTTGTAAAAAAACGAGAAGTTTTCTGGTAATCCATTTCATGTTCATTTTATTTATTCCTAATTACAGAAAATGCCAATGCAATCTTCAATTTTCTTTATTTTTCTGTGTATTTTTACCTTCCTCGAAGTCTAAACAGTACACAAATTCCAACATAATTTAAAACAAATTTTGCAACTTTTCGCTGGATTTTTAAACTACATATAATAGATGTTGCCGTCGCCGATGGAGAAAAGTTGGTAGTAACACGATATGAAAAAACGTTAGCGGTACTATGGCTTCAAAATATTAAAGGTTTTCACTTCTTTAAACAGAAAATGCACTTTATATTGACTTGTAATAGGATTCCCGTTGCATTATCTCGTTGGTCGCTATAAGTACTAATTTTTACCAAGAGGAATAGATTCACGTTTGTGTTTTTCCGGATTAAAACGAAATAAGAAACGCATTTTGTCTCTTACAAATGGTAATAATTACGAGTGAATTACTCCAATCGGGAATTTACAATTTACTGTAATTCAAAGTTTCCACTCATTGAAATAGTACAGATACTGAGCTGAATGCATAAAATATCTGCAAGCGATATAAGTGGCAAACAAGCACTTTTCCTACTTCTTTATTCAATGCTTTAAGCCATCATATACCGGAAACTTAACCGGATTCGGAATACATTCAATTCAAATTCAAAAGGCCTTAGGAAATATTTAGTTTAACTTAACGCTTAACGCTTAAAAAAAGGGGGTTAATGCAAAAAATATGCTTAATTAAGCGCAATTTTCCTTATTACACGTTTCATGGGATTATAAAAAAAAACCGTGCAAAAAATTGGAACAATTAAAAAAAGCGTTGAACGTAATCATCATATACGTTTAACCCGTAAGCAATATCTGCAGTAAGCATTTTGAAAGAAAATAATCATTTTATTGATCAAACTGTAAATGCCGGCCGCATTTTCCGTTCCAATTACGGCAAACACATATCGGGCTTAACATTAAATAAATGAGTAACGTGTGCTAATACTCGTAAAAAGTTATTCAATTACATTCATCTTCTCGCAAACTTTAACCTCGAAAATTCTGAGTTTCAATAATCAGCCGAAATAACCGTGTTTCAATTACTAGAACGGTCGAAAATTGAAATAGCATTTCTAAAAAAGTGGATGCAAATAATAAAACGGATTTTATCTATTATAACGAGCAACAATTATTTTTTATTGAATTAGTTTTTAGTAGTTGCTTCATTTCCATTGTAGAAAGTAATCAATTGAATATAATTTCGATTAAAATAATCATGTTATTGATATTTAAATCTACAACATTTAAATAACTTTTCATATTTACGATTTAAGATGTTGTTCCGTGATTTAAAAATTTATATCTAAAATGAGATTCGGTTCATATTGGAACATAACACACACAAACATTGGATTTCTTGTTCTACGAGTATAGTCACCTATAACGACCAACGAAGTTGTTCCTCGACCAAATTTTTTAAGCCTTACATTAATTAACAGGAGCTTGTTTTTGAGCTTCAGTCAAAGTATGCGGAATTCATCGGGAACAGATCTTTCTGACAACTTGATACAAAATCGAATGTATTGGAGTCTGTGATATGCCAAGGGATACCTCTATCCTCTATCCCCCTACGCGATCTTTTACAATCATGTTGCGTACAACATTGATGTTTTTTTGGAATCACAACCGATTTTGGTCGACTTTCACGAGATTTATCACTGAAGAACACACTATCACAACGAAATTCTTCTTTTCTAGTGGTGCTTCATTACCAAAGTTGGAACAAATCGATTCTAAGAACTGTTGTTGAACTAGTCCTTTAAGAAAACGAAAACCTTTTCGGGCAATTTCCGTCTTTTCACAACCTTTTTTTCAAACGTCAACAAACCACTTTGCGAATTTCTAAGCCGCCGCTGATTTAATAATGAAGAAGTTGAAATATTATGAATATAGTGGTATGGTTTGATTCAAATAAAGTTGGGTATGACTTCTTAAAATTACACGAACTAAGATTTAGGCGACGTAAGCCTTGATTAAATCAGCAAAGTATCTTTTAGTTAATATTTTAATCGGCGAATGTCTCCACATAAATTTCCATAAAATGTCAAAGAAAGTGGAAAATTTTTTTTTCCAACATCGCTTATGAAAATGACACTTTCATCACTCAATGGAAAATAGGCATTTGCATCACTAGTGAGGAAAGTTCATTTCCATAAGTTGTTTAAGCTTAGTTGTCATTTTTGACAGACAGATGACTGAACTGTCAATATCATATGTTTAAATCATACATTTTAATATATTATATAAATTTTCTTTATGCACAGATACATCATAATGAGGTTATTATAACCTTGGTTACCTGAACATAAACAACTCTTTATGGCCCGCGGGCCTCTTTATAGCCCGCGGGCCATAAAGAAACGTCAATTAAAATGACATTAAAATGACAATGGAAATAATACAGTTTTTGAACAAAATTAAAATGGATACCCTTGTTTACTGCTTTTACTATGGCAACAATTAAAATGGATACCTTTGTTTACTGCTTTTACTATGGCAACGTATTTTAATATTTATAGCAACGTACTTCAAGCGGCTTGATAAAGCTACTCAATTTTATGCGATATTTAAATTATTTGATATAAATACTTATCTGTGCATAAAATAGTGTATGCATTTCTGGCGTAACTTGCTTTTATGGCCCTACAGCCTTTTTCTAGCCCTCGCTACCGCTCGGGCTTGAAATAAGGCTTCGGGCCATAAAAGCTTCTTTACGCCCTTGATGCTATAATATGTATCACATTAAAATTTATGATTTATTCATTTCCATAGCAACGTTAGAATACAAAATCTTGAAAAAATAGGAGAGTAAAATAATATTATAAAGAAATTTAAAATTGAGGCTCATTTTTGTGATGTTGGAAAAAATAGTATACACAATTCGTGATGAAAGTGCGATTTTTCAACTCGCAATACTATCCTCACTCGTTTTCGCTCGTGAATATACAATGTTTTGCTCGTTGAAAAATCAGTCACTTTCATCACTTATATTGTAATGTACTATTGTTTTTTATATTTTAAACTAGAAAAATTATGCATTGTATCAACTTATTTTATTGATAAGAGTCAAAACTGTTTTTATAAAAATCGCGTAAACAATAATTTCAACGAATGACAGGACTGACAGATGCTACTTCTTAATCACGACACACGGTTATTGCGCTAATATGAATAGTACAACAGATTTATGTTTTTATAGCCGTCCTTCTCTAATACATGTAGTTGTGAGAGAGAGATAAAAATATGCAATTTTATTATAGTTTTATTATAGTCATAACCGAACTTTATTTGAATCAAACTATAATACATTTTGTAACAATAAGGCAACGGTCGTAAGAAAACATAAACGTTTATTGTCCATAACGATGCTACTTATATTGTTAGTGAGAAAGCGCACCGAATCACGCACATAATTTCTTTATCGGCATAATTCTCATTCTTATAAAATAAAAATAATTCATGAATCGAAGATAATTTGTACGCAATAATGAAATACTAGGAAAGCCTTTTGAAAGTTCATAATTAAAATCCTAATTTTTGGAAAGTTATTGTTTTTTTTTGAAAGTAAATCACAAACCTCAATTCATGATATAGAAATGACAAATTATGTACCACTGCCAGCCAAACTAAACCAAAATAACCGCTTACTATGGCAATACGTGTTAAAAAACAGAACGGATTGGTCTTATAGCTAAGTAAAACGACTGGCAAGTGGCAATTAACTCTTTCACATTGAATTAGTACAAGCGAACAGTTTTTTAAATCTTGAGAATATTACAAATAATAATAAACCTAAATGAGAGTCAATTAAAACAGTAACAATGGCTACTCTAAACGGACCCGAAACCCTCAAAAGTCTGGAAAAACGTACCTACAGTCCACTTAGTGCTAACAACAGTTCTGAAGCAAAACGACTAGTAACATGCTAAGATAATGTAGATGATGATAGTAGACCTCTGACTCAGTACAGCATCAAAGTAACAACACTAAAGAATCATTCCTTGGATTGTCCATCCCACTATACTATTCCACCACGACTTTAATCATTGACGTAGCACAGAAGTTTGAATATGAGGGTTACGTGTACCCTCTAACGATAATCCAGAAGCAGTGCTATTATTTTCGAAAATAATATTAAACATAATGAAGAAGAGGACTATGGAATAATTAAATAAATTCGTGGAAATTGTATGGCGTTAATAAATTAGACATGTACGACTGGCTACTAGAAATTTAAAGCATGCGGTTAGTTTTTAGTCTAATTTCATTTCACTTGTTTCGTGTTGTGAGCAAGCATTGCATCGTGCTAAGAAATAGCAATTGTAAAAGTTGTGTAATTGTGGCTTGATATGTTATAAAATCTGTCACGAAACCAGAAATATAGGTGGCAAAGTTAATTTCATTATTTTACAAGCGAGAAGACTACTTTATTATCCAGTCAATTAATAAATATCATACGCTTCTTACGATGCCACTAACTATAATAATTAATAATAAAAGTCATAATCGTATAAAATGGTGTCATTGTTATAACACTTCATAAAACGCGCTCGTGTGTTGTTTTTATGCATCAATTAAAGCACGCTACAATGCATACTTAAAATAAAGTAGTTCGCACAATGGCCGTTTTTATATGTACTTTTACTATGATATTCAAAAGCACTTGTACCCTAAACCTCCAACCGAATTGTTTGTATAGTATAAGCTTTTAAGGTGTGAAGACTTCTTTCATTCCTTTATTACTCTTTACTCTATCGAAAAAAGGTAAAAATCCCCAGGAGAAAATATAAAATAAATTTTCACGTGGAAAGCGTAACAAAGAGATAGGTAATTTTTAAAAATGTCACCTTTAACTTAATTAAGGAACAAATATTTATATATGAAGATGAAGTAGGTGCAAATAATAAAAAATGTTAAGTAAGTTGTCGCGTACGTAGGCGGTGTTTAACTTTGTCGCCCCCAACCGCCACCCTGATTTATCGACCACATTTTTACATGAATACCAAGCTCTTGGGATATGAATAAATCTTTAATCATTGATATATTTACACATTTCTATTTCGCATTTACCATCGCTATGTTTCCTTTACGATACTGTTTTTTCAAATAGATGTTTATGGAATTCCGAAGGGGATGCTTTGATCGACACATCTTAGTTTCAAGAGACAGTACCTACATTTCGTTACATCTGAAAAATCACAGTTTCCGATCTTCACATTCAAAATGGCTACTAAAAACAATCGTGACAGCCTCAACTTTCTTCGATTGGAGATAAGAATATTTTTGATAAACGTTCTAGGTATAACAGAAATTTAATTCACCCCACGTTACTGTTATTTATTATCCACACTCTAAATTGCTGAAAAACTTATTTGTTATTAGAATTGAAAATAAATGTTGAAATTTGTTAAACATTTCAAATGGGAATCGTACTAAAGACACCTTATTTGAATAGTTTTTAAAGCCTTTCTCCAGCCGCCATAGAAATAAATAAATAAATTTTTCAATTGTAAAATCGATATTTCAATAATTTGAAAAGACAAGCAGGGCTGGGCAAAATACATGCAGTAACGTATTTCAAATACAAATTACAACATATTCCTAGAAATGTATTTGAAATACAAAATACAAGATACTTTTATATTATTTTTAAAAATACAAAATACAAATACAATATTTGAAATACAAAAATACAAAGATACCTATACGCGTACGGGGTGTTTTTTTGGGAGATTTAGTTAGACGTTTCTAGGAAAGTTTTATAGGTAGGTTCTTGAAAATGTGTACTTAGAATTCACTGTGAACCTATCGTTAACATTGCGGTGGGCAAAATGCATACATTAATGTATTTCAAATTCAAAATTCAAAATACTCATAAGAGAGTATTTGAAATACAAAATATAAAATACTTTAGGGAAAAATCATCAAATACAAAATACAAATGTATTTCAAATACTGTATTTTCAATACAAGTATTTTGTGACTGCCCACCCCTGAAGACAAGTAATGAATAAATGAACAAGAAATCATTACAATGTTAAAAATAAGCACCATTAACATTCATACAATTCCATAAACGATGTTCTGTCTCATCTCTTACATTTCGTAGGATGTCAAGGCTGTTTAGTCTACTTACAGCATCTGATCATTTTTACATTTGGCAAATTATCTAGTGCTGAGTACAGCCGGTGGAGTGATTTACACTTTAGATTTCAACAATCCTTTTCAGAAAAGGTCTGCCTGAATCAAATCTGAGGACCAGTTTACTTTAAACATATTGCCAATCGACGAAAGACCATTCAACCATATCGGAAACCTTTGTATAAGCCAAAATTGAAATGGAAGTTTTAACAAAATACATTGAAACAATTATTTCCATGATTTTATGGGAATTCGATTATTTGTTTCACGGTTCCCTATGGCTATTTTGTTAAAATGCCGTATTAGAACTCTTGACCATTTAACTTTGATAATTGTTTTTCCAATTGACGTGTTATTAAGGATTGTTTTACCAATATTGAAATGCCGTTTTCACGTTTTTTCTTGAAAATTTAATTTACTTCTTAACTATGCTATAAAAGTTATGTCACTTCATTTAAACTAGCATCTTTAGAGATAGATATACATTCCTATCTCTGCAGATGCAAGTTGCAATGTCTTTTATTGCACGCAAAACAGTCAGGTTTGGCAAACCTAGTCTTTATGGCTCACAACCATCGGGAGCTAATGACTGGCAATCCTATAAGACCATTTTTTAGCTCACAAGGTATTGGGCGTGACAAGCCTAAAGATGTTCGCTGTGAAAAATCTTTACGACGCGGTACAAGCCGTAAATCAGTTATTTTACAACCTTTAAAGTTCCCATTTTTTCCTCTATCCGATTAAAAATTTTGATGCAGTAGTACTCCGTTGTCTCGTATTTTCTAGACACACGTTTGTGGATCTCCCAGTTTAAGGAAGATGCTGAAATCGGTGTATTTACATTACAGAACATTCGGCAACATTAAACTTAATTTATTCAGTGTTAACCAATTATAGACTGTCTAGCTCAAATTGCAGGGACCCCTTCTTTTTAGATTTAACTACTTGACATAAGTATATTTCTGAATGTTTATTGCAATTGGTGGTGGTATCATTAATAACTAAATCAAAAATTGTTTAGGCCGGTAGGGGAACCCTTTAGTTGCCGAATTATTATCTGAAAATATGGCCACGATTAGGTGATAAGTACGGGGCTCGTTTACTAAATATTTTTGTATACATAACTATGTAGTTCGAATATTTTAGCCGTAACTGATAAATAAAGCGACTGGATGGTAATTTTGAAACAAGTTTCTATATCTTTGCTTAGCAGTGGAATAACTTTAGCGCGTTTCCAGGCAGAAGGGAAATTACCACATTGCAAGGAGCAATTTTTCGTCAGAGACTCAGTTAGAAATTCAGCACAACCTTGAAATAAACACTGCGACAGGTCATCAGGAACAGTCGATCATCCCTTAGCACTATATTGTGAATTTGTCAACTATTTCCCTTTTTGAATCGTACAATAATAATCATTACTTCTATTCCTCCTGTCATTACTTATTGTTATTAGTAACCAAAACCATAAGCTAAAGACAATTTCCTTTTTAAACTCTTATCTGGTATTACTAAATTCCTTATACAAGGTAACATGTCGAGGATCATGTCTTGTTTATACATCTTAAATAATTTATTTGTGTTTATATACAAGGTGGGGCAAACCTCTGTCGTAGTTCTATAACTCTTATTGTATAATAAGGTATCCATTAATGGTGGTCAAAATCAAATATTTTAAAATTATTTTTATGTATGGGGTGGTCCAACACTCTCCATCACTAAAGTGGACAAACGACCTTATTTTTTTCAAATTCTTCTTCTTTTCTTACACTTTTAGACCTCTGTAGTCACCGTTACATTGTTCTTAAATTTTTTTTTCTTCTACCCGTTGCGGAGAAAATCTATTTTTTTCGGCAAATATGGAAAAATCATACCCCTCTTCGAATTCGCCACCGTCTCAAATTTAAGGGTGGAATTTTGAAATTTACAAATTTTCGAAGTGAAAGGACTCAACATTTTTTGGATTAAGTTTTGAATTTTTATTTTGTACAGGGTGGTAAAAAAATAAATTTTAATTCCAATTTATTCAACGACTTTTTTTCGATTTTTTTAAATTGAACGCCTTGTATATTTCTTCACCAATGGAGGACCAATTGCATCCCCTTCAACTTTTCTTTTCTTTCGTTGTTTACTGGTAAATTAAAAAAAAACATTTTTTTAAATCCATCCAAAACGGTAAACGGGTACATTTATACTTACTGTAGGATGGGTCCCAAGAAACGTTCGGTTTACAACAGTTTATTTATAAAATTTAAATTTTACATAAGATGCTCAAAATGGTGGCCATTTTCCCTAATGCATAAATTTATTCTTTTATTGAATGAATGATGGACTAACATTTTTAAGCATCTCTGGCGTAATGGAACTGAATGCTTGCACTATTCTTTCCTTCATATCTTCTGGTGTTGTAGGTGGCGTTGGATAAACAAGATTTTTAATATAATCCCATTTAAAAAAATCGGTTTTTGTTAAATTAGGTGATCGAGCGGGTCCTTTTTTTGGACCATTCCTACCAATCCATGTATTAGGAAAGTGTTTATTTATCTCATCTACTACCTCTCGTAAATAATGCGCTCTCGCCCCATCATGTTTATACCACATTGTTTGCCTCACATTAAGGGAAATGTTTTCAAGCAAAACAGGAAGATGATTTGACAGAAAATCTAATACATGAGACCGTTTAAATTACCTTAAAAAAATACGGTCCAATCACGTGATTTCCAATCCCCAGACATTTATACTCCATCTGTCTTGGCTGTGTGTTTCTCTGATGATATTTGGATTTTCAGTTGCATAATACTGAAAATATCCCTGTTAACGAATCCGTTCTTATGGAATGTAGACTTATCAAAAAATAGCAGCCTGTCAAAAAATGTTGAGTCGTGCTGAATTTTCGATTTTTCCTAATTACAAAACTGCATTCGTCTATAGAAATTGATATCTTTTAGTTCTTGATGCATTTGTATTCGGTACGGATGAAATTTGTGTTGCTTTAAAATTCTTCCAACAGATCTTTTACTTATATGTACCAAATCAGCAACACTTCTTTTGCTTACATTACTTCTGTCACTACCAATATAACATGTAATTGATTATCACCATCAGTAGCACGTTTGCCTATACTGGGGGTTTATAAACAACATTTACAGTTTCAGTAAATCTCGCAAGCGCTTTTCAAAACTCTTGCTTCCGGGTACGTCTCTCGGCGTATCGTTGCTTTTGGCAATAAACAATTTCTGTGAGCTTCCCCCAAACCAAAAATCATGTCAACTAATTTATTATTGAAATTCATTGCGAATAAGAATACCATCAGCTACAGATAACGTCAAGCAATAACTGTTTTGGAAAAATTATTAAGACCCAGGAGCTTGATTGAATGTTCGATAAAAATTATGTAGAAGTAATTAAACATTCTGTAAAAAACGTTTTTTTATATTTACCAGTAAACAACGAAAGATAGGTGTAGCACACTTACTAGAAAATTTGAAGAGGATGCATTTGGTCGTCCATTGGTGAAGAAATACACAGAGTGTTCCATTTGAAAAAACCGAAAAAAATTCGTTGGAAAAATCGAGAGTTTAAAATTATTTTTTAACCACCCTATACAATATAAAAATTCAAAACTTAGTAAAAAGACAGTTGAGTCCTTTAGTTTTGTAAATTTGTAAATTTCAAAATTCCAGCATTAAATCTGAGGCGGAGACGATTGATTTTCCCACATTTTCCGAAAAAAATAGTTTTTCTCCGCAACAAGTGGAAGAGTAAAAAAATATTTAAGGGTAATATGACATTGACTACAGAGGTTCTTAAAATGTAAAAAAATTAGGTCACCTTTTGGCCACCCTACCTTTCGAATAAATCTGTCAGGATTATTCAATAAGAGTTACAGAACAACGACAGAGGTTTGCCCCACCCTGTATACTCATGTATAAGTTTTGTTGTATTGAAAATGTGACTTGAACCAAGGATTCGGGTATACGATACGTGCATTGTAACCGAACTATCTATCACCTATAAATGAGTAGCAATCTAAAGTGAGACTTTGTGAAACTCTTGGTTGTGATTGAGAAACAGAAAGCTCATCTGGATGTAGCAACTTGTTCATAAAATTTGCATCTCAAACTTGATTGAAAAGTAATCGCAGTGTACGATCTGTGCATAAGCATTAAAAATTCAAATTTATATTAAACTCGCACATCCCCATAGTAGGTAATTGACAGTAAACAAAAATCGATCCATTTTGTCAAACCGATTTAGTTTATTTGCTCGGAAAATATATATACACGTAAGATAATGGATGCAGATAATCTGTCTTCCTGTAAATAGCCTTTCGAAGAGTGGTAAATTCGCGATCGTATGATGTTGATTTAGGTATTTTGCATGGATAATAAACGCAATACGTAACTACTAATAATAGTTTATTATGTATACTAAAAGCAGGAAAAGATTAAATCTCTACAACAATACGGTTCGATCGCGATAAATATGAAAAACTTTTTTAAGTGGAAACATGTATCAGAATTATGAATCGCAAAAATTGCTGTAGCCAAATACACCTAATAATGATTGTATCAGTAACAACATATCTAAATTATATTCAAAGCAAGCGAACACGCAAAATTTTAGTCGATTACAGAAGCGGGTACGATGTGAAAAGCCGCCCCCGTTTATTTTGTTTTTCATACACCGCGTGCGAAGGTATTTTTTTGAAGTAGGTACGTATAAATTTAATTGTAAACAGTTATCAAGCACTTCCTTAGTACGAAGTTTGTCACGTCAACATGTTTGCATAAACACACTTTAATTCCCGCCGCGATAATATTACAAAGTAAACATTATTAACGAATAACAGGTACCACTTTTATTAAACAAATAAATCGATTGAAAAATAATAATACGTCCTTGTTTTTTTATATTATTATAGTAGCTATGATCGCGTTACGTTAGGAATTGCGGTTCGTAAAAGTCAAATTGGCATTTACGGGCACGTCATCGCTAGTCACGGAATAGATATGCTTTTATATATTTTTTTTTTATTAAATGAGCTACACCAAAAGTTTAAACGGTAAAAAAAGTATAACTGCTACCATCTCGCACGTTGCGATCAGATAACCTTTTATTAATTGACGTGAAAGATTGCCCGAGGTGACAGGCTTACTAACGACCACAAAATCAAAAAATGGTTACACTTTTGCCACTGTTTTATAGCAGTGACGTCATTGGAATGAAGGCGCTTTTATGAAGTAAGACGAAACTCTGTGTGAGACAAAGATGAAAACATGATAAATGATATTTTGTCCCTTACTTTGATTGTCTGTGACTGTCATTACGGCTTACAGATGTGAATTGATAGCTTTAGTAAGTCTCGTCTCGCATCGAAAATTCTAAACGTATTCTCGTCTATAGTATAGTTATATAGTAGGTATATAATATAGTATATAAATATAAGAGTCTCGTTTCAGAATGTTTCCATGCGGCCGCTATTTGAAGTGATGGGCATTTAATAATAGCACATACATTTGTACGTTGTTGAAAGTACATTAACATGTTCATGTTTTCTATTGCATGACTTTTTTTTAAATCAGTCTCTAATACGAATAATTTTGAAAAAAGCGTAATGTCCATAACAAAATAGTAAATAACCAAGTGTGGGATTGTTAGAATTAAACGTTTTTTGGTAATAACTTTGTTACATTCCTTTCTTTTATTAAACATTCCTTTTATTTCAAAGAACACTTTGGATGGTGGAATAGGAAATTGAAATACGTTTCAAATGAGGGGAACATAACTATGATTCCCTTTAAAATTGTTAACATGAGAGTTTTTGAAAGTAAGGGGGTAGTTTTAACAAGGTTTGTTTGTTGTTGCGTGTTCTGGATTCCTGTTTAGTTGTAATAACGAATAAGTTATTGAGGGTGTTGAAAGGTGGCAGATCGCAAATGATCGTACTCACTTCAACACACAAAAAAAGGGGTGGCTGATGCCATTCGATGGTAAACTGGTTCGCGAAATCGCGTTGGTGTAAAAACAAAACAATAAGGCCATTAGTCCTAAATTAATGTATTTACACATAAAAATAAATAACGCCACTAATATTTACACAGCTTAACACTAAATTGGAGTATAAACAAAAACACTGCCATTACCGCATCGGACGGCATATCATGGCTGAATCTCAACATAATATGTATCAGTTCCTTACACCACGGGCGACATGTGCACATATGTGTGGTGCAAGGTGTGTTGCCTAAACAACAGCAATCATTACAAAATTAATAAACCCTTAAATCTATACACACCCCCCTTGAAATCCCTTGAGGATTTCAACAAGTACAAACATCCATAAAAATAGCAAATATTTGAAAGAAAGAAATGAGACATGTAAGCCTACGAATAAACAAAACTACAAAGTTATAATATTAACCTAAATACTGCTTACACTAACTTCCGTGCCAATGGCAACAAAAAAAAAACACATACTTAAACGTCAGGCAGCACGCACAAACGATGCACAGACCGGCGCACTATAGTCCCACCTGGTAACCTTATTGAGGCTGCACGAAGCACATTGTCAGCACCGCGATGTAGCCCAGTTACTACGCCCAGGCGCCATTGAAGAGGTGGAAGGTCGTCGTCCTGCAATAGCACGATGGAATTGATGTGGAGGAGATCAGGGATATTCCTGCTCCATTTTTGCCGTCTTTGAAGTTCCGGCACGACTTCACGTTTCCAGCGCCTCCAAAAATGTTGAGCCAGCAGTTGCGCTCTTTGGAAGATAGAAAGCCTGTTCTCTCGTACCGGCAGGTAATTGTGGTCGGGCACTGCAGCCAATGGTCGACCCACTAAGAAGTGTCCAGGGGAGAGAGGGACAAGGTCGTCAGGATCAGAAGAAAGGATTGACAGTGGTCTCGAATTTAAGATTGCTTCGATCATGGTCAAAGTAGTATATAAATGTTCAAATGTGAGGTTTGCATTACCCAGAATGCGTTTTAAATGGGTTTTAACAGATTTAACCGCACTCTCCCAAATACCACCTTCATGTGGAGAGCGAGGATTAATAGACTGCCACTTAATCGCCTTTGAAGCTAAAAAATTAACTACAGTTTTATTCGACTCTTCCCCGTGTAAGATGGAGTATAAAGAGTCTAACTTTGTTTTAGCGCCACGAAAGTTAGTGGCGTTATCGCTAGATATACAGCTTGGCATACCTCTGCGCGATGTGAATCGCTTCAAACAATTCAGGAAGGCCTCCGTAGACAAGGAAGTGACTAATTCCAAATGTATGGCACGAGTGACCATACAAATGAACACGCATATGTATGCCTTTGATATTCGTGCCCCGCGTGTGCTTCTGTCCTTTACACCAATAGGGCCGGCGTAATCTAAGCCAACATTGTAAAATGGATATACCGTTTCTAATCGAGTTTCGGGCAAACTACCCATGAGCGGATGCTTGGCTACGGGGCGGGCCTTAAAACAAGCTTCGTAGAAGCCTTTTAATGTGGCACAGCCCCCCAATGGGCCAAAAACGCTCGCGGATATGAGCTAGCAGGAGTTGCGCGCCACCGTGCAACAATTCTTTGTGACCATTCAAAATCACAAGTTCAGTGAACCTGTGTTCCTTTGGAAGAATTAGAGGATGTTTCTTGTTAAAGGGAAAATCTGAATTGGTTAGTCTACCACCAACGCGTAGACAACCCGCCTCATCCAGGAAGGGATTGAGGGCCTGAATGCGTGAGTTCTTAATGACTCCGTTATTCTTGAGAGACTTAATCTCGTCAGCAAATGAATTAGCCTGACAAAGCTTGGTAAGCGCTGTCAAAGAGCTCTGGAGTTCGATGACGGATAAATTGCCGATACGTTTTTTTGCACTTCGGCAGTTATAACTGAAACGTAGAACATAAGCGAGAGTTCGTTGTAGTTTTCCGAGAGAGGAAAATTTATCGAAAATGGAGTTGTCAGCCGAATTTGTAGCAGTCAGGACAACGGTACTTTTGAGCTCAGTAGTCTCATGTGAATCAGGAATGAAATCACAAAAACAACCGAGGTTATTTCGAAAGAGAAAGTCAGGACCCTGAAACCAAGTTCGGTTATTTTTCAGGGTCGCAATGCTGGAACCGCGTGACACTAAATCGGCTGGATTGTTAGAGGTTGGCACATGGTGCCAGTGTTGAATGTTAGTGCATTCCTGTATGACGGCAATGCGATTAGCAATGAAGATATTGTATTTGTTCGGGGCAGAATTGATCCAATTTAAAATGATTTTGGAATCTGACCACAAGAAAATGTTATGAAAGCGAACATTGAAAATGTTCACGACTTTAGCACACCATTCCGCCAGTAACACGGCAGCGCAAAGCTCTAAACGAGGAATGGAAACTGTGTGCAGAGGTGCAACCTTGCCCTTGGAGAATAACAGAGTGCAAGTCACGTTGCCATTCGCAGAGCAACAACGCAGATAGAAGCAGCAACCATACGCGGTAGCGCTACTGTCGCAAAACCCGTGTAGCTCAATCTGATCAGCAGAGGACGGGATAACGCAACGAGGAATCTTGATCACATTCAAATGATGTAATTGCACCTTAAAATCGGACCACTTGGACATCAATTCGGAAGGGATAGGATCGTCCCATGCAATACCAGATTGCCAAAGCTTCTGGATTAGAAGTTTCCCTAGAATGATGAGAGGAGAATAAAAACCCAATGGATCGAAGACCTTGGCGATAATAGATAAAATTTTCCTTTTAGTAGGAAGGGAGCTGTCATTTGGAATATCGACCTTACAAAATAAAAGGTCATTCTCAGAGTCCCAATGGAGCCCTAGAGTTTTAGAGTCGGACCGTTCACCAATCGGAACGGTGAAGAATTCGGCGTCGTCGGAGCTGGACGAAGCTAAAACTTCCTGTTTATTTGATAAAAACTTCCGTATCGTCAGACCAGCAGCAGATAGTATACAGTGTGACTCATTTAGAATGGAAACACCCATGTAAAATCTGAAGTTATTTACCGATTTTAACCATTTTTTTTTTTAAATGTCAATTAACGAAACGTCTACCTCGGGACAAAATTTTAAATGTTTATTCCAATTTTCAGGGCATACTACGATAACTTTTTCGTGCTCAAAATGGAGAATTCTTATTAGCGATTTGTTTATAAAAAAAATATCTACGCCACTGGATTCAGAATGCTTCCAAATAGCTTTCACCAAAATTTTACAAAAATATATTTATTAATAACAAAGTTATGACAACTTAAAGTTCGAAAACTTTCTACGCTAACAGTTACAAAACAACACCCTGTATCAATAGATGGCCATTGAAATTATGTTAATAATTCTTAAATTAAACTATTTAAACCATCAGTGGAGAAAAAAATATTGAAAGTAACGTAATATTTAATAAAAGTAACGGAATCGCGCGATTGAGTAAATAAAGACCTAACATTTCCATTTAAATCTTAGTTACCATGGAAATTATGTTACTGTTTAACTTAACAGTTATGATAGATTTTTATTAAATATTACGTTACTTTAAATATTTTTTTCTCCACTGATGGTTTTAATAGTTTAATTTAAGAATTATTAACATAATTTCAATGGCCATCTATTGATACAGGGTGTTGTTTTGTAACTGTTAGCGTAGAAAGTTTTCGAACTTTAAGTTGTCATAACTTTGTTATTAATAAATATATTTTTGTAAAATTTTGGTGACAGCTATTTGGAAGCATTCTGAATCCAGTGGCGTAGATATTTTTTTTATAAACAAATCGCTAATAAGAATTCTCCATTTTGAGCACGAAAAAGTTATCGTAGTATGCCCTGAAAATTGGAATAAACATTTAAAATTTTGTCCCGAGGTAGACGTTTCGTTAATTGACATTTTAAAAAAAAAATGGTTAAAATCGGTAAATAACTTCAGATTTTACATGGGTGTTTCCATTCTAAATGAGTCACACTGTAGAAGACATTTCTTGCCTTATTCGAATGGCGTCTTGAATACAGTCGGTTGAGAATAAGAGGTCGTCCATATAGAAATTCTTTAATATAACTTTAGCAGACTCAGGGAAAGAATCCTTATGTAAATCAGCAATATGATTCAGACAGCGAGTGGCTAGGTAACTAGCAGAAGCAGTCCCGTAAGTGATTGTATTCAATCTATAAATGTTGAGGGGTTTCTCGGGATTGTCTCTCCAGAGGATATGCTGAAATCTACGGGATGCAGGATCTACATTGATCATGCGATACATTTTGGCGATGTCACCACAGAGAGCGACCTCGTGTGCACGAAAACGTAATAGGATATCAAACAAATTGTCTTGAACTTGAGGGCCAACAATCTGAGCGTCGTTAACAGAGATATTCGTGGACGTCGTTGCGCTCGCATCGAAAACGACGCGCAACTTCGTAGTCAAGGAAGACTGCTTAAAAACAGCGTGATGGGGGAGAAACTGCGGAGGTATATCCGTTATGTTCACAGGACCATCAAGCGTTTCTATGACCTGAGCGTCAGCAGAGGAATGGCTCTCAACGTCCGAAATTTTGGTCATGTGACCCAGAGATTCGTATTCCAACATGAATTGTGAATATTGCCTTAGAAGACAGGGATCTCTGTGAAGACGTTTCTCTAAGTGGAGGAACCTTGCTTCGGCGATGTGTTTGGAATCACCGAGAAGCAATAATTTTGAATTGAAAGGGATCGAAACGGTAAGGCGACCAGTTTCGTCCGACTGAATAGTGTTGAGAAAGTGATTCTCACAAAATCTTTCCTGTGTCGAAAGTAAAGATAACCTTGACATAGGCCTGGGATTATCCAAGTCCCAAAACTTGGTCAGTGCTTGATGCAAATCGGTATTGTGTTCATCGTTCTGGGCGGTCGTGTGGTAACAACCTGCCGTAACACCACAACCTAGGGTGTTTGGCAGATCGCCAGCGACAATCCAACCGAGAAGGGTATTTTGTAAAGTAGGCATCGAGGGGCCTAAAGAAACCTTTCGAGGTAAAGTTAGCTTGTGATACATAGCCGACCCGATCAAGATGTCGATGTCGCCTGGCTGATTGTAATACGGATCAGCGAGGCGTAAATTAGGAGGAATGTCCAAAAGGTTTCTGTTGAACGTAACTCGCGGAAGCTGCTCCGTAATTTTAGGAACTACTAAACAGTGGATGCCGGACTTGAAACGTCCCGTTGTGGAGTGTAGCTCCACAGAAGTATACTTAGAACAGGTCGACACTGCTTCGTTAACGCCCTTGAGGGTAACGTTGATTGAATTGCAAGACGAATTCAATCTTCTTTGAAGGTTTTCGGACATTAAATTGTTTTGTGACCCCGAGTCGAGGAGACCCTTAACCGTGATGGACTTGTTTCCACTGACGACATTTACTTGCACAGTGGAAAGTAGTACCTCCGAGGCTCTTGAGAAACCACATATTGAAGAACTGGTGGGGGTCTCGGTAGCCTCAGCCGCTGGAGCACCTGACTGAGCAGGCATGGCAGCAGCATTGGAATCAGAAGCGCAACTAGACTCACTTTGGCGCGGAGTAGCCGCTCGACCGGGTTCATGCCCTGCATTATTTGAACTCGCGGCCCTGAAGCAAAGTAAACTGTTGTGCCGTTGGTTGCAATTTTTGCAGTTCATAGTGGAAGTGCATTTGGCCTTGGTGTCATGACGGAGACACACAAGACAAAGCCGCAAAAATTTGGCCTTTTGAAACCGAGCCTTGGCCGATAAGGCCAGAAAGGACGGGCAATGATTTAAGAAGTGAAGCTCCTTGCACAAAGCACAAGAGTGCGTAGTTTGAGCCAAGGTGTAGGAACCTTTTGAACTGACTCTTTTCAAGGAGTTTGAAGCAGAGGCCTTCGTGACATTGGACGTGTCATCGATAATGTTGCATTTTTTAGATAAGAATTTAGCTGTCTGTTCGGCATTGGGAATTCTCCTTGGAAATTGTTTGGCAAAATCCGTAGCAGTGCTAGGGTCTACCTTATTTTTGACAATATATGCCAAAACGGCATCCTTGTACTCTTGGGGCGACATATCCTCATTATCTATAGTACGCAAATGTTTAACAAGGTTATTGTAAAATTCCCGCAGTTGCGTATCCTTAGTGATTCTTGGTGCTTCAAATAACGAATCAAAATGACTGAAAATAAGCAATTTTCTATTGTCGTATCTTTCTTTTAAAAGATCGATAGCAATTGAATAATTTGCTTCGGAAGGTTTAATCTCGCTTAAGGTTTGCAAGGCAGGACCTTTCAAGCAGTTTTTCAAATATAAAAACTTTTCGATTTGAGATAGGCTTTCGTTTGAATCGACTAGAGCCTGAAAGGATTCAAAGAACGCTCTGAAATCTTGATAATCACCTGAGAAGGTCGGAAGGTTAATAGTGGGAAGCTTAACATTTTCCTTAGACTTACTCGCGGTAGTAGAACGACTACTATTTAAACTTTCGTTTGAAAGCGATCTAGTTTTTTGATCATATTTGTCAATTAAGGACTGAGCAGTCACCGAGGTGGACACGAAATCCTTGTAAAATTGGGAAAGTGTAGGAAAATCGCGCGCTTCACCTCCGCAAAGGGACATTTGCTCTGACACTGATTTGTAATCGTTCAATGTTGGCTTAAATAATTCAAATTCAAGCTTTAATTGTTGCAACTCAATTTGGGATATTTCGTCGTCAACCGAGTTAATAAATTCATTGAAATTGCTAATTTGCTCTAAGATATTTTGAGCTCTGACTGACAGTAATCTGAAGTCTTTTGATTTTGGAGCCATCATGAATTGTTTGAAGCTTATCACTACACAAATGGTAAATAAACGTATAAAGTAATAACGTAAAAATATTTTGTAGTAACTCAATAATTCTCCCAAATACACAAGAAATTCTCGATTCTTAGCTGTAATCAAGCGTAACTATTTAAATCAAAGTAACAAAATAAGCAACCTAACGGTTTCTTTCAACTTGACCCTCATTAAGTGTAATATGAAACGCTACATGTGTGAGAATGCAGTGAAATAAGCAACCCCGTAAGATAAAATACTTAAGTTACACATTTCCCCTATATATGAAGTATAACACATTTTGTATGGATTTATAAATAGAACTGTCGCTCAAATAGTTTTGAGACCACGTAAAACATAAATGGATATAATATAGGGTGTAGGTTAAATAAGGAAACATATATCTTACTTGGCTGGCGCATGTGGGACGCTTCATGGAGACGACTTCTTCAGCGTCCGTTGCAATTACCGGAAATTAAAAACTGCGTGTAATAACCATATCCGGCTCGAAGGACCAATTGTTGAAAGGTGGCAGATCGCAAATGATCGTACTCACTTCAACACACAAAAAAAGGGGTGGCTGATGCCATTCGATGGTAAACTGGTTCGCGAAATCGCGTTGGTGTAAAAACAAAACAATAAGGCCATTAGTCCTAAATTAATGTATTTACACATAAAAATAAATAACGCCACTAATATTTACACAGCTTAACACTAAATTGGAGTATAAACAAAAACACTGCCATTACCGCATCGGACGGCATATCATGGCTGAATCTCAACATAATATGTATCAGTTCCTTACACCACGGGCGACATGTGCACATATGTGTGGTGCAAGGTGTGTTGCCTAAACAACAGCAATCATTACAAAATTAATAAACCCTTAAATCTATACAGAGGGGAAATGATACTAATAATGTGGCAATGTATTTATTAATTAATATACACAATTTATTCCTTTTATTAGTCCTTCGTATAATAGTAATAATAAATAAATGGGTAATTAATTTAAAATATACATTATTACTGGAAGAACTGGAACCTTTGTGATCGTTGAACATAATACTGAAACACGAAAAACCACAATAAAAGTTTATTAAATTGGATGCGTTTCGATGGCAAAGCTGTCATCATTAGCGATAAATTTTTATTATGGTTTTTGGTGTTTGCAATGTTGTATACATTATATACATTTTCCATATTTAGATAAGTGAGTGAAGATGAATTCAATATTTTTACATTTGTTGTAATCACTCTCCGTCGTAATGGTCAAGTGCAAGGGGATACGCAGCTTTTTGGTTGGGGGGGGGGGGGGCAAAAAATAAAATAGTTTGTGTTTAATATTTATTGCTTATGTTGTTATCCCACAATTCTTTTCAATACCTAAAAATCATATAATTCCCCTTGGTTTCAAATACTATTTACTTAGAAGAAAGGCCAGGAAATGCTTAATTTCTTCAATAACCTCCTTAAATTATTAGAGTAAATTGGGGGAATATGGCAACATAAATTTCAAACGCTCACATTCTAGCTAACTACCGACCCAGTCGCAAGGAATAAGTGGCATCTTAGAGCGTGTATATATGGTTATGTGACGTGATATGCTCGTTGCCATATTCCCACTATAAAGATGGTTAGAAACAAAAATGTCGAATGATACACTATGGCCATATTGCCCGTACTCATGGGTAATATGGCATCATGCGTTGGGGAATATGGCAACATGCTATTCTCGTAAGAAATGAACAAAATTTTGGAACACGCCGCCTCTCGGGGCAATATGCCGCACGCAGGGCCGTCTCAAGTACAAATGGCGCCGGGGTGCCAAAACCAGCCTGCGCCCTCTGGTCAAGAAAAAAGGTAATGCTATGTACTATTTTATTTGATTTACTCATACGGAAGATTCAATATTTTTTCCCATTAGTCCCGGGACACCCTGTATAGTGGTCACCTTGCGCCCCCAAAGGTCCTGCCCCCGGGTGCCCAGCACCCCTTGCACCCCCTGGTAAAGACGGCCCTGTAAGCCGCAGTTAGAAATCATGAGGCATATTACCTCACATTGTACCTTATGAATTCAAAAAGTGGCAACACCTATACTAGATACGTTTAACCGATTGTTCCGCCAAAAAGAGTTAGGTTAGGAATCGTATTTTGGTATTCTCTTAATAAAATTGTATTAAAAACACTTAGAATTTCTTTTACCCCTTCCTATAATTTGACATAATAATATTTTTTAAACGTTCCTTACCTTTACACTGACGATATTCACTAAAAAACTAATTAATTTGCTTTCTGAAATATTCACAAATGCCTGGTGCGTTACACTATCATGTTTAAATGAACACTGTTGCCAAATGTTGGCTTAGAAGGGAGAAAACAAACTGTGGCGTATTACCCAACGTGCCATATTCCCCCACTTTACTCTATATGACCAGTAATAAATTTTAATCTTTTGCGCGGTAATAAATTGGCCATTTCTGGTTACTTTATTAAATTCTCACTTAGTTAAAATTGGCTATGAGCAATGTAAAACCTGGGAACGCTGGACGTCATTGGGATAACTGAACTCTACCACTCGTATGGTACTACCACTTAATAAAAGTGTATGCCCTTTATGGATGTTTGTACTTTTTGTTTTTGTAATTCCTTGTAACAGTCTATTTTTTCCTTTTGGAAAAGTTAGCAATAGACCCATTTTTAAATATTGTAAGTGCGCAAATATGCTTGCTAAATGTAAATAACGGGGTTATCTTGAGATACTGTGGGTTACCTGGAAAGTACGTGCACTTTTAAATATCGATTTTATTGTTATTCCGATTGTTAGGGAGTGAGCGGCATAATTTATCGGCTCTTCAAAAGTGGCAAAAGTATTAATTAGAATTGTGTAGTAATTCGAGGCCTATTTAATAGGGATTAGTTTTGCCCTTTTATGTGGTGGATGTGCTGTGTGAAGCAAAAATTCTTGAAATCCACGAACCCGTTGTGGGGATTTGTTTTTGAGCTAAATTGCCGTCGTGTTACATCTGTACTCCTGACTCCAGTCGGTATCAATTGCAACGGATATTATCCGTAGCTTAGGATTAAACCCTCAGTCTTGAGGTAAGCCACAAATTTAGAGTATTTAGCACTTACACTTTTTCGTATTTCAGGGTTTTTTTTGGTCATTAATGATATGTTATCTTGAGAAAGCAAAAGTAAAGGTCTCAGCTCCCTCCGATTTTCGTTCAGCGGCTCTTCGCTGTTCCTACTCGAGTATACTTCAGCAACATCAATCATTTATCATCCATCTTAAGTCAACCATCGCATCCGGAAAAGAAAAACAGGAAGGAACCAAACAGATAAGCGTTTGTGTGTGTTCGTCCTGATTAAGATTACTTTTATTAAGCTCCACTCTACGCGTTGACATTATTACAGTGCGTTAATTCTACCAATCCAAGCGACTACCTTTTTATGTTTTTAATTGTTCAACTGTTTAGAATTTATTTTAGTTATAGGAACAACAAAGTATTATTTTTGTATTGCCGTTATGGCGATGATTTAAATGTATGTATTTTCCTTAGGTTAGCGTAGTCGAGTGGAGTCCTAAATAGTTCGATTGCCGTATGTTTATATTTTTTTCCCCTTTCTGTGGTTCTCTACAGCTCGCCATTAAACGTTTTTTCATTTCAATCGTTCTTATCTTTCCTCTCGATTGATATCTATATCCCTAGCCGGGGAACATTTATTTTTTTATTATTATTTTTTTTATTTAATGCCCTAGGAACCTGCTTCGTTACGAAATTCCCACTCCTGAGGATCATTAACCGTGGCATTAAATTGGCGCCCAACTAACATTCTTCTATTTTATTTTTATTTTCGTAGGAGGGAAGTGAGCTTTTCAAAATTTTTGACGTTATATTTTCCAAACATGGATGTCAATAGGCTATTGAGTGACGAACTTACTCATGAACTACTTATACGTGGTTCGGTAGTAGGTAGCACGGTAAGAGAAAAACGATCTCTTTTGAGAGAAGTTTTAACTCGTGAACGAACGGGTGTAAGTGCTCAACACACTATCACTTTAGACTGTAATCAGGAACTTCACATTTGTTCATTAAAATTAGACGAGTTAGGCGGTAATATTCAGGAGTTTGATAATTCCAATAAAGATAATGAATACGCACGAATTAAAACGCGTTTATTACATGTAGAAGGTAGACTTTCCCGCATTGAAAATTTTGATAATAAGTCGGTTCAATTAAAAAAAGCTAACCTTGAATTTTTATGTACGGGGTTGTTGGAAGCCCTGGAAGATGCCTACACAATTGCACGATATAGTAAAAGCACTATAAATGAATCTTCCAATACAAATATCGGAAACCCAGCCATATCGATTTTAGATCTCCCCAATCCTACCTCACTTTCTACCGCTACACTCCCATACGCGGGTGGCCCAAGTTATATCGCTCCTAGTGTACCTGTCGTCGATAAATTAATTGATGTAGATATTAACCCCAATGTAGATACTAGCATCAGGGATCCGGTAAAAATGCAACATAGTTTAGTACAACAAAATTTGGTAGCAATATCTAAACAACTCACAAATTTAACAATGAGACAAGAGGGTGCTCTTAGTCAATCTAGGGATAAAACAGCGACAAATTTGTTTAATCCGGGAGTATTAAGTAATTACCAACAACCGGTATTAGAACAATCTTGTATTGATCGGTCATATATGCCACCAGTTCCTCCAGTCCATTCTACAGCACGTTTTGATTCTAACAATTTACCCTTTTTCGCGCAAAATAAATACCCTCCTATACATAAGTGGAACGTTTTCTTTGATGGTACTACGAGTATTAATAGCTTCATAGAAAGAGTTGAAGAGTTGCGAGAAGCTCGCGGCATTGCAAAATCATCTTTGTTTCAATCCGCGGTTGAATTTTTTAAAGGGGATGCCCTACTATGGTATCGCCCAAGAAAATATCATTTTAGAGATTGGGACGATTTATTAATGCAGTTAAAAGAAACATTTTTACCTCTAGATTATGACTTTAGTTTGTGGGAGGATATTCGTAAAAGGACGCAGGGGGAAGACGAAAAATTAGTGCTATACGTATCGGTAATGGAAAATTTCTTTCGAAAACTTTCCCGGTGCCCTCCTGAGTTAGAAAGGGTGGGACTTATCCAACGAAATCTATTACCTTACATACAAAAGGCATTATCTCTTCAGCGAATAACGACCGTTGAAGAATTGTTACAATTTGGCCGCGCAATTGAAGAATCATACGCACGAGCACAAAAATATAACCCACCTTCCACTAACAGCAAATTAATGCAAGAGCCAGATCTCGCTTATCGTAGACAGGGACATCCCAAATCTTTACAAGTAAACGCAGTTACAGTTACAGATAAAGTCGTTACCAATAACGCGCGTCCCCAAACCTCCTTATCACGAACTAAATGTTGGAACTGCGAGCAAATGGGACACTATCGTAAAGACTGTGCGCAAGCTGCTCGGTTGATTTGTTTCCGCTGCGGAAAAGCCGGATTTACCGTTAGAAATTGTCCAACATGTTCGGGAAACGATTTTCAGGGTCGCTAGATAGCCGCCTAGCTACCTGTTCTAAAATGACGGCTGATAATACTACTAAACAAAAAATTTTACTCGATTATGTCCTTTCCCATTTAGAAGAGGATCAAAGACCTTATCTTGAAATTTCAATTTTAGGCCGCACTCTACATGGACTCTTAGATTCGGGTAGTAATAGTACAATAGTTGGAAAGTCGGGACTAGAGATATTACTTAATTTAGGGTTTGCGGTCAATTCGGACAGTAGTACCAAATGTGTGGTCGCGAATGGGCAATCGTGTTTAGCGATAGGAGTCGTCAAGGCTCCCATTTGTCTTATGGGAAAAATTAAACTTATAGATATTTTGATAGTTCCGGAATTATCTCATACGCTCATATTAGGAATGGATTTTTGGTTAGCCATGGACATTGTTCCAGATTTAAAAAGAAATGTTTGGCAGTTTAGCAATCAGTCGAAGATTGAGATTTGTGGAATTTATAACAAAGAAATACTAACGGGCGACCAAAAATCGATGTTGAGAAGTTTATTAGACATTAAGTTTAAAATGATGGGAGAAGCACTAGGCTATACAAACAAAGTTGAACACGAAATCGCTTTACTACCTAACACAACCCCAATCAAGCAGCGCTACTACCCCGTTTCTCCATTTAAACAGAATATAATTAATGAGGAGATTAAAAAGATGTTGGACATGGACATAATTGAACCTTCTCGAAGTGCCTGGTCATCCCCTGTCTTATTAGTTCCTAAATCAGGAAATAAGGAGTATAGATTTTGCGTAGATTTTCGAGCTTTAAATAGAGTTACAAAAAAGACGCCTACCCTTTGCCCTACATTTCCGCAATTTTAGATAGACTTCGAGGGGCCAAATTTTTAAACTCTATGGACATCAAATCTGCCTATTGGCAAATTCCAATGAAATTATCCAGTCGAGAATATACAGCATTTACGGTTCCTGGGAGGGGGTTATATCATTTCAAGCGTATGCCCTTCGGGCTTACGAACGCTCCTGCTTGTTGGCAAAGATTAATTGATGAAGTCCTGGGTGTTGACTTAGAACCCTACGTTCATGTTTATTTAGATGATATTATAATAATATCTAAAGATTTTAATTCCCACCTGGAAATACTACGAAAAGTTTTCGACAGATTGATTGCGGCAGGCTTAACGGTTAGTCCAGACAAGTGTCATTTTTGTAGACCATCCTTAAAGTACTTGGGTTATATTGTCGATGAAGGGGGACTTAGAGTTGATATGGAAAAGGTGGAAGCCATCTTGAATGTGAAGCCCCCCAATAATCTCGTGGAAGTTCGTCGTTTCTTGGGAATGTGTAGCTGGTACAGAAGATTTATCGCAAATTTTTCTAATATCATTTGTCCAATAACTAACTTGACTAGGAAAAATACTAAATTTTTATGGGATCAAAACTGTGAGAAAGCTTTTAATGAAATCAAACAATGTTTAATTACCGCGCCTATACTTAGTTGCCCAGACTTTAATTTGCCATTTATCTTACAAACAGACGCTTCAGCGTATGGAATTGGAGCGGTTTTAACCCAAAAATTAAATGATGAGGGTGAAAAAGTAATTTGTTTTATATCTCGTTCTTTAACCAAACAAGAAAGAAACTTTTCAACTACCGAGCGGGAATGCTTAAGTGTAATTTGGGCCATTGAAAAGCTACGGCAATATCTGGAAGGAACAGTTTTTACTGTTATCACGGATCATGCGTCGTTAATATGGTTGAACAATCTTAAAGATCCAACTGGACGTTTAGGCCGCTGGGCAGTCCGTTTACAACCCTATAATTTTACCATTGTTCATAGGAAAGGCAAGGAAAATATAGTTCCCGATTTCTTATCAAGATCGGTCCCTGTGTGTGTAGATGCTATAGACTCGCAAGAAAATGAAGGAGATAAATGGTATAGTGATCTAAAAGCGAAGATTACTCAATCTCCAAACAAATATCCGCAATGGAAGATAGAGAAGGGACACGTATATAAATATGTACGTTGCCGAATTCCGGAGTTATCATCTGACTCAGACTACTGGAAATTAGTTGTACCCAAAGATAAAAGAAAAGCCTTGTTAGAGGAATACCATGATGACCCTCGTTCAGGACATGTTGGAGTATACAAGGTGTATGGGAAATTACGTAGTAGATATACGTGGCCAAAAATGAAATCCGATGTAGCGACATATGTTAGGAATTGTAAGGTATGTGCAGCTCATAAACCCCTTCAGATGGCACCTGCCGGATATATGGGAACGCGTCCAAATGTTACGCAACCATGGCAACTCATAAGTTTGGACTTCATGGGACCTTTACCGAGATCTTCCCGTGGCAATACCCAAATACTGGTAGTTAGTGACTACTACAGCAAGTTTGTGCTGCTGTTCCCCCTGAGATCCGCTACTGCGAAATCACTATGCACTATAGTAGAAGAAAACGTGTTTCTCGTCTTCGGAGTACCACAAACCTTAATTTGCGATAATGGGGTTCAGATGCGCAGTAAGCAATTTCAAAGTTTATGTGACAGGTATCAGTGTAAACTGTAAAGTGTCATACACACCCCTTTACTATCCGCGGGCAGACCCATGTGAACGGGTAAACAGAGTCGTGAAAACCATGATCGCTTCCTACATACAAGATAACCAGCGAAAATGGGACGAGAATTTAGCCTCTATTGCCTGTGCTATACGCGCCGCACCTAGTGAGGTTACTGGTTTTTCACCGTATTATATAAATTTTGGCCGCGAATACGTGTTGAAGGGAGAAACATTTGCAAATAATGGTGACACTAATGCGGACCCATACGAAACCTCAGTGGGTAAACGGGTTGAAGGGTTTAAAAAATTGTATCAGGAAGTGACTCAAAGAATTCAGCAATTTCAAGAGCGTTACCGTCATGCTTATAACTTACGTCGTAGACCTGTACAATATAGTGTAGGGGATCAGGTATGGAGGAGAAATAAGGTACAATCGGATGCCTCAAAGAACATAAGCGCAAAACTTTGCCCAAAATTTATCGGTCCTTTTACTATTGCGAAAAAGGTAGGGTACTGTACGTATGATCTAGCAGACGCGGATGGTGTGAATAGAGGTCGATGGCATGTCCAAGATTTAAAACCTTTTTTGGCAACGGACAACCAAAACAGTTCATAGTAAACCATAGTTTTCCCCAATCCTTTACCATGGGGAGGGAGGGGAGAGTCCTACAGTAAAATTTTTGAAACTTAACTTCTTTAAGGAGGGGGAGAGTGTAACAGTCTATTTTTTCCTTTTGGAAAAGTTAGCAATAGACCCATTTTTAAATATTGTAAGTGCGCAAATATGCTTGCTAAATGTAAATAACGGGGTTATCTTGAGATACTGTGGGTTACCTGGAAAGTACGTGCACTTTTAAATATCGATTTTATTGTTATTCCGATTGTTAGGGAGTGAGCGGCATAATTTATCGGCTCTTCAAAAGTGGCAAAAGTATTAATTAGAATTGTGTAGTAATTCGAGGCCTATTTAATAGGGATTAGTTTTGCCCTTTTATGTGGTGGATGTGCTGTGTGAAGCAAAAATTCTTGAAATCCACGAACCCGTTGTGGGGATTTGTTTTTGAGCTAAATTGCCGTCGTGTTACATCTGTACTCCTGACTCCAGTCGGTATCAATTGCAACGGATATTATCCGTAGCTTAGGATTAAACCCTCAGTCTTGAGGTAAGCCACAAATTTAGAGTATTTAGCACTTACACTTTTTCGTATTTCAGGGTTTTTTTTGGTCATTAATGATATGTTATCTTGAGAAAGCAAAAGTAAAGGTCTCAGCTCCCTCCGATTTTCGTTCAGCGGCTCTTCGCTGTTCCTACTCGAGTATACTTCAGCAACATCAATCATTTATCATCCATCTTAAGTCAACCATCGCATCCGGAAAAGAAAAACAGGAAGGAACCAAACAGATAAGCGTTTGTGTGTGTTCGTCCTGATTAAGATTACTTTTATTAAGCTCCACTCTACGCGTTGACATTATTACAGTGCGTTAATTCTACCAATCCAAGCGACTACCTTTTATGTTTTTAATTGTTCAACTGTTTAGAATTTATTTTAGTTATAGGAACAACAAAGTATTATTTTTGTATTGCCGTTATGGCGATGATTTAAATGTATGTATTTTCCTTAGGTTAGCGTAGTCGAGTGGAGTCCTAAATAGTTCGATTGCCGTATGTTTATATTTTTTTCCCCTTTCTGTGGTTCTCTACAGCTCGCCATTAAACGTTTTTTCATTTCAATCGTTCTTATCTTTCCTCTCGATTGATATCTATATCCCTAGCCGGGGAACATTTATTTTTTTATTATTATTTTTTTTATTTAATGCCCTAGGAACCTGCTTCGTTACGAAATTCCCACTCCTGAGGATCATTAACCGTGGCATTAAATTGGCGCCCAACTAACATTCTTCTATTTTATTTTTATTTTCGTAGGAGGGAAGTGAGCTTTTCAAAATTTTTGACGTTATATTTTCCAAACATGGATGTCAATAGGCTATTGAGTGACGAACTTACTCATGAACTACTTATACGTGGTTCGGTAGTAGGTAGCACGGTAAGAGAAAAACGATCTCTTTTGAGAGAAGTTTTAACTCGTGAACGAACGGGTGTAAGTGCTCAACACACTATCACTTTAGACTGTAATCAGGAACTTCACATTTGTTCATTAAAATTAGACGAGTTAGGCGGTAATATTCAGGAGTTTGATAATTCCAATAAAGATAATGAATACGCACGAATTAAAACGCGTTTATTACATGTAGAAGGTAGACTTTCCCGCATTGAAAATTTTGATAATAAGTCGGTTCAATTAAAAAAAGCTAACCTTGAATTTTTATGTACGGGGTTGTTGGAAGCCCTGGAAGATGCCTACACAATTGCACGATATAGTAAAAGCACTATAAATGAATCTTCCAATACAAATATCGGAAACCCAGCCATATCGATTTTAGATCTCCCCAATCCTACCTCACTTTCTACCGCTACACTCCCATACGCGGGTGGCCCAAGTTATATCGCTCCTAGTGTACCTGTCGTCGATAAATTAATTGATGTAGATATTAACCCCAATGTAGATACTAGCATCAGGGATCCGGTAAAAATGCAACATAGTTTAGTACAACAAAATTTGGTAGCAATATCTAAACAACTCACAAATTTAACAATGAGACAAGAGGGTGCTCTTAGTCAATCTAGGGATAAAACAGCGACAAATTTGTTTAATCCGGGAGTATTAAGTAATTACCAACAACCGGTATTAGAACAATCTTGTATTGATCGGTCATATATGCCACCAGTTCCTCCAGTCCATTCTACAGCACGTTTTGATTCTAACAATTTACCCTTTTTCGCGCAAAATAAATACCCTCCTATACATAAGTGGAACGTTTTCTTTGATGGTACTACGAGTATTAATAGCTTCATAGAAAGAGTTGAAGAGTTGCGAGAAGCTCGCGGCATTGCAAAATCATCTTTGTTTCAATCCGCGGTTGAATTTTTAAAGGGGATGCCCTACTATGGTATCGCCCAAGAAAATATCATTTTAGAGATTGGGACGATTTATTAATGCAGTTAAAAGAAACATTTTTACCTCTAGATTATGACTTTAGTTTGTGGGAGGATATTCGTAAAAGGACGCAGGGGGAAGACGAAAAATTAGTGCTATACGTATCGGTAATGGAAAATTTCTTTCGAAAACTTTCCCGGTGCCCTCCTGAGTTAGAAAGGGTGGGACTTATCCAACGAAATCTATTACCTTACATACAAAAGGCATTATCTCTTCAGCGAATAACGACCGTTGAAGAATTGTTACAATTTGGCCGCGCAATTGAAGAATCATACGCACGAGCACAAAAATATAACCCACCTTCCACTAACAGCAAATTAATGCAAGAGCCAGATCTCGCTTATCGTAGACAGGGACATCCCAAATCTTTACAAGTAAACGCAGTTACAGTTACAGATAAAGTCGTTACCAATAACGCGCGTCCCCAAACCTCCTTATCACGAACTAAATGTTGGAACTGCGAGCAAATGGGACACTATCGTAAAGACTGTGCGCAAGCTGCTCGGTTGATTTGTTTCCGCTGCGGAAAAGCCGGATTTACCGTTAGAAATTGTCCAACATGTTCGGGAAACGATTTTCAGGGTCGCTAGATAGCCGCCTAGCTACCTGTTCTAAAATGACGGCTGATAATACTACTAAACAAAAAATTTTACTCGATTATGTCCTTTCCCATTTAGAAGAGGATCAAAGACCTTATCTTGAAATTTCAATTTTAGGCCGCACTCTACATGGACTCTTAGATTCGGGTAGTAATAGTACAATAGTTGGAAAGTCGGGACTAGAGATATTACTTAATTTAGGGTTTGCGGTCAATTCGGACAGTAGTACCAAATGTGTGGTCGCGAATGGGCAATCGTGTTTAGCGATAGGAGTCGTCAAGGCTCCCATTTGTCTTATGGGAAAAATTAAACTTATAGATATTTTGATAGTTCCGGAATTATCTCATACGCTCATATTAGGAATGGATTTTTGGTTAGCCATGGACATTGTTCCAGATTTAAAAAGAAATGTTTGGCAGTTTAGCAATCAGTCGAAGATTGAGATTTGTGGAATTTATAACAAAGAAATACTAACGGGCGACCAAAATCGATGTTGAGAAGTTTATTAGACATTAAGTTTAAAATGATGGGAGAAGCACTAGGCTATACAAACAAAGTTGAACACGAAATCGCTTTACTACCTAACACAACCCCAATCAAGCAGCGCTACTACCCCGTTTCTCCATTTAAACAGAATATAATTAATGAGGAGATTAAAAAGATGTTGGACATGGACATAATTGAACCTTCTCGAAGTGCCTGGTCATCCCCTGTCTTATTAGTTCCTAAATCAGGAAATAAGGAGTATAGATTTTGCGTAGATTTTCGAGCTTTAAATAGAGTTACAAAAAAAGACGCCTACCCTTTGCCCTACATTTCCGCAATTTTAGATAGACTTCGAGGGGCCAAATTTTTAAACTCTATGGACATCAAATCTGCCTATTGGCAAATTCCAATGAAATTATCCAGTCGAGAATATACAGCATTTACGGTTCCTGGGAGGGGGTTATATCATTTCAAGCGTATGCCCTTCGGGCTTACGAACGCTCCTGCTTGTTGGCAAAGATTAATTGATGAAGTCCTGGGTGTTGACTTAGAACCCTACGTTCATGTTTATTTAGATGATATTATAATAATATCTAAAGATTTTAATTCCCACCTGGAAATACTACGAAAAGTTTTCGACAGATTGATTGCGGCAGGCTTAACGGTTAGTCCAGACAAGTGTCATTTTTGTAGACCATCCTTAAAGTACTTGGGTTATATTGTCGATGAAGGGGGACTTAGAGTTGATATGGAAAAGGTGGAAGCCATCTTGAATGTGAAGCCCCCCAATAATCTCGTGGAAGTTCGTCGTTTCTTGGGAATGTGTAGCTGGTACAGAAGATTTATCGCAAATTTTTCTAATATCATTTGTCCAATAACTAACTTGACTAGGAAAAATACTAAATTTTTATGGGATCAAAACTGTGAGAAAGCTTTTAATGAAATCAAACAATGTTTAATTACCGCGCCTATACTTAGTTGCCCAGACTTTAATTTGCCATTTATCTTACAAACAGACGCTTCAGCGTATGGAATTGGAGCGGTTTTAACCCAAAAATTAAATGATGAGGGTGAAAAAGTAATTTGTTTTATATCTCGTTCTTTAACCAAACAAGAAAGAAACTTTTCAACTACCGAGCGGGAATGCTTAAGTGTAATTTGGGCCATTGAAAAGCTACGGCAATATCTGGAAGGAACAGTTTTTACTGTTATCACGGATCATGCGTCGTTAATATGGTTGAACAATCTTAAAGATCCAACTGGACGTTTAGGCCGCTGGGCAGTCCGTTTACAACCCTATAATTTTACCATTGTTCATAGGAAAGGCAAGGAAAATATAGTTCCCGATTTCTTATCAAGATCGGTCCCTGTGTGTGTAGATGCTATAGACTCGCAAGAAAATGAAGGAGATAAATGGTATAGTGATCTAAAAGCGAAGATTACTCAATCTCCAAACAAATATCCGCAATGGAAGATAGAGAAGGGACACGTATATAAATATGTACGTTGCCGAATTCCGGAGTTATCATCTGACTCAGACTACTGGAAATTAGTTGTACCCAAAGATAAAAGAAAAGCCTTGTTAGAGGAATACCATGATGACCCTCGTTCAGGACATGTTGGAGTATACAAGGTGTATGGGAAATTACGTAGTAGATATACGTGGCCAAAAATGAAATCCGATGTAGCGACATATGTTAGGAATTGTAAGGTATGTGCAGCTCATAAACCCCTTCAGATGGCACCTGCCGGATATATGGGAACGCGTCCAAATGTTACGCAACCATGGCAACTCATAAGTTTGGACTTCATGGGACCTTTACCGAGATCTTCCCGTGGCAATACCCAAATACTGGTAGTTAGTGACTACTACAGCAAGTTTGTGCTGCTGTTCCCCCTGAGATCCGCTACTGCGAAATCACTATGCACTATAGTAGAAGAAAACGTGTTTCTCGTCTTCGGAGTACCACAAACCTTAATTTGCGATAATGGGGTTCAGATGCGCAGTAAGCAATTTCAAAGTTTATGTGACAGGTATCAGTGTAAACTGTAAAGTGTCATACACACCCCTTTACTATCCGCGGGCAGACCCATGTGAACGGGTAAACAGAGTCGTGAAAACCATGATCGCTTCCTACATACAAGATAACCAGCGAAAATGGGACGAGAATTTAGCCTCTATTGCCTGTGCTATACGCGCCGCACCTAGTGAGGTTACTGGTTTTTCACCGTATTATATAAATTTTGGCCGCGAATACGTGTTGAAGGGAGAAACATTTGCAAATAATGGTGACACTAATGCGGACCCATACGAAACCTCAGTGGGTAAACGGGTTGAAGGGTTTAAAAAATTGTATCAGGAAGTGACTCAAAGAATTCAGCAATTTCAAGAGCGTTACCGTCATGCTTATAACTTACGTCGTAGACCTGTACAATATAGTGTAGGGGATCAGGTATGGAGGAGAAATAAGGTACAATCGGATGCCTCAAAGAACATAAGCGCAAAACTTTGCCCAAAATTTATCGGTCCTTTTACTATTGCGAAAAAGGTAGGGTACTGTACGTATGATCTAGCAGACGCGGATGGTGTGAATAGAGGTCGATGGCATGTCCAAGATTTAAAACCTTTTTTGGCAACGGACAACCAAAACAGTTCATAGTAAACCATAGTTTTCCCCAATCCTTTACCATGGGAGGGAGGGGAGAGTCCTACAGTAAAATTTTTGAAACTTAACTTCTTTAAGGAGGGGGAGAGTGTAACAGTCTATTTTTTCCTTTTGGAAAAGTTAGCAATAGACCCATTTTTAAATATTGTAAGTGCGCAAATATGCTTGCTAAATGTAAATAACGGGGTTATCTTGAGATACTGTGGGTTACCTGGAAAGTACGTGCACTTTTAAATATCGATTTTATTGTTATTCCGATTGTTAGGGAGTGAGCGGCATAATTTATCGGCTCTTCAAAAGTGGCAAAAGTATTAATTAGAATTGTGTAGTAATTCGAGGCCTATTTAATAGGGATTAGTTTTGCCCTTTTATGTGGTGGATGTGCTGTGTGAAGCAAAAATTCTTGAAATCCACGAACCCGTTGTGGGGATTTGTTTTTGAGCTAAATTGCCGTCGTGTTACATCTGTACTCCTGACTCCAGTCGGTATCAATTGCAACGGATATTATCCGTAGCTTAGGATTAAACCCTCAGTCTTGAGGTAAGCCACAAATTTAGAGTATTTAGCACTTACACTTTTTCGTATTTCAGGGTTTTTTTTGGTCATTAATGATATGTTATCTTGAGAAAGCAAAAGTAAAGGTCTCAGCTCCCTCCGATTTTCGTTCAGCGGCTCTTCGCTGTTCCTACTCGAGTATACTTCAGCAACATCAATCATTTATCATCCATCTTAAGTCAACCATCGCATCCGGAAAAGAAAAACAGGAAGGAACCAAACAGATAAGCGTTTGTGTGTGTTCGTCCTGATTAAGATTACTTTATTAAGCTCCACTCTACGCGTTGACATTATTACAGTGCGTTAATTCTACCAATCCAAGCGACTACCTTTTTATGTTTTTAATTGTTCAACTGTTTAGAATTTATTTTAGTTATAGGAACAACAAAGTATTATTTTTGTATTGCCGTTATGGCGATGATTTAAATGTATGTATTTTCCTTAGGTTAGCGTAGTCGAGTGGAGTCCTAAATAGTTCGATTGCCGTATGTTTATATTTTTTTCCCCTTTCTGTGGTTCTCTACAGCTCGCCATTAAACGTTTTTTCATTTCAATCGTTCTTATCTTTCCTCTCGATTGATATCTATATCCCTAGCCGGGGAACATTTATTTTTTTATTATTATTTTTTTTATTTAATGCCCTAGGAACCTGCTTCGTTACGAAATTCCCACTCCTGAGGATCATTAACCGTGGCATCCTACAATCTTTCACAATATTTAGCAAAATTCGTTTTGTGGCTAGGGGGGCATATGCCCCCCATTGCCCCACCTTGCGTAGGTACGTCCTTGATCAAGCGAGTGCAACATTTTGATGTTCAGAATATTATATATACAATAATTTAGATGTTGACCAAACTAAAACTTTATTCACACCTTTACACAACCCCAGTCTGTGACCGAGTGCTTTTCCTCTAAATAAATTACAATAGCTACAATATTTTCGTTCTCCCATGCCCCATGACGCTTTAACACTGACAAATCTGCACCTACATTTGCTAGTAAAGTTGTGGAATCCGATCAAAATAGTGCCCTGCATATCTCACCGAATGTTCCACCTTTAGGTATTCGGCAGTCTTCCTTGGTGTACCACCAATAGTGTGAATTCCGACCCTCTGCAAAATATATTTTCCTTGCCGATATCCAACAAATAACATCTTTTCTTACAAATTTTTGGAACGTATAGGGGTGTATTTTCGAAACATCTCCAAGAAATTGATTCCCTCCGCTTCTTATATTGGTTTTAGTATGAGGAATCGTAACTACCAACTTAAAAAACTTATGTTATCCAAATAATATGCAGCCAACATGATATTGTCCTCTACTTGTTTCACCCCACGTTCTTTCTTACATTGGCAAAACGGTTGGTACTCTTTTTCGTACCTTGCGATTTCGACACGGTTGTGTCGGGAACAGTGAAACAACCCGCTAACATTATAGCGTCCATTTTACAGAGAAAATTTATTCCATGTAAAGAAACATGAAACTGTAGCAACGACCGTTGCCACATGAAAAAGGGCGATGCGATTTTTACAATATAATGATTTTTTTAAATTTTTGAAATAATATAATGGCACTAAACAGACTTACAGTATGAAATAAAATACGTTACGATACACGCCCGGTAGTACTTGTAACAGTACTCGTTTAGGCATTCCTGATTCAGCTCCTAACGTCACCTCGTCCATAACGTCTAACTCGTACTGCTACAAGTAACCTAACCGGACTTATACCGTAAATAACTATTTAGCTTCATATTTAAGTAACTTACCGTTCTCCTTTCGTTCTACAGCATGTACATCAATTTTCTACATAGCATCCTCCATTTTCAATGCACATTCTTTCCAACGCCGGCGCCGGGTTGATTATGGTGCCACTTTTCCATTGCTTCCTGCACGTCTCGGTTTGAGCGAGGTTTTTATGGAGAACGGTGTGATAAACCATCTATTACTCCCGACTAACATTTTCTTAGGCAATAGATCTCTGAGGTTCTTGCTCTTTACTGATTTCATCTTGTTCACCGCCCATTCGCTGTACTCTTGATGTTGATAGGTATCGTGTCCTGTTCCTTGCAGCTATTATACTTAGTAAGCCATTTTACATCTCGAAAAGCAGTAGTGCAACCGTACCCAGCGATGGCACAGACTTGGGAGTTTTTTCAAGGCTACACATCCAGAGTGTTTCACGTCATACTTTGCGGTTTAGATTTAGATTCTGTGTCATGGTAATGAATTCACCTTTCATCACCGCTTATTATTGTGCTGAAGAATGTGTCGCCCTCCCTATTGACGCATTAGGGTAAGTTTTGGCGGGTATCAGTGTTCAATCAAGGAAGACACTAGCACATCGATGGTGCCGAGTGATATCGTCCGTGGCTGAGGTTAACAAGTGGTTCTGGTCCTGCTTTGTGTAACACACCCGTCGGGATACTTAAACCAGGGAAAAATACTTTTGCTGTCCTCGGTATTATGTTAAAACTTCACGATGAGTTTCAGCCACTTTCTACACTCTCAGATTCAGATTAGATGTGATCACTGTTAATATATCAGATTTCGTCAAAACTGCTAGCGGAAGGCAAGTAACGCGATTGACATCTAGTCCAGTCAAATTGTCAGCTTCTCCATATATCGCCTTACAAATGAAATAAAAAGCAATTTTTTTTTCTGGGGTGTGGGGGGTGGTTTGAAAAGCTTAAATCCAATTTTGCGAATTGATCAAGGTTGCGCTAATTTCTCTGCCCTTAAAAAACCAAAATAATTTTGTTTTTGCAATAACTCGGATTCTTTTCATCAGATTTTAAGTTTTCACGGCTCATTTTGTAGGTCTTTTCAAGCCCTACAACTTTCTCTTCAGCGACCATAACCTCAAATTAACGCATCTCGAGTTATTGGCGAAAAAAGGCGAAAAAAAATTGACCCTTTTCGGTTTTCCTTCTAAAACTCTTTTCAGTCACAAAATAGAAATTTTTGCTTCATGAGAAAGTTGTAGAGCTTGAAAAATGAACAAAATCACCGTCTTCAAATTTTAGATTCGTCAAAAATTAAGACAGAAGGGAGCGTCCGAAGTTGCGCACTCGATTCTGTCGCGCATCGAGCGCGGCGGGACACGGCAGCACGCGTTCTGAAAACCGTTCGTTTTTCGCTTCTGTCTCTTTTCTGATAAATTCTATCGAATAATGACTAATATGAAACATGTACAGGATGAAAATACCTACCTTTAGCCGCAAATTACATTAAAATTAATTGAAAATTGAACACAGTAATGAGCTTAAGTCATATGATCGCTTGAAATAGTCATTTTAACTTAACAAATACATTTTCTGGCAGTATGTAACTGCATTTTTTGCATTTTAAATATGTAAATTATATAATAAATAATGCTACACAATTGATATGCAATATTCAATACTGCCTGTAGCAATAAAATTATATTCATTAAAGAAATTAATGTGAAGTATAATTCGTAATTTCCGAACATAATAATCAATGTTGAGTTCAGATCAATGAAAGTTACAATTTAAAAATTACAATGAAGTTAAAAAGTTGAATTAAGAGTCATAATATTTAATCTTTAACTTAATGTTTAACTTATTTTTTATCAGAACGTTACAATAAAAGTTTATAAAAATTTAGATTAAAAGTTAAGTTAAAATTTAACTCGATGGTTAATTAAAATTGAAAATTAAGGTAAAAGATTCATTCAAAAAATTAATTTATTATGAATAGTATGTAATAGTACATATATTCATAAAAAAATGTGGAATATAATCCACAATGAATAATAAATAATTAAGTAGTTGTGCGATGCTGAACTGAGAAAATAAAGAAAGTAATAATACTATATTTAGACTAATTTAGTTTTAATGTGGCGCTACATTTTAATTCAACTTTTATTGTAACGTTGTGATAAAAAATAAGTTAAACATTAAGTTAAAGATTAAATATTATGACTCTTAATTCAACTTTTTAACTTCATTGTAATTTTTAAATTGTAACTTTCATTGATCTGAACTCAACATTGATTATTATATTCGGAAATTACGAATTATACTTCACATTTCTTTAATGAATGTAATTTTATTGCTACAGGCAGCATTAAATATTGCATATCAATTGTGTAGCATTATTTATTATATAATTTACAATATTTAAAATGCAAGAAAATGCAGTTACATACTGCCAGAAAATGTATTTGTTAAGTTAAAATGACTATTTCAAGCGATGATATGACTTAAGCTCATTACTGTGTTCAATTTTCAATTACTTTTAATGTAATTTGCGGCTAAAGGTAGGTATTTCCATCCTGTACATGTTTCATATTAGTCATTATTCGATAGCATTTATCAGAAAAGAGACAGAAGCGAAAAACGAACAGTTTTCAGAACGCGTGCTGCCGTGTCCCGCCGCGCTCGATGCGCGACAGACTCGAGTGCGCAACTTCGGACGCTCCCTTCTGTCTTAATTTTTGACGAATCTAAAATTTGAAGACGGTGATTTGTTCATTTTTTCAAGCTCTACAACTTTCTCATGAGGCAAAAATTTCTATTTTGTGACTGAAAAGAGTTTTAGAAGGAAAACCGAAAAGGGTTTTTTCGCCAATAACCCGAGATGCGTTAATTTGAGGTTATGGTCGCTTAAGAGAAAGTTGTAGGGCTTGAGAACACCTACAAAATGAGCCGTGAAAACTTAAAATCTGATGAAAAGAATCCGAGTTATTGCAAAAACAAAATTATTTTGGTTTTTTAAGGGCAGAGAAATTAGCGCAACCTTGATCAATTCGCAAAATTGGATTTAAGCTTTTCAAACCACCCCCCACACCCCAGAAAAAAAAATTGCTTTTTATTTCATTTGTAAGGCAAATTGACAATTTGATTGGACTAATCTAATTATACACACGTGACCACAGGCGCACCAACACTACTCACGCATGCACATGCACGTCCCCCTTTTTCTATAATTTTAATTTCTCTAAAAGGTTGCAATGAAGGTTACTGGTACATATTGGAAGTTGATTGCTGAAATGGAGAACTTCGATAGTTATATAAGTGAAATATTAGATGTGGTTATAGAAAGAGATCATGCGAACGCAAGTAGAAAATTCAGTCACAGTGTTAACATCCTTACACTTTTTCGACGTAGTATTTTTTGTTTGGTCAAGTTTAAATTATTGATCAACAGTTTACGGATTAGTACGACAACGTACAAGATAAAAATGCTCAAACTAATTGAAAAATGCGATTCATTTTAAACCTCCAACGCGACTTTTACGTCACGAAATTCTAAATTAATTTGAGTTATTGGGGTTTTGGTAGCTGGCCGTGCGTACGTCCACATTATTCTGTTTAAACAAAATCATTATTCAAATATATTCGGCGTTAATGTTTGCGCCCATTTAAGTGCAAGTATACATGGAACTTATACATATGCATCTTTTGCGTGTTTTGATAATGAAATGGCACCGACTTTAATTAACGTCATTGAAAACGCAAACTCGGCCATCCACCTCATTTAAAAAAAAGGCTTTAATCCACGATACTGTGGATTGTACGAATTCGAAAATTATTTTCCTTTAAGAAAACGGACATATTTCGTACATATATGTATGTTTAGCAACGTTATTTGATAAAGGATGATTAATTAATGAATAAATTAGGTCACTTTTTCATTTGTTAGTTCGTCCTCTGGCCTCGTTTTTACACACTTATAAACTTATCACGGTATAAGATGCAAAAAATTAAATTAATTCATTCTGTTGTTCCTACATCAACTTCAATTTAAAGGATCCTTTAATTCGAAAGTTTCATTTGATAATGTTCATCTTAAATATGTTTTAAGTAATATTAACTTTTCCACTTTCCAAAGTAAGACTTAAAGGTGGGTAGTAAAATTGTTAACAAAGTTATTACGTTAGGGTACATATTTTGTAAATTCAACACTTTTAGCAGTGTTATTTTCTTTTGTATGTTCTTCATCAAACGTTTTAGCTAATCCTTCAGATTATTACTACATACATGTCACTGTTGTCGTTTCCTTTATGTGCCGCTATGTTTGAAGAATCCAATAGTTTCTGTATCTCTTTGAGTGAATTTAATCCCACACATTTGTGAACATTTTCCTCTTACGTTAGATATAGGTATGTATGTGTACAATGTACATAAAGGAATTAACATTTTTCACGTTGAGTTAACAGATATAAACCCTTGTTTTCCACAAAATTCTTTTCAGGCAATACCCATTTGTTTGTGTCTCGTCGAATCTGCAATTTCCCTACATCGTCTATCAATAATTTTCCTATCTCATCTTTTAGAGGTTGTCAGCTACTGCTATTGTTATCAAAACCTTTGTAAATTGTTTTTAATAGAGATCTCAAATTCGTTATAGTTTGTATTCCTAAGTGATTAAAGTAGTAAATTCTCCAGATAAAAAATAGATGATTTATTTTAAATATTATGGAGAATTTGTTCGAATTTTGGGGGACAATTTTGTACTATTTATGTCTTAAAAAAAGAAGTTAATAAACGCTGTAATAGGTATACCTAATTTTTTGATCTGGTAAAAAGGAAAGTTATAGATGAATGTCAAATGGAAGGGGCATGAATGAAGAAATTGTGAAATGAGGTAAAGGCGAAAAGCAGTGGTTAAGGCAAATGTATTACTTAAGGTGAAAGATTTTATGGAATATATAGTTTAAATGGGCTACGTTTACATAAGATTTATTGTTGAAGCAAACACTATGTAGGAGATTCATGTTAAGGTAAAGGTGTTACTGAATATATGTACAGTCTGAAGATGGCCGAAAAAGCCTGAAAAAGATCGTTTCATGAAGTTAACAAAATTCTAAATTTCTTATTTCGTTATGTGCGTTGTGTCTTTCACTTACCTTTATGAACTGGTTATGAAGTGATTTTGATTTTACCCATTTCATTTTGGGAAAACATGTGTCCCTACAGCTTTGGACATAAAGACTAACGAGATTTATCATTTTGCAAAAATGTTTAACGGTTGGGAGAGGTTACACATTTTGTAGAATGAAATGCCACCAAATTGGGAGGATAGTGTAAAACACGTCGCTGTTATACATGTCTGTCTCTCTCGCTAAACGAGTTATTTTAAACCACAAAAAGACCATAATCCTCTCAGATGTATTTTTACAAATTATGTACAAGGGCAGTTTTTCTTCAACCTCTGATTGGCTATAAAGGAAAGACGGGTGAATATAAAGAAATGATTTTATTACCAACAGTAAGGTACAATCGAGGTTACTTCTCTACATAATTACCTTGATGATTGAGGCTCTTGAATAAGCTTTGCAATACCCTCTTCATAAAATGTTGCCGCCAAAGTGAGTTGTGACGGTTTCATTGAGCTCTTCGTCAGTGCTGTTGGAAGTTGCCCCCTAAGCCACTTTCAATTCAGGGCATTGTCAGACAATTCCAGAAGCCAGTCTTCTTGTGTTTTGAATAACTTACCGTAAGCTATGTAAAGTTTCCCAATAAGAATCTGCGGTAATTGTTGTCCCCGACTTCATAAACTCTACAAACAACTCACCTTTTTGGTCCCAAAAACTTCTGGAATTGCTCTGATCCATGACTATGCCCGGAATTGAAAAGGTGGCTTAGAGGGCAGCTTCCAAACTGACGAAGAGCTCAAAGGAATCATCACAACTCATTTCTAATCATTGGCGGCTACATTTCATGAAGAGGGTATTGCAAAGCTTGTTCAGAGATATGACAAAAGTCTCAATCACGAATGTGATTATGTCGAGAAGTAGGTAACCTTGATTGTACATTACTTTTGGTAATAAAATCATTTTTGTATATTCACCCCTCTTTCCTTTATATCCAATCAGAGGTTGAAAAAAAAGCAGCCCTCGTATATTATTGGCTATCTAAATTTTTCTACATCCTTAATATTATTTTATTACAAAAGAATAAGTGAAAAGTTGCCAAGTTTTGCTTTTTGGGCTAATTATTATAAACAAATGAAAAGGAATAATTGCTATTTTTTATCGTAATACATTTAGAAGGTATTGAGATACCTAATTCCCAAATTTTATAAATTTCAGATTGCAAATAAAATATTTATAGAAACTCAAAGGTCAAGCGTGTTAATATAACACGCTTTATTGTACCTTGTAAAGAAAATTCAATAGCGTCAAAACTCTACAGATCAAACATTTAAAATTCACATATTATAACAAAAATTTCATCGATTGTCCAGTGTTTATCAAAGTCCGTGTCAACAATTTTGTAAAATACCCATTCAAAACAGTTTAGATACAAGAAAGTTTATTGTTACGTTGGGATCGCAATGTCCAACATGGGGATTACTATTGATATATGTAAGTCCCACGCATGATATGCAAAAGGTGATATTTCTCTTTTCGTCCAGATCAGATCCACTTATCGTACTAATTCGTTGAATTAAAAAATTGAAATTCTTCGGTTTATTTTGTCCTTTCCCATGTGCACCCTTCGACAGCACATCTTTTACATAGTTGTCACACGCTAACTGAATAAACACTTAGTGGCGCAACTGTGGAATTAAAATAGAGATTATACAAAATAGAACCTTATAAACCTAAAAGGTTCACGTATACAATATTTAAGATTCGTTCCACTAAATTTAATAACATTTTCGATAAATTCTTTTACAAAATCGTGTCAGTAAACGTCTGACGTCTAATGGTCCATTAAACAATCACTAAATCTTGTCGGTTTATTAATTACCACCGCTCAAACTTTCTAATTAAGGTAGTATAATTTACGAGGGGTATACGGACGATTTTCCAAGTCCTAATTGTTGAAAGAAAAGCACTCGACAATTAGAAATTATTCGGAGCAAAGAGGTTTTGAGATAATCGCAAGGAATAATAGTGCAAATAAACCGTATCAAGTCCTTATAATCCTAGTGGTGTAGTGGATATTATAACCCAAAAGTTTTGAAACCCCAGAGGATACTTAGCGTACGTGTTAGTCAATTCAGGTGCCCTCAGCAATGATACCTCAGAGTCAACCTGTACCACTTCTCAGCCACAAGATTTATTATACAAATTTTAACGTCCTTAGCGCCCTCAAAATGTTTCGTTAAGCCTCTGACGTGAGTTAGGTAAAATTTTTACAAATAGTCTAAATGAAAATGTTACCGGCAAGCTGTGTGTATTTAAAATGATTGGTAGGGCCAGGTAGACCGATTTCCGCCAAACGGTGCCACTCTCAAACAAATACTAGAGAAGTTTGTGTGGTTTTTAAATGGTCGCCAACACTCGCAATGTCGAGAAAAGTTAGGTAGAACAAGCTGTTTCTGCAAACGCCATTTGTCACAATTTCTATAGCAGCCGGCGCAACAGCAGCAGCACCTATCAAAAACCCGACAACATACTAACACTGTCGAAAATGAATATCCGTTATAAATCTAGTCTAGATGATTGACACTGTTTTTCTTTTCCCCTTTGATTTACTTCTTTCGTACGCAATTTCACTTTAAACTTGATTTTCCTCTATTTCACTTATTAGGCGGATTAAATTAAATTTATTCATTATGGGATTTAGGAAAATGCTCTGTCAACACCGGAAAAATCTCAAGAAATGTGCTGCATCTTTCGGTTGATGTAATAATCAACTGTATCTTGTTATAACAAATGCGATTTTACCGTTAACTTTGCTATTGCGTCGACTTTGAAAGGAGCTTCCGAAATACGCCGATCCTTTATTTTATTTGAATTCAGCTTCATTTTTCCTACTTTTACCTTTTCCGCTTAGCGCATTCAACTGCCTTTCAAAAGTGATTTCGAAAGAGAAACGCAATTGTCTGTATAGGTATACAGAATATAGTGAATGTTATATTTATGTTAACGTTTTTCCTACGAAAATCTACATTTCTAGGGAAAGTAATTCTTTTTCAGTTGTATACAAATCAATTTTTTATACGGTAAGGAAGAAATCATGAACGTTTAACATTATCATACATTGATTTTTCCTGGTTTTGCAGTTTTCAACAGATTTTTGTGCGAACTGGATTATTATAATTCAGACACTTTCTTTCATCGTTTATGCCAAAATGAAACTTTCATCCTTACGATGTATCGATTCCATGATATTAGCGTAAGGGTTCAAGTTGCTAAGTAGATCAAACATACAGTAGCCGATTTTCAATCAACCCTCAAAAAACCAGATAAGTTTAATATCAGTTGCGCAAATTGTGGATTGTACATTTTAAAGTGTGAATACCTTTTAAAGAAAATATTTAAAACTGCAATTCTTGATTACAAACAATAATAATAGGTTGAAAAGTTGTGATATATGGTTATATATGTATACCTAAGTCTATAACTTTTTTTCATAATTATTATGGTAATGAATTATAGTAACTGCTGTATATGAGATAAAATGTCACTTCTTAAGAAGTATTTAAGAATCTCACCTCTTTATTTTTATTTAAAATTCGCATTTTATTGGGAGTTTCAATGTTTTTGATTGTACAATCGAGAGAACGAGACTGGTTGTTGTGATAAGTGCGAAAAAGTGAAATGTGGTAAAGTAAAAGTTAAACCTAGATAAGTTTGAGTAAACTGGATAAAGACCCAAAAACGACAACAAGGATATAATGAAAAATAAATGAACTAGAGGTATAAGAATCAAGAAAAAAATATAAGGACGAGCTAGACAAGAAGAAAGGCGGAAAATATTGCAACATACCTACATCTACAGGAAAAGCAATAAAGCGGAAAAGCAGAGAAAGGAGGAGGAAATGGATTGAAAATAAATTCAAGAAACTAACAAAAATAAAGAATCAAGCGAGGCAAAAGTTTCTGAGAACTTGAACAGTGACAGTGATTCAATTACTTAATGTCAACGAATGACATAAGTACTAGGAAATTATATTAATATATGTATAAGATATGAAAATACGAGCAGAAACACCTATAACGAATATATTGAAGCGACTGAAAAACTAAAGAAAAATCAAACAAACAGGACCATCCGGAAAGGATGTGATGTAAATAATGAAACGAATATACAGGGTGAGTTTTTTTTCATTATTTGTATGGGGATCTCGGAAACCATAAGAGTTACACATTTGCTTAAATGGGTAAAGATTTGCTTCTTTGGAAGACTAATCCAGATACGCTTTTGTTGATTTAAGAAAATGCATGGCTTACAAGATATTTGTAAAAAAGTAAAATTCTCCAAAATCGTTTCAGCCCTTTAATTCGTTTATTTCTAAAGATAGATAAAAATTGTTCAAATACAATTTGTAGATAATTTTGTGCCGAATAACGTCACCGTACTAGTTTTTTAATTTTGCTTAGCATTTTGAGGTTATGAAGCAAAGTTGAATTTTTTAAATGGAAACAATAGTTGGCTATGACGTATTTTAATAGTGCATTTTTTTCTGATTGTAATGATATAAGGGTTGTATCACTTATTTTGATAAATAAGGGCACAATACACGTTTTCCTATTATTAGGTTTACAAAAAATCATATCCTGCCATGGAAAACAAAAGAAATTATTATCGATACACATTGTGACACCTTTTCAACACGGAGTTAACAGCTTTCCCAATTTTACGCCCATTTTACATCTAATCCGCTAAACGCATTAATAACAACTTCCTGCAGCTCCTGCATCTTATATTCCTCCAAATACAAAAAAGTCTAAAGGTGTGTCGATAATAATTGTGTACATTTCGAACACTTACTACTGTAAATTTCTTTTGTTTTCCTTGGCAGGATGTGATTTTTGGTAGACCTGATAATAGGAAAACGTGTATTGTACCTTTATTTATCAAAATAAGTAATACAACCCTTATATCATTACAATCAGAAAAAAATGCACTATTAAAATACGTCATAGCCAACTATTGTTTCCATTTAAAAAATTCAACTTTGCTTCATAACCTCAAAATGCTAAGCAAAATTAAAAAACTAGTACGGTGACGTTATTCGGCACAAAATTATCTACAAATTGTATTTGAACAATTTTTGTCTATCTTTAGAAATAAACGAATTAAAGGGCTGAAACGATTTTGGAGAATTTTACTTTTTTACAAATATCTAGTAAGCCATGCATTTTCTTAAATCAACAAAAGCGTATCTGGATTAGTCTCCCAAAGAAGCAAATCTTTCCCCATTTAAGCAAATGTGTAACTCTTGTGGTTCCGAGATCACCATACAAATAATGAAAAAAACTCACCCTGTATAAAATAGTACTACAAGTATCGCAACAAGAAAAAATGTCTATAAAATGGAAAGGTGGATTAGTCATTGCGATATTTAAAGAAGAAAACCTAAAAGGGTGTGTAAAAATTACAGAGTGGAGTAAAAGTTTACACCGATTGGGTGCTACATACTGTTTCTACTGACTTCGGATGTGCTACTGCAAGGGATGGGAAAAGCGGAATTCTGCTGTTTCTCTGTTAGAATCCACTTTGCTGAGTCCAGTAACTGCAAGGGGGTACAATTTTTCTGCCTTAAACTAATGCAGTTGTAGTAAACAATGTGCGCAATAAAAGGACCCGGTAAATGATGAGATCTCCTCAGAAAGCAGCGATAATGTAGGTACGCACACTAAAGTAAGGAAAAAGAGGAAACTTACTGATATCAATTACCGAAATATGGGTGTCGTGTATAATGCTTAGGGGGTTCCAGTAAATGAAATTTGGATTCCGTAAGAAGAAATTGGCAATAATAATTTAATAAAAAAGGTAACTCAGTGGTTTTAACGTAAGCGTGTATACATTTAGCTCGGTACCTGACTTCGTACCTGATGAAGAAAACCGAAGTACGCCTTCTTTTCGGATAGGTAAGGCCCTTACAATTTTCGTACGTTAAAAATTCCTTGTTGGTGGTGGAAATTCCGCGGTTAAGACAAAATTCTAGTGAAAGGGGTGCTATAAACCAGACCACTCGATGTGCTCCAAAATCCGCTGTTCTGAGATCTGGGGATTGCAATAAGAAGGGCGAACAGGAGAGTGTTTTCGTTATTCGAGGAACATGATGAAATAACACTAGGGAAACTTTACAGTAGAAAAGTAGGTGGTTTTCTGATTAGTTGTATAACTTCCCGTGGATGTAAATAATGAATGAAATTTCTTTATTAGCCAGAGTAAACGTTTACATTGAATGTACTTATACAGTGTGTCTGCTTAAGTTCGCACCATATGGAAAACTTTTTTATTATTAATTTTACGAAAAAAGTTATTCTTTATAAAAAGTTCTGCATGTTCTAAAATTTAAAATACAATCATCAAATATTAAATTTTTTCAGTCGTGGACGCGGCTTGTCAAAAAATATGAATTTTGCTCAAGAGTAAAGTACCTTTATTTTTGAGAAATCGAAAATTGTTATTAAAAAAGTTGATCAGAACTAAAAACTACGTTCAAATATGCAATTACTTGCCCCTAGTTAAAAATTTTTTTTTACAACTTTTTCTCAAATTACTACTTACCGATACTGATACGATTTCCTATTTTTGTCTAAAATAACAATGCAAATGTATGTGTAGTTACGTGAAATCTTGGATGCACTGATAAACAAATGATTTGTATTATTACCAAGAAATGTTTGGCAGTGAGGTTTCTGAATGGAACGGAAATCGTAGCACTATCGGTAGTTGGTAAATTGAGAAAAAGTTGTAAACAAAAATTTTTAACTAGGAGCAAGTAATTGCATATTTGAACGTAGTTTTTAGTTCTGATTAACTTTTTTTAATAACAATTTTCTATATTGTCAAAAGTAAAGGTACTTTACTCTTGAGCAAAATTCATATTTTTTGACAAACCGCGTCCACGACTGAAAAAATTTAATACCTGATGATTGTATTTTAAATTTTAGAACATGCAGAACTTTTTATAAAGAATAACTTTTTTTCGTAAAATTAATAATAAAAAAGTTTTCCATATGGTGCGAACTTAAGCAGACACACTGTATAAATGTAGGGGAAATAAATTTTGCATCTCGAGGCTACAGTGAACCTGTGAGGGATAGTACACATGAAACTTAAACTGACAATAGAAGCTTAAGGGGGGTGTGGAGGCTGGTTAACAAATTTTTACTATTCACAAACAAGAGATAGATATAATACATTTGAGTTACTAAATAACATTAAATGTACCTATCCCGGATAGTATGGTGCATCTAACATTCTAACGCCCTCCCATTATTCAGAGCTTGGATGATCCTATAAATACATATAAAAATCATTTTCTGTGTAAGCGATTTGGTAATTTAGCCCGAGGTCTTTACTTCCTTAATAGAAAGAGAAATAATAAATATAGAAGAGTGTCAGTTAACACGTGAGTGAATATAAACGATTTACAAAATACGGACACATGGGTATTGAAAAAGTGTACTTTCATGTCAATTTATTATTATAAATTATTAATAAATTAATAAAATTAGCTATTTTGGCATAGTAATGGTAGAAGTGTCCGAATGTCATATTAAGTTTGCAAGCCAAAGGCAGTCGAACGGAACCAACTCGTGAATTTTGTAGTTCGTGGTATTTTGGCCGAACATTGGTATTTTTGGCCATCAAACGGTTTAAAACTATCGATACTTTCCAATACTTTCGGTCTCTGGCGTCTTCTTTCATTTCAGTTAGAGTCTTCTTCTTGCTTATGCCTATTTTTGTGATCTGTTCCAGCCACGTTTGCCTAGGTTCTTTCTTTCTTTTTCTTTCCCTTTTGTTTCTAGCTTCCATTGTTTATTTGGAACTTCTTCCTGAGAACAAAATGAGCATTTTTTTACTTTAGATTTTTTTTGACGCAATTTTTAAGTATCGTCGTTTTGACACCAACTCGCCTAAGTATTTTAATGCCGACCCTAGAATGTGGACGCACCAGAGTTTGTTCACAAAAGGATTTAAGCTAATCGCTCTTTAAATGTTCAGTTCGAATAGTCGGCACGGCCGCTATACAGTTTTAATTGCGGAAGTAGGTAAAAATTGATTTTCGTCTTAAAGCCTGTTATTATTCTTTGTGGATGATTATAGAAAGCCTTCAGAGAACCATCTTGTAGCGTGGCGAGTTTTTGCACAGGGCTATCTAGAAAGAACCTGCGGCTACTTGTGGGCATACTTCTGGGCTTTGTAAATTAAACACGGCATGGGCTTGGTAGAATCACCATCTTGTAGAGGATGTTACACAGACGACGAGACGGCACAACACATACATGTCCAACTGAGATGATCCATGTTGGGGGTATCCTGCCCAGACATAGCTACGATTAAAGCCGCTTCCCCTTGCAGCATCCTCAGGTTCATCTCACGTGTGGGATGGCTTGAGTGACGTTGTGGAGTCGAATGACTCTAGTCAGGGAGTTACTACAAAGGGCCCAAATTTTGACCTAAGTGGACTATGTCCACCCTGCTATCGTAATCCAGATCCAGAAGCCTCTGATCGGTTAGAAATTTGTTTTTTTCCCCAGATCTTCTGCGCTGACTAGCTTTACCGATCGCTCACAAACCCAATCTGATCTGTCGATTTTCTGTATGAAGATCCATGTAATCACAATCATTGTGTAAGTTTTAGTATAGGTAAATAGAAGTAGAACGAATTACAAAAGTTGCAACTGAAAATATTCAATTTGCACGTACGAAATACGAGAAGTTCCACACTTTAATTAAGGTCATGTTTGAAATTTAATTTAGTTCTATAAGTTGCATTCTGCAAATGCACATTCCTTACTTATTACTTTCATAAGTTTAGACAAATTTATTAACCAGTATCTATTTCCTTGATAAAGGCTTTCAGAATACGGAACGTAAATTACTCATATACTCGCGGCGTGAAATTTATTATATCAATAAACTAAACTTAAATTAAGAAGGAACTTTGGTAGTTTAAATGAATTGTGGTTCGTAGGTTACATTGTGCTATGTTTACTAATGTAACTTTGCTCATAATACGAACAATTTCTTTCGGATGAGAACCCCACATATCACATACTATTTTTTTTCTATTTTCTATTTATGGTATACATTTCAAATTAACTTAAGTGTCTGTCACAATTTTAACACCGTAGGTTTAATTTATTTTATTTGTTCGTCAACTATCTCATATTCTCTTGGACAAAAATAGTCAAAACAGTTGAAAACGAAACTGTTATTCGGTGAACACAAGCGAGGTTATAAAATACCAAACGGAATGAATACGTAAAATACTTCGGGATGCAAAATTCCTGAAAATACACAAACAATAATTTCACACGTATCATTATTAAGGCTTACAAAATGTATAAATCAATATGTCCTATGAAACAGTCTTTTCATCCCCTGATAAACTTAGATAATGGAAACAATTGTTGGGACAGTCGTCTCCATTGAAGTTATCTGAGAGTTAAATTTAACAGGAGGTGAAAACTACTATCCTTATCTAGCAATTATAAATCTATTGGTAGTCCTAATATAAAAATAGCAACTAATATTTTAAACGAATTCAAAAAGAATGTTGGTTGACAGGTCACCGATTATCGCGCATTTAGTATGTTCAGGATTTTGCCATATTTATCGCAAATTTCTTATTAATGGATATAAGTATTACTTTTTTAGCGGTTCTTAAACCATGAAGTGGCAAATATCTCCTAGTAACCATTGCTACAGTACCATTGTGCAGATGCAGATACATTTCATTTATGTTCTGTTATAATGAGGAGATCTGTAGATGGGGGGTGAGACAATTGAATGATCCATTATTACAGAGGATTTTCTCAAACTCCCCTCTTTGTTGATTGATTTACTTCCTTTCAATTCTGAGAATGCCCGTATTAAATAGTTCGCTTTAACAAGCAATATTTTATGTTTGGCACCTTCAAGATTTATCATGAGATTTTGCACGATCATTGTGTGGCATTAGTAACCCTCTTAATTTCCGTGATTTGGTCACAAAAATTTGAAAATGATTTTTTTCCAATTTGATACACAATAAAGCCTTTATAAATCGTAGAATTTGATGTACTAGGTTGCATTTATGATAAAAAGGCGTAGTAATTTGAGATATAAATCAATTCCTTTAGTAATTCATCCGAATCTTCCTTTAACACAAAGGGACTTAAGTATCCCACTGAGCCAAAATTTCGCCCATTAAAACAAAAACAGAACTGTATTCTACAGGATTTTAAAACTGTTATAAAGTTAACAAAGCTATCTTCGTATACAGGGTGATTTTTTGAAAACGATCCACCTGAGATATTTCAGAAACCAAAAGGAATTTAAAAATTTCCGAAAACAGTTCCACTTATTTGTCAAGGGGGAAACGGTTTGACCTATGGTTCACACTTTTGACGTTTACCCCTGCGCCCCCACGAATACCTCCCCAAAATTTTTAAATGGAATGACCCATCGCGTGGTATCTCAAATGAAAGCTTATCTTATAAGGATTATGGTGCTGTGTCACTTGCCCACGTTTTTTATTTTCTCATACATTTTATGGGAATGTTTATCATTGCCACTTCAGCAGAACCGTAAGCGCTATAAAAACCTAATTTTAATCAGGTAGGCGTGGGAAAAAAAGAAAGCAAGCCGTTGACGTTTTGTCTAACAAACTGTCACATTAGTTGTTGCCGTTTAGTCAACTTCACCTACATACTACATTGGTTTCGGTAAAAATGGTCTACTCTATTGCTGAAAGGGTGGAAGTTATCTACATGTATGGTGCCGAGCAATGTGCTCGTGCCACAGCGCCAAGAGCTTTAATCAAAGGCATCTAAATAAACATATGGAGCATAAATACGTTCACGAACTTGTGCAAAAATTTGAAGCAACTGGATCGGTAGAGAATAACAAAAGGCATACTAATAAGGTAGTAGATGAACTGGCGGAGATGGAAGTAATTGGAAATTTTACCATGGTGCCAACCAGTTCTTTGAGTCAGGTTGCAGCATCCACCGGACTTTCTTACTCGTCGGTACGCAAAGTGACAAAACTGCATAAATTTCACCCTTACAAGATGCAGATATTGCAAGAACTTAGCGACGGCGATTGCGACCGAAAACTACAATTTTGTGAAACTATGACTGAAATGATCATTGCGAATCCAAATTTAATAAAAAACATTTGCTTCAGTGATGAGTGCACTGTTTACTTAAATGGACACGTGAACAACCAGAATGTACGATATTGGAGCGACGAAAATCCGCATATGACAAGAGAGGATCATACTCAGAGACCTCAAAAGATTAATGTTTGGGCAGAAATACTAGGTGATTCACTAGTTGAACCCATATTCATTAATGAAACGCTAAATGGTGACGTCTACTTGAATATGTTGGAGAACGTCATCGATCCTCTAATAACTGAAGAAGTGGAAAACAAGCTTGATGAAGAAGGTAATCAAATACTCGATGAATATCAATTGTTCTTCCAGCAGGATGGTGCTCCACCGCATTATGCTGCGAATGTTCGTAACTGGCTTAACCGGAGATTTCCAAATCACTGGATTGGTAGACGTGGAATAATCGAATGGCCTCCACGATCACCGGATCTCACAAGTCTTGACTTCTTCCTTTGAGGTCATTTGAAGTCAGTAGTTTATAATACTAAACCCATAGATTTAAATGACTTGCGTCAGCGAATAATTATCAACCAGTGCCGAAACTTTTCAGAAAGTAAGGCAAGAATTTGAAAACCGGCTTTACTACTAGTCGTAGCGGTACATCTAAATGTCTGTCAAATTGTGCGGGAAGTGTGAAATTAGGTACACTTATTAATTAGATCAAAATAAACCATTTGACCCGCAGCACCCCTATTTTCAACCCTTAGTTTTCAAAAGTGCCCCGTATTTATTTTTTTCCATCCCCTAACGATAACTCCTTTGTTTACAACTATTAGAAAAAAATATATTAATAAAAGTTTTAGGAATTCTTATAAGGAACATTTTATATAAGAATAAAATTTTCACAAATATCAACCCTTATCGAGATATGTGGGAAAAACTGATTTTTGCAGTTTCATTACAAAATCGGTCATAGTTTTCTTGTTTATCGTTTCTCAGAAAAATTATTCAAGTAAAAGATGTAGATATTAATATGATCAATATTTTAGATATATATAATATTTTCACAGAAAGCAACCCTTAACAAGTTATTTCGATATTTCTGAAAGTAAGCAACCCTTAAGTATGAAATCGCTCGTATCTTTTTTATTTGTAACTTATGAGGAAAAACATGTAAATAAATATTATAGAAAATTATCTTTTGAGCATTTTATGTCGGTATGAAAATTTCTCAAAAGTCAACCCTTAACGAGATATATCGAAAAAACCAGAAACTGTCAATTTTCACATAAAATCGAGCATAACTTTTCTATATTTCACTACAGTGACACTATTGTTATATAATTCGGTAGGTATATGGATGTAGAAAATATAAGTAAGGGGTAATTTTTTTACAAAAACTCACCCTTAGCGAGATATTTTGACAAAAACAAACTTTCGGCACTTTTTAGAAAAGTTTTCGTAACTTTTTCAATTACGATGGTTAATATTATTTCTTCACGGTTAATAATAGCCAATTACAGTGCGTTTCATGAAATCATAGTGATTTTGCACCATATCACACTGGTGCGGGAATTTTCAACGTACAAAGTGTAGGGTTTATTCGCGGTAATATAATTAAAAAGAAACAATCTAATTGTACCCAAAATGCAAACATAGGTCGATTTTTATATCAAGGAAGACATATTTTGATGTTATTTTCTTGGGGGTGGTTCTCACCTCCAGCGCTTCACAGGGGGTGACATTGAAATTTCAAATAGGAAGGCGGGTCATGTGATACATCATTGGAAAGCTAATTCCTTGGCCTTTTCATTTTTGCATTTTTTTTCACTTTATTTCTATCAGTAGCTAAGTAAAATACTGAAATATTTATTTAAACACATTTGGCTTAAGTGCGCGAGCTCGTTACGTAGCGGGCGTCGCGGCGTATGGTTTCGCTCGAGTGTCGCATCTCCTTTAGATATTTTACATGCGAAAATAACAGGTAAGCACTTTAACAGCAAGTTAGTATTATCTCACCGACTCGTATTTCAGTGAGAACAACCAAATAGAAGACTAAAAAGGAGATGCGACACCCGAGCGAAACCATACGCCGCGACGAAATTTCAATGTCACCCCCTGTGAAGCGCTGGAGGTGAGAACCACCCCCAAGAAAATAACATCAAAATATGTCTTCCTTGATATAAAAATCGATCTGTGTTTGCATTTTGGGTACAATTAGATTGTTTCTTTTTAATTATATTACCGCGAATAAACCCTACACTTTGTACGTTGAAAATTCCCGCACCAGTGTGATATGGTGCAAAATCACTATGATTTCATGAAACGCACTGTAATTGGCTATTATTAACCGCGAAGAAATAATATTAACCATCGTAATTGAAAAAGTTACGAAAACTTTTCTAAAAAGTGCCGAAAGTTTGTTTTTGTCAAAATATCTCGCTAAGGGTGAGTTTTTGTAAAAAAATTACCCCTTACTTATATTTTCTACATCCATATACCTACCGAATTATATAACAATAGTGTCACTGTAGTGAAATATAGAAAAGTTATGCTCGATTTTATGTGAAAATTGACAGTTTCTGGTTTTTTCGATATATCTCGTTAAGGGTTGACTTTTGAGAAATTTTCATACCGACATAAAATGCTCAAAAGATAATTTTCTATAATATTTATTTACATGTTTTTCCTCATAAGTTACAAATAAAAAAGATACGAGCGATTTCATACTTAAGGGTTGCTTACTTTCAGAAATATCGAAATAACTTGTTAAGGGTTGCTTTCTGTGAAAATATTATATATATCTAAAATATTGATCATATTAATATCTACATCTTTTACTTGAATAATTTTTCTGAGAAACGATAAACAAGAAAACTATGACCGATTTTGTAATGAAACTGCAAAAATCAGTTTTTCCCACATATCTCGATAAGGGTTGATATTTGTGAAAATTTTATTCTTATATAAAATGTTCCTTATAAGAATTCCTAAAACTTTTATTAATATATTTTTTTCTAATAGTTGTAAACAAAGGAGTTATCGTTAGGGGATGGAAAAAAACAAATACGGGGCACTTTTGAAAACTAAGGGTTGAAAATAGGGGTGCTGCGGGTCAAATCGTTTATTTTGATCTAATTAATAAGTGTACCTAATTTCACACTTCCCGCACAATTTGACAGACATTTGCGATTTTCTCGATGTACCGCTACGACTATACTGCATGGAGGCCAATGGTGCTCATTTTGAGCAGTTTCTGTGAATGTTCTTTTTTTAGTTTTGTTGAAATGTTATATTCAACGTTGAAAGACTTATTATTCTTATCATAATGTAAAATTGATCATTTCTTAATGTTAAATAAAAAAAAATGCGCAGGTGACACTTCACCATAATCCTTATAACTTATAAGATAAGCTTTCATTTGAGATACCACGCGATGGGTCATTCCATTTAAAATTTTTGGGGGGGTATTCGTGGGGGCGCAGGGGTAAACGTCAAAAGTGTGAATTATAGGTCAAACCGTTTCCCCCTTGACATATAAGTGGACCTGTTTTCGGACATTTTTAATTTCCTTTTGGTTTCTGAAATATCTCAGGTGGATCGTTTTCAAAAAATCACCCTGTATATGTCGTAGGCATAAGGCAAATGATAATTTGCCTGGGCATAAGCTAAATGCCAAGGCAAATATTGTAAATGAATACCATTTTGCTGTTTGTCTAGGCATTTAACATTTGCCCTGCTGTGTGTCAATCATATGCCGCGAAAAATTCAAGGTAAATGATCATTTGCTTGATTAGATAACGTTTAAAATGAATAATCTGTTGCTATCTGCCTGGGCATTTAACATTTACCGAGATCTGAGGAAGTCATTTAGTTAATAAGTAGTAAACCGATGTTGAAATTAAATATAAACTTTATTTGCTGTGTGATACATATTCATTCATGTGCTTCCGCACGTCAAGCTTGAATGACATTTGCTAGAACACATGTTACCGTTACAAGCATATGTCTTGTTAGGACACTGATTTTTACTTGGTTTACAGTGGCATTTATGAATAATCCCTTGTCCATCAAATGTAGATTACTGAGCCATAGCTTCTCTTACTGAAATGGTTTTGTTGGAATGTCATCTTTGGTCAACTTTGAGACTCACGCCATTTCTGTTTTAAGATGCTAAGTTAATTTACAACAAATTTTGGGCCATTTTGGACCCTTCTTATTTTCAAATATGTTAATTTAATACTTATTTAAGTTTTTCCCCTTTGACATTCATTCTGCTAAGATGTTGTATCATTAGTCTTTAATTTTCATTTAATTTCGCTTGATAATGAGACCAGTTGGCCTCGCTGTCCCTTCAAAATTTAATTTTATAGTCATTCTTTCTTTGTTGGTTTCACCTTCGTTCTAGGTTAAAAACACGGGGTGTTTTTCAAAATATTAATTCTTCTGATTAATGCTGGTATGTCTCCTACGTTGATGTTCTCACGAGGAGCTGCCAGTTAGTCATTTAAATTTCATTACCGCTAGTGTTGCCATTTATTGGGGCTAGTGTTTAGTACATTTATGTTCGTAACTGAAAACATAAAAAACATAACCACCTTCATATTCCATCAAGTTTGACTTTATTTCATTAAATTTCATCGTCTAGAGTTGTTTTATTTATTTATATAGTGCGCTACTCGTCGAACCAATTTTTTCAGACTTTGCAGTATCTTGCACTTCCAACATCTTTTCTTCGCATGAGCATGACCTGCCCGATTTTGAAGCATTATGAACGCTTCCGGTTACGCGAAACTTGGTTATGAGGTCCCGAACAATATTTCGGTTAGGCACTTTCACTCTTGGTAATTTCGCTGCAACTGCTGCAGTAAACTTGGCTCCATTGCTGAAGACATACTCCACCAGAAACACCCTTTCTTCAATCGTTAGCATGGTCACAGGATCACGTCACGCACGATGTGGTTACTCCACTGATCTGTAATCTAACCGAACCTGTGGGCAAATACACTGTGTATTAGTACTTATCACAACACTGCATAGCACCTAATATTATGAACACTCGTTATTAATTATTGTCTAATAGTGTATTACATAGCATAATTGATGCCATTTGCACCCAAAATTTTAATTTGTGCAGTTGATAAAATTACTTTTACAATTAATACAATTAATTTACAATTTCTTCATTTTACCTACTTAATATCATTGAGTTTCTACTTCAATTTGATTATTTGAACCAACTCAATATTGCTAGTTTGTGATTAAATTGATTTAAAATAATAGTTAGGTATAATTATCTCGTAGATACTGTTTTTATTACAGTTTTTACGATGGGTTTCTCAGCACTGGATATTGGAGCGCACAATTGTTTGCCTTCCAACGGTTATCCAATTTTAATTTCATAAAAGTTGTGTAACGATATAAATAAAAATGTAGATACGAAATTATTGATTGCAATGTCTTTCCTTATCTGTATTTTGAAATTAATATTACTTTCACTATTAACGTTTTCTAAAGAATTTTATCTTGATTTTCGATTCTTTTACGGTTAATTTTTCTTCTTTTTATTTGGTTGTATTGCAAAGCTAAAGTGTAATAGGGAATTCTAAATTTTCTAGACGCTTTATGTGATGGTTTAGTAATTTACTCGATAAACATAACATAAAAATGAATGGTTCACCCCTCACCGAAAGTATTTGGCCGCTTCCAAAAAAATCGGTACTCGAATGTTTCATTTCATGTGTTTTCCCGAATACAAATACTAACTATTACTAGAAGTTGGTAGGTAGAGGTACTTAAGATTATTGCATCCAAATGAACATCTTAATCAGCTACATATTACTACAAATATACGTGTGCAATTAATTCAAAAGCCCACTAAAGATATAGTTATAAAACCACTATACCGTTCTCAAGCACATGTTTAACATTACATTACTAATGAGTCTGTTTACACAATTTTCAGAGCAATATCCAGAATTCGAAGTAGCTGTAAACGATACGTTCACAACAATTTCTCTAAGCTACGATGTAATTACATTTTAATTAAATTTTGTACGTGAAAATTTTATTATCCTCTTTCTACATCACATATAAAACAAATCGACATTTTCTTTTCTTTTCAAACGGGTACACTCTGCTTTATAAATGAACCACGTAAAATAAACGAATTAAATTGCGAGATAATCTTAGTGTGCAATAGCGAATTTAATCATTGCGCGAGTGTCCTTTAAGCAAAATGTAGTTATTTTCGCTACACTGGGAGTAGAAAATGCATTAGAAGTCGAGAAACAAATTTCATCTAAATTCTTTTTAAACTCGATGCAGTATCAGTTACAATCGTTTGAAACTCTGCGATCGTGAACGGAATAATTTTTCAAGATTTTTCGTTAAGGATACAAAACGTAAATAACGAAATATTTAAATGTTGCTGTTAATTCCAAATTTGTTAGCTATAAATTTTAATAACGAACGAATTTTTACGTCAGAAACAAACATAAATATTGTTTGAAGGTTAAAATCAGGTCGCTGAAGCTTAAATAATTTACCAGCTCATGTTATAGTCCTTTTGTTCCTTTTGTTAAGCATTCTTTCAAGGAGAATAAATCGGTAGTTGCTTTAAATCGATTGCATAATAAGCTGTAGAAACTTTTAAATATTGAAGTATGCACTTTTATGCGCTATTGTTTAAAATAAAGCTTCATGGAAAACTTCTATACAATGATGCCCTGATAAAGTAGGTTTTGTTAAAATTCTATTATATACGAACGTGAATCCTCTTTCATTTTAAAATCTGTCACGTCACTTGTACAATTAAATACCTGTAAGAGTTGGACGAAACGTTACATTTTTGTCTTGTCCTTTTACCTACAGTAGGTACCTAAAGTACATACTAAATGTTAACAAATGGTAAAATGTGACAAAAGCGAAAAATACTAACACAAGTTTCAATTATTATCCTTGGGACTTAAGTAAAATATTAAGCTTACTATCAATGATTATCTTAAATAACATGATGGTTCCAAATCACATTGAATCGCAGAAATTTTGGATAGCCGCTAGACCATATCTTTCGAGGGAAATTCTATTAAAAATAAAAATAAAGCATGTTTCATTTTTGTTCCATCAGAATCTTTGAGTATGTACCTAGTTATATTGGATTGAATGGAATTGTGAATCGTCGAGAAAAACTATTATTGCTAGTAAAAAACGAATGTTAGGCATTATTATTTCAAATGGGTTTTTCACTAATCATAAAATGAACTATTACTTAAATGTTGAATTCATTTATCATGTACTCACTCATTTCCTTATTTTTAACTGTGACAAAATAGCTGGTAATGTAATTTCTTATGAAATTTCAAACCAATTTACATCATTGAATAAGACCTATAACAGGGTCTTGGTAAATGAAAGCTAAACAGAGTGGCTGATTTGCATTTAAATGCTCTATAAAAGTGCACACCATGCCAATTACATCCGCTGTGCTGCACACGGAAAAAAGTTCTTACGTATAGAGAAGTAAGGAATGACGTTGTGGGTATAATAATTTATTACCTTTAAATCGTAAGAGACAAAGCCACTTTTGCAAATGCTGCAGTGACAGCATTGTCTACATGGCAGTAGATACTGACGGACATTTACGTACTACTCCTAAGGGATGTTCTAAAATGCAGTTGCAATTGCTTTCTAAACGTGTTTTCATGTTCTGTTCGCGTAAAAGTTATCTACTACTAACTTTATGGGCACCTTCAGACACTTTTTATCGAGGCATTTATTATCGTCATTAAAAGATTTTATGATATTTAAATTTCTGTTTTCATTTATGGAAGTGACAGTTTCTATATTTCATTAACTTAGCAGTGAGATGGTATATATTTTCTTCGCTTTGCTTAAAAATTTTGGTGAATTGAAATAGGATCATCTTGGCTTTGCTATGACTCCAGCATTTTCACACAAAATTGACAAAAAATGCATACTTAATGTTAAAAATGATTTGAACATCACCGTCGACGTTGCAAATCTAATCAAATTTGTTAAATAAGTGATCACGCTATAACAAACTCGTGAGTTTAATATAAATTTATAAAAAATATGACGTGTTAAGAACCAGGAATCAGGATTGGGGCGGGAATTTAAATAAATAAAAAATAAACTTGTGCCCAAGTTTTAAAAAAACAGTCTATTTTGTATTTGGACCACAGCAGAGTTATTTCCTCTAAATCGCGACCACGCATGAAAAATTGATCAAAAGCGCTCATTGTTAGTTTATTTTTTCTTTCACACCTCCTTTTAGTCCAGTTAACGAACGGCGAAATTTGTAATTACCCCTGCAAACCAGATATTGAGATTTAGGTAGTACCCCAGGTACTAAATCCAAATTTGCAGGAAAAAAAACATCCGGGAAAGGTGAAAAATTGATAAAAAGTGTGGAAATTCCTGTTAGCCCAGGAGATATAGGTTTTAACCTAAAAAAAAATGATGTAAAGCTGAATTTTTGCACATCGATAGTATTGAACCCCCTGAACAACATATCAAAATACCTAAGCTTGCCTATGGGTGCTTCATAGATTTTATGACGTCACAAGATGCGACTTCCGGTAAACACTAAAAAATCCGTATCTCCGTTAATATTGCACCGATTTCGGCGATTCTTGGCGCAATCGATAGCTGCGTAGATGCTCTACAATGTAATTTAGAACACTCATTTCCGAAAACGTGACCGTTTTTATAGCATTTCAAGAAATGTCCACTTGAAGGCTTTCCGCGCGCGCTTTTTGGCTAACGTACTTAAAAACTATTAAATGTACGAGATTTTGTCACTAGAACAATTTTATTCCTTCATCTTTTAGCTTTCTATATTGTGCTAGATTTGCATAATATGTTAATTAGTTCCGAAGATATTAAATGAGTACCGTACGAAAACAAATTTTTGTTTATGAAAAATAATTTTACTTTCAATCAGGAGATCGGTAATACTGCCTCCTCACGCATCCCTCCTCCCCAGAGATAATTATCGTAATTACGTATTTGAAAACATATTCCCATGCTCATTTAATTAATTTTTTTTTAATATAAAGCATCAACTAGATCAATACTTTTTGGTACTATACATAGTTGTTTTCATTTTAATTAACTACACTAACTATCTTAACTATATACTACTAACTACAGTATTATTATTATGCATTTAGATTATAAAACAAAATCCTGATTGTCTAAGTATTATAGTGACTAAGGAGCCTGTATTATAACGAGTACAGTCAATTTAAACACAAAAATATACAAACATTGCAAAAAATCCTATGTTAGGTTTGCTTTTTTTATGGTGTTAGGTTCGGTCCCAGTAGTAAATACTCAATTTTGCAACTTCGAAAAACTTTTGGGAACTGGGGGGGGGGGCACCAAATAATAGTTTTCGAGATACAGCTCTTCAAAAATAGGCAATTTTTCCAAAATCTGTTTTTAACGTATCACTCACGATTCGAGCCAGATATTGCCGCAACGACCCTTGGCACGGAGGGAAAAATTGTAGGACAGTTTATCACCATTTATTTAAGCATAGATGCGTTCCTATAGGCCTAACAGTTCTCGAGAAAAAGACGGAAAACCGGAAAACAATGAAATCCTCCACATATATGTAATAGAATAGAATAGAATAGAATAGTATTTATTTCCCAAAGATCTTATAAGATAAGATATAGGATAGCGTTAGTATGATTAGAAGACATTTTCTGATAATTCTTATTTAGCCTAGCGAAGGAACGCTCAAAAAGGGGTTGTAGACAGACTTTTTGATCCTAAAGATTTTATTTCTGGGATGTGTTTGGAGGTGTTTGGTGATAATTATACGAAAAGTAGCGTAACAAAATGTGCGGGTTTGTTTGGTTTTCCGTTTACATCTCTTGAACAGGCCATCGTAGTCGGAAATGGCCAATTATAAAACAAAAGCTGATTAAATTTTCTACAAGTTTGCTTCTATTCGTTTTTTCTCTATCTCTATCCGTTGAAGAAAATATTCGCTGTCAAAAATTGACATTTTTTTAAAAATCGTTTTTACACGACGTTTTTCGGCAAATGTTGTGTCCTAGCTCCTAAAGTTATGGGTTTATAGCAAAAAATGGTGGAATAAAAGTTGTAGACCATTAAATTTCCTATAAAATTCATATACAGTTTAATATTTTATCTCAAATAGATTAGATGTTATAGTTATTTAAAAAAAACGTTGAGTTTAAGATGGAATAGAGGACACTACAGAACAACTAATTTTGTGGGAGGTTTGGAGCTAAATCTGATGTGTGAGTATTAAATACAGATTACCTGCATCCTTAGCCAAACAATTTCAGTCTTATGCGCCACCATGTTTAATGGTCTCTAGTCTTTTCTAAATACATTTATGATAGGGTTAATGTTTGACGAAAAGAACAAAAGTATTTTCTCAAGGCACCTTTTATTTTATAATTGGCCATTTCCCATTACAATCGCCTGTGCAAGAGATACAAAGGGAAAACCAAACGAATCATCAAATTTTGTTACGCTACGGAGTTAGCTCATACGGTAGGGCCGGGGACTTTTCGTGTAATTATCACCAAACACATCCCAGAAATAAAATCTTTAGGATCAAAAAGTCTGTCTACAACCCCTTTTTGAGCGTTCGTTCGCTAGGCTAAATAAGAATAATCATAAAATGTCTTCTAATCATACTAACGCTATTAGATACATATATGTGGAGGATTTCACTGTTTTCCGGTTTTCCGTCTTTTTCTCGAGAACTGTTAGGCCCATAAGAATGCATCTATGCTTAAAGAAAAGGTGATAAATTGTCCTACAATTTTTTTCCCCGTGATAAGAGTCGTAGGGCACGTCGTTGTGGCAATATCTTGCTCGAAACATGGACGATACGTTGAAAAAAGATTTTGGGAAAAGTTGCCTATTTTTAAAGAGCTGTATCTCGGAAACTATTATACTTCCAGACTTCCGGTTAGGCGCAAATTATAGAAAATTTAGTCTAGTTTGAAAAAGATAATCATATTCTTTGCAGTATAACTCGTAGTTTTTGAGCTACGAGGCTAAAACTGAAAAAAGTCAAACGATCACGCGCCACATTATGTCTCATGTGAGCAGTGACTTAAATTAATTAAATGAGCATGGGAATATATTTTCAAATAGGTACGTAATTACGATAATTGTCTCTGGGGAGGAGGGATGTGTGAGGAGGCAGTATTACCGATCTCCCGATTGAAAGTAAAATTATTTTTCATAAACAAGAATTTGTTTTCGCACGGTACTCATTTAATATCTTCGGAACTAATCAACATATTATGCAAATCTAGCACAATATAGAAAGCTAAAAGATGAAGGAATAAAATTGTTTTAGTGACAAAATCTCGTACATTTAATAGTTTTTAAGTACGTTAGCCAAAAAGCGCGCGCGGAAAGCCTTCAAGTGGACATTTCTTGAAATGCTATAAAAACGGTCACGTTTTCGGAAATGAGTGTTCTAAAGTACATTGTAGAGCATCTACGCAGCTATCGATTGCGTCAAGAATCGCCGAAATCGGTGCAGTATTAACGGAGATACGAATTTTTTAGTGTTTACCGGAAGTCGCATCTTGTGACGTCATAAAATCTATGAAGCACCCATAGGTAAGTTTAGGTATATGTTGTTCAGGGGGTTCAATACTATCGATGTGCAAAAATTCAGCTTTACATTATTTTTTTTGAGGTTGGACCCATATTTTGTCTAAAGTGACTGGGCTATGTCTATTTTGCTCCTTTCACTATTATTTAAAAAATGGTAAGTTATATCGAAAAATTTTCAGTATAATAGTCGGGTTGCCAGGATCCAAAACCTTGCAATGTGGTATGACAAAACTTTTTCTTCGGGAAGTTGTTCTTAGACATGTCCCAAGTTAGAATATAGAGGGTGCCCAGCTGGCACCCTTGGGGAAAATTTTTTATTCAAGGTCAAAGGTCAACAGTCAGAATATATGCTTTTGTAATCTTAAATGCATTACTAGTGTAAGACGGATGGTTATCAACAAAAAACAGTTGAATAAAAATTTATGCAGCATAGAAATATGTAACTAATGCTCAAAACACTAAGAGATACAGCAATCAGCGTGTTAGGGACCGTTCATTATAGTAACGTTATAGTTTGACAGTACTGGCTATCGGTATATGCTTTAGTAATAGTAATAAATTTATTACAAGTGCAAAATGAATAGTTATAAACAAAAAACAGTAGAATACAATTTTATGATATGCAGCATGGACATATGTAACTACATTTTAAATGACATAGTGTTAATTAACATACTGGGCAACTACTTTTGATAAAATACTAAATTGGAATGTATGTAAATAGGTATTATTGGCTACTGTTACCCATTACATAATGCATTTATAAACATGTACGAAAACATGTATACTCAATGCATAATTATACTCTAGTCTACTTCTCACTATTGAAGAATACAGTAACACGATCGCTTTGGAGCTTGAGAAATGATTTGTGTTTCTTTTGATAAATCCAATAAGTTTGTATGACGAGTTTGTTAACATATCAATATATAGGATATTATGCTAATGCTAATGATGCTAATGATAATTATAATTCTAATAATGCTCAACTGCACTCGCACCTCATATTAATTTATATCCTTCCATTCTTTACGTCAATTCCTGTCAGCCAACTCCCTGTGGTAAACCAAGTTGGACCTTGGTTTCCCACGAGCGCCTTGTTCTAATTCTCACGTAATTAGGATTTCCAATATGTGACATTTGCAAATTTTGAACGTTAGAAAGTGTCTCGAAAAGAATAGGAGTTTTCGTATGAGATGCTAGGGTACCTTCGTTACTAGGATACCAGTACTCATAGTCTTAAAATTTAGAAGGTAGAAGAGGAATGACGTAGCTAAATCGCTTCCCTTCATTCATCTCCTTTACAATTAGTCTTATCCTAATTAAGCGGTAACTGTCGCAAGTAGTGATAGGATGAACTTTTAACTTGAACTTTTTAAACGTAACGCTAACAACTAAAGATTAACTTTCAACCAAACAGAAAAATGTCGCGCGCCTTTAGCGCGTGAGAAACATCATCACATCATATCATCTATCACACTCGCGCAAATTAGTAGCGTGGGATTTTTCGGATTCGTTTTATTTTAAAGCTCATCTTTGTTATTACATTGTTATATTGTTTTATATTGTTATATATTATAATATTAGTGCATAAAAAAATATATATTAAGCTGGACCGATACCGATAGCCAGTACTGTCAAACTATAACGTTACTATAATGAACGGTCCCTAACACGCTTATTGCTGTATCTCTTAGTGTTTTGACCATTACTATCGGAGTAAAAATGCAAGGCCTCTGACTTTAGAAGCTTGTATCTCAGTAATTAGCAATCATAATTTAATGAAATAAAGTGCATTTAAAAGATCATTTATTCCTACAAAAAGGTGTACAGTTTTAGATTTTTGCAACACATCGTTAATTTTCTGTATCAGTGTATGTGAGAAAAAGCGCTAATTATGACTCAAATCGCACAAGCGCTCCACTTTAAAAATTAATTACGGCTATATTATTGAAACTGAGTGGTAGATACTTATATATTTGAAAAATGTATACTTTTTTGTCAATGTGAGATGCTTTTGAGGCCAATTGGTTTATTAGTCTTAAAGCTATAATGAAAAAACGACATCTTATGTAACTCAGTACCTGAACGTTCGATATTAACAATTTGACAGTAACATAACAAGGTTAAAGCAATTATACTGTGGTCTAACACGATTCACAAAAATAATGTCATTATACATCGTTTTTTTTAAAAGAAATTTTGAAAAAAGGATGCATGCACCAGTTGGAGGGGAGAAGCGCGGCCGCGCGGGGCAGCTGTTGTCGTACACTATTGCTATAAAGCGCATGGTTTTGTACAATGCAAAAGAATAATCACATTGTTGTGGGTTGCCGCTCGCTGCTTACGATGTGGTAGATTACCTCTCGCGGGAATATGTGCGTCTTTCTTTCGCGATAAACAACATTTTACTTGGAATTACAAGAAAACAAATTTTATTTTCAATAAGAGAATAATGCAGTTAGATTTAAGTAATATCAAATTTAGCATTTAAAACAATAATTTTTTCTTTAACTTCCGTAAATTGCAAAATAGCACGTTTTCGGTTAGGGCTTATAAAACCAGTTAATCATATTAATAATCAATATTTATTGGCAGTCGACTTTTCAGAAGTATGTGTGCTACAACATTTGTAAATTTGGTAACAATTTATGAAACGATAACAATTTTATGATAAGTTAAAACTGACCGTCAGCCAGGAAAATACTACATACAGCGTTTTTATTGCTGTTAATTAAAATAAAAGTTAAACAACTGATTCTAGCATTTTGCTTTCTACACATGTTAAACATATATAAATGACTAATGTACTGCCCAAAAATGAAGAAATTTCACCCCTCAGTTTTTGTGTTATGATCACTTAAAGTCAGAGGCCTTGCATTTTTACTCCGATAGTAGTTACATATTTCTATGCTGCATAAATTTTTATTCAACTGTTTTTTGTTGATAACCATCCGTCTTACACTTGTAATGCATTTAAGATTACAAAAGCATATATTCTGACTGTTGACCTTTGACCTTGAATAAAAAATTTTCCCCAAGGGTGCCAGCTGGGCACCCTCTATATTCTAACTTGGGACATGTCTAAGATCAACTTCCTGAAGAAAAAGTTTTGTCATACCACATTGCAAGGTTCCATAAAAAAAAATAGATTGGCGACCCGACTATAAAAGTTGTAGAGTGGAAGATTCTACGTTGGAATAAGTCATTATATGATAAAAGTGTGCTGCTCCAAAAAGTTCAGTAGATCGTATTTTAAAGACGAACAAATTCCACCCGTAGAAACCATTAATCATACATAATATTAATTATTATTAAGGAAGCTTATTACGAAAGGCTAGTTACTAGTAAGATTCTTTGGAGCGATGAAAATCTCATCAAAATCCGAAAAAATTCTGAAAATAGTACGACAGTCGCGTTTTCAGAACACGGATTTAACTTACCGCAATTAGGGAAATCCTTTAATAGGATCGTTTGTTTTTAGTGATACGCTTAATGCAGATAGATATTTGCAATAATCCATGATGTGTCAGTAATACACGAAGGGGGTAAATGGTAATAAATAAAATAAATACTCAAAACCTCCCCTTAGACAATGAAATTTAATGTGTGTAAAATGTCAGACTTGATGATAACAATGGGATGAACGGTTATGTTTTTTGTATAATAAGTCCACCGAAGTGAACTGAAACATTAGCCCCGATGCTATGATCGGCAACATAGTCGGGTCGCCAATCTATTTTTTTTTATGGAACCTTGCAATGTGGTATGACAAAACTTTTTCTTCAGGAAGTTGATCTTAGACATGTCCCAAGTTAGAATATAGAGGGTGCCCAGCTGGCACCCTTGGGGAAAATTTTTTATTCAAGGTCAAAGGTCAACAGTCAGAATATATGCTTTTGTAATCTTAAATGCATTACAAGTGTAAGACGGATGGTTATCAACAAAAAACAGTTGAATAAAAATTTATGCAGCATAGAAATATGTAACTACTATCGGAGTAAAAATGCAAGGCCTCTGACTTTAAGTGATCATAACACAAAAACTGAGGGGTGAAATTTCTTCATTTTTGGGCAGTACATTAGTCATTTATATATGTTTAACATGTGTAAAAAGCAAAATGCTAGAATCAGTTGTTTAACTTTTATTTTAATTAACAGCAATAAAAACGCTGTATGTAGTATTTTCCTGGCTGACGGTCAGTTTTAACTTATCATAAAATTGTTATCGTTTCATAAATTGTTACCAAATTTACAAATGTTGTAGCACACATACTTCTGAAAAGTCGACTGCCAATAAATATTGATTATTAATATGATTAACTGGTTTTATAAGCCCTAACCGAAAACGTGCTATTTTGCAATTTACGGAAGTTAAAGAAAAAATTATTGTTTTAAATGCTAAATTTGATATTACTTAAATCTAACTGCATTATTCTCTTATTGAAAATAAAATTTGTTTTCTTGTAATTCCAAGTAAAATGTTGTTTATCGCGAAAGAAAGACGCACATATTCCCGCGAGAGGTAATCTACCACATCGTAAGCAGCGAGCGGCAACCCACAACAATGTGATTATTCTTTTGCATTGTACAAAACCATGCGCTTTATAGCAATAGTGTACGACAACAGCTGCCCCGCGCGGCCGCGCTTCTCCCCTCCAACTGGTGCATGCATCCTTTTTTCAAAATTTCTTTTAAAAAAAACGATGTATAATGACATTATTTTTGTGAATCGTGTTAGACCACAGTATAATTGCTTTAACCTTGTTATGTTACTGTCAAATTGTTAATATCGAACGTTCAGGTACTGAGTTACATAAGATGTCGTTTTTTCATTATAGCTTTAAGACTAATAAACCAATTGGCCTCAAAAGCATCTCACATTGACAAAAAAGTATACATTTTTCAAATATATAAGTATCTACCACTCAGTTTCAATAATATAGCCGTAATTAATTTTTAAAGTGGAGCGCTTGTGCGATTTGAGTCATAATTAGCGCTTTTTCTCACATACACTGATACAGAAAATTAACGATGTGTTGCAAAAATCTAAAACTGTACACCTTTTTGTAGGAATAAATGATCTTTTAAATGCACTTTATTTCATTAAATTATGATTGCTAATTACTGAGATACAAGCTTCTAAAGTCAGAGGCCTTGCATTTTTACTCCGATAGTAATGGTCAAAACACTAAGAGATACAGCAATAAGCGTGTTAGGGACCGTTCATTATAGTAACGTTATAGTTTGACAGTACTGGCTATCGGTATCGGTCCAGCTTAATATATATTTTTTTATGCACTAATATTATAATATATAACAATATAAAACAATATAACAATGTAATAACAAAGATGAGCTTTAAAATAAAACGAATCCGAAAAATCCCACGCTACTAATTTGCGCGAGTGTGATAGATGATATGATGTGATGATGTTTCTCACGCGCTAAAGGCGCGCGACATTTTTCTGTTTGGTTGAAAGTTAATCTTTAGTTGTTAGCGTTACGTTTAAAAAGTTCAAGTTAAAAGTTCATCCTATCACTACTTGCGACAGTTACCGCTTAATTAGGATAAGACTAATTGTAAAGGAGATGAATGAAGGGAAGCGATTTAGCTACGTCATTCCTCTTCTACCTTCTAAATTTTAAGACTATGAGTACTGGTATCCTAGTAACGAAGGTACCCTAGCATCTCATACGAAAACTCCTATTCTTTTCGAGACACTTTCTAACGTTCAAAATTTGCAAATGTCACATATTGGAAATCCTAATTACGTGAGAATTAGAACAAGGCGCTCGTGGGAAACCAAGGTCCAACTTGGTTTACCACAGGGAGTTGGCTGACAGGAATTGACGTAAAGAATGGAAGGATATAAATTAATATGAGGTGCGAGTGCAGTTGAGCATTATTAGAATTATAATTATCATTAGCATCATTAGCATTAGCATAATATCCTATATATTGATATGTTAACAAACTCGTCATACAAACTTATTGGATTTATCAAAAGAAACACAAATCATTTCTCAAGCTCCAAAGCGATCGTGTTACTGTATTCTTCAATAGTGAGAAGTAGACTAGAGTATAATTATGCATTGAGTATACATGTTTTCGTACATGTTTATAAATGCATTATGTAATGGGTAACAGTAGCCAATAATACCTATTTACATACATTCCAATTTAGTATTTTATCAAAAGTAGTTGCCCAGTATGTTAATTAACACTATGTCATTTAAAATGTAGTTACATATGTCCATGCTGCATATCATAAAATTGTATTCTACTGTTTTTTGTTTATAACTATTCATTTTGCACTTGTAATAAATTTATTACTATTACTAAAGCATATACCGATAGCCAGTACTGTCAAACTATAACGTTACTATAATGAACGGTCCCTAACACGCTGATTGCTGTATCTCTTAGTGTTTTGAGCATTAGTTACATATTTCTATGCTGCATAAATTTTTATTCAACTGTTTTTTGTTGATAACCATCCGTCTTACACTAGTAATGCATTTAAGATTACAAAAGCATATATTCTGACTGTTGACCTTTGACCTTGAATAAAAAATTTTCCCCAAGGGTGCCAGCTGGGCACCCTCTATATTCTAACTTGGGACATGTCTAAGAACAACTTCCCGAAGAAAAAGTTTTGTCATACCACATTGCAAGGTTTTGGATCCTGGCAACCCGACTAACACTAATGGTAATGAAGTAAAACAATTAAGTGGTAGTCCTCTGCTACTCACTTTCACAGGGTGACTGACCTACATTAATCGGAAGGAAGATTTTTAAGAAAAACACCTCGTTATTAACCTCAACAAAGGTGAAAAACAAAAGTAAAATTTGACAAATTAACAATTTAAATTTAAAGGCGACATGTTTCGAGACCAAACTAGTCTCATTTTCAAGCAAATATGATTCAAAAAATTATTAAACTAACGTTACATGATCCATCGAAATTTGAGTGTCTAAAAATAGCAGCATTAGCATTAAGTTAACAGGTAAACTTACCAAAGGGGTAAAAATTAATTGAAAATAACAAAACACTACTTAAATGAGATGCATAATAACAACAACCGGAGCCAAAAGGGCCCGAATTAATTTAAGAAATACATTTTTAACGAAGACTAAAAATTTAACAAACTGCCATTATGTGTAACAATTTTGAAGGCAAAAAGCTAAACGGCAATAGATGGCGTCCAAACATTAACAACCATCACATGACACTTTAATACAAGGTGAAGAGAAAGAAATATCTAATAATATAAAAATTTTAAAGAATCCACCACACTTAAATTTACGTAAACTTATGACAGGTAAGATTACTCCCAAGATCGGTGATCTCATTAAGTAGGTTAATGTTGCGTTTTTCTTTAAAAATTTCTAGAGATTCAAGGACATTGAGCAAGGGACCTTTATCACAAAAATGAAGAATTTTATAATCCGACTGAGGGTTAAAGTTGTGGCTAGTAGACAAGATGGTCAGCAAAAGCGGATTTGTGGGATAGGTTATTGGTCTTAATGGATTGGAAGTGTTCTTTGAAGCGGGAGGTGAAGGATCTGCCGGTTTGGCCGAGATAAAAACACTGACATGTTTGGCAAGAAAGCTGATATATATTGGACTTGCTAGTCTTAGGGATGGAATCCTTGTTGTGGACCAACGCGGAGGAAAGAGTATGAGGAGTGGAAAAGGAGATGTGAATCTGATGGTTCTTAAAAATGTTCTTCAACTTGTGGGATAAAAGGGGAACATAAGGGAGGGAACGAAAGACAGTCTGGATAGGACGAGTGTTTTGGCGGATAAGAGTGGAGTGGTTTAACGACCTATTAACTTTGATAAGAAGTTTTTGGACCAAATCAATGGGATAACCGTTGTTGTGGGCAATCTAATAAATAATATTAAGCTCCTTACTATAATTAGTGGGAGATAAAGGTATAGTAACTAACCTTCTTACAAGGGCGTTAAGACCAGCTAATTTGTGGGAATAAGGATGAATGGAATCATAGGGAATGAGAGAATCAGTGATAGTTGGCTTGTGATATATACTAAATTCTATATGGTGAGGAGTTTTAGAAACGGATATCTAGAAAAGGTAAAGAATTATCCGATTCTTTCTCGACAGTGAATTTGATGTTATTATGAATCTGGTTCAGGTAAGTTAAAAAACTATTAAGAGACACGTCGTCAGAAGTGTGGATACAGATGATGTCATCGACATACCTGCCCCAAAAAAGTATATGATCAATATAAAATTTAGTAGGAGTGATGTGGGTCGTTTCAAAATGGTTCATAAAAATTTCTGCGAGGATCGGGGAGAGATTGGAACCCATAGCTAAACCATCTATTTGGGAGTAATACTGTTGATCGAATTTAAAGAAGTTCTCTTTAATACTGAGATTAAGTAAATTAAGAATACAATTGACCTGACCATCCGACAAGTCTGAAGAATTTAAGTAATTAGAAACTAAATTGATACAATCAGCAGTAGGGATACTCGGAAATAGATTCGTAACATCAAAGGACACCATGGAATAGGAAGCTGGGAGGATGATGGCATTAATTTTGGTAGTGAGGTCAGCGGAATTCTTGATAGAGTAGTTTTGTTGAAAAACTATGTGAGATTTCAAGATGTGGTTAAGCCAAGATGTAAGTTTGGAAGCTGGGGTGTTCCGAAAACTAACCACCGGTCGGATCGGGATGTTCGGTTTGTGGATCTTAGGTAAGCCATACAACAAAGGGGGTTTAGGGTTCATCACCAGGATGGGTCTATAATAGGTATTGAGGGAGAGGAGGGTATCTCTATGGGAGTAAATGAGTTGTCTAAGTTTTAGATTGAAATTATTAGTGGGGTCACTACTTAATTTGGAAAAACCTGGGGTGTTAATGAAGTCAACGATCTTGGCAATGTAATCGTGCTTATTTAGAATAACTATGCAATTTCCCTTATCAGCTTTAGTACACATGATGGTGGATGTAGCTCCTCTGAACAATTTGGTGACGTTTTTAAATTTCGAAAGTTGCCAAAATGGCCTTGAGTAAAGTTTGAATGAATAGAGTTAGTGTTACTGAATGACTTAAGAGATTTGTAAATTTCGGCTTTAATAATGGAAGGGTCTTCAATGGAGATTGAATTGATGATGGCATCACAACGGGTAGCCATATCTTGAGTAACTTGGTTAACAACTAAAGGGGTGTAAGGACAAAATTTTAAACCTTTGTTCAGAAGGGTTAGATCAACCTCACTAAAATTGTGGTCGCTTAGATTCAAAACTCTCGAGTGAAATTTATGTTCAGAGTAATTATTGTTATTGGATCTGGTAGAAATTTGTTTTGAATATAAGGAGTTCAATTTGTTAGAAAGTTTTTCATACAAGTTGTTACCAAAAGATGTGACGTTTTCTTTAATTCGTTCCATTACGATGTTCCAAGCCAGCGGATGAATGAGCGATGATAGTTGAAGGTGAAGGTTGTACAGGGGTAGATCAATTTTTTCACGATGAGCATACCATTTCGAGATCTCCATGCCATGCATTTACGCTAATATTAAACTGAAGTTTAAACTTTTTTGGAAGAAGAGGAGACAGCTAAATATGAGTAAAAGCGTTTTGGTAAACTTTCTTTAATATGGTTGACGTTTCGCCTATCTGAAGTAGGCGTAATCATAACATGAATTGAATCTGTAATTAATGTTATGATTAAGTCTACTTCAGATAGGCGAAACGTCAACCATATTAAAGAAAGTTTACCGAAACGCTTTTACTCGTATTTTGTGGTCGCCTCCTCTTCCAAAAAGTTTAAAGTTTTACGAAACAGTTATAAACCTGACAAACCACGAATTAAACTGAAGATGCATTAGGTGACCAACTAAAGAAGAATATTATATTTCAACAGGATGACGCTCCGGTATATAATTTTGTGATCGTTACCGAACAATTAACAGCAAAATATTGAAACCACTGGATTGGGTCCGATGAAATTATCAGCGCGATCTCCAGATTTGACTGCTCTAGAGTTTTTCCAATGGAGTAACAGAAAATCTTTTAGGTATATGCAAATAATTACAACATCTGTGATTCCAACGCCGTAAATGAAATATTGAAAATATTAAGATGGAGTTTCTTTTTAATTTGCGCTATGTTGTATTTTAGCGCCTAAAAATGACGGCAACGATGTATATTTAACACAATGAACTGTATACTATACGTACCAGTATACAGTTCATTGATTTAACATTAGCTAGAGTATTCCATTATCGAACTTTCCCTTAACAATTTTACCATAATTATACTATTAGTTATTTGAGCATGTTTTGCTTCTTTACATGCCTTTGGTTTACCTTATTTCCTGAATGGCGTTTGAAAGGATTACCTTTCGTTCATTCGTAGATACAGCTCGTAGATTATGTTTTACTTTATGTTTATGTCATACCTACCCTACTCATCTTTTATTTGCCGAATCGAACATCTTATCTATTCGACTGACATTGCGTACCTATTCACTTCTGTCATAACGAATTATTCGACATTTGATATATTTATTAGGTAATTTGTTATGGTGCTTTAAGTTAAATTAATTTACTTTTTCACATTTTATTATCTATATACTTATAAGGTATATAGATTATATATATTATTAACGAAAATATTATAAGGTATATGTATACACCGTGTCCGTTTTTCGAGTGCCACTATGGGGATCTCGCTTATCTTAAGAGATACGAAGTTGGTTAAATTAGGGCAAAGTTGTCCATTTTCATGCCCAACAATAATCTGTTTTCAGATTTGACTTATCTTTGACAGTTTACGACATATCGCAAAAAAACGAAAAATTACGATTTTCGTTTTTCTGTTTTAAATCAAAAACCAATTAAGATTGTCTTTTCTAACCAAGACATTCTTCAGGCACTTTTTTATGTAGAATTAGAATATGGCATCGACTTTTCAATACTCTTCAAGATGGCGGACTAACAACTGTCAACTTCATTTTTTCTTATGGGCACCATTTTGAATTTTTCCATTTTTAGATTACGTTTATTTTTCTCTTTACAACGATGTATCACACATGTTATTTCATTATTACCTGTTTGAACAAAATAAAGTTTTTCATTTTGTGTGCAGAGTGCTTTGAAGAAAATGTCAACGCTCTTTTGTTTTCAACAAAACTTTGATAATTTGAATCTTGTATCAATTTTGTCTTTACGTTTATGATAGTTATATCGCGAAAATGCCCTTTTCATGTGAAGAACAAAGAGATATGCTACAAATTTATTACACATCGCATTTAAATAACCACTTAACTGCAGAGACATATTTGCAGCGTTATCCAGAGCAGCAACAACCTACTTTGAGGTATTTTGATTTACTGCACAGAAACTTGGGCCAATATGGTTCGTTTAAAAAAGCTAGACGTGCATATGGCGATAGGCCCAATGAACATCAACAAGAAATGTTGCAAGCGGTAAACATTTGTCATGATTTTGATATAAAAATATTCATAATAATTGTAAATTAGGTGCAAGACAATCCCTCTGTCTCGACAAGAGAAGTTGCAGTCCAGCTGGATTTGCCATCGCATCAAATTGTTTGGAGAACGTTAAAAAAACAAAAATATCGCCCTTGGAAAATTCGTGTTTCTCAAACCCTGCATCTCGGAGATCACGAACGGCGGGTAGCCTTCTGCACGTTCGTGAATAATCAAATTCAAGAAAACACAAATTTCCTAAACGGCGTGATATGGTCCGATGAATGTAAATTCACAAATGCAGGAATGTTCAATCGTCACAACGAACATTACTGGTCGATTGAAAACCCCCATCGATTCCAAGAACGACGACCACAAATTCGTTTTGGACTGAATGTGTGGGTCGGATTATTGGGCGATTCAATAATAGGTCCGTACATCTATGACGAAAATTTGAGTGCAGATCGGTACCTCCATTTTTTGAAGACATTTTTAACACATTTTCTCGACGATAATTTACCTCTTAATTGTTTGAACACGATCTGGTTCCAGCAGGATGGGGCGCCGCCGCATAATGCTAGTAGGGTTAGGGAATGCTTGTCGGAAATGTTTCCCAACCGATTAATAGCAAATAATGGCGACGAACGCTGGCCAGCACGGTCGCCTGACTTGTCCCCCTTGGACTATTTTTTGTGGAGGACAAAGAAAAATAACATATACAAAACATTGCCAGCCGACGTTGAAGAACTTCGACACCGAATCGTTACCACTCTCAGATACGACATTAGAAGGAGAGACGTGTTAAGAGCTGTAGCGAATCTGAGAAAAAGAGTGCAACTGTGCTTGCAATTACAAGGGGGGATTTTTGAACACATGTTGTGATGTAACCTATTGTTAAGCTCTTGTCATCTTTGTTAAATATTATTGAATTATAGTTTTATTTGAAAATTGCATTTTCTCTACACAAATAAATCAAGGCCAACGCAGACGACGGATCGAACTCTCAAAGTTTTGTTGAAAACAAAAGAGCGTTGACATTTTCTTCAAAGCACTATGCACACAAAATGAAAAACTTTATTTTGTTCAAACATGCAATAATGAAATAACATGTGTGATACATCGTTGTAAAGAGAAAAATAAACGTAATCTAAAAATGGAAAAATTCAAAATGGTGCCCATAAGAAAAAATGAAGTTGACAGTTGTTAGTCCGCCATCTTGAAGAGTATTGAAAAGTCGATGCCATATTCCAATTCTACATAAAAAAGTGCCTGAAGAATGTCTTGGTTAGAAAAGACAATCTTAATTGGTTTTTGATTTAAAACAGAAAAACGAAAATCGTAATTTTTCGTTTTTTTGCGATATGTCGTAAACTGTCAAAGATAAGTCAAATCTGAAAACAGATTATTGTTGGGCATGAAAATGGACAACTTTGCCCTAATTTAACCAACTTCGTATCTCTTAAGATAAGCGAGATCCCCATAGTGGCACTCGAAAAACGGACACGGTGTATGTACATATGCATAAAAATGAATGTTTCGTAGTGACTTGTAGACTCGGAAACTACTGAACCGATTTAGCTGAAATGTACAGCATAATTATGTTTTTTTATGTCATAGTTTGAAATAGGTGAGAATTTGAAAATTTAAAAAACCGAAAATACGCTAAATTGGTACAACTATTTCAAGTTTCAAAGCGGGACATAGCCGAATAGCATGGGAAATCACATATTTGCAATTTGTTGGTCACCAGTTTCATCTACAAGAACGGTAATGATGCCTACCGAAAGAGCATTATTTTCTGAGCCTGTTTACACCAAATTGTTTGGTATACTTACTAATTCACTGCTTTTTTAATTAAAAAATAATTTTCAAAAGTTAAAAAGTATGAGCAGCCATGACATGTCAAATTCAAATAATGTTTAATATTAATTTTTAGACCTGTTGCCTATTTAAACACTCGTTCCTTGTTATAATAACTATTATTATCTATCATTATTCATGGTTAAATTTTTCAGGAAAATGCCATATTACATAATTGAAAATGTTTGATTTGATAATATTCAAAATTATTCGAATTTGACATGTCATGGCTACTCATATGTTTAACTTTTGAAAATTATATTTTCCTAATTAAAAAACAGTGAATTAGTAAATAGGTATACCAAATATTTGGTAATAAACAGGCTCAGGAAATAATGCTCTTTCGATAGACATCATTACCATTCATGTAGATATAATTGGTGAGCAGCAAACTGCAAATATGTGATTTCCCATGCTATTCGGCTATGTTCCGCTTTGACACTTGTCACACGGTATAGGGACTCTAGTTAGACCAGTTGTAGAAAAGGAAGAAGATCGCGGGCGAAGCTGCAAGTAAGCAGCTAGTTTAGAATAAATAAACCATTTCCATTTATAAAGAACCAGTTAACAGCATTTCAATGAATGAAATATAAAATTTCAAGGAAAAATTGAAATGTAACAGCTAAAAATATTTGAGTGTGTTTATTTTAAAGGATGGAATTAGGGATTGTCACGCACGAGTTTGTTGTTGAGCCTCTTAAGTGGGTTCCATTAATTCTTTGAGAACATGCGATTTGTCGCAAATTAAAAATGCTTAGCAGCAGTCTGTGGAGCTTTTCGCCTTACGTTCAATTTACGTAATTTGGAATAAGTACACAATTTTCGCACCTAATGAATTATTTCGTTCTTCTTTAGGAGGGTGTAAATTGGGTTTGTGTGTAAATGTGATAATAAAGGACGGCAGTTAATAAACCAAAAATTTACTCTTTTTATTTACTTTCTGCGAACAAATTGCTTCTCTTTGAAATTAAAATTACTTTAGGATAAATTTCCAGTAGTAACGTTTGTTGCTACGAGAAAAGCTCACTTTATTGGCAGCCAGAGGCGGACACGTACCTAAAGCTTTTCGTTTGACGGGGAGTTTTATCTTGAACCATTTCTGGCATAGTCTACGGGACAAATGACTAATTTGTCACTTTTTTTACCCGGTTTAGTAATCATTTTCGAACGGACGCTCTAGTTTTACAAGCTCCTTGAGCATCTTATGTAAAATGATCGATTGGAATATAGGTCGCCTCTATAATTTATATACCGCATCGGAGCTGCAATGTACTACAAAACCTTGACTTAATTTATTTCTACGTAATGGGTTTTTAGTCAAAAACCTACTTGAAATGTATATCTCATTTTTAGATTTCCGGCATCGTCGTTTCAAATAGCGAAATGCAAAATTAGGAAAACGTTTAAGCTCCCAGATAATCCATTAATCTTAGTCCGTTATTCGTTACAAGTTCTTTAGGGCAATTTCTGCATTGCGTGAAGAAACCTTGCGAAACTTCGTGACCATATTTCAAGTGCTTCCACGATTCGTTTTATTGTAAAAATGTTCCCAAATGAAATAATACGTTGCTGAACATGAAAGATAAAAAGCGTTCTTATTATTCTTTCAAAAAAGTTGAAAGTTTCGGACGATTACCACAATTTCGATGTCGCCTCTGAAAATGTAATTTACCGAAAAATTGAATTCCGCCTAGTGCATTCAGTGCACTCTTCGAACTTTTTTTAAGATCCATGAACAATGAACAAAATCGCGTTCATATTTTGATTTCGTTAATCAAATTTACTTTGTTCCGCTACTTTCAGTCTCTGTTTGTAACACATTTATCTGATACAAATTAATTGGATTAGCGGCGTATACGTTTTGTTTTAATCAAAAGGTTTTTGATATAGAAATAACTACTCAATTTGTTAGGTTTTTGTTGACAGCTGAGCTGAAATATGTAACTTAAATGTTTGTTTGCTATAATAACGACTGAAAGGAGAACAGACAAAATTTCTGTACTTGAATTGTTTTTTGTGTAAACGACAAATCCATTTATCTCCAAAATTTAATTTTATACTTGTCTCTTGTTACACGTTTCTTCTTAATGGATTCTTGCATATAATTTTCTAAGGGAGCTAATCTTTGTTTTTCCTTCGCGCGCGCTCTTATTACGTTTGAAATAAGAGAAAGTTTAAAATAAAAAAAAAATTGACCCCAATTTGTTCAACAGAGTATTTTCACTCACGATCAGTTTGGAAAAGTGCTGACAGCTTGTTTATTTGTACAATGCTGTACGTAGCGCGATTTAAGCCGTTCTTGTTGGAAATGTTTCTATTTGATACGCCGATTGTTATCTCGAAAGCTTAATTCTCCGGCGCATAGTTTCTCTTGAATTATAACGTTTGTTGAATATAATTAAGTTACTTTAAATTTATAATTAGTAATTTCTTTAACTCATTCTTATTTCTCTTTGTATTTATTAATCTTCATCTGATTCATTTCAAAGTTAATTGAATCAAGCAATGATGAATCACTTCAATGAGTTTCATTCAATTACGTAATAAATTCGCGGCTTTTCCATATACCTCAATTTCACGATTAATCAAAATATAGTTTGGTGATGTCACAGTTCACGTACTATTGCGGTTTATCTATTTTAGACCGAGGACAAAATTACAGTAGAATGAAAATAATTCAGCTGTTATTCATCAGTCATAATCTAAGTATACTACTGCCACCGCTAAGAAAGGGGCCTTGTTATCTGCTGGTGAAGACTCACTAAAAGTATACATTTTTGAGAAAGGTCCCTTCTTTCATCCATACATTAACAACCATAAGGCCATCAGATGTAAGGACGTTGGCTTTTTCTTGTACCTATCGTAGACACTTGTTCGGCTTTAATAAGCTCATTAAACCGTTATTAGTTACTTCGATAATCACAACTCTACCTACGTATATGTTACTATTTATATTTATATCATGTATACAAACATCGCGTATTTACTTGGAAACTAAGTGGGCTCTAGTTCGCGAGGGCCAAATTAGAGTTTTAAATACATAGTTGGGATATACAAAATCCAATGAATTACGCATCAAGGGAGTACCTGGGATATACCACACATTGTTTCATTAATTCATAATAATGAAATCTTTGCGGTTTCCGAGTAAACGTCGTATACATAGAGCAAAGGGGCTCAGTGGATATTCAAGTTCCGTTCGAAGAACTTATACAGTGTGTCTAGTTAAGTTGGCAACATATGGGAAACTTTTTTATTATTAATTTTACGAAAAAAAATTATTCTTTATAAAAAGCTCTGCATGTTCTAAAATCTAAAATACAATCATCAGATATTAAATTTTTTCAGTCGTGTACGCGGTTTATGAATTTTACTCAAGAGTAAAGTACCTTTATTTTTGACAATATCGAAAATTGTTATTATAAAAAGTTGATCACAACTAAAAACTACATTCAAATATGCAATTACATCCTGCTAGTAAAAAATGATTTTTTACAACTTTTTCTCAAATTACTACCTACCGGAGAAAAACTTCATATTTTTTGGCAAACCGCGTACACGACTGAAAAATTGTAATATCTGATGATTGTATTTTAGATTTTAGAACATGCAGAGCTTTTTATAAAGAATAACTTTTTTTCGTAAAATTAATAATAAAAAAGTTTCCCATATGTTGCCAACTTAACTAGACACACTGTATAGTCTGGCCGTAATCTTCAACACTGAGATCAAGAAATTACTAATAAACACAAGGAGTCTCTAAGATGAAATCGACTTCCGGCGTTGGACCGTGTCAATGTTGAACGAAAAGTCAACTTCGTAAGGGGTTTCATCAGGACAAGAACAAAACAAAGTAAATATAAAAAACAATTAAAATACAAAAATAAAAACTTTTAGGTACCAAATGAAGCAACTGGAGCAACACACACTATTGCACTAAACTGCTCACACTGGAACACTGATAAGAGAAAGCTAAACCTGGGTATTTAAACCTATTTTGACAGGACATCGCCCTTCGTCACGGTTGAACTTGTTGGTGTGTTTGAAGATCTCAATGCACTCACAGATTATCCTGTGGTAAAAGGAGGAATGGTATGGTAACCTTTGCTTCTTGGAACAGAATTTTGTGGCCGTTTTGGAAAGAATGTTCAGCAATAGCGGCCTTGGAGCCTATGAGGACGGATCGTTCGTGCTCGGAAGTTCTAGTATTAACTGATCTACCACAAGAACAAGGAATGCGATATACGCCTTTGCAAAATAGGTGTAGATTTTCGAGATTTCGAATTAGGTAAGATCTGGGACATCCTATTAGGCGAATTGTAGACGACTTTGATTTCGTGTTTCCGAAAAATCTTTTCTCAATGCGATCTGTGACTTTGTGGACATAGCACAACAAAGCAATACTCCTGGCGACCTCCTCCTGTTGCCAGGGAACTGTTTACTGACCGTTTGGGGAGTGAGATGGCATGTAATTATCGATTTGAGTGGGTTTACAATAAAGTGACTGACCAATACTTCCATTCGCATGACGGGTGTCTAGGGCATCGAAAAAAAGGGGGTGATCCCTTACCCTCAACTTCCATGGTAAACTTGATGTCAGATTCTTGGGTGTTAGATGATCTTGAAAATCCAAGAAAGTGTCATAACCGTGCGGCCAAATTACAAAGGTATCATCGACGTACCTGTACCAGACTGAAAATTAAAGGATTCAAGAGGGAAGGATTCGACAGACTCTGTGAAGATGTTGGCTACCACCGGTCAGAGTGGAGAACCCATGGCAGCACCAGAAACCTGTTCTTAAAACTTGCGCCGGAACTGAAAGTAAGTAGATGATAAACATTTAGTTATAATAACATTCGTTATCCTTCAGAATTTGTTGAATGATGATAACAGAATCCTTGGTTGTTTAAATTATTCGGTTTTGTTTGTTAGTAGTAATAGAACTATCAATATATTTAGATTGTGATCGTCTTAGTTTGTCCTGAAAACTCCAATTTAACGATTTATTTACTGCACAAAGCAGGGGTTCGAAGCTTGCCAAAGTAAACTTTTTTTATTGGTTAATTTTTTTAATGATAAATGAAGATATGAGCATCAAAAACGACATGAATGTCTAAATTCCCGATCCGTTAGTGTCGCGTAATAAGCATATTATTATACAGCCATACAAAAATATACTAGTTACTACAATAAAGCATTAGTAGAAAAACTCAATGCGAATTCAACAGTAACGCTCATTAGAAATTGTTGTACAAAAATATGTTTATACCTCGTGCCGATATTTTGTTCATCCTCAAATCTTCGTGTTTAATTTTGAAACCATTTGTTTCTTATATTTGTATTTGTCTAGCAGTAATTAGAGGAAAGTAACCCTATTACTTACTGTGTAGGAAAGTGAAACAAAAAAGGTAGGGTAGACGACCTGGAAAAGCAAGAACACTTTTCTTAAGGAATCAAGCGCAAACAGTTGTAAAATTTGATAAAACGATTTTTTGAGTTATTTCACATAACAAAGTTTTAAAATTTCGAATAATTCAGGTCGTACTGTTAATGTAATTTTACAAATGATATTGTAATTTTTCCATCACAGAAAATAACGGTTCGGCCCTCGTCTCGATTACATTTGAACACGCATTCATAGGTTACTAAAAATAACATATTAGTCGAACTGAGTTTGGCGAAGTGTGAAAAAATCGAAAGACATTTTTAATATTAATAAAAAGAAAAATCACAAGAGTATATCGTGAATTCGAGAATACGTAGAAGACGACGCGCGGGGTCGTTTATAAAGGAGGTCAGCTCGAAATGAAGTCATTGTAATGCACATGGTGTGGAGTCATATCGATCTTTCTATATCAGCTGGTGTTATGTCAAAATGAAGACTCATGCCGACCCTTTCGCTTACTTCAGCCACCGCAAAAGCGCGGAAACGAGGCTGTGGTTTGGATACTTCATCTGAAATTCTCTCGGTCCATCACCACAGATGGTGGTTCGAATTGTTTAACCACCAAGTTGTTGCGGTATCTACGGAACATGGATACTATCCCGGTTTACTACTTTTCAATTATCGTCGCCTACAAAACTTTATTAATCTATTCAAATTGCTAATGTTGTTTTTCTTTCGGATAAAAGACCCTTTCCCTTCACGTAAGAACCCTTCTTTTTCCAAATATTTACAAAGTTTTCACAAATATTTGTATACGAAAATACGCTTTACGAAAAGAAAAATAGGTATTGATGACTTTTTGAATTATTTATTATTTTTCGATTTCGGTGCGTAACAAAAGTGCGATTTAGAGTTTTATTCCATTGTCAGTTTATGTTAGTGTTTTTCAATTAAAATTTTCAAAGAGCGGTTAAACAAAGGTTTTCTATGTTAAATCATTGGCAATTGTATATTCTAGAAGGTTATCATATCAGTATTTAAAAATGTGTTCACAACGTTTTCTCTCTCAAAAAAAATCGGTAACAAGTGTAATTTGTTTGTAACTAATGTTTATTAGAAAGTTCATGGGATGCTAAACCGCATGAACCACAAGCGTATAAATTTTACAAATAATTAATAGGCATAATTGTAAAAGCATAACGAAAACTTACTGTGAGTAATTTTCTTAATTAGGTATGAATTAGGAAAATTATTCTCACGATTGGTGTTTACTTATTGTAGGACAAGGAACTCTGCTCCGTATTTCATCGAGTACATGGTGTAGTACTGCTGGAGTGGTAAGGAATGCCACTACGTAATTTCTCTTAGGATACAAATTAAAAGGTTTCTTCGCATTCATATACGCTTAGAATTGTTCACAAAAGTAGTTCTTCTAAAGTATATTTTAATGTTAACGAGAAAACTAAACAGCAAGTCTTGAACTAATCAGGAAAAAAACTGAAAGCAAAAAGAAAACCATACAATATTGATAAAAGCCAGAAAAACGTAACTAGAGTTAGGCATTTCCAGAAATGGTTCCTGATGCAAGTATGCCACGAGTATGTCACCTATTGGGGTGAAGTGAGTTCTCGTCGCATACCATTTTTTTTAGAGTGTGGTCAATGAAATATTCGCTACTAGATGTAGCGAAATGGTCACAAGGTCTGTGTGCAGATAAGGAAGATAGGACCAGTCTATAAAAGAAAAAAGTAAAAAAGGTCTTCCGTATATTATTTTGAAGCTTTTAATTTCGAGAGTGGATATTACCAAATAAGTTATTTAAGAGACCAAAATAGTGAGACTGTCGCAGAAATCGCAGAATTGATCATCCCCACAGTAATTCAACGAGACTATACCGATGTAAACGTTTAGCGAATAATAAGATGAATAAATTAAGCTTGGAAGTGGAGTTGGATAAATAATGGATAGCGCATGATTTGAAATGAATCGTGTAAACAATTTCTGCAAGCAAAAGGTGGGAATACAAAGTAATAATCTTTGTGTTACATATTTAGAAATGAACGTATATGTGATGTATTAGAATGGAATCGAATTGAACATATGGAGACATTCCATAAAAGAAGAAATAGGAAGTACGTAAAGTATTGTATTCGTTGAAGGTGGAGTAAAATGGTAGAACACATAGGAATGAAACGATTAAGTTATAAAAAGGAAAAAATACTAATTCATAAACAAAATTTCATTAGTCACTATCTATCATCGTATTTTGTGGCCGTAAACAATTTTTCAAAGTTTACAAATCCCTGTGACAAAAATTACTAACATCTAATGGAAAATTTCGTATGATTAATGATTGTTCACCCTTCAGATTCCTGTCAGATTTCGAAATAACGGTATTGGACGTACGTGCCCAATTTTTGAATCGAATGATAAATTTTTTAACGACTCTATTATAGTATGCCGGTTACACACGAAGAATTAATTACCATTACCGCACATTATGTTTCTTTTTTCGCTAATTAACCGATTACGTCTCGAATTTGGTTAGTACAATTTTTCCCTTATCACGCATATGACAATTGACAAAAGCTAATTCACAATACACAAAAGATTGTGATTTATATGATTTTGAACAAATCGGCGATGCGAAATGAAACGAAAAATGTATTGAAGTATAATTCCCTTTTCCGGCAATTTCGTAATACGCATTTTCTGTCTAATGCTTTTTTTTAACAAAATAATATCACCCCCCATCAATTCGTAATGACTGTCAAAGTTCGATTTTTGTGCATTATTGCGGCCATCGAAGAAATATTTTTATTTTCTAGACAAGCTCATAAATTTTCTATTCCGGTATAACACGGATCATCTCCTTGTATCCGGAATAATATATCATTCAGTTTTATTATTAATAATACGTCGACGTATAAATACGTGTCAGTAAAATATTTCTTATTTTATAAATATGGTATGAAAATTTGTTAAACGCGCTCGATATTTTTTTCTCTAACGATCGGTATAAATTATGAAAGCTACGAGGGTAACGTATTAAATAATTGACGCTTTACTATTGCTTTCTGGTAGACTTCTGATTTTTTTAGTATGTACCTACCGTATATTTACTGTTAGCGTTTCCCCTTTGTTGAAATATAACAACGTGCTACTGTTATGTGACATTAATTACACTGACAGCAAATCCTTACAAGCGGAATAATACCTGAAATTATTAAATTTACTGTTATTAGACTTTCCTACAGCCAAGTTTTTGATTTCTACTTTACCTAAATTACTTCAAACCAAAATATTACAATGAATTAACTGTAAATAATTTAATGTAATATTTAATAATTATCGAAGATTATGAAAAATATCAACAACCAAACATAACATTGGCAGTAAATGTAATAATTTCAGGTATTGTTTTAGCCTACTACTCCTAAGAGAAAGACATAGAGCTGACGTTAAACATGTTTTCTATTGGCTACGTTTCAAAATGTAGCTCTTATTGACCTACATATATACATATAAAAAGATTTTTAAAAATCGTTATAGTTTAGGCACCAAATTCCGTTTCGTATGTGGTGCCCCACCCTGTATAAGAATTTCACACTGATTCTTCTGACGCCTCGAAAATGTCTAGTCAAAACTAGCCGAAACATCGGCCTAACGAAGCACTCCGTATTGTTTTAAATTGATACACCTACTCCTCAAGAAGGCTGCAATATATCCCCACTACAGTGCAGTTAGTCATGGCTAAAATCGGTCTTTGTTGTGCAGTCTTGTCTTGGTCTCGCAAGTCTCGCGAGACCAAGATAGCAATGCCTTTAGAGACGATGACCAAGACTCAAGATTGCAAGACTAAGACTGAATGCAAGACCAGCTCTGTAAGATATTGGTAAGAACAAGACTATCTCACAAGACTCTTGCAGTCTTTTTTCTAATTACGAAACGATTATTTATTTTTTTTATTTATATCGCACAAAAAACATTTTTTTTCCCCAAATAAATTATTGTATGTATGCGAGAAAGTAAACATTTTTTTGAATAAGGGTTGTTTTTTCTCAGTATATTTGCATTTAAACCAAACGATATTCTTAATTTTAAATAAAACATATTTTCTGTTACATATGAATAGAAAGCATATAGGTACCAATAGAATAATAATTCTCATCGCTAAAGTATTGAAAGCAACATTAGCTTAATTATTTGAATTAATTGAATATTTTTTTGAGTTCGTCGAATATGAACTCTTCACATTTCTAAGACTTAATAAAAGTATATACAAGTAATAAAATAATAACTTGTGGGAAAGTCCCAAATTCTTGATCCTAAATTTGTACCAAAAATCACGTTTTACTTAGTATACAATAAAGGCACGTACAAAGGACACAAAATTTCGATTAAGTTGATATCATTCATAGTACGGTTTAAAAATGCAAGACTGCAAGAATCTTGCGGGCAAGACCAAGAACCAGACCAAAACACCATATTCAAGACCAAGAGCCAGACCGAGATTAAGGATATCAATGCAAGACCAAGACCAAGACCTGTGTGGTCTTGTCTTGGTCTTGCGTCTGGCCATCATTAAGTAAAGTTCTTTATAGGAGATCATTTAAGAAGATCACCTTTATTAACAAACTTTTTTTTCTGAACCGTTCCAATGGCCCGCGTAATAGAGTGGGCGAGATTTGGAATAAAAGTATTTCTGCAGTAAGATTTATTTTTTATTATTCAGTATCTGTGTTAATAATGTTAATATCAAACAATTTGGTTCCTTGATTGTGGCCTGTCCTTACCAACAAACTCTTCTTAATCGCAAATTATCAGAAATCAGGATGTCTTTGTATTAACTACCTACTTTAATTCCGGCTTTCAAAATTATAAAGCACCATTCATTTCAATTTTATGAAGACGACATCCGCAGTTGTATTCCTGTCCAAAAAAAGTGCCGGAAATTCACCTAAGTTTAATAACTCACCTCAAGATTCAATTCTCGGCCCTTTCTTGAAAGTATGTATGATACTTCAGGAATTATTAATTCTGTCTAAACCTACGTTGTATAACTCTAGAGTGTAAAGTGGAATTACTTGTTATTAATTCTTATTGTATGTTACGGCAACAAATGATTGGTACCTTAATCAGGAAAAATGCAATGACTCGATAAGCTCAGTTATAAGGGGCAATCTAATGGGTGTGGGAATAATGAGTATAGAATTTAAATTTAGCAAGTTATAGTTAACAAATATAGTCAAGTATCTTTTAGGGCGCAACGATAGTTCTTTAGGAAGCTAAAGCTGGTAATCAGAACTACGAAGATCTTAGCAGCTTATAGTAACAGAGATATGATTTCTGAAAGAGAAAATGGGTATTCGATAAAGAAATACACTGAAGTAATGGTAGTGGTGGTTATAATGAATCAAAGAAAAAAAATAACGTTAACACATTCAGAACAATTTTTACAAAACAAATCTCCACAGGAGTGAAGCAGTAAAGGGGGTTTAACTTTTACCTTGTAGGAAATGAGGTTTATATAATACCACAATGTACGATTAATGACACAAAAATAATACAAGTACCTAAATATCAGCAACCTACTTGGTAGCTGTACAAAAGTCAGTAGATAGTAGTAATTAGACAACGCTTACCTCAACATCCGATTATCGTCGTTGCGCAACGCCAACAATGCCGGAGTATCTAAATAAAAGGTTAATTAAGATGAAAATAATAGGGCTGCGATAAGCAGACCGACTGAATGTAGCAATTACCGACTTTAGTCAGTACTCAGTTCCGAGAGTTGATATTTAAGATAATAACAATCAGCTTTTAAATTTTAACTTTAAGCAAATTAAATCTTCAAGGTAAAAGATAATACACAAACAATAAAAGTAACTTTTAAAGTAACGAACAAAGTTAATGCAAAAATTAATCAATCGGAAAGTAACAAAATGAATTAAGTAAATGTTTTAAATTGAAGCAAAATATGTGATGTGATTAAGTAATTTAGAATAAGCAAATCTTATAGTAAACAGTAACAAGATTTAAATAAGATTAAACACAAAAAAGTAAGGTTGACAAATAATAACTTAACGATCTTGTTTCCAAAAGTTGACACAAGATGGCAGCATGTAATTCTTGAAATCAAATAATTCCTTCACACAGGAATGCGGAAATGATTAAAGATGATTTGGTGAACAGCAAATATGTGGTTTGGCAGCAAAATAACCATCGATTTCGACAGCAACGGATCAGCAATAATTTCAGGTGATGTTAACAAAATGGCGTTAACCAACAAGTAAGTAATCCAAAAGTAAACCAGGTAGTAAACCGGGTAGTAAACGCTAGGACAAATAATATAAATTACTGTCAGGAATTTAAAGAATAACGCGATAATTGATACAAAAGAATTTGGTACATACCTCGGGGAATTATTCCTAGAGCGTGGCAACTTTTAACGTAGCGGTACTAAATGCAGAAAGACGTAATAACACGTTTTAATGGTACTTAGAATAAGCAGATGATTCTAAATAGGCACTATTTGTGGAAAACTTTCACTTATAGACGATTAATATCGATGTGAGAAACTTGTGAAATTTCCGTAGCACTTGGTAACGTTTTGTTAGGAAGCAAAGTATGAAAAGATACGCGGTTGAAAATCGAGCTGCTATTTATATCGGCACGGAGATATTCCTTAGTGAAGTACTCGTTCCGTTTAAAAGATGAAATATTTTATTTAGGTAGCCGTGGATCAGCCAATCAGAAACTAATTAACTACACTGACAGCCAATAGAATAATTTATAATGCAATTATATCACTTGTTTTCTCCGCCGAGTAGAAAATTTGTACCAGCAATTAAGAAATTTGTAATCTGTAATTCTTGCTAAAATCAATAGAATTGACTTTTGTGAATTAAGCGAATAATCGAGGGACGTAACATGTAATTCTTAATCCAGTCTCGTTTTGTAATGTTCAAGCTCATGAATATGACTATACACTAGTTTTGAAAAAGTAAATCACATTAAGGAGCTGTGGCAATAGAAGTTCTATTCCACTGTATCGCCTACGGTAGCTCTTCGGTAATCTTAGGATAATATTGGTCTTCTTGCTAATTTACAATTCGATGGATTACAGGTAGGTAGATAAAAGGAAGATGCTAAAATTTGTTATTACACACATGACTTTGTTCTTAAATCCACTGACGGTTTTTTGCACCGTCACTACTTTTCCTCTTTTGATCTAACTTAAAGCCATTATAATATTATATTAATTGGCCTTATCATTTTCATTTAAAAGTTGTTATTTCATTGCCATTTTTCCTTTCTTGACAAAATTATTAACGGAAAGGTGCTATTCCCGTTACACTTTACAGTAGGTTAGTTAATCTATTGAAGGAGGCAGCCATTTTTGGGACAGTAAGTGGTAAAATGTCCGTGTTTTTGTATGTCCAAGCAAACCTATCTTTCATCATAAATAGAGACGATTATGTATATGGTATCTTATTCCTTGTTCAACGAACTTCGTTCGTTACTGAAATCAATATTCCGTCCGTGCGTTGCAAGAGATGCGTATTGTCTACAACCGAATTTAGATATGGATCTTATGTGAAATGTTATGCTGATTCAAGATCCGGTCCCAATTTTTCGATATCTCAAGTACCTACTTTTCGAAATATTCGACTTTAAAGTCGAAATTTCAAAATTATCAAATTTTGTCTTTTTGATAAGGCCAGATTTTTTTATACTTTCGTTACTGCGGTATTCGAAGTTCGTTTTGTAACCCAGGGATTTCAACTAGTTTTATCATGGCAGCAATTGGCCCTAAAATAATTATTTTACGATCTTATTCCTACGGCGTGAGCTTGTGTACATATACTCGTAGATACTTCATAAATCATATGTGAATAAATTGATTGTTTATGGCTGAAATTTGCTGAATTTCAATGTCATTGTGTACTATGTGCAACATGCGGCGTTCAGCGAATGTAACGGGTCATTTTTACACGATAGTTATTACTATTATTACCTGAGTGAATGATTGGGATAAATCAACCAAGTTATAATCTAATTAAAATTGAACCCCATTTACTCTTGTGCGATTTCGATTTGCACCACCAAATATTTATTCATTACCTGTATGTCAGTAACTTCAATCGCAAAAACTGTCTCTGTAAACATTGGGGGCTTGCTTGTAATTCGCTATTTTCGAAGCTGTACATTTCAACAGCGCAGTTCCATGCTATTTGTAGTTAATTGCCGATCGGCGTGTTCTTGGACTACCTTACATTTGCTAATTGATGGATGCGAGACAGAACGAGTAGTTCGAGAGTTCATTTAGCCCAAAAGCTGTCGACAGCAAATTCGATCGAATGACTTCGACCAACCTATCTACTTCTTATTCAATTAACGAACTAACTTACGTTGTATCACTTTTCAAATTTTTGTTTTGTATGTCGATGCTAACAGTTCCTTTTTTTGTTTCAGGTAAGGAGTATTAATCATTCCTTTACATACTGAGTAAGTATCAGAATTTTATTTCTCTTTTAACTTTGACTTGAAGCAATTAAGAAACGTACACTATTGATTAGGTAGTGCAGTATATATTAGTCCATATAGTTTCAAGCTGAAGTAAAACACAAATGTAGGGTTTTTCTACACTTTAAAGAAGCATGCGAATTTCTTGGATAATTTACAATCTGTACGTCCAAATTGTAATTGATGTACACCTATACTTCATTATTTAGCAATTAATCATCGGTTATACGGTATATGCATAAGACGGTAATAGAAAAACTCAATATTTCGTTATTTAAACCTCTACAATTTTAAGCAATTTTCATGCAAGTTAATGTGTCCCGTTTAGTCCTTCTCCGTCACGGAGACGTCGCGTTCAAATTCTTACAGGATAAATCCATTCTTCGTAACCGTTTTGCTTTATGACCCTCGCGAGGGTAACTTGATTAATCTTTCTAGTTGTAAAGCATAATTTTCCCTTGCACGGTATTTTAGTGTGGGCGTATTTTGCACATTACAAACTTTCCCATACACAATTTAATAATAATTTCATTTCCATTTTTCTTAAACGTTATTGCAGTTAATTTAACATTATTTCGTAATTAATAGTTCACAAGCGTACACGTAATAAATTATGTACTTAATTTTATTAGAGAGCACCACTCGTATACTACATTATTATAGAACATGAGTGTGCGAATTGAAGCGTAGGATTACCTGTTTCCAATAAAACCTCAAAATTACATTACGATTGTGTAATAATTCATAAAGTGATTATTGATGAAGTATATCTAGAATTAATTTGTTTGCACCGTAGTGTATAGCCGGTGGAATTTTTGTATGTTTACATTAATAGTACAATAAAGTATTATCAATATTAAACGATTTATTGCACGTAACATGATTTTTTTTCATTGATCATTTCTATCGATACTTGTCTGCCGATGTAAAGTCTTAGCGGAGAATTTTATTATATAATTTGTTAAAAAAAATGTTACCATATTAATGTTTTGGCATTACCTTTTCCATCTTTACTAAAATCTCGATTTCTGTTGTTAAGAATACATAACATTTGTTATTTCGCAGTACAAGGTTTAATAAAGGTCAAACGATGATCCACATGAAATTGAACAACTGTGTACGTGCAACACAGGGCAACATTACTGCTTTGGTGCCCCATGACGACCTTTTGCCGATGATTATTACAGGGGGGACAATACTTGAGTATGCCAGCGAAACACTTCTACTAAACGCGAATCTATGTACCTACTGAATTCAGAAAGGTCCACAACGCTCAAATATTGCCAAAACCCAGCCGCTAGCAATAAATCGGATGATCAACATATTTTGCGAAATGAGGAAAAAATTCTCAGAGAATATATTCCAGGAAAGGCAGAAGTTGCTTCTTGCATATGTTTCACGAACTTGAATTAGCTGTAAGGTAAAAGACCAAAGTTTGCAGAAAGAAAACCTTAATCGTCGCAGAAGAACTCCAATACTAACAAGGCCTAGTACAAGTCTGTGACGTTATTCACTACGTAGCCTTGAATTAGTCCCTAGTTACTTACTAAAAATGTGGAAAAAAATTTAACAAAAATAAGATTTTCTTCAGATGATGAATTCAAATCTGGAGGTAAAGAATAGTTTGAAGGCTTTTTTAAAGAGGAGAAAGTGCAGTAAGTATTTCACTGATAAAGCAAAATAGGTTGAAAGCTAAGAATTTTGTGTCTTTAAGACGAGATAGATAATATAAAAAATCGTCCTCATATTTCCTATGAAATTTTCTGTCTATTCAAGACCACTGTGCAAATTGAATTTTTTTGCGACTTATTTTCTCCATCATTATCAAACATGTAATCTTTTAGTGGTATATTTGGAATCTAACAAACTTCTCTACTGAACACTAATAATCTACATAAATTTTAATGACATCGTAATGATACGTTTACTAAATGGTTCTCAACACGTTAAGGAAACATTAAGAATTAGATCCAGTATTATAGGGAAAGTGAAATATTTGAAGCACCAAGCTGTAATAGTATATTACATAACGAGAGTTGTAAGAAGCTTAACTTTTTCTACGAACACATTCATTCATAAAGAATAAAAACCAGAAATAACAAGTTATAAATGTTTTATTAATTTTAATCTGTCAAAATAACGTCTACTAATTTGTTTCCATGGTTACTCGACGCAATTGACGCAAATTAGAAAAACATGGACGCATAGACAAAATACTGTGTTTACTGATGAATATTAGTAGGTAGTACGTTTTACTACTAAAACGTGTTGATACACTGACATGGAGAGGTGTGAATGTTTTTATATAATTCAGTATTTTTATCTAAAAGTAAACGCTCGAAGGGCTTGCGAAATTAAAACATCCTTTATGATAAATTTGGTTGTTGCATATTCGCAATTAGTCCTTCACTCATTTTACCGGCGCTTTGTGGAAATGTACACAGATAATTCAGTACAGTACAATTTCGATAACAACAAGTTGTTAAAGATTTATATTAGTGAAAGGACAATGAAATGTGAATAATTATTACTTTATTTTTTAGCGCATATTTCAAAAATACTACGAACCGATTTTCAGCTAAAGGCTTCATCGTTTTAATTCTCAAAAAAGGGCCTCTAGAACCATGTGGTTATTTGTTGCCGACCACGCTATTTATTGTAACAGTTTATAACCACATTTTTAATTAATGAAATATTTTAATTTGGTTAGTGGTGGACAAGAGATCTATATACAGGGTGTCTCACGGTGACCGTCGGTTAGAAGTATATCAAGAACTGTAAAAGCTAGAAATTTGAAATTTTTCACATGCGACATGGAGTGTTTAATCTATTAAATAAAAATATTTTCCAAATGGCAGCACTTCCGGAAATACCGGAAGTGAGCATCAACTTCTTTATTTTAAATACAAACCAGGCAATTTTTTTTCACATTCTGATGTGTCATAAAATGTTTAGTAAGTATGCTTAAAATTATCGGCGTATCAATTTTGATTGTTGAGAAAAAAAAATTTTTTCACTGAAAAATGTCAAAATCTTGTTTAGGAAATAAAATTGAAAGTCGAAAGTGGTAAAAGTTAGGGAAATGGGATTTTAGGTTCTCAATGTCAAAAGATTGAGACACAATTGTCTGTCATGGATTATAAAAAATTGCCCGCGGTTACGTATCTATTTGACGTTATTTCCAGACTTAAGAAAAACTTTAAAAAGTCTCTTTTTTTAAATGGAATGCCTATTTAATTATCAGCCCATTCGATGCTGAAATAAATTTCCTTTAAATTGATATACCTACCATGTTCCTATACCTAAAATCAATGATTACAGAGTTATTTACATTTTTCTAATTAAATTTATAATTACATACTTGACAAAACATGGTTGGCTTTGAAAATTTTCAAAAAATTTTTATTCAATTGTTTCTTATGATGACAGTTGTCAGTTAGCTATCAGTTTGAAAGTTTACGCTACATTTACGTTTGTTATCAGTGTTATCTGTTTGAATTTTGATTTTTGCGCTTAATATTTGTTTTTAATTGGGAAATATGGAATACACAAACGCTGATATTCTAAATTTGTTTTACATTCATGGCGAGTCTGCTCGTATTACTTGTCGGCCCTGCAGAACTTTTAACCATTGAATAAAGAATCACTCAACACTTTAACGAAAGATATCCGCATTTACCTACAATGACAGAACAAAAAATCAGGATGATTGAAAAGAATTTTCTAAAGTTGGGCGAAGTAAATGCGCCACGAGATTTGGCAAAGCTAGTTGTCCCCAATTACGCTGTAGAAACCAATGTATTGGGATATTTTAATGTTTTCCCTGAAAGTTCTATTCGTTCGGCGGAAAGAGACCTTGGATAGTCAAGAAGTTGCATAGTTAGAATTTTAAATAATCATAAAAGCATAAGAAACATTTGAATAAAAATTTTTTGAAAATTTTCAAAGCCAACCATGTTTTGTCAAGTATGTAATTATAAATTTAATTAGAAAAATGTAAATAACTCTGTAATCATTGATTTTAGGTATAGGAACATGGTATATCAATTTAAAGGAAATTTATTTCAGCATCGAATGGGCCGATAATTAAATAGGCATTCCATTTAAAAAAGAGACTTTTTAAAGTTTTTCTTAAGTCTGGAAATAACGTCAAATAGATACGTAACCGCGGGCAATTTTTTATAATCCATGACAGACAATTGTGTCTCAATCTTTTGACATTGAGAACCTAAAATTCCATTTCCCTAACTTTTACCACTTTCGACTTTCAATTTTATTTCCTAAACAAGATTTTGACATTTTTCAGTGAAAAAAATTTTTTTTCTCAACAATCAAAATTGATACGCCGATTATTTTAAGCATACTTACTAAACATTTTATGACACATCAGAATGTGAAAAAAAATTGCCTGGTTTGTATTTAAAATAAAGAAGTTGATGGTCACTTCCGGTATTTCCGGAAGTGCTGCCATTTGGAAAATATTTTTATTTAATAGATTAAACACTCCATGTCACATGTGCAAAATTTCAAATTTCTAGCTTTTACAGTTCGTGATATACTTCTAACCGACGGTCACTGTGAGACACCCTGTATATATTTTCAATTATTTATATTTATTTATGTATACATTGAAATGTGTTATTTTTTATGTAGTTAGCACGCCTGTTATTATTAACTATATTTATATACATTTATTCGATTGATTTTCAATCGTTTCAACGTTTAAGGACTTAGTGTTATTTAGTAATTATCTACCTACATTTTAACACTTTACTGCACATGACATATTATTTAAAGCGTTTCCTTGTATACCTGTCGATTGGCGAGAGAATTGCAGACAGATTGACGTTCAAATTTTAATAAATAAACATACATATAGTTAATTATACGAAACACTACTCGACTTCTATAATGATTGAGCAGTAGCAAACAACTTTGGTAAAGTTTAAAGCGCTTCTTCATCCAGCTTGTTAAAATATGAAAAGGAGTAAATTTTTAGGGCATGTCACTCGACTTCCTTCTGCTCTCCGAATCAGTATTTTCAGAAAACCCACTACTGCTAGTCACGTAATCTCCTTCAACTCGTTTCACTCTTTGTCCCGTCCCATAAGGTGTTCTCACCCCTCTCCACTGTACTGAAGAAACCGAATTGATTTTCTATATTGTTAATCTCAACAACTTACCCTTTCAGTCTCATGAATAAGTCATATTCGAATATCATCTCCAAACACTGTCTAACTTCTGTTACCTCTCTTACACACGGCTACTTATCAAACTTACAAAATCGTTACGTTTCTCTGCCTTTCATTTGTCTCGTTTCTAACTGTTTCAAAAACCTTCACAAGCAATATTACCTCACAGTGTCTTTCTTTTCAAGACATACGCCATACACTACCATTTCGAAGATAATCAAAATCGGTTGTGGTGATTGCCCCGCCCAATATATTGGCCAAACCGGTCGAAGTTTTCAAATTAGCTGGTCGGAACGTACCAAATGTATTAAATCCAATAACATTTCACTGTCCCATGTTTCATAGAATGATAGAAAGTTTATTTTGTATTTTACGATTTGTCTGATAAGGCAACAAAATAAATCATAATTATAACTTATTATTAAGAACTGAAAAAATGAAAAAAACTTAACATGAGTGAAAAGATTAGTCACGTGTATTCCCTACGCTTACGTTAATGACTGTTTGTAATAATAATAATCGACGAGACATAGTTTTAATTAAATTCTTGTTGATGTTATTCTACTCTTTTAGTTTTTTGGAGCTGGTGTATGCTTTAGTTTAGTATATGTCGTCCCAATTCGTTCCACAGGAGTCCTGAGGCTAGCCAATAAAACACTTAAGTCCCACCTCATCCGGGTTGTTGTACCACCCTTCGCCAGTTGTAAATACCATTACACGAACGTATACTATACAATTTCACGTTTACCTGCTCTATTTAAAATCTTATTATTCAGTTGAGATTAAGCTTATCAGCAATTTCTTTAAATTCGTAAGTAATGGACGACCTAATGGCATAAACTCCGAACAGCGTGATGCATGCAAGGCCTAGTAACATGAATTCTAAGGAACCCTTTTTTAAGGTAAACAACAAGAAATTCCTTATAGTATCAAAAGGAAGCGGATAAACCTAAATACTTGATAAAGCTCTCATCGTATGCACATGGCGATGCACTTCTATTAGGGTTCAATTGTTTTATATTTCCCCTTCGAACACTTTCGCATCATCCCCTATCTACGACAATTGTCAAGGGATACATAAATAACATAACAACATGGGATAAATAATCAAGTACAATAGCATTGTAGTAAGCGTCTTACTTTTACCCGAAAAGGCTTTCTGTTCATCTACAAAAGATATTCGTTAATTCATTGCAGGGGAAACTGCTTCATGCAATCCACTGAATTATACTCCAAGTGAAATTCTTTGTAATAACCTAACTCCGTTTTGTAGGAAGCTCCTTTTAATTTGGATATAATTCATCATTAATACTTCAATTCCCGTGCGACACGTTATTGAGTCGTATAAGGAAAACACAATCGAACTTTCTCTGTATATTCTGAAAATTCCCCGATGACATCGACTTTGTTCAATCAAGTGATAAAATTCGTCCTCTGTTAGGTCTATCCCTCTCCCACTCTTTCCCTCCTTATTAATGTTAGAAACCTGGACTTTTTTCAAAGATTCAATAGAAACGCTACTTAAAATTCACCTACAAGTCAAACCTTTTCTACAACTTTATGTAATCTTACGTAAACACAAATTGAGGGCGATTTTTGCTGATATAAAATATTAGTTGACCTGTCTTCTCTCGTGTTTAAATCTGTGATTGGGAAAAACATATTTCTAAATGTAAAGAAGCTTTCACTATATTTTTGTTGATCCTGTTGGATTTCTTCGGAAGAGAATAATACTGCACTGGTTGATAATTTTATAATTAACTTCTTCAGACAAATTTTATATCATTAACATTTATTTACGAATTATGAATTATGTCTCTAACATTACTTAACGAATTCTATATGTGAATACTTCTTACCAATACTTATAGTTATAACAAATTACAATCACAAATAAAACAATACACTAAGATTAAACATAGATATAACTAATAACTAATTTATTTGTAATTGTAAAGTTCATTTGATAATTAATATACAATAATAGTTAATGGCAAACACTGATATAAATGAATAACAATGATATCTAACAGATATTGATATGGTATCTAACACCTCCCTCCTTAAGATTGATTTATGGTGATCAATCAATTAGTTCATATTAATTGTTGGTGTACGTGATACGGATCTTCTAGCAGATGGTTGAATTACTAACGGAGTTTCACTATTGCACGATCGCACCCTTAATTCTAGTGCTTCATTATCTTCAGTTTCCAAAATTCGAGAAAGTTGATTTGTTGTAAGAGGTACACCTGAAATGTTTGTATTGAAAATCCTTGGACAGCATCTGGCCAAAGTATGGGAATTTTCTTCTTTATTCCGAGAGAAGCAGCATAAAATCTTCTTAAATATTTGTAAACATCCAAACGTTTTTAACAATTTATAAGTTATAAATAGTCCTAAAATTGATCCTAATAATGAAAAGAAAACAGAGTACCAATGAGGTTTGTAATTTGGTATTTTTTCATTTAATTGTTGTTGTAGAATATCATCTAATTGTCCTAATTTGTGAGATGCTAACCTCAATTCGTCTAGTTTTACATCAGTCAATCTAATTGGTTGTAACTGTATTGATTGAAGTGTTAAATTGTGTTCTTTCAAATTACAGCAATCATCTTCGATGATATCTAAATTTGGAATTTGGTGATAATAATTTGATATTATTTCATTGTTAGCTTCCAAAATATTGGTAGGGGTATAACCTTTACATCCCTTGTTTAATTTTAATATACCCGTTTTTTCGACTTTAATATCTTCTATTGCAGCAGATGGACAGGTGATTGTTAAACGAATAGCATTAGATGATGAAAATCCAGCTATTATCTTGTAATGGTTGCCAAATTTCCATATCCGCATGAATAGTTTTCGTCCTACAGGATTCGGGAATTTCCTTGCGAATTGTAGTTAACAATAATGTTTCGCAAATAGGTTTTTCAATGGTTCTTGTAACGCTTAATTTATGACAGATGTAATATTCGGTGAACACTTTAGTACATTGATCCAGATTCAGCAATTGAGCATAGTAAACCTTCGTATTACTCATAAGTAGGTAAGGAGAAGATGGATCGATGTAGGAATAATATTGAGATAGGTTATGAGGCATTGGAAGTGGTAAGGTTTGATAAAGATTATAAAATATTTCATCTACAATTGGTATTTTGATTGCAAATATCACAATATGATTAATATATATAACATCTAAAGTGCTGATTTCAAAGTATTTGTGGATTGACGAGTAAGATAATGAAATAGGTAATTGTTGACCTTCTTTTAAACGATACGAGCTAATTCCTTCATTAATGACAAAGGTGAAATAACTTGAGGGTGTAATATATTATATACATATTATCCAAAGTTATGGAATTTATTAAAAGATCATAATATTTTTCTAAGGTTGTAGTCATTTCTGTTAATAACGTTACATGTTCCAAAATAATTTGTTGTAATCTGATCTCATTTAAGGTACTAGTTGTTTGTTTTGAAAACGTATTAAAAAGTTCAATATTTGCATTTAATTTTTCTTCATTAATTTTTAAATTTTGTATTGATGAATTAAAATTTGAAATTGTGCTTGATACGATACTAATTTGTTGCTTCATTAAAATTTGAATTTCCCTGTTATCATGGATTAAGGATTTAATTGATTCTTCATAAAATTTAGCATCATCGGCGTCTGGAACACCAAACAACCAATGTATTACATACGATACCCCTTCAAAAGCACCTCGTTTAAACCTGTTATTGTTTTCTAATTTATGTCCTGTCAAATGGTTAACAGTCTCTATTTTATCCTTTAAAGAATTAATTTGATTATTTAAAATACTTAATGAATGTTGGCAATAATAAGTGACATGGTTAAAAGTACTGGATGTACCCATGTGTGTGCACAATCCTTGAGATTTAAAAAAATGTTTAGTAAGTTGTAGAGAGAGATTAAAATGGGATAATATTGTAAATTTCGAATTGGAAATTGTAACATTAGCAATATGATTATAGTACAATCCTGCATTATTGTTTAAATTTTTAATTTCAAAATTTGCAGTGTCGGAATTTATCAATTTGAGTTTTATAATTAAGAGGAATAAAAGGATCATAAGAAATCGTGCTAACATGCTGATTGGATGATGTTTTGATCTGAAACAAAAGGTTTCAATAAATTAACATGATACGTTATTAGTTTATTGCCTTTCTGTACTTGAACTGTGTGATTATCAAATATTTTTGTTATTTTATAGGGTCCTAAGAAATTTGGACAAAGTTTTTTATTTAATCCTGGATTAACAGCTTTATTTACTATATACACTAGGTCATCAATATTATACTGATGAGTATTATTTTTGTTATCATAATAAATCTTAGATTTTTTCTTTGATTGTATTAAATTTTCTCTTGCAATTTTTTGAGATAAATTTAATTTTTGTTTTAAATTAATGATATAATCATCATAATTATAATTTAAAGTTGGTTCCTGAGTTATACTGTTTGGTAAAAAGGGTTTATATCCGAATAATATTTCGTGAGGCGAAAAACCTGTTGATTTGTGGATATGTGTATTATAAGAAAACATGGCAAATGGTATAAATTCATCCCAATTATTTTGTTTGTCATTTATATAATGTTTTAAATAGTCTTTCAATGTTAAATGTGACCTCTCTAAAGCTCCATTGCTTTGAGGGTGATAAGGAGATGAAAATACGTGTTTTGTTTGGAACAGTTTCATTAAATTTTTAATTAAGTTTGAAGTAAAATCGGTGCCTTGATCAGACAAAATCTTTTTTGGAATACCAAATAAAGTTATAAATTTTGATAATTCTTGTGCAACAGTTTCAGCTTCGTGATGCTGAATTGCTACTGCATACGAAAATTTTGTAAGATCATCTTGCATTGTAAGAATAAACCTATTGTTATTTAATGTTTGTGGAAGTGGACCCACGATATCTATAGCTAATCTTTCAAAAGGTAATGTAGACGTTGAAGTAATTTCCATTGGTGCTTTAGATGGTTTAAAATTTGTTTTCATCTTTTGACAAGATTGACAATTTTTTATAAAATTTTTTATATCCTTTTTCATAGATTCCCATTTGTAAAATTCTTTTATTCTTTTGTAAGTTCTTATAAATCCGGAATGACCTGCTAATTTGGAATCATGATTATCTTTAAGAATTTGTATCTAATATTTCGTCTTGATTTTTAGGATTTATCCTTCCCCTAACCAAAAGTATCGGATGAAAATTTGTATCCTTGAACAAATAATGTATCATTTCACATACCATTTCCTTTTTTATGTTTTTATTATTTATGGTTGGGTCGTGAATATAAATTTTATCAGTGTTGGATTTTCTAATTAAATCTGTTCTAATATTCCTTAAACAATAAAATATATCCTTATATTCTATTCTATCAAAATGAAATTGTTTAATAATGCTAATATAAGTGGATTTGTTGTCTCCTTTTAATTTAACAAATGAATGTAAATCATCAGGTTCTGAAACATTGGAAAAATCGTAGGAGTCTTTTAAGGAGTGACTCAATAAATTTGATTCGTGCAAATCTTTAGAATATAAAAGAATATTAGGAAAGTGACAAAACTTATCAGACGGTGCTGATTCTATTTTAGGAATATTCTGAGTTTCATAATGATATCTTATGAAATTTTCAAATACATCATCTTTTCTTACAATATTAATTTTTTCTATATTTTGAATAATTGGATCATGGCTTGATATTAAATTAGTAATATGTGATGTACAGTCCCTTACACATAATTTTATTTCAATTCCACTGTTTTCAAAAATATAATGTATCATTGCCTTTACTTCTGACCAATCCAATTTATCTAAACCACATGATATTTTTGGCATAGCTAATTTTGAAATTTGATTCGTTACACAAAACTTTTTTAATTTGACCAACGTTGCAAATACATTGCTATAGGTTGGTTTATCAAAATAATTAATTTTAGTAACCATATAGATTATATAACGTTGCGCAATTTTAAAACTAAGAATTTTTAAAAGTTCAGGAGATTGTAATTTTAAAGAATCTATGTTATTGAACCTAGATTTAAATTCTTTAGCAATTCCCTTCCCGCAATTTAGATCTTTACTTACACAATGAGCCAAACTATAATCTTCAGATATTTCGAACAAATTTTCATTAATCTCAGTAATTTTAGGATTTGAAACGATATTTTTTTTCTTTCTTTCCATGAATTCTCGATATGATACGTTTACTATATCTGACCTTTGAACTTGATTTTCATTAATTTGAATTCTACTTAAAGCATCCGCATTTGAATGTTGTTTACCAGGTTTGTAAATAATTTCATAGTCGTACTCCAATAAATAATTTAAGTCTCCATCTAACCAATCTACTACCTGCATCCTTACAATTAAATAAAAATGTGAGGGGTCTATGATCTGTGACAATTATAAATTTCCTACCATATAAATAAGGCCTGAAATGTTTGACACTCCATACAATACTAAGGAGTTCCTTTTCAATGACAGGATATGCTAACTCGTGACTATTAAGAGTTCGAGAAGCAAACGCTATAGGTAAGTCAGAACCTATTTTTCCTTGACTTAACACTGAACCTATTGCGAAATTAGATGCGTCAGTTGTCAAAATGAATTCTCTAGTGAAATCTGGATACCTCAATAAAGGTTCTTTAGTTAAAACACTTCTAAAAGTATCAAATGATTGTTGCTGACTACTTGTCCAATTAAAAGGTGTATCTTTTTTTAAGAGTAAAGTTAAAGGTTTAGCTAAATCTGCGAATCCCTGAATAAATTTCCTATAATAACCAATTAAGCCTAAAAATATTTTAATAGATTTTTGATCTATTGGAACTGGAAAATTTTTTATTACTTTAACCTTGTCTGGATTAGGACTTACTCCTGTGTTACTAATAACATGACCTAAATACGAAACTTCGCGTTTTAAAAATTCACACTTATCTGGCTGTAACTTAAGGTTATTTATTTTTAATCTATTAAAGACATTTTTTAATTTGGATGTATGTTGTTGTAATGAGGAAGCATATATAACTATATCGTCAAGATAAACAAAACATTCTAACCCTTGTAACCCACTTAGAACAGAATTCATAAGTCTTTGAAATACAGCAGGAGCTGTTTTCATTCCAAAGGGTAACCTAGTAAATTCATAGTGTCCCAAAGGTGTTGTAAATGCTGTTTTAGGCTGATCATCCCTTTTTACAGGAATCTGATGATACCCTGATGCTAAATCTAACGTTGTAAAGTAATTCGAATGTCCCAATTGATCTAAAATGTCATCTAGGTATATTTGGTAAAGGATAAGCATCTCCTATAGTAACATTATTAAGCTTCCTATAATCTATAACTAATCTCCATTTTCGTTCCCCAGAAGCATCCATTTTTTTAGGAACCACCCATAAAGGAGATGACCAAGGAGAGGTAGAAGGTTTAATAATTCCTTGATCTAACATTTTCTTTACTTGTTTATTCAGCTCTAATTTATGCACCTCTGGATAACGATAAGTTTTTGTAAAAATAGGAGTTGGATCGTTAATATTAATTTCGTATTCAATAGCTGACGTACAAGTAAGCTGATCATTAGGTAAATAAAATATATCGTTATATTGAAAACAGACATCTAAAATTGAATTTTGTTCCTCATTATTCAGATGATCTAATCTGAGATTTTGCCTTAATAATTCTATTCGACTTGAATTTGATGAAATTTTATTAACGTTCTCTGATTCTACACGTAATATTTTTAAATTTTGTGGAATAACATCCAAGACTAACGAAATTGGTTCAACTTCTTGATCTGTTATTCTAGTATTTAGTACAGTTGCAATTACCTTGTTATTTTCATTAACCTTTACAATTGCCTTTGATAAATACACGCCCTTCTGTAATTGAATGTCAGGAATGATACCTTCTTTTATTTCGGGGTTCTCTACATTTAATTCTATAATAGTTTCTGTTCTAGCTTTAAGTTTAATTTTATTATAATTAATAATTGGATTTTTGTTTAACATCGAATTTTCTGAATGTTCTGTAAATAATTTGATAGGTTCAAAGATAGATTTTAATATAATTTCTTTACTTTCAAAATTAATTTTTGCAAATTGTTGCTGCAAAAAGTCTTGTCCTAACAAGCCGTCAAAAGGAACGTTTGTTGCTTGATTTAAAACATGAAATTTAGCAATCAATGTTTGATTATTAAATTCTAAAGGAATACTGGAACTTCCCACCGTTTCTACAGGGTTATTTTGAGAAAGTCCATGTAAAATAATTTTTTCCTTATAGAATTAAAATATGTATCTGGTGTAAGTTTATTTGCTTTTATTAACGAAGCACTTGCACCAGTATCAATTAAAAATTTAAATGATTTATCATAATTTTTAGAGTTTGGAGATAACATTTTTATAAAGTTTAGATTATCATTTGAAATAAAAATTTTTAATTCTCGAACACCGAAAGTTGGGAAATTTGATCCATCGACGTGGTGTTCGTCGCCGTGGATTGTTGCGAGTTTAAATTAAGCGATGTTTTATTTGAGTTTGAATTTTGTTGAGTTTGATTCTGAATTTAATTTTTCTGCTTCATCTTATTTTTAAATTGTAACTTACGACACTCGTTTATTAAGTGACCCGGTTTTTTACAATAATTACAGGATTTAAACTGTGAATTATTACTGACTGATTTTTTGTTTTGTACCATATGAATTGTTTTATATGAATCTTTATTCTGTTGTTGAGACCTACATTCTGAAGCATAATGATTATTCCGTTTACAAATTTTACAAAATTTTGGTTTATTGAATTTGTTTAAATTTATAGCACGTTCTTCTGAAATTGCCGCAGTGAAAGCTGCATTTAAACTATCGAAATCTTTCCATCTCAACATTTGGGATATTGCCGGTATGGAATGAAATACAAAACGACTTAATGTAATTTCTTCAATAGCTTGTATTTTACCTTGTAATAGAGAAATATCCTGATTTTGTAATTTAACTGAAGCAAGGGCTCTAGAATTTAATATTTCTAATCTTTGGAAAAAATCGTGAACTGACTCATTAAAATGTTGTTTACAATTATTTAATTCTTCCATTACTTGTGAATAATGTTTTTTATCTTGATATAAATCTTTAAGTTTTGCTTTTAAAGAATCCCAATCGGAGAAGGTTCGACAAGCTAATTGCTCCTTCGCCCGACCAGAAATCTTTGCTAAAATAAAATATAATAGAGGAATTTTTTGATCATCAGAAGCTAACTCGTTAGCGTTATTACAATTGGCTATAAACTGCCCTATTTCATACCTATTGCCCGTAAATTCGTTAGGTATTAATTTACATATAAAATCAATTGAGAATTTGCAATTATTATTAGAATTTTGACTTGATGAACTCACATTTAAAGGAGTATTTTCGTTATTATTTTGAGAATTAGGATAATTTGGAGAAGTCATTATAAGTAATAAATTTTACCGAACAATTAGTGAAACCAGAAAAATGCACTCACCCCTTCCTTAAGACGTTCTTTTTCTTCTTTGGAATATTAATTCACCAATCAATTTCGAACCTCGGATCTGATGCAGTTTGATGATTTTCTTTTTCTTAAAATCCCGCGTTGTCCTAAGTTACCAATCGATTGTTGAGAAGATCCTACCGTCGACTGCGCCAAATTTATGTTGGATTTCTTCGGAAGAGAATAATACTGCACTGGTTAATAATTTTATAATTAACTTCTTCAGACAAATTTTATATCATTAACATTTATTTACGAATTATGAATTATGTCTCTAACATTACTTAACGAATTCTATATGTGAATACTTCTTACCAATACTTATAACAAATTACAATCACAAATAAAACAATACACTAAGATTAAACATAGATATAACTAATAACTAATTTATTTGTAATTGTAAAGTTCATTTGATAATTAATATACAATAATAGTTAATGGCAAACACTGATATAAATGAATAACAATGATATCTAACAGATATTGATATGGTATCTAACAATCCATTATAAATTTAGAATGTGACGTTTTCAATATTTACTTGATTCTTTCATTATTTTACCTCTAATTAGCTAAGTAAGAACTGAAAAAAGAACAGCAGGACAGAAAAGTACTTTGATGGGCCGAAAAAATTAAGTTTCTTATCATGAAATATTTTCTTAAATAATCTTCTATAAAGAATTAGTATTTTATGTTGGTCAAAATTAACATCTGAAAGTTTTTCATGACTTCGCGGAAAAAATGTTGATTGGATCATGTGGTGTTCCTTTTTTGCATTTTTGATTTTCCCATCGTTGTATCTTGGCAACTCTTTTTAAGTTTAATCTCTCACAATATGTTACGTTTCATAATGGCACGTAGTGTCGCAACGCGTTTTGTTACATTTAAAATAAAAAATTAGTGAATGTACTTGTTTTTATTGCTACAATTAATTATGGAGTTTCACAAAGTGAGTTTGAAGTAAATTAATTCTCCCTTTCCGGGGCGCAGAAGATAAACAGCAAACTAAGAACCGAATCCAAGTATCGATTAAAGAAATTGTAAAATCTTTCAAGAATCTGATTTGGATACTTCAAAACTGTAAGTCGAAGTTGTCTAAAGCACACAAATGAGAATAAATATATCGAATTAGCGAACAATATTAAAGTTGTTTCACGCAATGAAACTGCCAATAAAAGAAGAATTAAGAAATGTTATTTAGAGGATATAATAGAAAGTTTTTTTAACACAATTCCATCTAAAGTTAACAAGTCAATTAGGAGATACAAAGACAAATTTCTTTCAATTATCCTCTTCTAAAGAAACGCGGTAGGTGTTGACGTTCGTCTTTAATCCCTCTTTCTTCTGCTTTTCCTTGTTTGCTTTGATGTTATCCAGAATTTGCCGGAGACAACGAGTCGTCGAATTTTCTAATAATCTTCGTGTGTAAAATACTAAATAAAAGATATACGTTAGAATGCGTAAAACGAGTTGAGGCACGTAAAAATAATATAAAACGACCGCTGCGATACAATACTGAATGCAAGTATTTTAAAATTATAAAGAATTGGGTTGCTTTACAACAAAGGGGTTCCAGGTCTGGCAGGAAACAGATGCAGAGGGTAAATACTAAGGAAAATAAGCACACTGACACATCGGCATATTTGCGAAGCCACTTTCCACGTGAACTTCTTGTTTATTTAGGGACGAAGAAAATAAAGCGTCAAAACAGCGGATAAACACAAAAAAATTCAATCTCGCCTGTGTGCCGATATTAGATTTTTTTTTAATAACCTTCTGTATAGCGTTCTTTGGATTAATTCGGGCAGCAAATCAGTGAAAAGTGGATTCAGTCTGGGGAGAAGTAATTACTCTTGCAACGGTTCGCGATTGTTTTCCGACGTTTCCAGAGGCGGCATCGGTGACTCCGGAAGTATAGCTGCAGCATTAGAGAGCGATTTGGTAAACGATTCTGTTAAAGTACCTCAAACTTTCCTTTCGGCTTAGAATTAGTTCAAATAAGGTCATGCCTCTAATATCATAGTGAGAGTTTGAATTGTTAGTTGGAAAACAAATTCTCTCTAATTACCTCCAGACCCTTCTCATTATGATATATACAGAGTTGCCTGGTAGTTAAGCGTTCACTTACTTTTACGATATTAAAATTTAATTATGCACCAAGTTAAGTGTGAAAAGGAATTGCGTAACAATTTTTAAATTAACGACGTTTTCACAAAACTTTTAATGTACGTGTATAATTAAAAACACTTTACAATTATTATTATAAAAAAATATCTATTTTAACACGAAGCCAGCGAGTGCTTCTTTTGGGATAAGCGTTCCTCGTTATTTTTATAAAAAAATAGCGAAATGGTCGCCCCTTTCTTTTCTAAATTAGATTTAATTAAAATGCGAAAGAACCTTTTTAAAACAATTCCAGTAAAATTTTGTACCTACATTTTTTTGCCTTCCTTTCACAAACCTTGTTATTACAATACTCAGATGCTTTCGCTGAACATTTAGTACAACAATAAGTTTATGATTCTGGTCATTTAGTGTAGACATAGACAATAAGTGTCGCATCAAAGATTAATTCCTTAATGCCGAAAATTGGAAAATTGTTTGATCTTTGATTGGTCATCCTTTCAGTGATACAAGAAGATCCGTAATGTAGAGAGTTTAGGCACTCAATATTCATTATTTTTGCTGTTATTCTATCGCCATGGAGGCACCACATAACGCCCAACGTAAATGAAATAATTTTTTGATTACGTAATGTTCCCATTTAATAATCACGAATAATTAATTTGAAATAAATCTAATTACTTAGGCAGTTTGGGTAAGGGGACGGAAAGGGAGCTGGTGGTGGGGGAGTTAGGAACCTGGGGGGGAAAGAGGGAAGTTATGGAGAGGAAGGGTAGATTGAGAAATACCAATATCTTTATTGATGACGACTTAACAGTAGAGGAAAGAAGGATACAGGGAGAGATAAGGAAGATTGCAAAGGAGAAAAGGGAGGAAGGGATGAGGACAAGGGTGGGGTACAAGAAAATATGGATAGGGGATAGGAGGTATGATTGGGATGGAGAGATAGGAGGGGTAAAGCCGGCGCAGGCGGATGATAGGGGAAGGGGTCCAAAAAACTAAGGAGGGGTAGCGGGGGGGATATGGGTGGGGAGGATCAAGCGGAGGGGCGAGAGAGTGAAAGGGGGAAAAAGGGGAAAGCAAAGGTGTTATTTTGGAATGTGGCGGGAGTGAAGAATAAGGGGAGAGACTTTTGGAGCTATATTGGAGGGTTTGTGATGGTAGGGTTAGTAGAGACATGGTTGGAGGAAAAAGACTGGGAAAAGTGGAAGGAAGTGTTGCCAAAAGGGTATGAGTGGAAAGTGCAGTTTGCGGTGAGAGGGGAGAAAAAAGGCAGGGCAAAAGGGGGAATAATCACGGGGGTGAAAAATGAATGGAGTTGTGAAGAGGAAGGAGAGGAAGGGCAGGTGGTGGGGGTAGTGAAAAGATGGATGAAGACAAAACGGGGAGAGAGGTATGTGATATACTCCATACGCTTGGCAATGTCCCTTTTCTCATTAAGTCGTAAATCAAATATCATTTATAACGCGATCGATAGCTTCATTCAATATGCACCTCTAATGCAAAGTAAAAACCAGTTCCATACGGGCGAAAGTTGTTCAAAACAAATCTTATGGAAACTTGAATACAATAGAACAATAGATTTGAACTACCTAACTGGCAGCGGTACTCAATAGAAGATACACTAGTTTCATTATTAAATTGTGATGTTTGTGTTGGGCGCAAAGCGCGAAAACGGCCAATGGTCGATTTTTTTGCTCAATCTTAGGTTTGGACGTTTCAAAGTAACCAAAGCCCGAATTTTAATTCAGTTTCCGGCTTTGGCCGTCTAAAATCAGCCAAACCTAGGATTGTGCAATTACGAAGTGACCAAAGCTGGAAATAATATTCGATTTTTGGTGTAATATAATAGAAGCCCAAAAGTTGTTAAATCATTGACTGGGCAGCTTCCTAGCAGGAATCAGAATTCTTTTTTAATTAAAAAAAAAGTAACACACAAAGGTAAATTGAAGGCATGTTTTATGGAGACTGGTAGTATAGTTTGCTTAAATCTATATTTACGAAGGAACACAATACATAAATAAGTAGGAAATGAACAAGTTAAACATTAAAATAGAAAATAAAACAAAACTCAGGTTCACAACAATGCGAAACCAAACAAGGTGAGTATTATAATACAGTACTTGAAATAAACAGGATAAAATACCTCAAAACAACAGAACTTCGGGGAGAAGACATATTTTCATAATTATTTATTTCTGCAACTTGACGATGAGTGGCATTTTGAGTTGCATTTTACTAATTTTTTCAAACAGTTGCATCTCTTGTTTTCGCAGTTCTTTTTACACTCACATTTAACAAAACCTTGCTTTGATTGAGAGTCTACTGCAGCGGCGGTTCTTAATGTAAGCTGCTCGCTTGGAATATTATCGATTTCGATGAAGTTATGTTCTGCTGTTTGGAATTCGTTTCTTGCGTACAATTTGTCAAGAACCCCTGATGGTGTTCCTAGCTGGTAAAGGTCAGTTTCGTCTTTCCTTTCCATAACAACAGCCATTAAATTTCTTGGTGCAACACGCCCTCTGTCTACATCTGGAATCCTTATCAAAACGTTTTGGCCAATGTCAACAGAAGGAAACTTTTTGCTCGACCTCTGCAACATTTCATCAGCTTGCCTTTTTTGCGATGTGCACGATGCTTCACGTGCTTGTGTGATTTTTTCTTGGCGAATGCAAATCTCGCATAAATTATCAGCTGTACAGGAACACTATAAAAAAACACGTGTAAGTGTATATTCTGCCTACTTAACTACCTACTATTACTTACTTGTTTTTGTGGAACTTGCGTAACACTGGAGCTTTCATGTGAAGTTGCATGATTTTCGTCATCTGTATCCGAGTCGCTGGGAACGCCTACATTAGGATTATCATTTAATATGTTTTCCAGCTCTTCCTCTCTGGTAATAGTTTGCAGAGTTTCCCGAGGTATATCTGAATCCAACAGACCATTTCGTATAGGAACCCCAAACATTGCCTCATATGGACTTCTATTTATCCCTCTATGGAATGATCTATTTTTCTGCAACTGAACAAATCGCAGTCCGTCAGCCCAGTTAGTACTCTTGTTGTCTGTCATCCAAGAAACCAACATATCCCTATCATCCTGATTCGCTCTTTCAACACTTCCCTGGCTCTGAGAATGCCTTGGTTTTCCGTGGACTATTTTAGCTTCAAACATATCAGCAACTTCTCTTATTACAGCTGCTGTAAATTCCCTCCCATTGTCACTTTGGAGGATGTAAGGAGCACCTATTATACAGAAAATGTCTAACAGATTATAAGCTACTTCCGAAGCTCTTTTGGATTTCAAAGGTTTCAAAAAAACAAATTTTGTCAAGTGGTCCTGATAATTTAAAATAAATTTATAATCTCTGTCTGCTTCGGTTTGCATATCAATCAGATCCACCTGTCCTCTAGAGTTCATGTTCTTACTTAAGATTGGTCTAACCACTAGTCCTTTTCCTTTGTGTTTTTTTCTTAACTGACATTGTCCACATAGGCTTAAATAAATGCCAATCACATCACGCGTGATATTGCAGTATCTTCTTTTAAGTTCTTTGTCCATACACCGTGTTCTTTTGTGTCCAGTATCTAAATGGGCTTTGTGAATAATTTCATACAACTCATCTGTATGGCAAAAATATTTTATTTCATCCTCATTTGTAGATCGCATTTTTATAAGCTTTTCGACATTACCAATGGTTAGGACATCGTACCTCTTAAGTCGTCGATAATCCAATGACGCAAGCGGCACTTTTTCTCTTGTTTTACATAGAGAAGCTTTTACCTCTGATATTAGTTCATTGTACTTACACGGAGTTAAGAGGAATTTATTATTCGATTCACTTTTGTGGATATAAATATCCAATTTCAACTTAAATTCATGTTCACTTACAGGTACAGCAGACATCGTAAACGCATAAACGCACAACACGTGTAAACTCCGACAAGAAAATCTCAGACTGGAACCACACTGATATGCGCAAGCGCACAATTACGTGCGACGAGAAATAACAATAATTGACCGTTATTTCCAGCTTTGGTCGCTTCGTAATTGCACAATCCTAGGTTTGGCTGATTTTAGACGGCCAAAGCCGGAAACTGAATTCAAATTCGGGCTTTGGTTACTTTGAAACGTCCAAACCTAAGATTGAGCAAAAAAATCGACCATTGGCCGTTTTCGCGTTTTGCGCCCAACATTTGTATTAATAATTGATATATTACTTTGTAATTAAACTATTAACAACCGCTGACTAGGCAGGTAGTTGAAAGCTATTGTTCTATTGTATTCAAGTTTCCATAAGATTTGTTTTGAACAACTTTCGCCCGTATGGAACTGGTTTTTACTTTGCATTAGAGGTGCATATTGAATGAAGCTATCGATCGGGTTATAAATGAGATTTGATTTACGACTTAATGAGAAAAGGGACATTGCCGAGCGTATGGCCTATAGTAACAGTGTACGGAAAGGAGATGGAGGTGACAACAGTGGGGGTAGAAAAAGTGATTGGTGAGATGGGCGAGGAAAAAATGATAATGGGTGGGGATTTTAACGCAAGAATAGGGGAGGAAGGGGGGATGTTGGTAAACGGAGAAGTGCGAAGGAGGGTATCGATGGACAAGAAGATAAATGGGCAGGGGAGGAAGTTGTTGGACTTATGTGAGGAGAGGGGGTGGACAATTCTGAATGGAAATATTGAAGAGCGAGGGAGAGGAGAGTACACATATATAAGTGAGAGAGGGGAGTCGGTTATAGATTATGTGATAGTGAATGAGGAGAGTGTAGACGGTATAGAAAAGATGAGAGTAGGGGATGAGGAGGAATCTGACCATAACCCGCTAGAGGTATTTTTGACGGAGGACCTAGATGAGGAGGGAGAAACAAAGAAGAGGGAAGATGAATGGGGGGAGAGTAAGGTATGGACTATGGAAAGTATTGAAAAGTATAGGGAGGAGTTGGAGGGAGTAGAATGGGAGGAAAAGGAAGTGGGAGTGGAATTGAAAGAGTTAGGCGAAAAAATGGAAGCGGGGGCGGAAAGAAGGAGATATAAGAAGAGACGAGAAAGGGGGGGGGGGGAAAGCGGAGTGGTGGAATGGGAAGTGCAAATGGGCAAGGAAGGAGTTGAGAAAGGAAAGGAGAAAGTGGAAGAAGGGGGAAATAGACATTGGGGAATATAAGAGGTTGAAGGGAAATTATAAGGAGGAGTGCAAAAGGAGGAAGGAAGAGTTTAAATATGAGGTGGAGGAGGAAATAAGGGGGTTAAAGAATGAAAAAGAGATATGGAGTTTTGTAAACAAGAGAAGAGGTAAATATGAAAGAAGGGAGGTTGAGTTGAGTGAGGAGGAATGGAGAAAGCAGTGTATGGAGGTGATGGGAGGAGGGATGGAGAAGCCGGAAAAGGAAAAAGAAAGTGGGGAGAGAAGTAGGGACGGAGGTGGGATAAAGCGTGAAGAGGTAGAGCAAGCGTTGAAAAAAGTGAAGTTAAGGAAGGCGCAAGGGCCGGACGGAATACAAGGTGAACAGTGGAAATACACAGGGGTGAAAACGAGGGAAAGGATAAGAGGGATATTGAGTAAAGTATGGAAAGGAGAGAGATTTCCGGAGGAGTGGAAGGAAGCAAGGATAGTCCCGATATATAAGGGAGGGGAAAGAAATGATGTGAAAAACTATAGAGGAGTTAGTATTACGAATGCGGGATACAAGGTGTATGCTGAGGTATTGCGAGGGAGGTTAAAGAAGGAAATGGAGGAAAGGTGTTTAGTGAAGGACTGGCAGGCGGGGTTCAGGGAGGGAAGGCGTACGGTGGATAACATTTATGTGTTGAAGCAAGTGGTGAACAAGGTGATGGAAAAGAAAGGGGGGAAAGTGTATGCGTTGTTTTTGGACATAAAGGCAGCCTTCGATAATGTTAATAGGAAGAAAATGTGGGAGATCATGAGGAAATGTGGGATAGAAGAAGATTTGGTGAGGGCTGTAGAAGAGGTGTATGAGGAGACAAGGTGCGTGACGAGGGTGCGGGAAGAAAACGGAGAAAGGTTTTGGACGGTGAAAGGACTGAGACAGGGATGCCCGTTGAGCCCGAGTCTTTTCTCGCTATACATTGGGGATTTAGAGGAAGAGTTGCGGAGATATCAAAGGGGAGGGGTGGTGATCGGGAGGATAAAAGTGTGGGTGTTGGCATATGCGGATGACGTGGTAGTGATGGCGGACAGTGAGCAAGAGATGAGGGGGTTAATTGGGGTGATGAAGGGATATTTAGAGAGAAAGGGTTTGAGCGCGAATGTAAAAAAGACAAAGGTGATGGTATTTCAAAAGAGAAGAGGGAGGAGTGTAAAGAAAAAGTGGTGGTGGGGAGAAGAGGAGATAGAAAGTGTAGATGAATGGAAATATCTAGGGTATGTTTTACGGTACGATAATAAGGATGAGGCGCACATCAGGGAATTGGCAAAGAAGCGAAATAGACTAGTGGGGAAAGTGTGGGGAGTGGTGGAAAGAGTTTTTGGGAAGGATATGGAGAAGAGAAGATGGATTTTTGACAAGTTGGTAAAGAGCGTGATGGTTTACGGAGCGGAGGTATGGGGATGGAAGGAGTGGGAGAAAATGGAAAAAATACAGGAAAAGTACTGGAGATGGACGTTGGGGTTGAATAGAGAGACGCCAGGGTATATAGTAGAGGAAGAAACAAAATTTGAAAAAATAAGAGTGCAGACAGGAAAGCGAGCGGTGAAGTATGAGGAAGAGGTTAGGAAGAGAAATGACATTGTAATGGTAAATGGGTGTATGAGAGAGATAAGAAAAGAACGGATAAGGTATGGGCAAGAAGAGAGAAGGTTGTTTTATGAGAGAGTGGGATATGCGAGGGAAGATATAATGAGGGATATATGGAGATAATGGTGGAAGGCAAGGCCGATTATATAGTGAGTGGTATGGAGTTAAAGGAAAAAAGAATGGTGGCAAGGTTCAGGTGCGGGAACGAGGAAAATGAAAGCAGATACTGGTGGGAGGAGGAGAAAAGGATATGTAGAATGTGTGGGGAAGGGAGGGAAACTATATGGCATATGATGAGGGAGTGTGAGGAACTAAAGGAAGAGAAGAGAGAAAGAAAGGTGATTTTGGAGTGAAGGGGGAAGGGGTGGAGTGGATGAAGGGGGTGCTGGAGAGTAGGGAAAGGGTAGAGAAAAGGGGACAAGTGTAGGAGGTGTTTGATTTTTTTTTTTTTTTGAAATGTAAAAAGTATGTTTTGTTTTTTGTAGAATAAGAATCTTTTTGTTATGTAATTATGACAAATAAATATCTATCTACTTAGGCAGTTTGTTGAAAGTCAGCATACGTCAATTATTTTTTTGCCCCATCCAAAATCACGCCTCGTTATAAATTTTAAACTTAACATATCTGATCATTATTTTTATTCAAAACTTCAATTACTAAGCCTGGAGATGATCAATAGGACCAAAACTAGTTTAGTCGCTATTTCTTTTTAATTGAAATTAAACAAATATCGAGGAGGTTTGGTGAATTTTTTTTTTAATATCATTGTGATGAGAGGTATTCAATCTTCTTCGTTTTGGGTAGGTTACGGTTATCTGTATAAAAGCAAATGATATGCGTCCTACGAACGTCTTTGATAACATGAACCAACCATTCATTTGTATGTTTGGTAAGTGTAGGTTTTTCATATATTTTGTGTTGAAGCCATCTAATGCACAGATACATCATAATGCGGTTATTATAACCTTGGTTACCTGAACATAAACAACTCTTTGTGGCCCGCGGGCCTCTTTAAAGCCCGCGGGCCATAAATAAACGTCAATTAAAATCACATTAATGTCACAATGGAAATAATATAGTTTTTGAACAAAATTAAATTGGATACCCTTGTTTACTGCTTTTACTATGCTAACGTATTTTAATATCTATAGCTACGTACTTCAAGCGGCGTGATAAATCTACTCAAGTTTAAGCGATATTTAAATTATTTGTGATAAATACTTAATCTGTGCATAAAATAGTGTATGCATTTCTGGCGTAACTTGCTTTTATGGCCCTATAGCCTCTTTTTGGCCTTCGCTACCGCTCGGGCTTGAAATAAGGCTTCGGGCCATAAAAGCTTCTTTACGCCCTTGATGCATAAATAACTATTAAACTGCTTCGCGCCAATCGGGTAAACCTCTGTTGAAAATGCTTAAGGGACCATGTGACATATTCCTGTTTAGAGCATTGAATACACTTGGAATTGCAAATAGGTTTGTGTAATCCACTTCAGTTATCCGTATCAAGCCAGGTCTTTATAGATATTCGGCTTCAATCCTCCCCACGTAGCGATTAAATTTAAGGTTAGATCTGAATGTCACGTCTGCATCATTGATACAGTCGCACGTATCAGTTTTATTGCTATTTCATTTCAGTGATGTGTTTGACATTTTCCAACCCACTAAAACCCTTTCCTCTGGCCCTCTCGTTTCTTCCAAACGGGAATTTTTCCACTTGTGTCTCCTATGCTGCCTTATGTATCATTAGGCGACTTTATTCTTCATAATTTTTGTGATCATCGACACGGCTGTGTCCAAACTCCCTAAATTCCCCATGATCAGGCAAGTTGAGATGTGTTTATCAATATTTTATTTATCCATGACCTCGTTTAGCGCTAATGAATGCTCCGTTGCGATATATTTTATCACCAAGGGTAATATACCATTCGCTTCGGATGCACCTGCAGGTGTCCCAATTATTAACTTTGTGTTTGAAGAGTTAGTGGGCTATATCATCCAGTGGGATTTCCCCTGTTGTCATCTTGTTCCGGACTAACCTGTAGACCTTGTCCCATATGTCCTTGTCCGGCTCGACCAGCAACTTATCCCATGTCGTCGAATATTGCGGATTACGTTTTTAATGCTTTTTGCGGATATAAAAGCTTTTGACGCACATTCTCCTTGCCGCCGGCGGTTCCTACTTATACAGCTTCTGGATTGACTTCCGGACGTTCGGGCAGTGTTGGAAGTCTGTCGTAGCTCAGCTTTTTAAACTTCTCCCAACCGCCTGTACATAGTATCCACCTGGTATCTACCGGTTTTTGTATTTTTCATAGGGTTTTTTTTTTAATTTAAAACGTTTATATTTTGTGGTAACTCAAGCTCTCTATCTAACCCCCCACTTGGTTATGTGATCTGCAGCCTTCGTTGTAGCCATCATCACGTCTATGATTGATGTGTCATTCTTGTTTACGAATGTCACAATCCTTCCTGTATTTACGAAGGACAGGCCGTTAGCCATCCCCCCACTCCTCCATATATCTGCCTTATCATTATCTTTTCTATACCTAACCTTTGTAATTGCGGAATTACAGTATGGCCCAATTAATCTTTTTTTTTAGGTACTTAAGTTGTACTTTATTTTTACCCTCATTAATTCAGGTACTAACTACACAAATAACTTATTTTTTGCTTTATTACCGACGCCCTTGTTAGCAATGTTTAGAGCTTCAATTGAAAAAGTCAAACTTTTCCAAACATTCCACTTTTTACTATCCTCTAACTAAAAGTTATCTTACTTGTTATCTTTTGTCGATTTGCCTGAATTTTTTTATTGTTGATCGTAAATATAAAATGTCTGGACCTACGAAACTAGACAAAAGACGCTTCGCAGTGCATTTTAACTGGAAAACGTGGAAACTACTTATTGCCTAATGGATCATGGACAGCGGTCAGTCACACACAAACCGAAAATATGCCGTTTCAGTAATCAATAATTGAAAATGAAGTTTCCTGATTCGAATACGGTAACGCGTGTGGGCGATAGAAAAATGAAATAAGCGTGATGCTGCTCCATTGAATTTAGAGAAAGGAATAAGATAAATTCTTTTATTCCTAAGAAGTCAAATGACCAAGATTTTCCCTTGCGTTACACGTAATAATATTATTATTTGTTAAAAAGCACTTCAGTATTTATGTAGTTGGTACAGAATATCGTTAATAATAATTAACTATGTAATATAAAGGACGTGTCTGTAACTCAAACTGATGCGAATTAGATTACCGTGAATATTAGATTCAGATACGTATAGGTATAGTAAGGTTTGTCTGGCTTGTGTAACTATATCAGTTGAAACACAATGTCTCTAACAAAATTAATATAAAACGAGGTTATGTTACGATAAATGATGCAACCGGCGTCGTTTCAATTGTAACAATTGAGTGAAATATTTGACGGTAATGTTTTAAGGAGTTTGAACTCTATCTTCATGTAATTCACGTCTGCAATTAGCAATATAGTTGTAACAAAAACCGTGTTATTTGTCGTAATGGGGAACGATATTAGACTTATAAACGTCGTGGAAAATGAAAAACTTATTGACACTCGGGCTTTCAATTTCGAAACCAAATAAATTAGGTTTCATACTTACTTTTACAAGAATGTAATTTGCGGTAATAAATATTTGAGGAGGATCGCGTAGGGAAGTGTCATATCTTTATGCGCATTACGCTTTGAAGAGGGATACGACGTTTTTGGACGTCAAAGATAATTCATCGCTCAGATCTATTTTTATATGACGCAAGTGTGTACGAAGAAAATTTATAACAAAACAATAACCGAAAAATCATAGAAGTTTTGAAGCGAAAAACTTGTTTGAGCAAAATAGGCCCCCAACAATCATAAATCAAGTTAAGTCCGATATTTATGTGTTTTACGACATGCAAGTCATATTCGTCATCTTTTATGATTCACCGAGCTTGCATGGTTGCTGCTTTTCCTTTGAGGGGTTGTCACACTCTAATCCTATAAAACCGTAAAAAGAATAAAACAAATCAACTAAAGAGGATTTCCCCATTCCCTTTAATTTTACGGGGTACATTCGTATAAGTTTGTGTCTGTGTAAACGTATACTGTAAATTAATATTTGTGGTGGTTGATAGTGGGGATCTTGACCAAGTGTACTTAAGAGACCATTCTTGCGGTTATGAGGCTTCTTTATAAACAAACTTGAACTAGCAAAGGGCGTTTGTTGAAAGATATTACCGCAAAACTTATAGTACAATTTAAATAAATTCTCGAGTCGCGTGATCGTAATTAATTAATTTTCAATCTTAAAGAAAATCTAAAATTATGGTACGGTACGGTGGTAATAATAGTCTTTCTATACGTTATTTGCATTCTTGATATATAATCGCTAACCCACGAATTGAATAACAGATTTTATGCATTGTGTAGTTTGTAGCTGATGATTTACTACCAAAAATTAATGTTTTGCAGCGTATCGATTTGTTTTTAAATCTACTACAAGCGTGCTTGATCAACATCGAGATTTCAAAGGATTTTTTCGTATTTTATATTAAAAGTAGCTACATTTTGGAAAGAATTCATGAATGTTATTTTATTATTATGAGTCGTCGATTCATATTTCACTTGATTGGACACAACCACTTGTTCGCCCTTTTTTATTTCACGTGCCTACATTTGATCATTTAATCGCCCCTCTTTTCATAGATATTAACCACGGTACATTATAATGTTCGGCCTGTATGACTCATGATAAAGCACGTAGATTTTGCACTTCACAATACCGTTATTATTATTATGATACACAAGCTCATTATGACATTTTTTTTCATATTTAACATATCTACCATTTTTAATTGTAATCTATTGAAATACATTTAGCAAATTATTTGTATACAGGGTTATTCACGTAAGATGACGAACCTGACTAGGTAAAAATGTAACCCAAAATACATGTTATTAAGCACACATTATTTTTTGATATTGGAAAATTAAATCAAGAATCTAAGTAGGAATTAAGTAGTTTGAATCACATTTTTTCATTCGCAGTTATTTAAAAATGTTTTCAAACGATAAGAGAACGAACTGATTTTGGGGGAATGCCGAAAAAATGATGTTAAGTACTGCAGCAAATTTGTACCGACAGCGATATCCCGAATGTGTTAATTGTTTATTGTTGTTATTAAATGATATTTTGCTATAAACATAGAAAAGGAACAAGAGTTAGCTATAAAGAAAGGTATTTTTTCTAGCTATAAAGAAAGGTATTTTTTCTGTCATATTTTGACGTCTATGAGGCTATCTATGTTTTATGTACATTATGCTAATGCAATAGCTTTATAAATCGTATTTTGGATTGCTTTTTTACCTGGTCAGGCTCGTCATCTTACGTGATTAATCCTGCATAAAACAAAATTTTTCGAATAGGAAGAGGGATCGAGTTGATACCTTCATTGAAAGGTAATTTCACTCTCTACATGTCTCCTTTAACATCAAATTTGACGTGTCGAACCGTTTTTGCGTAGAAAATGTATTTACAAAGATTTTTAGAGTGGATACTGTAGGATATCGAAAATTTCGGCCGGACGTTCTACGAAGAGCTTTTTCAGTTAGTCCCTTCCATAGGGAAGTTGGAGTAAAATCGAAAAGTTTCGATGCAATCGTTTCTTTGCTATCTTTGCCCTCTTGTGTTGCTGTGTTGATCAACGGTTTTGTTTCATTTCTTCTCAGCCTCTTTTCTCTTCAAGCGTTTTCTTAATTGGGGTGAGATAATGATATGATAGGACTGAGTTTAGAGTTCGGGTGTTGCATTCCAACCTTTGTTTTATTGAAAAATTTTGCCGCTGTTTCTAGTACGTTTGTTGAGTAATTAGAGCTGATGAATGATCAGAGGATAAACCAAAACATGGTTTTACTACAGCAAAGTTTTCGGCAATGCCAATAATTCTATTAATTCGATCCAGTAGTTTATTGTACTGTTGTTGAATGACCAGTAGGCAGTTAAATTATTCTGTATCTCCAGCCGGTGTGTTCAGCGTTACAGCTTCCCTTAAGCTATGAATCGTCGGTGTTATTGTTGTTATTATAGAATTCATGGAACTGTTCTTGTTTGATTCGACATGAGTGGGAAATAAACTACTGGGATAGTTAATGATGTACTACTGTTTTCTAGGGATGGTGTAGCTGGATTCACGGCAGCGAACATTAAGTACGTGATTTGTCTTTGCGCTGACATTGTTCTGGTGTGTGATGGCCCGTCCATTTTACACATCTAGTGTTATATGACAAAAGTTACTGGTGTGGACGTATCTCAGACCACTGTACATCGCGCAGTTTCTTTTTCTTCTTTAGGTGTTTCAAACTCTATAATAACATTGAGAAGAGCCTCTTAGTTCTATTTTGTTTAATAGTGAATATCTTTGTAACCGAATATCCCAATTTGTCAATATTAGGCTTTATTTCTCCTGTACTAATATGGTGCATATTTTTCATCATTTCCTTCCTCTTTTAGGCTGACAATTTTAAATTCTGTTTGTTCGTTAATCAGTGCTTGGCAATTATTCTATAATATTCAACAGTTTTTGGTTATATCTACCTAGTTTTTCAAAAGGGTTTTTATTTGATAGTTTCATATTCCGGTCGTTGATTACCGGAGGCAAACAGTGATTTTTCTATTTTCCGTTCATCTGATAGTGTTTCGTAACCATTCGCAGTGGGGAAGAGATTGCACCAAATTATTATCTTTGGGGACTTTTGTTTTTAATGCAAGTTAATACAGTTACCTCTACCACGTTTGTGTGAGACAGGATATGAGTTGTTAACAGTGTTGTGAATAAATCATTTGTTGTGACTATAAATTAGGGTTACCTGGCACGTGTTGATACTAAGAATTGTACATGTGGTTCTGATCGGACATTTGCTACATGAGCGTTTGGGCACAATGAAAAGTCATAATAAATGACCTCGCGTTCTAGATTAGACACTCAAAAGGAAATAAAGCAACTCATACTTTTTGAAAATAAAACAATATTATACTTATATTAAGAATGAAATAGTAAAATAAAAAAATATAATGCGCCCTTTAGTATTAGTCCTGCATTTCATTTATTGCAATTAAACTTAAACGGTTTTTTCCCTTTATTTTTAATAAAAAAAAAAGATCTTTGTTCAACAAGCAAGTACATCAATAGTTATTAATAGTAAGGGGTAAATTTTTTTCAGTTGGTTCGTTCTAAGTTGTTTTTTAACTTGTAGTATTGTTCCCAATTCGTTATTCCATGTTGTTTTAGGTCTGCCTCTTTCTTTGCCTCTCATATCAGGATTACAGTTGACCCCACTAACTTTATTGGGGCTGCTCTATAAACGCCAGGATTGGTCGTTTCTCCAGGTCTTCCTTACTTTATTTTCTTGTTGCCTTTTTCGTCCGGTTAGTGAGATATTTGGACTTTTTTTATTGTTAACTTATTCTATAATTCTGTAAATTAAACAAAAGTTGCCATGTATTATAATATAAACATATTTTCAATTACATTAATAATCGCATTTTGATCTTGGAGTGTTTGTGCCTTTGGGCACGGGTCCTAAATATGGTTGATGAGATTCATATTTGGCCGATTAAACCACTTAATTTCTACCTTCACAACTATAAATGCATAAGCAAAAGAGATAATAACCATAACCGACCCACTCTCACCCAAAGGAAGGTTGTTCGTCGACAGAAACTGTAGTATATAATTATTCAGATTCTCTCCATACTCTTCAATATCTATCTGATCCATTGAAAAAAAACGTAACAAATTTGAAACCCGTATCTTGCTTCAGTCCTCCATGCCAAATAATTTTGTGCAAAAGAACACTGGAATTCGATGTCGGCGCTGGAATAGTTGACCTGTAACAACCTTTCTGCAAGGCAATCAGGCAGTATTAATCATTAATTAATATCCAGGTCAATTAAAACCCGAGAAATTCCTCCATTGTCTTGGTCTTCTGGTTATTATTAGGTCATTTTGGTACTGTAAATACGAGAATAAAATCTCTAGTATCACTTTTGTCCACATAGGTATAATAACATATTAATTTTTGAAAGTAAAAGAAACTGTCCACGTTTCCTTCCAGTCAATGGATAAAACAGCTGCCAAAATGCAGAATATCCAAAGTAAAATATATTACATTCGAGAAATGAAGCTTTAATTGGAAATTTGTTACAGGAATGAAAAATGTATTTCATTAAATAGTCTACACAATTGCATTTTTATTCAGTTCTTATAAATAGTTTATTGCTCGATCCTTGTAAAGCAACTTTAATTTGAAACGTTAATCGGTGCTTTTAAAGGCTCAATTTACGGTGCTTTCATTTAAAAAATAATAAATGGAAGTTAATGTAGATCAATAATCCAAAAGCGACGGCGACGTGTCAATAATGATGAAAACAAGATTGATACATACAGAGCATCCCTTCCTCGTTTTTATCGTAACAAAATTCTATAGATATGACACAATTTTGCCGAATCTTTCCGTTGGCCGCATTTGAATGAAAATTAAAGTTGTAAGATAAAATTTTCAAATAGAAACTTTTGTGTTTGGAAGTGAAATGCAGTTCTCTTCTATCCTGTACCAAAATGCAAATTGTCACGGTCTGAACTTTTGAGGTGAAAAATTCTTCGAAACTTGTAAATTTAGTTCCGCATTGATTTAATCTACGCAAACTAAATTTTTTGTTGCACGGTTTTTCAACAGAAATTCTACGTTACGTGTCAAAACTCGGTGGAAAATATCCGTGGTCACGTAACTTGGACATTGGAATCAAAACTTCTGAAGTGCCATATGGTGCGCTACTCTGGACGCGTTTTGCACATAATTAAGCAAGTTTCAAACAAAATTTATTATGGACGAATTTCGTTCCATTTATTAAAAATTACTTATGAAATTGTATGCACGAACGAGTCTCGTTAAATTGCATGATGTAAAAGACGTTCATTTTACACAAAGATTTGGTTTCCGGCGCGAACATGCTGATAGGGATTATTGTCTATATATTGAAAGTAGGTTATGGTCGATAAAAAATTTATAGTTTCCATAAAACAGAATGTTAATAAATGAGGTATAAAGTTTAATGCAAAATATATATACCGAGTATTGTATAGTACACAAGATATTCTTTAGAAATTTCTAACCTTAATTTAGTTCGTATATAGCATCTTATCCTTTTCTTTGTTGGGGCAAAACATAAAATTTTCAGTGCGAAAAAATTGAGATTACGACCGGGACCACATGCGATGTTCTAAACTTAGATCAAGCGCTTTTTACACAAATTGTCTAGAATTCTCATACGGACCTTTTTTTTTTAAATTAATACGATCATTTTCATTTGTGCAAGGACCTTAAGATATATATAATATATAATAACATGTACGCAATTTATGTAAAAATGTTATGTCTACCTAAATTGTTGTAATACGTTTTTCTACTTCTCGTCATATTTTCGCCTGCGCTTGGAAAACATGATAAATTCAAATTTTGTATCTAACGAGAAGATCTTTAAAAGAAATAAACCGATCAAATTACACTTTGTAATATAAACGTGCCCTTCAGCAACTACTTAGCAAGAGGTGAGAAGGGAAAAGTGCTTACGAGAGATCCTAGGTGGGTGTCCTAAGCCGATCTGGACCAAACTTTGCAGGCCAACTCCTTAGGCCATTTGAGGATGCTATGCAAAAAATTAGGAGCCATACCACCCAGGGCGGGAATTTTCAATATATTACAATACGTGTAAGTAATTTTAGTTTAGTGGCCACCATTTTAACTTTATTTGAATTAGGTGTTTTCACTATACAAAAATTTGATTTTTCAATGTGGTTAAAATAATCTGAATGATATATTAAAGCACTTTGCATCATTCATACACCATTTAGTGGTCTGTCTAATTAATAATTTAACAAATTAGAAACTTAAAATTAGTACTTTCAAACCAAGATGCAAAACACGCTGTGATTGGTGTTGACGACAGTGACGTTATCGTTAGTATGTAAATGGCGGCTATCATATGATTGAAGAAGTAAACGACGTTTATTCGCTTTTTGTAGTAAAATTTCATGTTTAATTAATAAAAAATGGCAAATACACGATTTGTGAGAGCTACCTTTGGAAATTTACCAGCTGTAGATGTTTTGATGGTTGGGGAATTCCTTAAAAAGGCCGAACGTTTCAACCTAGCAGAGGTGAGAGGTTCTAAAGCTGCAATGTAAGTACCTACCTCGTGAGTTATATGGAGAGGGTGAAGTAGCAACAAAAGGACAAAGTCACTCACCTTTGTGGCATGAACTACGTTTTGGTAGAATCACTCCTTCCAAATTATACGAAGCTGCTCATAGTGGAAACAATAGTTGGGGCATATAAATTAAAAGATACTGAGGCTATGAAGCGAGGCAGAGATCTTGAAAAACACGTCTTGGACATTGTACAAAAAAAAATATATGCGTATCAGAAATTGTGGCTTAATGTTATTGCCTAACTGTCCGATATTGGGTGCAACTCCAGATGGCATTACCGACAACTTTATAGTTGAAATTAAATGTCCGTCAAGTCACAAAGCAGTGAAAAACTATCTCTAAGACGGAAAGATTACCAACAAATTTAAAGCTCAGATGAATTTGCAAATGAGAGCTGCCAGTAAATACCAAGGTTTTTTTTGTGTCGCACATGTAGATTTTAAGCCGACAAAAAATGTAGACATTATAGAAATAGATTGCGATGAATGTTTTACCGATGACCTTATTTCAAAAGCTGTACAGTTTTGGGAAAATTGCATTTTCACAAGATTGTTTTCAACTTGTAGTGAATAAACTACAGTACTGTGAAAACATTAAAAAGGGGGTGCAAAGAATACAAAGATTTGCAAGTTATTTTTGTTTGAATAACCATGATGTCAATATTGCCTGATTAATGGATTTTGAAGATTTATCAGGCCTGCTGCAACTCTCACTACGTGGTCTGTATAGCCAACTAAGTTATGGTCGATGACACTATGGAGTTCAAATAATTAAATTCGCGCACTCTACGAATAACTCGTTCAAAGTGAATTCTTAAACTAGCTATCCTTTTTGTTTCCAAAACTTCAAGTTTTGTTGCTGTTGCTGTTGTGCTAGATACACCTGGTGGTTTTACTAATTTGCACTGCTTTTGGCATAATAGTTTGTCGACATGCTTAAAACCACCATCAGCCATAACTGTGCATCCTGATGGGATTGCGTCTAAGAATCCGCAACTCTCCAGTAATAATACATCACTTACTCTACCACCATATCCTTTCGACACATAATTGATAAATCAATCAGGTGTAGAGGATATGAGGTATTTTAATGTGTTTTTATATTCTGATCAAGTCAGTGACTGTTTGACAGGATCAGATGGTTTTTCGATTTCTATTTCAAAACAATCGATGATTGATTGTACATTATTAAAGCGAACTCTAAAAGGTATTGGCAATAATTTCTTTATGACATCTTTATCAGGCCAATATATTAACGTTTTTACAAAGGCGTCGATAGTAATTAAGGATTTCTTGAACACCTTTGAGGCATTAGACAGTGACATTAGTGACCGACATTAAAATGATCCTGGCAGCAGAAAAAACTTTTGTTGATGTCGGTAAATCACGTCTAGCGGCTTTAAATTATTTCTTTTTACTTTTTTTTTTCTGCGGTACTGGCACAAAAACCTTTTCAGGAGCGTTCTTGGATGTATTTTTGCATCCTGGCACAAAACACCATTTTTTATCCATTTTTAAAATGTTTATTAAAGCGTTTAACGTTGCAAAGCACAGGAACGTTCAACATCGATACTAGTCCTGACGTCATCAGCGCTCGCACCCGCCATATTTGATGACGTGGCGTTTCCCCGCCCAAATTTCAATTTAAATTTAAAAAGGCTAATTTTAATAGATTAATCGATTGATTGAAAAAATTCAAGTATTTTTAAGTATAAACAGATATTCTCTTATCAAATAAAGCATTTTTAAAAATTGCGAAAATTCCGAATTGGCCAAATATGATCAAAATTGATTGTATTATAATATTTATTAATAAAACTATTATATTGTGCGACAAAAGGTCCAAAAATTATTAAAAATTGTATTAAGTTACTTATTATGTATTTTAATATACGGAAAATGGCCTGGCATGCAAAGTTTGGTCCCGATTGGCTTAGGACACCCACCTAGGATCCCTTGTTAGTGAATAGAAAGTACTTCCATCCTCACCACTACTCAATTCTGTATGGCGATGTTACCCTTTTGCTATTTTTTTTGCTTTCAATTCTCTTTTAAAAGTTAGCACCCGTCCACTAAATACGTAACACTGATTGGCGCTTATGGACACACTTGACGTGTACAGTTAAAAGCAAAAGTACAGTATAGTATTGTAATGGGAATTTTAACATATTTCGATTAAATGTATTAATGTTGCAGCATTTTTGTGTGTTAACAATCATTTTGAAAATGGTCTAACCCTCTTTCTATCTCTATTTCCATGTGTACCTACCTATTCTGTACGTGTAGCAGAAATGCTACAGATCGCTCAAAGCCAATGTATCTTTTGTAAAGGTCCATTTGATATTTGATTGGCGCAAAATAAAAAACGGGTTATTGTTAAACGTATCAGATTATTCCTTGATGAAGGCTCCAAATATTTTTTAAACCTTGAAGCTTGGACGCCATTTATCATTTATTATTGGTTTCTTGTTCTATTCCTTTTATTTATTAAAAACACTGTACAACCATCTATTTTCGAGCTCATGTTTTTTTACAGCCAGTTTAGCGTGCAGCGATGAAGTAGACTCTGTTAAAATATGTACTGATTGACTCTTGCATGTGTCCTTCCGCCACGGAAGTCGAACTCCACCCCCGTTGCCCTTCAACGAGTCAATACCATCGATCAGTAATCTAGCCGAAGTACGCCATCGTGTCGATACTCATCTTTGTGCATAACTTTTAAAACACTCGTTTTATATATTCCTATTGCTATCTCAGCCGTGATTCAACACCAAATCTTCAACCTTATTGGCGATACCTTCACTTCGCTCTTCGGTTCACCATTAATGGATGCAGTACTCCATTTGATTTGCTTGGACCAATATATTTCATTTGCAAATGGCATGGCCTGATTGTTTCTATGCATTATCACCATTCTTTGGTGGTTATTCTTTGTTATTTTCGATACCTTAAACTGGTACAGAAATTAGAAATATTAAGTCATTCGAACCAAACTTGGACATAATACTGTGATATGTTTCAGAAACTTAACCCACGAACGTTACCGAATTAGCGTATCAGAAACTCCTCTCATATTACTGTCACTTGTGCTTAGTTTATTGCAATGGAACGTACAAACCTAAAGACTACAAAAGATCCTAGTTTTTTTGGTGCTTCTACTAGGTTTGTGCTTCATCTAAGTAGTGTTTTATGTCGAACACATACAATCCGACTGAGATTGTCTAAATGGCGTTGGCTGAATATTATGTTATCATCGCATGTATACCTTCTTCTGACCTTAAGAATGTAATCTGATTCTATGATGATTAAGTAATATTAACAAAGCATTTCGTTTCTAACATCGAGGTATTAAAAGGAATGTTAACTAGGATCCGACCTGTTGCTGTATATTTTCTTATTTTAAACATTTTATCCTACTTTTTTCCTCTTCGATATCTAGTTATCTACCCTACTGCTAATAAGAGCCTTCCATATCATTTCTGACCTTTGGGGATTTATCGGTTTTGCAGTTTGTTATACCGACATTAAAATCGAGCCACAAATTTAGATAAAGTACAAATTTTAGTATCAAATTCACTTTTACCGAATTATAACTTGATATAAAACAATAGATTGTAGCGATTATTAGTCCCACGTGTAATTTAGTAAACTTTAATTAGAGTTATATTGAAATTAGGGTAGAATCCTATAATTACGGAACCGCACAATATGTATGTTTTTGACAATTCGTAATTTTCCCATATTTAGTAGCGTACGACTGTTTCGCATTTGAAACATTACACGCCCTAAGGAATTACTCAACTGGCGAAAACGAAGATGAGTTATTAAAATAATACTAATGTAACACGAATTATATAAAATCAATATGAACCCTTTAAATTATATTTTAATCATGGAGGGTTATTTGTATTTCTAGATGTATCAAGAGTCCCCTCTACTGATACCGTGATAACTAGGGTAAGATACGTTAAGATAATAATTGAATGTAATTTCCATACGATGTGTATGATTTTATTCAACCCACACTAAAGTTTTGCACGTTTTAAGCGCTTGAAAAGGTCATGTTTGTAAAGTTGTATTTATTCAAAGATTCTGTTGTTTTAATGAATGAATAACAGAATAAAACAAGGGCAATTCAATAAACTGTAAAGGGGCATTACTTTTTCTTTTTTTTTAAATCCGCCCCATGAAGCGGTGTTGAGGGCATCAACAGCTATGGTTATTAGCCCTATACACTTACACTCACAAACATCCACGTCCGGAAGTATTTTTTTTAGCTTGCGGACAATTAAATAACGTACATTTCTCAACCCCTTCTCTGTTTATTTTTCCTTGTTTTCAATCACGTCTCATACATATAAAAAATAACTAAACCCTTGTTCTTAAACGAAAATGCTGGTGGACATAAGGTTTAAACCATTTTCCGTTGAACGATATTGAGTTTACATATTTTATGTTAGTTGGCTAATGTTATTTTATTGTTATTTTATCATGTCGCACAGCCCTACAGTCAGAATAGGAAAAATAGCTTTTATAATTTGCTGTAACTTTTATTCTATATATAATTATGAAGAAACGCACCGTTTTTGAGTATTTCACCCTCCAAAGTTGAAGATTTCCAAAAAACCCTTTCCGTCTCTCGTTTTTCAGCGAATTTCTTCTACTCCTCACTCGTTCATTTTACACTAGAATCGTTAATTAGAACACTAAATTTCCTTCAAGAATATATAACATATGTACCACTTGTGAATAATGAAAGTACGGTAGTGTGTGGCACTCCGTTTTCGCGGGGACTGTGTTGACTTTAAAATATGCGTGACACGTTCAAATATCCTATGCTAAAACAGCCCCGTCAAAATAGCCCCAACAAAAGAGCCCAAATCCAAAACAGCTCCCGTCGAAATCTCCCCATAAGAGTGGCCTACGCCAACATAGCCCGCTTTAAAATATTCATGAAAATATAGTTCTTCTTAAAAAGTGAAATATTCTTTGTTGTCACGTTGTTTGAAATGATGTACTGAGTCTAAATAAAGTGGTTTCAAACACTAATCAATGTTTGGAAATAAAAGAAATGCTAAACTTAAACGTAGATTGCCACTAAAGCGCCTAGGTCATTTGCAGTTTTAGTATATATTTTTTTAAATTGATACAATACGAGTACATGACACTAAACAAAGTTTGAAAGTAAAAAAATGGTAAACTTAAACGTAGACTAACGCGCCTAGGTTATTTGCAGGTTTGGTATTTTTTTTTCAATTGATACTAAAACGGTGACTTGACAGAATAGTTTAGAAAACTGAAGTTATTGTAAAAAGAGCTATATTTTCATGAATGTTGTCTATATGTATTGTGCTGTAGTCCCTATATAGTATAATATAGCTGTTATGGTGGTCCCATATGTACCGCTTTCAAATGATACCTTCGAAAGCTAGAATAAAAGAAACTTGGTACCATTTGGATAGTGCTGTTGACAGAACTTTAGGGATATCATTTTTACACGTAATGAGGAGTTGCGATACCTCGTTAACGCTTTACCATAATTTATTATCTTATGTATAATTTCAATTGCAGAATTACAAATGTGCTACGCGATATACAGACAGATTTCAAATTAGTAACCAAATTAAAAATGAATTAATTTTCCTTTGTGTAATTCATTTTAGACAGACATTTTCCTTGTCACTGTACTTCCTTAATTTTGTAGGATGTAAGTTGTTTTATTTTTCCTTTTCTTAAGTCATTTAGTAATGTTTCAGTGCGACATATTTTTAGTAATTTTATTTCATCGTACAAAATAGTAACAGTTTGCTTTAAACTTTTGGTAACCTCTGCTAATTTACTCAATTCAGATTTTCTAGGCGCTGAATCGGAAGGATCAACATCATTAGTTTAGTTTAGATAAAATTAATTGTACGGGACGAAACTGTTGATTTAAGGTATCCTCGTAGAAAATTAGGCCTTCATGGCAACAAAGCGTCCAGCTGACGTCTATAAAGGTCAGAAATCAGTCCCAGTTCAATTTAGTAAAGGAAATGCCAATCCTTTATTCATAAAATTTCAATACATTTTTACAACCTTATCAATTAGATATTACTTTAAGGTGGCTCGTGCAAGTTTATGTGCTTAACATTTTAATAACACATTAAGTTGTGCTTGTAATTTATGGAAAATGAAGTGAGAAACACTTGAATTCCAAATTACTTGAAATTTAGAATTTAAGAAATGTTAACATCTCTTAATGAATTCTTTTTAAAAATCAAACATTCGGCAAATATTTCTGATGCCGATTTATAGATTTTAATCAATAGTTCACTAATTACTAATAAACTGAGATACATTAACGAAAAGAGTAAGTGAAGCGTTTTTTTTTGTGAAAGAATGTTTGAAACTCATTACGTTTTTTTCCGTTCTTAAAATAATTTTTCGTCCGTGACATTTCCATTTTAATTAGTTCTTTAGAAAGGTAGAGAAACCGTTTTTCTCTAATTACTAACAAGTGGATTTTAATTCTGATTTGACTATACACATGAATTTTATGTAATTTTGAATTACATCCGTATAAATTATGCCGTTTTATTCCAACCTTCTTCGGTAGTTTATGGGCATTCCAATTACGTTCCGATTAAGCACAAGGATACAACTCATCCCATTAAATAAGGATTTACCGCTGTAATTAATCATAAAAGGAACAGAGATCCGGTTTGATGATATGAAATGTTTCAGTTAATATAGCTGGAGGAAAATTCATCTGTCATCTGTATATTTCCTTTAGTTTTCCAACTCTTTGGTGAAAGAACCAAATTTAAATTCATTCCTTTTACTAATAGTACCTACTGTATGATTTGATCCACAAAGTGAGAAAATTATGTGGCAGGTACACTAATGCTTTTATTACCTACAATTTATTTCTTCAGTGTAATTTATAATCCATGTGAATATTTATATAATTTTTGCACAAAAAGTTTATTATTGCAAAATCAGAATTCTCTTAATTAAATTTTATTGACAATTTCGATTTGTATTTAACGTGATGGCTGATACTGACAGATGATTGAATGAAATGAAGAGATTTGTTGTAATGTTAATTAATATTTGACGCATTTATATTAAAAACTTCTCTACCGTTATATTATGGAGAATGGAAATCCACGTAATACAGTTTTTCTACTTTAAATTGGTTTATAAAATTCAATCGAACTTATCGGTTGTGAAGTGCTTCGATTAACGAGGACAGGGGAGGAGGAAAATTACCAATCTATTTGAATATCTGCCCATTGAAAATACCCTTGTAGCATTCACACTAACAAACTTACGACAGCAAACTCGTACAAGATGAAGTAGATGGAATACGGAGCCTTTACATAATGTTACAAAATTGCATTATCTTGTAAGGCTAAACTTTTGACAGATAAATTAGTTCGATGTTGTTGCTTTAGTTTATTATTCTGAACATGAATCGTGTACCAGACAATTTGTTGTGAAATTGCGTTTTTAATTTAATAGTTTAATGTACAAGGAGCCCTCTGAAAGCTTCAGTATAAGAATTTTAGTGCTTTGAAATGCTTTTCAGAATAACGAATGGCAATATAAGTATATCAAAAAATATCTATTTTTGAACAGCATTTATACATATATGGTATAAAATAAATTGAAAGATGACTAAAGAAAAGGATATTTGTTTTAGAAGAATGTGAAGTCTTCCATTGAACTCTCTTGTCACAGCAGAAAATATAATTTTTAAGATATAATGAGTTTGACAAGGAAACTCCTACATTAGGTAGTAATTATTATTTGTATCGTATAAACAATATAATAATAATAATAATAATAATAATAAAAGGCAGTCATTATCAACACTTGCCACATAGTTAGAAAATTTCTAAACATAACGGAAGATACCGCACATCACTCAGAACCACATCACACACTTTCAACTAATACCATTCAAACACAAAATGAAACACAACACTCAATCCTCCCTTCACAAATTGAAACTCTGTTGCATACACAACATAACATTATAGAAAGTCCATTACCAACACACAACACTTCAACAATCACTCATGTAACACCTCTAACTCGTTCTCATGCACTCAAACGTAAACACACAATATACTCACAGTATCAGAATTCGCAATTAACACAAAACACAAACAACACATTACCCACTCGAGTGCAACCTATGCGTCGAGCTAAACAACAAAAAACGCTTACACAATAACCATAACACTTTTTCAAAACATACATATTATGTTCATTTTTTCTTTTCTATAAAAAGTCACTAAGTCACGAATAAGTGACGCCAACGGAGAAGCCTAGGAATATAGGGTCTCTTTTTGTTATTGATGCGCGACGCTGTGTTCATGTTAATGCCTTCGCGGAAAGAGGGTCGACGGGACGTGGCTTTTACAAATTGGGATCAAATACACCGAGGCTTCTCAAACAAATACATTATCTAAAATGTGATCAGCGTTGGTTTTATCAACGTCATTTAATTTAATGAACATAATATGTGTATAGTATTTAGTATGTTCACTTTTTAACAGCAACTTCAAATTTATATTGTATAGATATATGTATTAGTAGGACTAATCGTAACTTGATTTCGATCCGTGCGATTAGTTAACCAGGCTTGGCCTGAGTATCGATAACAATCGAAGTACATAATAATAATGATAAAATAGAAACAAAAATGTGACATTGACATTGAAATCCCATTAAAAATAATGAAGCTGAAGAAATACCTCAATTGGCATCACGACACCTGAAACGACTATCAAAATATACCAGTAGATGTAGCTTAAGTATATGACTTACGTACCATCTGCGCATACACGTGGAGTTAGTACTCAGTAATATGAATTAACTTGAGATATAGTTAACCACAGATTAGACGAAGGAACGAATGATTGTTTCCCATAACTGTATAGGAATAAATAAATATCGGAAAATCAACTAGTCGTCACGTAAATAACAATAATGTGACCACACATATGTATTGAATAGCACAAATAAAACAAAGTTGCTGTCCAAAATATGTGACACCTGGCCACATCCTAATTATTTTTAAAGGCACTTGTATTTAATTTAGTGAAAGTAAATGCAATTTTAAGAAAAAGTATTTACACTTATGCCTGAATAATAAATTAACGAAAACGTTCGGCATTGATGGAAGCAAGAGTACAAGACTATCTAGGGCAATATATTTTCGTTTTTGAAAGAAATAAATTAAATAATAAAAATTTGCTGTAAATTACAGGGAGAAAGTAATGTTCGAAACAGGAAAATCCATCTTTGCAAATGACCAAGGTTCCTTAAAGCTCTTTATCGAGGTTTAAACCCATGAATGCCACCGAAGGGAGGTATGAAGCTGGATAGTAACACGAGAACGATTTGGAATACTTAGAATGGAATCCATCTACTGAATCACCTCTATTTTCCCATCACTTTTCCCTAAGATAATGGCGCCTTATGAATCCATTTCACAGACCTTGGAGTTGTGGGAGGGTCACACAGATCTGAGCTGCAGTTACAATCCGTAGAAGTTTTTTTTCTCAGGATATATTGTCGTCTACACAGTTTTGGTTTTCACTGTATTCGTCCATCTTGCCCATTCCCATATCTTCGTGCAGATTCATTTGTTTTAGCTTTTACTTGGCGGTCACTCAATACCAAAGTTTAAATCTTGCAGATAATTTCTTTAATGGATGTTTCCAGAAGTCTCCCACAGATTGGGTCCATCATTAGTTGGTTCCCTGTCCCATTTGAGTTGCTTTCATTAATCCTTCACTTGATGAAAATAGGACAGGATGTCTTCTCCATACAATGGCACCGACATCTTACTGATATTTTTGGGGCCGTGTCGAAGTTTCAAGTCACTCTGTTACATTCAGAATGATAGTACCTATAACTGGTGTGACTGTCCTAAGAATGAATTAAACGAATGTTACATTAATTGTTCTAAAACTGTTGTATTATACCTGGTAGCTGCGTGACCTTAGCCCTGATATTCCAAATTTTAGTAAAAATTGCATATTAATTGGTGTAGTGTACGAATTCTTTGAAGTATGTTAGAATTAATCCACCTCATCTTGAGGAATGTAATAGAATTCTGCACATTAAATAATTATAAGAGTTAATAGTGAAATAATCATTTAGTAACTATACAATACGTAATAATTTTACATCTCTGACGGATTTTAAGCTGCCCATGTGCTGTTATATCAACCAAATTTCAATTACCGCCGAATTCTGGTTAGGTGTAAGATCATAATCATTCTACGTGTTAATGGCTTCATTTTGATGCGCTTATACTGTTTATACTCGTAATATAGTTGGTGGCAAAGCCAACTACATTCATCATGAATACTAGCAATAATGTTAGATCTACACAATAGTTACTATACTTTATGTTACCCATAATTGAATATTTGTGAAGTAATGGCGTATTAATAAGGTCAAATTTGCTCATTTCAAACTATTCTAAAACATCTAAATTGGATTTTATATTGTAAAAATGTAAAAATTTTATGTAATTATGTCATGGGATGTTTGAGTTTGGCCTGGTTTGACATATCTGTGTGTTTAAATTATGTTTATAACAACTAACATGTTGTTTGTATCTATTATCAAAATGGCCAATTTTATTTGAGCGATGCATAAAACATTAGTGGAATTACTTGTAATTATTATTACAATTTATGAAGTTCTACAAATTAATTCATTTGCCAACTAGAAATGTCGATTATATTAATTATAATTAACAATTTAAAGTGTGGTATCGCCACCATGTTCAGCTTTTAGCCAGTTTTAATTTTTTATCTCTACGCAAGGATTTATAAGGCAACAGTTTACAAATTTATTTGTCGCACTATTTTCAAAATTTTTGCTGGAACTTTGTTCCTTTTTAAGGACTGTATTTACTACACAATATAATATTTAAGTTGTATAAAGCTTCGTTCAGTAATAAAAACTTGAAGTTTGTGATAAAAATTTAAGTACCCACCAAAACACTAACATAATTTGTTTGAGCAAAACAAAACATAATACACGTTTTTTCATAGAGAAAGGATAGGGGAAAAATCACTTACACTTAGAAATTATTTGAATTTTATGAATTTAAATTAGAGATGCCGAAAGGTGGACTTCAAGTAATTCACCTATTACAGTGTTCACACAATAGTTATTTATGTACAAGATAAAAAATTGCCTTTTTATGGACGAGCCTGGAATTCGCCTCGCCCACCAAACAGGAAAGGCCATAAAAAGCAGTTTTTGTACGAGGTGCATATTAAGTTTTTCGTCGACTTCCTCAAAAAATAAATTTTTCCGTCAACTGACATTTTAATTACTATACTTCGATCAAAGCCAACGTTAAGTGAGTTATGGAACCACTTGTTGCAACACGGACGAAAAAGGTTTGCGAACAAAAAATAATGACGCTTTTTGTCTGCAAATGAGTCCTTAAAAATTCATTTTATGGGGAAGTCGACGGAAAAAGGATTTTTAGAGGTAATTTGTGAAACTTTGGCAGGTTTGATGAAAAAAGGTGGCTTATGACTGTCACATAATATTTTTAAAATATTTGTAAATATTTCCCGAATTTGGAAACTACTATGGATAGCATTATAATCTTTCGAAAAATGTACAAGGGTATAACCGTATGGGAAAGCATGAAAGCATATTGGTCAGGAGAGGATCCCTGTTTAACTAACCAAAAAAATTTTTAAATAAGGTTTCGTTTCCAACATTGGTATTGTATTATTATTCTGATCCTAATTCTTCAAAATAAGTTATTGGGCAATTATCTGCGAAGTGATAATTTGCCAAACGAAATGTCGGTCTCGTAATTTCATTACACAAACGAGCATTTATTACTTTTACGGCCATATATAAAAACCATTTTCTGTTTTGTTTGCCACGAAAATTAAGAATAGGAATTTTTTATTCCATTCATTATGCCCTTGCCCATTTTTTATTGTTGGAGCGGAGTGTTCCACGGCCAGAGTCAGTAAAGATAAAATCGACTTCCGGAGTTGGATCGTGTCAATGTTAAACGAAAAGTCAACGTTTCGCCTATTTCATCAGGGACTTCATCAGAACAAGAACAAAACAAAAATAAATATAAAAACAATAATAAAAATATAAATACTCTCAACGTATTGTTGTTTTGTTCTTGTTCTGATAAAGCCCCTTATGCAGTGGGCGAAACGTTGACATTTCGTTCAACATTGACAACATTTTTATTATAGTTTTGTGGTAGAGTTTAAAATATGTACTATTATCTGAAACACACTTGTATTGTATTGGGTTATATTAAGCAGGCTTTGCTTTGACCAAAGGGCTCTAAAATAGCAACAGGTTTGTTTGACACATTAAAAACTCAAAACAAGTAATACTAATATGTTATTTTGTAGTTTGTAGTTGTAGTTGCAAGACCTAAGCGTGGTATTCACTATTTCGTTTTTATCGCACAGTTTTTTGGGAAGATCATGCCAGACACAAGAAATTATATCTTAATAGAAACCTCAAACCATAATAGAACTTTGTTAATTTTTTACCAAAAGCTACGCCGTATTCTTAATTTGTTCTCTTGTAGATTTTGTTGGTATAAAAATTAAAATATTAATTGGAAAATGTATAGTATAATTACCTTTTTATCTCCAAGATAATTGATTAGCAATTAGTTCTTTATGCTATATTCGACGTAGTGTCCTCGAAACAATAAAAGCTTTTTCTTCATGAGGAGGAAAAATCTGCTTTTCAGACACCGATCGCCAGGTTGATGGGTAGTGTCAGGTTGACGAGATGTCATTACGGACTGACTAAAAGAACCTCCTCTTCCGTCTTTGATTTATCAGTGGTATCCCTTCCCGGAAACGCCGTAAGGCATACCATCAAGGAGAGTATCATCATAATGGGGGAAAATCTATAATTTCCTTTTTACCGCCAAGTTAATTAATTAGCAATTAGTTCTTCATTCCATAGTCGACGTAGTGTCCTCAAACCGATAAACGGTGTAGCTTACAACCTTTACAGGAAGCTTGACAATATGTTTATTATGTCGTTATTGCGTTTGGTAAATTAGATTGGTGTTTCCCTAAATCACAAGGTAATACTGTGCGTGATATTTCTCATAGAAGTACAGCACAATTGATTGTAGCCGCTCTGTTTTGAACTGCATTTTCATCTTACCCACTCATGAGCGAAGGAGGGTAGACTGTAACTTATTTTTATTTACCTGTAATTTGTAATCCCTTATTACGACACGTAGTGTCTTTAAAAAGTCATAAAAAGTATATACTTCAGTCGAATTGATTAATACTCGCACGTTTTCACCCTTTGATATTTCTAACAGTACTAATATTTATCACATAATCTCTATTATTTATTTGTTATATTACAGCTGTTTACAATGTGATTCCCGTGTACTAACCGTTTATCTAAAAGCAGTTTTCGAATTTTAAATGTAAGTTAACTAAACCGCTTACAGGTTTAAAATGACAGGAATCAGAGGAATTATGTCACGATTATGTAACTGCCGTGTACACTTGATATTAACTTAGACGTACTTTTAACTTTGTAAATGGCTCCTGAGCTTAGGTTACATACCTATAATTTACATTTGGGAAATGAAAAGTTAGAGTTTTGAATTCCACCTGTTTCAATCGAGCACGAGTTTCTAATTTTGACAACATGACAACTTAAAATCGTCAATTTTTAATGTTTTTGTTACGTCAGTTTTAAAAGGGTGAATGTTAAAAGAATAATTTAGCGCGTATAATAATACCAAAACGTTCTGCAAAGATAATTTATCCCAAGCTTTACAATTATTAATAGTTATCTCATAAGCAACATAACTACAACGAGCAAATATCAGTGGGATAGGCCACATTGGGTACCATTGTCCTTCGTGATTAATGGTGATAACGGACTGTGATGGATCCAAAGATAGCTAACAAGGGCTACCAACTTTACACTAAACCTAGTGTGCATTACGGAGATATGCTTTACATTTGCATATGTCTGCTTTTTAGTCTAATTTACGTAGGAAATCTCATTTTTCTTCTATTATACCACTTCAGATAACTTTACTAATTTTACATTGAAAAACGTGTAATTAGTAAACCCTAAAATTATTAGACAATTTGGAAAATTTATTACTACAACGGCAAACCCTATTATCCCTCGCGTATACCAGAAAGGAGTTCAGTTGCCGTAATGAAAATTATTCTATAGTTTAAATACCGCAAATTGACAGTGATTGAAACACAACGGGTAAATATGCAGATTAGCTGACGTGTCGACTGTATTTACTTAATTATGAAATATTCTCATTTATTAATTTCGTCTGTAAACCGTTATTCAACATTCAATAAAAGAAGTCCCTGAACAATGACGAAGCTTATGAATAAAGCTCGCCTAATTTAGAGTAATTAAAAATCTCGTTTTAGCGCAAACCGCAATAGAAAAATAATTCTATTTACATTCGCTGTAACACACACAGGACCTGTAGAGGCTTTAGTACTTGAAAGGTCACGGACACAGGCTTTTTGTTAAAAGATAATTCCTTTGTGCATAATTATTTTGTCTGCACAATCTAATTTAGTCAATTTTCTATTAACGTGACAAACGGACACGTTACCGAATATTTTCTTAGTACGAGGGTTTTAATACCATGTGACTGTTGCGAAAAGCATTATAATGAGCAATGTCAAAAATTGATCTAGTCATCACTTTTATGTTTACCTGACTACATAATTTTATAAACATTGCTTGTCGTTTGAGCAAACTACACAGCTTTAATAAGTAAATAAGGGATGGAAGAAATATTGCACTTGAAACCGTATGACCCAAAATACGTTTACAAAGAGGTTACATTTCACATTGCGACTTTTGGTTAGTTTGCATTCATCAAAATCAAAGAATTGGAATGCTAAATGTACCAATTTTAACGACAAATCGGCCATTTAACGTTTAGGAGATTCCATGACGCACCAACTAGGCAATTCTTCTTAATTAACTACTTGGGGATTACACAGTTCAAGGTTAAAACGTTAAACTTCAGGAATAGATCAACTATAGTTGCAGCCTAATATAAAACGTGCACTAAAATACTTTTATATTTGATCATGTTGACAGGACACATGTCCACACAGTCCACATAAATTCCTTCAAGACATAACTATTCGTCACAAAAAGGCTTAAAGTGAAAAACTCTTCCTGAAGTGCTTTTTAATTCATTAACCAATGAGGTAAAATTAAAAGAAACGTCACATGTTATGTTCCTCCCATTTCCCCATGCCGCGTATGGCTAAAGAATGGATTGTGTTCACAACATTATAACATAGTGAACTTGGATAGATTTTCCGGTAGATTTTGAAAGGTCGACTGTGGTAAACATATGCCATGCAGTAAGAATTTAAACTAATTATTCCAAATTACAGCTTTCAAATTATACATGAAACCACAGTAACTTTTAAGCGTTCCGCAGATATTCATTTAAGTGTCTCAGCAACAGATCTCTTTAATAATTACGATGACACAGTAAAATATAAATGATAGAGTAACTGAGAAAGGGTAACTTTGAATCGTACAGTTATAGGGTTGTTAATGTTGTAATAAGAAGTAACGTAAAGGGAAATGGGCTAAATAATTTAAGGGGGAGCTTCGATTACGTACCCAATGCCAAACCAACTAATTTAGAGAATATTATTACATCGTGGATCATATTACGTATGTAACGTTAAAAATCAAAATTAAATATTTCTAATACGAAATGCAAAATTATATTAAGGCAATTTGCAAACATTTTTATACGTCCTTAACACCTGCGAACCTAAAGTAAGTCGTACGTAATTGGTGCATGTTTGACTTCAGTTTAAAAATCATTTTGGTACATCGAATTCAACGGGAAATACGCATCGTTTCCAAAGTCACCATTTTATTCAAATCATATCAGAAATCGGACAGCAAAACAATTAATTACGAAAACTGATGATTCTGTGTATGCTTTTATGTTAATTTTGGTAACGAAAAGTATGACGTAGGTATGCAAGGACTACTTTTTCTTAGTGAAATTGCTACTTTCCATTGAAGAAAAAACCACGATGGGCGATGAAGTTGCTGATCACGATCATCAAGGTTAATTACTTCTATTCAAGTTATGAACTAATCAATGTGACAATCACGAAGAACGATCTCAATGTATCTTCGCAGCTGTTGGTTAATAATTATTAATTAAATTTTAAGTTTTTCAGTCATACAAGATTTACAATTTACTCAACAATTCGTGAATGAATCAGACCAAAATAATTAACCTGACCCTTGCATTTAATAAACCCTTTACGAGGACGCCCATTATTTTCATGGGTTTTGTAACATGTTTAGAACAGATATACCCTTCCTAGAAATAGTAAGTATGATAGATAAATAAACAGTATGTCACTCATAAAAGCTTACGTAATACATGCTGCTTCAACGTAAGTTGAATGAGTGTAAATACACTGATGTAATATAAGGGAGTTGATAGAGGTAGAAGGAATGGTAATAAAATTACAATCCGCTGTAATGCTTTTAAATTTATAACATCGAATTCTACATATTTTCAAACAATTCCATTGGCCTGTTGATTTACGCATTGAAATGCTTTGAATTTTAGTATCTCAATCAAGTATGTATTAAATGTATCATCCCTAACAGAATAGTACAATTTGGAGAGGGTTCGTTGCATACTGAAACACTTGAAATATTTACGGGAACTTAACCATTATGACGCAACATATGCGAATAGTATTTGGCAACTTCTAATAAAAAGGTAATGGTTAAAGTGGGGATACTTCGCTCTCCCTTTTTTATTACACTTTGACGAAAAATGAGCGGAATGAAATGAATCACTTAAAGTACCTTACGTCAGCAAATTACCAAGATATGTAAATGCATTTAGATTTTCCAAAAATAGTCAAAGGGAAAATAATAAGCAATAATATTTGAAAACGTGGCACGTTGCATTAAGAAAGGCTATTGGAAGAGAATTGAGTTTAGTTTACCGCTTAAAACTTGATTTAATTGTGTCCACAGAGTAGTTGATTTTCGGATCTTTTAAACCTTAAACCACCCTGTAAAAAATAAAAATTCAAAACTTAGTCAAAAAGAAAGTTGAGTTCTTTAGCTTTGTAAATTTGTAAATTTCAAAATTTCACCATTAAATATGAGACGGTGGCGAATTCTTAAAGAGGGGTATGATTTTTCCATATTTGCCGAAAAAAATAGTTTTTCTCCGCAACGGGTAGAAGACTAACAAAAAATTTAAGGGCAATTAATATTGACTACAGAGGTTCTAAAAATGTAAAAAAAGTTAGGTCATTTCATTTGAAAAAAAGTAAGTCGTTTGTCCACTCTAGTGTTGGACCACTCTGTATACATAAAAATAATTTTAAAATACTTGCATTGGCTCACTATTAATGGATATCTTTCAAATAAATCTGTAAATTTTATACAATAAGAGTTATAGAACTACGACATAGGTTTGCCCCACCCTGTATGTATAATTAAGTTTCTTACAGTTTCGAGGATATGAGGTGTGGCAAGTTTTCAAATTGACATGCACAATACGACTTCAGAATAATAAAGACTAAAGGTAAGGAACTATTCGTAATCATAAAAGCCAAAATATCTAAGTACTAGACAACCTATTGATTGACCCAGCGACACCAAAAAATGTCTCCACCTATAGATATCAACAAAGACTACTTCCTCGATAGAGTCCACCCTATCCGAACCACTCGCTAATCATAATACTAATAAAAAAACCAAGACAAATCGCCTCTGTATAATCTGAGAACAATTTCGAAAGAATCGAGAACATATTTGATAGCACAAATGAGTCATTAAATACATAAAGAGGCATGCAAAAAGCCACAAGAGAGTTCACAACAGCGGTACATGGGAAAAAATATACGGCAGCAATTTTCCTCCCTCAATCAAACAAAAATTAAAGAGAAGAGGCAGGTAAGACAAAAATGGCAAGCATAGTTAAGTGCACACAACAAAGAAAAACTAAATAGGGCCACCAAAGAAATTAAATAACATCACTAAAAGGAAGAAGCGGCCCACAGCATAAGTGATAACGAGGTTAATATATAACTCCAACTGAGCCGATGAATGTGAAAAATACAATTACAATAAACACAAATACAAAATACACAGCAACATTATATTTTCTCAAATCAGTCATTTTAAAAGTCAGCAAAGCATTTGATAAGCTTTGATATGAGGGCCTTCTTTACAAGATAGAACAACAACTTCTATCCTGTATTCCATACGCGCAGGTATACTGGAACCTGTCTCCTACCTTCGTCAGTTGCAATCTTCGCAGATGACCACCTCCCTCCAAGAAATGCATCACGAAATCTATAAACAGTAAAAGTAAGAAAAAATTAGAACACACGTAACTTTTAGGGTCAGACGAGGAGAATATTTTACATTTTTTACACATCACAGTATACTTGGGAAGCGGTTGTTCAAAAACAGTGAAGATTACGTTTCAAATCTGATGACATGGTAGGTAGTTAAAACTGCCTAAAAATAAGGTTGCCGTGAAGGAATTCTTGCAGTGGAGGCACTCAAATTACTTATTATTCTATAATGAAATAGATTGTAATCACAATTGCAGTTAATAAAAAAAATATTTTAATTTGAGTGATTAGAATAATTAAACTTACTATCATATTGAGGCATGGCGTAATGGGGACCACTACATATAATACATATTTAATTAAATGGAAGGTGGTGTTTACGTTAACCGTCTGTATGTGGTAGCCCAAATACTAAATGGTTTTAATCAATAATACGTAACTAATTAAAAATGCTTTATCGATATTTCCAGTTTTTCCAGGCCAACGTATACAGTGGGTACCTATACAATTTGCGAAAAGTAACAACATGCTGAAGTATTAATTTTTTTTTATATGTCAGAAATCTGGTACTGATTCTACATTCAGTTCTACATGAACTCTTTATAAAATTTTAAGTCATACATGCAATCCTATGTACCTATATTAAGGGCGGGGTATACCCAGTTTTATATTACCTTAAAAACGCATTTTTTTGGTTGTCTATACTATTTGGAGAGTTTCCCGACTACTAATTGAATAGATTAACTCTATTACTTTCTTACGAATGCTAAAAAAAAGTGATCTGATTAATCGTTGCGGAGTTACGTTTTCGTATATTTTTAAGCACAATTATGGATGTAGAACGCTGAATTTCTGAATATATGTGCACACGTATGTATGCTAGGGTATGACAAATTTTCAAAATGATTGCTGGTATTTAAGTATGATTTTTAATGAATTCAATTTTTAAAATCACTAATTAATAGACAAATATCACTATAACTTTTTTGCCTGTGTATCAATATAATTCAAATTTTGTCATACCCTGCTATGTGGAAATAGGAATACGTAAATACATTGAAAAAGTTGCAGCGATCAAAATTGTCCTTAAAAATGTCTGAAATATTAATGTGTAAATCAATCTTACAAATTTAGAAAGAAACAACAAAGGAAAAAGAAGACGGAAACTAAAGAAACTGTAGGCGTTGAGACTGGTAGGCAAAGGCAAAGGTAGGTAAGGGGCAAGGCCGGATTCTCTGACGATCAGATTTCATCAGACCGTTCGCATGACGTCACTCAAAAAGTGAATTTCGTTTGCGGAATACTCACTTGATGTGTTTTTCGTCTGTAGCTCTGTACCGACTTTATTTTTAGAGATACAAAAAATTTCACAATATCAAATAATTTGCCACAAATGGCAGATAGGAGGTATTGCCAGGTCACCGTCACCGACGATATGCTCCTTGTGATGTCTTTTATATCTTAAATACTATATCAGCATTTTCTTTTGATATACATATGAATACCTAAATTTAAATGAATTACGGTGTTTATTTAAAAAATCTTCTTCTGATTTATTGCTGATATTGAATATATTTTCATAAGAGAGATAAAAGTGTGCTTAAAAAAAGTGCCCCACTGCAAATCATTTTCCTTCTACAGGGTGTCTCACGGTGACCGTCGGTTAGAAGTATATTGAGAACTGTAAAAGCTAGAAATTTGAAATTTTGCACATGCGACATGGAGTGTTTAATCTATTAAATAAAAATATTTTCCAAATGGCAGCACTTCCGGAAACACCGGAAGTGAGCATCAACTTCTTTATTTTAAATACAAACCAGGAAATTTTTTTTCACATTCTGATGTGTCATAAAATGTTTAGAAGTATGCTTAAAATAACCGGCGTACCAATTTGGATTGTTGGAAAAAAAAATTTTTTTACTGAAAAATGTCAAAATCTTGTTTAGGAAATAAAATTGAAAGTCGAAAGTGGTCAAAGTTAGGGAAATGGGATTTTAGGTTCTCAATGTCAAAAGATTGAGACACAATTGTCTGTCATGGATAATAAAAAATTGCACGCGGTTAAGTATCTATTTGACGTTATTTCCAGACTTAAGAAAAACTTTAAAAAATCTCTTTTTTTAAATGGAATGCCTATTTAATTATCAGCCTATTCGATGCAGAAATAAATTTCCTTTAAATGGATATACCATGTTCCTATACCTAAAATCAATGATTACAGAGTTATTTACATTTTTCTAATTAAATTTATAATTACATACATACTTTACAAAACATGGTTGGCTTTGAAAATTTTCAAAAAATTTTTATTCAATTGTTTCTTATGATGACAGTTGTCAGTTAGCAATCAGTTTGAAAGTTTACGCTACGTTTACGTTTGTTATCAGTCTTATCTGTTTGAATTTTGATTTTTGCGCTTGATATTTGTTTTTAATTGGGAAATATGGAATACACAAACGCTGATATTCTAAATTTGTTTTACATTCATGGCGAGTCTGCTCGTATTACTCTTCGGACCTGCAGAACCTTTAACTATTGAATAAAGAATCACTCAACACTTTAACGAAAGATATCCGCATTTACCTACAATGACAGAACGAAAAATCAGGTTGATTGAAAAGAATTTTCTAAATTTGGGCGAAGTAAATGCGCCACGAAATTTGGCAAAGCCAATCGTCCCCAATGACGCTGCAGAAACCAATGTATTGGGATATTTTAATGTTTTCCCTGAAAGTTCTGTTCGTTCGGCGGAAAGAGACCTTGGATAGTCAAGAAGTTGCATAAGAAACATTTGAATAAAAATTTTTTGAAAATTTTCAAAGCCAACCATGTTTTGTAAAGTATGTAATTAAAATTTTAATTAGAAAAATGTAAATAACTCTGTAATCATTGATTTTAGGTATAGGAACATGGTATATCAATTTAAAGGAAATTTATTTCTGGATCGAATAGGCTGATAATTAAATAGGCATTCCATTTAAAAAAGAGACTTTTTAAAGTTTTTCTTAAGTCTGGAAATAACGTCAAATAGATACTTAACCGCGTGCAATTTTTATTATCCATGAGAGACAATTGTGTCTCAATCTTTTGACATTGAGAACCTAAAATCCCATTTCCCTAACTTTACCACTTTCGACTTTCAATTTTATTTCCTAAACAAGATTTTGACATTTTTCAGTGAAAAAAATTTTTTTTCTCGACGATCAAAATTGGTACGCCGATTATTTTAAGCATACTTACTAAACATTTTATGACACATCAGAATGTGAAAAAAATTGCCTGGTTTGTATTTAAAATAAAGAAGTTGATGCTCACTTCCGGTATTTCCGGAAGTGCTGCCATTTGGAAAATATTTTTATTTAATAGATTAAACACTCCATGTCGCATGTGCAAAATTTCAAATTTCTAGCTTTTACTGTTCTTGATATACTTCTAACCGACGGTCACCGTGAGACACCCTGTATAATTATGCAATACATACATAATACAGTAATATACAGTACATAATTGCGTTTCCTGAAACATCTAGGTATTGATTGATCTTTAGAATTGTATTACATTATTTTTGATCGTTTTTCATTTTAGTTTTGTACCGCTTTTCCATAGATATAGAAGTTTATATTTTTTATTGCGTCAAAATTGTTATAGTCGTAGCGGTACCTACATCTAAATGTCACCCCCTGTGAAGCGCTGGAGGTGAGAACCACCCCCAAAGAAAATAACATCAAAATATGTCTTCCTTGATATAAAATCAACCTATGTTTGCATTTTGGGTACAATAAATTAGATTGTTTCTTTTTAATTAGATTACTGCGAATAAACCTTACTTTGTACGTTGAAAATTCCCGCACCAGTGCGATATGGTGCAAAATCACTATGATTTCATGAAATTCACTGTAATTGCCTATTATTAACCATGAAGAAATAATATTAACAATCGTAATTGGAAAAGTTACGAAAACTTTTCTAAAAAGGGCTGAAAGTTTGTTTTTTTCAAAATATCTCGCTAAAGCAGGACGCGCACTGAATCCGCTCAGCTCGGCTCGGCACAGCTCAGCACAATCAGCAGTTTTGCTATACATGGGAACAAATGAAGTCCCGCGCACTGAATCGGCTCGGACCGGTACGGACCTTTCCGTTCAGTTCAGCTCAGCACAGATTGCTCGAGGTAGCAACTTTTCTGAACGGGCGGATAGCTTTCAATAGTTTAGTCAGTGCAGTAGGTGCATCGGCCTTAATAGAAATTAAAATTATTAAAAGAAGATCACTGTACGCCAATGCGTTTTGTAAATAAAGACTAAACGTTCGGAAAGGACTGAATCAGTGCGCGGACGGGCGTGAATGCTGATTGTGCTGAGCAGTACCGATCCGAGCCGAGCGGATTCAGTGCGCGTCCTGCTTAAGGGTGAGTTTTTGTAAAAAATTACCCCTTACTTATATTTTCTACATCCATATAGCTACCGAATTATATAACAATAATGTCACTGAAATATAGAAAAGTTATGCTCGATTTTATGTGAAAGTTGACAGTTTCTGGTTTTTTCGATATATCTCGTTAAGGGTTGACTTTTGAAAAATTTTCATACCGACATAAAATGCCCAAAAGATAATTTTCTATGATATTTATTTACATGTTTTTCCTCATAAGTTACAAATAAAAAGATATGAGCGATTTAATACTTAAGGGTTGCTTACTTTCAAAAATATCGAAATAACTTGTTAAGGGTTGCTTTCTGTGAAAATATTATATATACTTATATCTAAAATATTGATCATATTAATATCTACATCTTTTACTTGAATAATTTTTCTGAGAAACGATAAACAAGAAAACTATGACCGATTTTGTAATGAAACTGCACAAATCAGTTTCTTCCACATATCTCGATAAGGGTTGATATTTGTGAAAATTTTATCCTTATATAAAATGTTCCGTATAAGAATTCCTAAAACTTTTATTAATATATATTTTTTTCGAAAAGTTGTAAACAAAGGAGTTATCGTTAGGGGATGGAATGAACTAAATACGGGGCACTTTTGAAAACTAAGGGTTGAAAATAGGGGTGCTGCGGGTCAAATCGTTTATTTTGATCTAATTTCACACTTCCCGCACAATTTGACAGACATTTGCGATTTTCTCGATGTACCGCTACGACTATTAGAACGTACGAATTTTAGCAGATAGAAAGAAAAATTGCAGTTTATCTACAAATTACAATAAATTTGATATAATAGCTCATCACATGAAACATGAAACTGACCTGTAAAATAAAAATGATAAGAAATTCGTATTCTATAAATGTGCATACCTAGTACGTAGTTCTTTCAGTGATTAAATAAATTTTAGTCTTATTTTGCAACTACGTATTTTTGTTGTGTACTAAAATTATATGGATGCATTCAGCATGATGTGTTGCCTACTTTAGATACTTCAGATGTTAGGCATTTCAACAGGGTATCACATGCCCTTAAGGGGTGATACCCTGTTGAAATGCCTAACATCTGAAGTATCTAAAGTAGGCAACACATCATGCTGAATGCATCCATATAATTTTAGTACACAACAAAAATACGTAGTTGCAAAATAAGACTAAAATTTATTTAATCACTGAAAGAACTACGTACTTAGGTATGCACAATTTATAGAATACGAATTTCTTATCATATTTATTTTACAGGTCAGTTTCATGTTTCATGTGATGAGCTATTATATCAACTTTATTGTAATTTGTAGATAAACTGCAATTTTTCTTTCTATCTGCTAAAATTCGTACGTTCTAATAGTCGTAGCGGTACATCGAGAAAATCGCAAATGTCTGTCAAATTGTGCGGGAAGTGTGAAATTAGGTACACTTATTAATTAGATCAAAATAAACGATTTGACCCGCAGCACCCCTATTTTCAACCCTTAGTTTTCAAAAGTGCCCCGTATTTAGTTTTTTCCATCCCCTAACGATAACTCCTTTGTTTACAACTTTTCGAAAAAAATATGTTAATAAAAGTTTTAGGAATTCTTATACGGAACATTTTATATAAGGATAAAATTTTCACAAATATCAAATAACTCTGTAATCATTGATTTTAGGTATAGGAACATGGTATATCAATTTAAAGGAAATTTATTTCTGCATCGAATAGGCTGATAATTAAATAGGCATTCCATTTAAAAAAAGAGACTTTTTAAAGTTTTTCTTAAGTCTGGAAATAACGTCAAATAGATACTTAACCGCGTGCAATTTTTTATTATCCATGACAGACAATTGTGTCTCAATATTTTGACATTGAGAACCTAAAATCCGATTTCCCTAACTTTGACCACTTTCGACTTTCAATTTTATTTCCTAAACAAGATTTTGACATTTTTCAGTAAAAAAAATTTTTTTTCCAACAATCCAAATTGGTACGCCGGTTATTTTAAGCATACTTCTAAACATTTTATGACACATCAGAATGTGAAAAAAATTGCCTAGTTTGTATTTAAAATAAAGAAGTTGATGCTCACTTCCGGTATTTCCGGAAGTACTGCCATTTGGAAAATATTTTTATTTAATAGATTAAACACTCCATGTCGCATGTGCAAAATTTCAAATTTCTAGCTTTTACAGTTCTTGATATACTTCTAACCGACGGTCACCGTGAGACACCCTGTAGAAGGAAAATTATTTGCAGTGGGCACTTTTTTTAAGCACACTTTTATCTCTTATGAAAATATATTCAATATCAGCAATAAATCAGAAGAAGATTTTTTAAATAAACACCGTAATTCATTTAAATTTATGTATTCATATACATATATCAAAAGAAAATGCTGATATAGTATTAAGATATAAAAGACATCACAAGGAGCATATCGTCGGTGACGGTGACCTGGCAATACCTCCTATCTGCCATTTTTGGCAAATTATTTGATATTGTGAAATTTTTTGTATCTCTAAAAATAAAGTCGGTACAGAGCTACAGACGAAAAACACATCAAGTGAGTATTCCGCAAACGAAATTCACTTTTTGAGTGACGTCATGCGAACGGTCTGATGAAATCTGATCGTCAGAGAATCCGGCCTTGCCCCTTACCTACCTTTGCCTTTGCCTACAGCGTTCAGTCTCAACGCCTACTCAGTTTCTTTAGTTTCCGTCTTCTTTTTCCTTTGTTGTTTCTTTCTAAATTTGTAAGATTGATTTACACATTAATATTTCAGACATTTTTAAGGACAATTTTGATCGCTGCAACTTTTTCAATGTGTTTACGTATTCCTATTTCCACATAGCAGGGTATGACAAAATTTGAATTATATTGATACACAGGGAAAAAAGTTATAGTGATATTTCTCTATTAATTAGTGATTTTAAAAATTGAATTCATTAAAAATCATACTTAAATATCAGCAATCATTTTGAAAATTTGTCATACCCTAGCATACATACATGTGCACATATATTCAGAAATTCAGCGTTCTACATCCATAATTGTGCTTAAAAATATACGAAAACGTAACTCCGCAACGATTAATCAGATCACTTTTTTTTAGCATTCGTAACAAAGTAATAGAGTTAATCTATTCAATTAGTAGTCGGGAAACTCTCCAAATAGTATAGACAACCAAAAAAATGCGTTTTTAAGGTAATACAAAACTGGGTATACCCCGCCCTTAACTTGTCGCTATTCAAACAAGGATTAAAACCATTTAACCTTCGGATGGCCAACCTATTTTTGGTTACACGGATGCTCAAGGTGGGGTCCAAGCGGACCCCAAGGTTTTTTCGCCCTGTGACTCTATTTTATCTAGTTGTTCATTGTAAATTGAAGTATTTGTTTATAATAAGTAGAGGGCGGATTAATATGCACATAAAAAGTTACATATATGCGCATATATATGCACCAAATATGTTAAAGATATGCAGTCAGTATGTTAAAATATGCAACATTATATGCAAAATATGCATACCAAGAAATAATAAACAACCTGTATTAAACAAAAACTGCTATTATGTGAAAAAGGTTCTTAATGAAATTAAAAAAATTAAGTAATTAAAATAATAATAATGTATATGTGTAATATTAACTACAAATAATCTTACGATCAGTTAGGTTAGAGAATTAAACATATTATTCTGATCATCGCTTTTCTGCCTATAACAATTTACAATAAGGTGTTTTTCCAAATTGTTTAAGTTAAATCCTTGTCGCGTATCAGATAAAATATATCCCCGTTCGATCAAGTTGATGCAAGGCAGCTCCATCTAAATCTCGATATGATCGAATACTACGGCGAAATTATAGCAGTGACGCTTCTCTTACCTTCTACAGGAATTTTTAAAGGTTTTCTTTTTTAGATTTTAATCTTTTATTTAAAAAGTTTCATTTACTGTGCTCGTTTGAGGAGATGAGAGAAATTTTTTTATGTAAAATGTCAGATTTATTTAGAAATGCACAAATTATGCAATAATATACACATTTTACAAAAATATGAACATTGCTGCAAATATATGCAAAATATGCAAAATTAAATTGGTGTCATATAACTCGCATTAATGTGATTCACCTAGATACGGAAGGGTACTTTTACAGCATCAATATTCAACAATATGCATTTTGCATATAATCCGCCCTCTAATAATAAGCATCAAAATATATCAGACTAAAAGAATAGCGAAAATTTGAATAAACCTTTACACAAACAAACAAACAAACATTTCGTTACATGGATGGCCAAGGTGGGGTCCAAGCGGACCCCAAGCAACAATTAATTAATTTCTAAAAAACGAAAATATTTTGACGCAAAATCGTTATACAGTGTGTCCACGGATTGACTTCACTATAGGTGTAAATGACCAAAAATTTTGGAATTTCAAAACGATTTTTTCAGATTCTGCCCTGCTTCATTGGAAATGAATTTTCATCATATTTTTAATTTTTTAAATTCAAAGCCGCCTTGATCGTGGAACAAAAACTATTTTCTTTGCAGGTAAAGTACCTTTTTTGTGTATCATAGAGCAAAATTTTATTAAGAAAAGCTGTTCGGAATCGAAAAATAATAAGAAATGCAAAATTTGAAAATAATCGGCACAATTTCTTGAAACCGTTTTTTTATTTATTAAGACAACTATCATCGATTAAATCGGAATCTATGCATACAATATTTCAAACATAACATTGTCGTTTGTTTACAAACAATACTGATTGTCATTTTATAGTCAGTTTTTCGATTCGGAACAGCTTTTCTTAATAAAATTTTGCTCTATGATACACAAAAAAGGTACTTTACCTGCAAAGAAAATAGTTTTTGTTCCACGATCAAGGCGGCTTTGAATTAAAAAAATTAAAAATATGATGAAAATTCATTTCCAATGAAGCAGGGCAGAATCTGAAAAAATCGTTTTGAAATTCCAAAATTTTTGGTCATTTACACCTATAGTGAAGTCAATCCGTGGACACACTGTATGAGGGTATGTATAAATGATAAATATTCAGCTAGAAACAACCTCAAACCGATTTTCTTGCTACTAAAATAGCTACGACACAAAAAATAGGTCTGGGGTCCGATTGGACCCCACCTTGGCCATCCGAAGGTTAACGCCCATAAGGGATTGTATATATAGAAAACTTGCTTACAGTAAGTATTTCACATATTATAATGAAGCTTTTCACATCACTAAATTCTAAACCGTAACCAAACGAATTTATCGATTTTATGTCCAATGATAACTTTAGCCAATAAACATAATTATTATTATGAGTATCTTAAGAAGGATTCAAGTCGAAATTGACATTTTCATCCTAATAAACCCCTATTCAATTGCTAATTTCAGTCTTAATGATGATTGGATAAAATTTTAAATGTGCCAATTAGCAACACTTGTTGGAAGAGTTTTTATGTAATATTCAGTAATAACATAATTTGCTAAATAAGTTCCTTTTTTTATCAACGGATTTTTATGTAATATTCAGTAATAACAATGCAATTTGTCAAACAAGTTCCTTTTTTATCAACCGAACTTGAGCTTTTAGGTGCATATAGTTAACTTTGTACAGTTTTCTCATTACAACTAAAAATAACTAATAATGTAATCTTTTCATTTAATGAAACGTTTTTGATAAATGTGAGGTTTTATTCGCGATGTTCAAAGGTGAAGAAGGTTCCTTTACGTTACGAAGTAATTCAAACTTCAATCTAACTGTTCAAAAGCAAAGTATAACGTATTACGTGAAAAATTGTTTATAATTAATTGAGAAAATTTACTAACGCAATCAACAGTTTAATTAATGAAAAGTTAAATTTTATGCCTTGAAAGGTATTGGAAAAGTTTGAATTGATTTTAGACACGTTTAGTAAACAAACGTGTATAAGATTATTTATTAGATGTTGATGCAATTAAATTTTAGTCGATCAAGTTTTTAAATCAGAAGCTTTAGATAATGCTTAATGATTTTCTGATGAATAAACGTTTATACGCACCAAGTTTGTGAAGAAGGCTAATTGCTTAGTGAATAATTAATAACGATCGACTTCTATATTTGTTCTAAAAATTAAACTAGCAAATTGTAATATTAATCGAGGCAAACACGAAAAAATTATTTTCATTTCCTGTAGTTGAAAACCGGGCATCATTAGCATGAGATGAGCGATTTCTTGTCGGTTGTCAGTGTTGTGTATGCGGGTAGAAAAAAAGAGTATAAATGAGTAGAAAAACTCTTTCTCTTTTATCCCAGCTTTTCTGCTAGTAAAGAACTTTTTAGGTAGGTCACCCTTCTAGAATATAAATACACTTTAAGACAACGAAGGAACGTTAAAAATAAGAAATCCCTTCACCACAAAAACAATTCCGAAATCAGCATCGGATGTATGTATAAAATTTATTTTTGAAAGAAAGAATCACGTTCAAAAAACAATTACCCCAAATCCTACAGTAATTTCCATATTTTTATGCGATCAGAACAACATGTCCAGCTTTACAACGATTTCGGTAACAAAACGGTAGATGGTAGATACACAAGCAATATTGAAAGTCCATTACGGAAGCGCATATGGGTCCTTGTATTGATATAAATGAGTTTATCGGAATACATTCGTTGTACACGACTGGGAACCATTTGCACTTGCTATTATATCAATAAAAAAAGTAATTTTTATTGGAATTTGTTACCAGAATATTAACAACTGCAGTTACTGTTCGTGCGCTATTATCCACCTAGTAATTAAAATAACTTAGTTTATTCGAACACATATAATAATTGCCCAGCTTGCCTCTAAAGGAATTTTCAATTTTTACTTGTCAGAGAACAATTTTAAGAGCACTTCGACGGTTGTTTCTTACTTAATAACTTAATTATTGTGTATTGTTGGAACTGGACCTTGCAAATTGGAATGTTTCTCCGCACACCAAATGATAATTGGTTGTAATTGGTTTTCAATTTGGCATTAACTACCTCATTTTATTTATTAAAGTGAGGGTATTCAAATTAATGAGGCGATCTTTGAAATTGTATCTTGTTCGTTGCGCTCATAAAAACAAATTATTCAACTTAATTATTTATTTAAAACTATACCAACGCTTTTCAGCACTATATTATTTATAGTGTATTTCATACATCAGAGTCAGTATGGCTATGACAGGGCTGTGCAATCCTTATGAGAGATTTCTTGTCGACGTTGCAAGTTCTCGGCAACAAGCGATGTTCTAAGTTTATATATTTTAGTCAAAAATGTGGTTAATCAAGGAAAAGGCATTAGTAAGTGATTGATTAATACTTGTTAAGCGCTCAGGAATACAAAAGCAAGATTTATTTATGATTGACAGGTGTAAACTCACCTACCAAGAATTATGTGCTGAAATATGGTTACATCGCTTTGCATTAAAGCCCATACTGACTCTGATGTATGGAATACAGTATAGGGTTACACATTTTGATTCAAATAAGAATTGCTGCCATGTGGAAGAAATTTGTTGTATTTATTCTCATTATATTTGAAAAAGAGAACAGGGAGTAACATCCAGTCTACTCTTATCCACGTTTCATACAGCAACATTGATTGCTATGAAAAATATGCATATTTTGTAGAAATAGAAAAGCACCGTGTGAATGATACTGGACGTGGTAAAGCATTTACTTCATGGTATTAGGGTGGCGTAATAATGATACACAAAGAATTCAAGGTTATTAACTTATTATGTGAATTTATAAAACGGTTACTCCTAGTTTAACTTATTTTTTTTTCATATTTTTCTTTTTCAATTTCGAGATTTTGCATTTACCGTTTAATTAGATATTATTGGGTATCTCGTTTTTAAGTTTTTCTTTTTCAGTTTCTTTGTTCGTAGTATCAGAGTAAAACGTTTAATCACCGGACTTTGAAAACTTATTTTACAAAATTATTGACTTTTCTTTACAAAAGTGCTATAAAGGACGTTGTAAGAAGTTATATATTTTGATATGGAACAAAGTCTCCCAACCATACACGAGCTAAATTAAAGACACAGACGAGTGTCCGGATTTTCGACAAGTGCCTAGTACCACATTAAAAACGTGGGTCCCAGAAATATGCATTTTGCCTATTGAAATTTGGAGAAGAGACTCATCTTGATGGAAGTTACGGAAGTAGCTGCTAAAAGAGTATACTAGTAGTGGTAGTAACCTTTATTTGCATTATAAAAAATATATACAACCCTCCCCCAAAATATATAAGCATAAGCTAAAACAACAATACGAAAAATTACAAATAAAATTCTGACCCTTGACTATGAAACTAAAAGTTTTTCTGTGTTTTATCCCCTTCTTTCCCGCTCCATATCCATCACTATTCTTCTTCTTTCCTCCACCTCCTCCATCCACCCCAACCCTGCTCCTCCCTTATTTAAGATCTCCCTCCAACATCTTCTCTCCGTCCGCAGTTCCTCGCACTCACCTACCATAATGCCCAATACTTTCCCTACCTATCCCACATAGTCTACATAACCGTCTATCGTCGTCCCACCAGTATTTATTTTCCCTCTCCTCATTTACGCATCTGTATCTTGCAATCAATCTCTTCCTTCTCATACTCGTACCACTTTCCAGATACGTAATTATTATCGCATATTTCTCATTATGTCTTCCATCCTTTACTTTTTCTTGCCTTTCCTGGACCATCGCCTCCCTCCCTTCTCCTCTATACCTGCTTCGTCTCATAATCGGCACGCTCGTAATAGTAGCCCCTGTCATCCTGACCATACTTTAGCTTGCTCTTCTTCACCTCTTCCTCCCTCTACCCCTCCCCAGGCCCTCCTCGTACCTTATCGCCCTCTTCCCTGCCTGCACTCTCATTTTTTCTCCCTCCACCTTCTTCATCAGTTCATCACAATATAAGCAGAGGTCTCCCTCTCCAATCGCATTACCCATCTCCAATATCTCTCCTGTACTCTTTCCAACACCTCCAACTTCCTCCAACCCACGGTGTATAATAAGTTAGGTGGACTGGCTGGCATTCAGCGAGTGTCCCGCGTATCTCGTTCGCGCCAGACAACCCGCTTGGATTACTGCACGGAAAGTATCGGTGTTTTAAATTTGTTTATTTAAACAATGGTATTAATATTTAACGTACACAAGTGAGGTTCAAAAACTAGCACTTTAAAAAAATAATTTGTTTTATTGGATTTACTTTTAAAAAAATAAAAAGACTCTGTTAACAAAAATACTTAACATCAATAACAAAAATAAATGAGCAAAATTTATTTTTGCTTCTAAATTCCTATTGCTAGCTTGCTCAGCGCTGGTTTATACATTACGCACGTGCGTAGAGCCTGGACAAATCTGAAGTTTGAAGTTTATTTATTTATTGGAAGTTTATAGGTATAGCGCAATCAATGCATTTAATAATATTAAGGAATTAAGGTGTATTTCACTCACGTCACGACTTCACTTCATATAGGTATAGTACAGCTCCAGTTTATTCTGGAGTTTATTCTCCAGTTTATTCTCTAGGCGTTTTATGAGTTTTCGAAATAGGAATTTTTATAGGGAATCGATTTTCGTTTGTTATACTAGCACCCCTATAGTTTTTAACCTCCTTTCTGTCTCCTCCCTTATACACCGGGCAAACTACCACCTCCCCCCATCCTTCCGGTACTCCTTCTCCCGCCCATATCCGGTTGACAATCCTCCTAAAAGAGTATACTATTCTTACTTGATCAAAAGATATAGAGAAACAGGATGGAACATATTTTTTATTAACGAAACACAAACCATTCAAGAAAACTAGGTTTGCTGCAGTTTGTGTACCCTCACAAATGGTGCCAGAAAAAGTTTTTTATTTATATAAAACCTCAGTAAGATCTACGGAATTGTACTGGTGTGACACTTGGACCATAAACAACAAAGTACAAGAGACGTTAGGGGCCAATTTCAATTCTGATCGCAGGTGCGAAAGCGAAAGTGCAACTGTCGGTCGTGGTGATCCGGTTACTGGACCTTTCGGTACCTAGACGATGAAAAAGTCAAAATGACATTTTAATTAACAATAACTGACGTTCATTAATTAATTAAGGCTAATGTGAATTTACAATTAGTAAATGTTTCTGAAAAATGTAACTGTTTAATATCTTCCTCCATTATTTGTTGCTGAATTTTTCGGTTGCAATTTTTTCATGAATCTTCTGCTGGTGAACTTGTTATTTCATTGCGCTCTGTCGATTTTTTATTTACGTATCTACTACTAGAAGATTTCATAGAATTTGTTTGCATAATTTTATTACTAACTTCTATTTTATGGCTAATTGAATCTGCTATATACCCTTCAGCTACCGCCGAAGATTTCCAGCCACCGTGTCTAAAATGTCCATTTCCGCCCGCATTTGCAAGTAAGGTGGAAGATGTTCTTCGAAAGAAATGGCCGGTGTACTGATTTGTGGTTTCCAATTTTAAAAATTTTGCAATTTGACAAGGAATTTTAGAAATGGTATGCTTTCGAACAACCCGGTTTGCACACTTTCCTCGTTCATACCGATAAAACAAACGTCTATCCTCAGCTTTCTTCGGCCTCAGTTTCATGTATTTTAATACAATATGGTCCATTCCTTTATTATAACAAACATTCTTGGAACATTATTTTTAGTTTGTAAAATCCTCACCAATATACACTCACTCCGAGTTTCTACATCGTCTACTTTTATATTATGTAGTTTCTGTGATCGACATGTTCCTGTTAGTCCAAAAATTGCCACAACTTTCTTCATTAAATACACCTCATCGGGAGCTTCTAACAAAAACTTCGACATTCAACAAAAATGCGGTTCGGCAGTCTTCATGCGGCTGATATGGCTTTTACCATTTACTCAATGCTTTTACCTATTTACTCATTTGAAATTTTTTCTTGGTTGTCACTTTTGAGTCGATTGGTATAGTCGTATAAATTTCGGTGCGAGTGGTAAAGAAGTTTCATGAAATCGACTCTAAATGGGAGGAAAAAATATTCAATATTATTGAACTGACATTTTTTCATCATTAATATTATTCTAATTTATGTCTGAAAAATTGAAATACATGTTATAATTGCTGATTCCGTTTACCAGTATCATATGGTCTTGACATATCATGATCCTGAGCCAAATATTGAATAATTATGTACATGACATGATGTGCTTCATATAAATCGTTGATTCGAGAATAATTAACGATGAAATCTTCGGAAATAAATTTTTTAGGCTATGTATTAGAATCCATTCACAAAAATTCAAATAGTTTTTATAATTAAGCAATGTTTTTCCGAGTGTTTTTTATAGCTACTTGGTGACATTCTGTACTATTCGAAAATTCCCATGCTTGAAATGAAGTCGGTCTGACAAATTTAATTTGAAAAATGAAAATATAATTATTAAACACGTGACATACACATTAAAGTCAACGAATAATTCTAATTTATACAATCGTAGAACAATTTTATTTAAATAAACTGGATCATTTGCAAATAGTATTATAACAGAAATCCTTGCGTTATAATATGTAGCTATTAAAGATGCTTTAACCTCGAAAACGGTTGCGCTGAAGCAAGTTTTCTCGACTTCTAAATGTCCAATAAAATATTTAAACCTCACTTTTAGGATTCTATAAAGTTGATGAACGAGGCGTCGAAAAGATTATAAATAAAATATTGCACTTTTGCTTCTCAAACGATTTAAATATATATAGATATATGTATAATAGGGACTTCGAAAGTATATAAATATGGGCAGTAATAATTCGTGATTTATTATTTATTTCACTTAATCTGCAGCTGTAGTTCTTACAGCATGTGCTTACAGGCTTATTAAACCACTGCATAGTACATTGTATCAATAAAATGAACTTTTGATACCGATACCTACGCTAAAACGTCTAAGCGCCTGTAGAGAAGGAAGTTTATAATGTTGATGAAAAAGTTTCCCCTTTCTAAATGGTAAAGTGGTTTTCTTTAAGATATTGAAAAATAACAGAAGAGAGAATTGTCACGAAGGCAAAATTGGTATCTTAAGATAATTGAAGGGGCAGCGGCGTAACTACATAAGTGCAAGCCCGTGCAGTGCACGGGGGCCCTTAAGCTCAAGGGCCCCTTAGCTGAACTTAGATGACTAAAAACCTCTCCAAATTTCTCAAAAGAAACTATTTGCATCATAATCATTCGGATTGTAAATTGTTTCAGTTCAGATTTATCGTATTGAATAAACTATCTTCTTACACATATGAATTTATGAGACAATTGTCTGGATAATAGAAAGGAAAATGCTGCAGAGCATATTTGTTGGATTCACGAATGGATGGTTTTGAGTTCTCACAAAGTTGAAATAACTTTTTTCCTCTCTGGAGTTTTAAACGATAAAATATTTTCCCAAACCTTATCCTGATGTAGGAACAGGGGCCCCATTTTCAACTTGCACGGGGGCCGTTGATGCCCTAGTTACGCTACTGTGAAGGGGCAAGTGGATAAAGGGGTATATAACAAAAGTTACTTTTCAGAAAATTGAAATGTTCTTTAACAAGTTGGTATTTTTGTATTACAAAATATACCTACATACAGTTATGACGTTATTGATGCCAAAGAATTATCCATTACAAACGAAACGATTACATTTAATAAACGTTTCCCTTGTTTTCACCCGCGTGAATTTTCACTGTTCCCCTTGTATTCCGTCCGGTCCTTGCGCTTTTCTTAACTTCAACTTTTTCAATGTTTCTTCTACTTCTTCCCGCTTTATCTCTCCTCCACCTCCCCTTCTCCCTTTCACCTCTTTTCCATTTCCGGCTTCTCTATCTCTCCTCCCATCACCTCCATACACTGCTTTCTCCACTTCTCCTCATCCAACTCAACCTCCCTACTTTCGTATTTACCTCTTCTCCTGTTCACAAATCTCCATATCTCTTTTTCGTTCTTTAACCCCCTTATTTCCTCCACTACTTCATATTTGTACTCCTCCTTTCTCTTTTTGAATTCTTCCTTATATTTTCCCTTCAACTTCTTATATTCCCCAATGACTATTTCCCCTCCCATTTCCCCCTTCCCCTTCTTACTTCCTTCCTTGCTCATTCGCACTTCCCGTTCTACCACCACCCTCTCCTGCCCATTTCCCTTTTCTTCTTATATTTCTTCCTTTCCACTTTCTCTTCCATTTCTTCCACTAACTCTTTCAATTCCACCCCCATTTCCTTTTCTTCCCATTCTACTTCCTCCATCTCTCCCCTGTATTTTTCAATATTTTCCACTGTCCATACCTTCTTCTCCCTCCATTTCTCTTCCCCCTCCTCCACTTTTTCTCCTGCGCCATGTGTATTCATGATCATTGTAAGTTTTTTTAAATTAGGTGATATAGGAATTATAATTATTATTAGAAACAAATATCTAAATAAGTAAAGTGACTACATTTTATTCACGTAGGTATATTTCGCTTTTTGGAAGGTCTCTTTTTGTTTTGCTTGCTTGTCTAATTTTAATAATCTGAAGCAACACTGAACGTTTTCTGGATGCTCTTCATTAGCATGCCCAGCATCACATTTGCTGCACGTATCGCTTTTGGCATGGTTAAACAACAGATTAAATTTTGTAGAAAATATATTAGCATAAGAACACTTATTTATCTTGTAACTTTCAAGCTTATTATTTTGTTCATACTTTTCCAATTAGAATCTGTACATAGTGGATATGTTTAGTTGGGGGGTGATACTTGCCTGAACTTGTGTGGGTTACTATTCCTGGAATAGTGGGACGCCTTGGCTGAAAATTGCACAATGTGTTGTTTTGTATACTCGAAAACTTCGTTAGATATTTTCTGCGGACGGTTTTAATGATGTGGATCTGAAGATGATACCGATGCGCCGATATGTAACTTTCTATGAATTAATTGCTTCAACTTTTTTCTTGCTTATTCTAATCCGAGAACACATTCACTTCTTCACTTCATTGTTTCTAGTTATTAAGTAATCATAACAAAATGATTTGAGGCGCCCTTTACCATTCGTTTGATGGACTTTTCAGCAATACTTTTGAAAAGCAGGAAATTTTTAGCCTCAATATCGAATTTGTAAATTCCATTAAATTTATAATAAATAAAGGTATACTGTCTTCCTTTTTCTCTGTCTGCTGGCGCGCTTACCCATTTTCAGGTCTCTGGGCGCCTTATCCTTTTTTATGCTAATTTTGGGGTTTTCTGGAAATGATTACAACTTTCCTTTTGCTTTTTTTCGGATTCAATCTTTGGAGAATTTTTGTAGTAGATCTTTCATCATGTGTATCATTCTTTGATGATGTTAGCTCTACTTCACTGTTTACTATTGTACTCCTATGTTCATTGTCATCGATTTCAAACTCACAATACAAATTGATCGGAAGAAACATGTTCATCACATAGTAAGCCCCTTCAGAATGAAGTGAAATTAATTAAAAAAGTGAAAATTCTTGTTGGTATATTGTTTACCTTGATCCGATTTCTCGTCAGGATTTAAATGTTGTCCTTCATATATTAAATGGTGTAGCAGTTATAGCTGATGTCACTTTTCTTCGAAGATCTGCTCGCAAATTGCAAGGAATGGTCAGTTTCATGAACGTCTGTCAATCAGAAATCCCTATTTTCAGTTTTGTTTGGCTAGAGTTGTGCAAAAGTTTGAGATTACTTGAGTTACCGAGGAGATTTACAGATCGATACCCGTAACGTATGTAGCTTGCATAAACTGTTCACCTGAGAACATAGAGCTGACTGCCTATATGTCAAACTTTGAATAGATTTCTATTCTGAATTAGACATCACGGTACTAAATGTAAATACGAGGCCGATTTGTAAGCACAACGCAGCAAGTCTTTCATTATTCAGGAAATAGGACCCCCATTTTTATCTGTAGAAGTATCTTCATTAAAATTTATTAATTGGTCTCATATATTCCGAAACTGAACAAAAAAAAAGGGAACGAGGAGATGGGAAATTAAAAAAAATTTAGCTACATTTAATAGATATTTCGGTATCAGTACCAATTAAAGGTCGGAAAATTTTTGCGTAATTTCTGGTTTTGACAATAAAATATACGGTGGATGGGCGAGGATCTCGTTAGTGCTAGCGTCGGTTGCGCTAACGAGGACGGCGCTTCTGTCGTTCCAAAGTGTACGATATTTAATTCATTTAAAGTTTGGTTGCACGGACCCGACCGTCCTTAGTTAATAAGAGAAGGATGACAACCCTACGTTTTATTTATGACGAAGTGAGAGTTAAGAAAGTTGCCGGATCTAACTTAGTTATTCCTTCTGTTTAATAGTGTTCATTATTATACAATTTTGCTGTATTCATTTAATTTTATAACGTATTAAAAAACAACTTTTGAGGACGAAACGTATTGATCCTTTAGGAAATTCCCCTTTACTTTTAGTACAATCCCACGACATCTAATTCAATATTAATCGTCGAACCCCTACATCCATTCAATATTAATTATCGGTTAGAGGTAATTCTTGCCGCCGAAATATTGATTTTCCTTCTGGCTTGTTGGCAGAGAAAAAAACCTGGTTGTAATTTATGATCAAAATCTTCGCGTTGGATTTGTTCGTCAATTGGATGTGAATAAATCAAATTCAACTTACAAAGTTACCTCGTCCCTATGAAATTTCTTATCAAATTTGATTCATTAATGTGATCGAAGCGATTTTTTTTTGTTTCCTTACAATGTAACCGCTAATTTACTTTCCGAGTTAAAATAAAAGTGCAGACCTCTGCTTAATTGTCGTACTTTTTATGCTTACTACTAGCGTTGTACAGTGTGTTCCATAATCGCATAAACAGACTGGGAAAATGCTCATTAGTATGTAGTCGCTTTAGCGTTACTACCATTTTTTATATCGTTGTGCTGATTAAGAGGCCGTACCACCTAAGTGTGAGGGGTAATAGTTTTTGGGGGGCGAGTTGCAGGTAAATTGTGGAAGGTGTATTTATGCTACAATTGCACACCTATTTTCTAGCCAATAATTAACATAATTAAAATGAATTTGAAACTGGTCTACTTCATTGAATTTTAATTGGTTACAGTCATAAGGCTGTGCGGGAGTATGCGCATTATAAGAACTTCTAATATTTGATTAAAATTTACTACACAGAACTCATTAAGTGAAATAATTTTAATGAGATAGAGGAATTTATCGTTGACTAATCATTAAGATGACCTCATGTAAACGTCAATTTTATTATTGAATAAGCAAAAAGCTGGTAGAGTAGTCTCAATATAAAAAGATGCCAGCACGTGATATTTACGAGGAATGAAAATTAAAATAGTTAGCTTATTGTTATCATTTCCGGTCAAAAGTGAAATTGCACTCGCATTTTGGGCGAGGAAATAAAGCACTGAACCTACCAAATTTTTGTAGTAAGACGGATTGAGATAGGGTTTTTTGCATTCGCTTCCTACATTCAATTTGTACCTACTTTTGATCATGTTTTTTTTTCGAAATTGCATTTGTGCAGTGAAAAATACATCCTGAAAAATGCATTTTCATAGAAAAAATGCATAACTTCGTTATAAACTTCGAGAATTGACTCAATTCGGGTTTATGGGTGTTTTAGAGGTCGCTGATTCCGAATATGACCTCCAAATTGACTCATCGCCAACCTGGAGCTCAGAACGACTGAGCAACGTCATCTCCGAAGCTTTTTCTGAAATTCACTCTCAAACGATTCTAGACATCCGGGGTTTTTTGGATCGGCAACCGCCCTCCCTCGTGCTGGATGACGCGCATCTGGGAATCAACGTGGTCCTCCGACGTTTCAAGCCTATAGGGAACCGAAAATTGTTACCCGACGAAAATTGAAGCGCAACTCTAGAAGTCTAGAGGATGACGTTGCTACCCCGGTGTGGTGCACCAGGTAAGCGTTAGAAACTATCCGGTACCGGATTCGGTGTGAGCGACTCAAAATCCCGGGAAACAATTTTCGGTTCCTTATATAGGCTTGAAACTTCAGTGAAACTTCGGAGGATGACATTGATGCCCGGATGTGCATCAGGTACCTGGGGGACGGTTGCCGATGCCTGATTTGGAATAAGCAACCCAAAAAAACCCCGGATGAGATGTCTAGAATCATTTGAGAGTGAATTTTAGAAAAAGCTTCGGAGATGACGTTGCTCAGCCATCCTGAGCTCCAGGTGAGCGATGACCCAATTTGGAGGTCATATTCGGAATCAGTGACCTCGAAAACCCCCGTGCACGCGAATTGAGTCGATTCTACAAGTTTATAATGAAGTTATGAATTTTTTCTATAAAAATGCATTTTACAGGATCCGTTTTCTGCTGCACAAATGCAATTTCGAAAAAAAACATGATCAAAAGTAGGTACAAAGTTTCCTATTGAATTTAGGAAGCGAATACAAAAAACCCCATCGCAATGCGTCTTACTACAAAAATTTGGTAGTTTTGGCTTATTTTAGGGCTTTTATTTCCTCACCTATCATAATCTAAATTTGCAAATCAACATAATGAGAAATGCTTTATTTACACATTTATTCATACATGCATTCTTCCTCATTTTTTATTAGGATGTAATTATATATCTAATGAGATTGATGACACACCAAGGCCACGACACACTTAATGACTGTGACATATTGAATACAAATAAAATCTGAACAATTAGGTGACCGATTGTAACAAGGCGTGCTTTTCAATAACTTGTACCGTCCGCTGCCAGGTGGCAGTATTTTCTTGTACCCTAATACAAGGAAATCCTGGAGCCCTTCTACAGCGGCTATTTTTTAGTATAAAAAGCTAAATTTTAAAATGAAGGTTCATGTGTATATGTTCTACAAATCCTTCGGAATAGATTTTTGAAAAGCATCGTAAATACTCTTTAAACCATCGTAAAGTAACAACGTGATTTTTGGTATAGTTTAGGGCAGTTTTTTAAAGAAATATAAAATTATTGTCAAATTTTGTTCCGAAGAATTTCAAGTGAAGTTCTTGTAGATTAATGTACTTTTTGAATTGCTAAGATATCTTATCAAATAAACTCTCCAGAAGGGCTCGCGTTAACATTATATTTCATATGCAGTGAATCGATGCCCAGGCCTCTTAATAACAACGTTCATGGCGTTGTTCAGCTACAACAGCACGACGAGAACTGCCACATTTACTGGAATACTTTTAGTCATCCCCTTAATATTATTGTTATTATTATTAAGACCCAGTAACCTTGGTACCTAATTATCTTAATCTTTTTTTGCAAGGGTTATAGAGGAAACCACGAAAATACTTAATTAAGAAATTCTTGCTATAATTATAGACATCAAATAACAATGCCGACCTTATTCAAAAGTTTTGCTTGGATTGAATTGCATCCCATCGTTTTAGTTTTTGGAAACCATTTATTTATACTTCTGTGGGATTATATGTTATTCGACTTTTGAATGTCAAAATTTAGATATCATTATTTAATTTGGGCACTAATCTAACTAGAATAATAGTAATGAAAATGTGTTTCCTTATAACCAGTTTATGGATCTATAAGTGAAATTTCTAGCATACCTATTTTTCAGTGAAATACTCAAGTGGTTTTGAATTGACCATCCTCCGGATCCCAAACGTTTTTTGAAATATTCGGATATAGACCACAGCTCCTTTGGCGGCACTATATCCCATTCATGGCGCAGAGATTGCTTCAGCGACTCATACCTCTGTGAGTCTTGGCGCAGGCCCTGATCTCCAAAATCGATCACACAATGTATCCATTGATATCCGGCGAGTGTGGTGGCCATTCGGGAGATGTAATAAATCTATATAATGTGCCTCGCAGAATCAATTTAGCTCTGTGAAGTGGGGCAAAGTCCAGAGTCTTGCTGGAAAGTCCATTCTGCGTCACTGAAGAACCGCGGATTCAAGAATATCGCGTCGGTACTGGTCATAGTTGATTCAGACCCCTCGATCCACGAAAACAGGGATCCACGACTTATTTCGGTTTTTGGCCGTATTCTATGGTTGCTAACGTACCAGGAGCTTTAACGGACCAGATCCTATTATTTTAAAGATTGTGCGCTTGTTATACGTCCGTAAAAAGAATTCGTTGAGCCGTGGCTGAAGTGTTGGCATCTTTGAAATCGCACGCTCATGTTATTATCCGTGACGAGACGTGTACGATTTTTATACCTCATTGCTTTGAGTTCATTTACGTTATATCAATTTAAAATTAATTAAAGAATGCAAAACGGTAAACAATTGCGTTTCAATGGGTGTGCAGATGAATATTCAAGGAACCATTACTTAGAAAAGTTAGAAAGAAACCCTTACAGATCTATAGGTGGTGTGTTTGACCAGAATAATTTTTGTAATGTTTGGTTAGCATTCCAGTCAGATTCTTCAGTGGCTACCATTTCTCCTGGTACAATCATTGTATTAGAGATAATAGTAGCCGGTATTGTATTGCGATTGGGAGCTTACGTGCTTTTTATTGTGGTATGTGGTGAATATGATTCCTTTGTTATCTTGGGGAAAATACATGGAGTGAAAAGGTCCACAGTCTATCTGTGAACTTTTACATTGTTTTGCCTCAATATCTTGGAATTGGCTTTATAATTGTCAGATGGTTGTTCAATTCATTGTATTTACCATTTTATCGATTTTTTGTAAAAGTACAGTATTGTCAGTAAATATCCTAGTTTAGTGTTTATCGCTGCTGATAACTCTCACCATCAACAAATTAAATACTATTTTCGTACAGACAGAGCTTATATTCAATTCAAATTACCGTTGCCTCGTTTGGATCAATTCCAATCATATAACTAATTAATCTTCAGGTCACTTTTTAGTCTTGTAACCGCTTTCGACAACTCTTCGTCCTGATTCTCATCTTACGATAGCTAAAAAACCGAAATGAGAAAAGTAACGGGGTTTTATCAAAAACTCACTAAAAGCTTCCAATGTTCACCACAATCCACTGTGATTTGTTGAAACAACTTTTACAATCAGAACTTAGGTTTAATTTAACTTTGCTTCTTGTGATAATTTTTTGTGTCTTTTATCAATTTGTATTCCTTGAAATACTCGTAAATTATTTCTTTTGATTCTTTCTATACCCACACTTCATACAATACGGATTCTTGGATAACACAGTACAATGAAGTTTAGACGAAACAATCTTCTGGTAATGAAAAATCTATTAAAACGTTTACCTTATTTTGGATTTTGATTTCAGTTGAAATCTACAAAAGGCATTTTTTTCATAAATCGGTTATGATTCGGAAATAATGTATACAATTATACAAATGCACCGTAAAATTTAAATAAAGAATTAAACTCTGCAAAATTATACATATTAAAAGAAAACTGGGAGGTAAAATGAAGGGGAGGACGTAAGTAATGAAAGAACTGAAATGGAAAAAGGCAGCTGGGTCCTCAGTCCTACAGAAGAATGAGCTTTCCTGGTCTCACAACTCGGTCGAACTGTTGTCGAATGCGATTAATTTGGGGTTAATTATAAGAAGTTAAGCTTGAGGGTAAAGGTACATTTTGGCACTAAACGTATATGCCATTAAAATTATTGTGTAGCAAATATGGAAGATTCACCCAAACATTTGTAAGCATAAATCGTAACTAAAAGTCATTGTTTCATTCGTCATTATTACGATTCGAGAACCCAGTAGCGTTTGCATCAGTATGAGCAGGATCATTATTTTTGCATTTTTTTGCAAAATGAGCTACAATTGACAGTATTATCGTGCCCTATTTAAGGAAGCAATCTACATCATCTAATTAGATTGACTGTAGTTCCTCGGTAAATAGTAGGCTTTGATGTACCTAACTCATATTTGGTAATTCCGCGAAATGGTCATTAATAGCTGTTTGCGTTTGCCTTTCTAATTTAAATATTGAAATACGTTTTCTGGCGTGAGTATTAGTACTAACAACCTCATTACGTTTGCGGAAAGCGACTTTTGTTATGGAAACAGGTACATAGAGGCCCACGTAAGTGTAACAAGGGGAACGCCAAAACCGATCTATGCAAAACTAATTATTCTCGTACACGAAAGCGAAATGAAAAAAAAAGGCTGTGACGTAATGACGAAAATTTAATAATCTGGATTTTGATATTCAAAACGACAAGCGATCTATACCCATTAGATTAATTAAACAGGATTTTTATTTAAAACTCGTTTATAGCGTCCGATGTAATTATTGTTAACAATTCAATACATCCTGCTATGAAAGACGTTACATAAAACATTAATCTTTATAGACTGTTACGAAACGGGATAGGCATTACGTTGGAAAAGTATCACAAATCTTTTACAAATTAAGTTAAAAATTTCAAAATTATAATTTTAATTACTCACCTAAGCATAAATTAATAAATTGATTATAAATTTAGTAAAAACTTTAATTAAAATTGCTATCAAGTTTGTTTATAGCAAGTTACAGGTATAAGTTTCAGCAAAGTACATTTTAAGTTTTCAGGTGTACGTATTACGTCTGAAGTTTATGTTAACTGCGATGCTAGAGCAGAGGTGAAGTGGATTTTAATTGCGATACATAATCTTAACTATGTACGTTAAATAATAATTACATGTGCATATCCTTAATGAATTTCTGTTGAAGTGAAACGGTAAGAAATTTGTGCTCCCCAATTTTAAAAATGATATGTACGAAAATTACTATTAGTATACAGCGTTATAAAGGCAGCTGAAAAAAAACAGAAAATTACATTAGGGAAGTTAAGCCACCAGAATCAAATTAAAAAGAACAATGTTAGAGAAAATATAGGAACAGTAAAAGCAAAACGACTTCGGGAAATTTATCGAAGAATGTCGTCTCGTTCTTTTTTACAAAGTGTGGACCACTTTATGTATAAAAAAAGGGGCTCATATCTATTACGATAAAGAAATTACAGTATCAACATGGTAGATTAACCGATAATTCCTAATTGCGCTTTTGTTCGCGTTTACGAAAACAAATACCGATATTCCATAAATTTATGAAGCAAGTTTATCTCTTTAAATTACTCGTTGTAAATTTTTCCCAGTTTCTCTGATAAAATGCAGAGAAAATGTGGAAAAATATACCATGTTTAAGATATATTTGACGTTTGAATTAGCTTCTAGGGTCAGTTTGTATTCGATAACAACAACAAAAGTGATCATGTGATAAACAACAAAAATATTTTAATTGGATGGTAACAAATGGTTAAAACTATAATTAATTATTATTTTGCGATAGAGACAAGTTCGCCACTTTTGAGATATAACACCCACTTTCGTTTCCAAATAATAATCATTTTATGGCAATTTGTTGAAATCAAAAGATTCTTAATTTGATCCGAAGGAGTGCACGTTCAACTTTTATTTCATTCATTCTGCATTTCAGGATCCTTATTTAATATTGCAAAATCAGCTGTCGGGTAAAATATTCGGCTAAATACTTTGAAAGATTATTTTACAAAATTATTGGGGCGGATTGTGACGAATTGCTGTTATAATATGTGAATTTCAAATATTTATTCGGTACTTACGAATTGTTACATTCCAGTACAACAGAACATTTATTCATATGAAACTTAAATACCTACATCGATATCTCAACAATCTACTCCACCACACCGAATACGTAATATTAATACAAGACTTAGAACAAGGATATAATAACCTCTAATTTAGAACTAGATAAAAAAGAGAAAATAAATTAATTCAACTAATCACAAATTATAAACAACGACAACCACCACAAGGTAATACCAAAATCCCAACATTCACATACCCAACGGATACAGAGAAACTACAAACATCACACGTGCAATCCATCACTCACAAGGACAACCGCAACCACAACAAACACACAGAAGATTCATCCACCATCAACTACAAGATCAACCCAAATATAGAAGAGAATACCCACAGCTTCCACAAAAGATTTACTAACTTATCAAACAGCAGCTTTAAGAAGAATGAAACTGATCTGCTGAATCTCAGCCACAAATATTCACCTGCACCCATTAAACTTCATCCACACCTCATATCCATTGAGCTAGAATACCAAATACTACACAACCTTCTACATCAATCTCTAAAGGAAAGAATCCAAAAAATTCTATGTAACAACTAAAAGGTCAGTAAACTTCCACACACAAAAAAACTCACAAATAACAACATCCACCTACACACAGTCAAGAAACTAAAACAAAAAATCACCACACATGCTGACAAAAATGTATGCCTCGTTATTTTAAAGAACTACACCTACATTCAAAAAACCCTACACTTCTTCATTGAGAACAAAATCTCGGAAATAAAACGTTTCACCAACCACACAATGAATACACTCAACCATTGCGAACCCACCCTTCAGATATGTAACACCAAAACCTCATCCCTAAGAATAGGAAATCCCAAAACACCCACCCTATATAGCCTCATCAAACTTAGGGAAGCAAGGATCAAGCCTATTTTCAATATTAAGAAACATTTTTTATTATATCTTCTTTCCTTTTATAAATGACTATGTGAGATTGGTATTGTAGGAAGGTATTTGTAACAGGACGTGCCTGTTGTCTGAGACTCTTGAATTTTGTACAAGATCACCATGTTTACAACGCTCGCTTGAACGCACTATTTACATCGTGACCCAGGACACTCCCACGAACGAGAGTGCCATTGTTAAGAATGACATTGAAACCACACATCGCCCATAATATTGCAGAATCAAGTTACCCTGAATCCCTTTTTGACAAAGGATTTGTGTCATACAAACTATTGTTAAAATATTATTTTTGATTTTAAAAATATTAGATAAATAACATTGCTTATCCCTTCAATATAATTTCTTGAAGAGTACCGAAATGCAATTTTCGCTCTTGCAAGTCTTAATTGGTTAAAGTACCATCTATTTGAAATCGATTTATTATCTCCATATACCAGGTGCCAATTTGATAACTTGGCAGACCTCACACCTTCGAAGCTATAACGGATAAGTAAAATTTCTGGAAAGCGTTTCGAGAACATCGAGGAGGAACCATTATAACCCGCAGAGTAATCTTCTGCAACCGACCCCGTAGGTTCAGCCATATTTTTAAATTATTGCACTATCCTATGTGTTACATATTATTGGAAAGCCCTTTAAAAATGCTATTCAACAGTACTAAACAATAAATGTTAATTAATCGATTATTTTGATAAAAAAGGAAAAAAAAATGTCCAGGAACTTTAGTTGTACATTATATTGGTTCGTGACCACAAAAAGGGGGTTTCAAAGTAAATAACAGAGAAAAACTCACAGCCTCCCCTTGAAATCAGTATTTTTAAGTGAAGTTGATGACGATGGACGATGATGAAGTTTATGTTTTTAGGAATAAGTACCGAAGTACTGAAACTGACGCCAATTCAAAACATCAGGGTTAAAATGTTGAAATTAGGTGGACGCTGACACAGCTTATCCAATGATAGCCTACTGTGTCTAGTCGTCTCAATCGAAGTAATGATAAATGAAAATTAAAATTTAAAGAGGTATGGGAGTTGTCTTGTCTACTTATTTAATTATCTGGTTTTATCCAGGTTATCAATGATGTTCCTGTTAATTTTTCAATTCCCTTTAAGGGATTAGTGTCTTTAATTAATTATTTTGATATTGCTTTGTTTTTTTCCCCTTCAGAACACCCAAAATTTAATGTATTCATTCATCAACCTTTAATTTAACTTTTTACTCATGCCCTTTTAACTTTGTAACCGATAGTTGACTTGATAATGACTCCAGTAAGGCGTCGAAACATGTTGCCATTAACTCCCATACCTCTTTAAATTTTAATTTTCATTTATCATTACTTCGATTGAGACGACTAGACACAGTAGGCTATCATTGAGTAAGCTGTGTCAGCGTCCATCTAATTTCAACATTTTAACCCTGATGTTTTGAATTGGCGTCAGTTTCAGTACTTCGGTACTTATTCCTAAAAACATATAAACTTCATCATCGTCCATCGTCATCAACTTCATTTAAATATACTGTTTTCAAGGGGAGGCTGTGCGTTTTTCTCTGTTATTTAACTTTATTATCGCTACTTCAAAAAGATCGTACGAAGTCAAAAAACACAAACCATTGAAAATACACGACATGAATTTAAGAATAGATTTTATTATTGCATTGAGAATAATGGAAGTCATATCTCGATTAGATTCTCTATGGGTTATTGTTAAGTTTATTTGTTCATTTTGACTACCTATTTGTAAAGATATGCACGATAACAAAAATAATCTCAAAAACTTCAAAAAATCCGTTTACCTACTTCAAATCATTCTCGGTTTATAAATTTCCAACTGTTTTTTGCAAATAAGAATTCGCTTTCTTTGAATATTTTCCCTAAAAGTTGCTGTTACTGTCGCTTTTAGCGATTGCTTTACGTATGACTGCGTGTGAAGCTTCAAGCTAAATAACGCACAGAATTCCTTAGTTCACGAAATCACTTGTTTCCGATTAAGTCAAAATATAATAAAATTACACCTAGACTTACTTCCATCAACTGTACATGTTCGATAAATGAAACTGGACGCCATGTCAATAATGAGTGAAGGGAACCGCTTCTTTGTATAGGGATGCGCTATAAATAGTTTCCACGATAAATTATGTAGTAATAATGATTTACTTTTTACAACATTTTACCCTTTCAATTTACATCCCTCATATATATTACAAACTTACACCGTTAAAGCGCTTTCAACATTCAATTTTAAAATTCTTTACTAAACGAACTTGAAGCATTAGTTATAGCCATTGAATCCCAAAACTACCAAAGTTTGTTAACCAAACTTTGGAATATTCGGTATTAGGAAAATTTTCACTGTTAGAAATCTAGAATCCTATCCGCCTCTAGTTCACATTATTTAGATAACGTAATAATTCCTTCATCAAATCACCGAAAGATCTGAACTTGTTATAACCAATATACATATTCACAAGTAATTACGGCAATTAATTACGGATACGCTCCGATATAATGAGGCCACAACAAATTGATTCGAAATTCGGATACAGTCTTGTCATAAATAAATCATCAAGAAAATTTATAAGCATACAAAAATATCTACTACAAAGCATCTAAAACGCCTCAATTTCATTATTATACACACTCTTTGCTTTATTTTTTTAATTTAACGATTCTTTCTTTAGCAATTAGTTATTCACAAACGCAAACGGGATTAATTGCAAAACGAACTTCGTAGAAAAAAAGAAGATAAACATTCTTTGTTTTATCGAGAATAATGGAAGTTTACATTCCGATCATTTTCGTTAACGAAACGATATGGGTTATACATCTCAACTACTTGAAGTTTTAACGAGTTCAGGTCGGTTTTATTTCTGAAAAACAATTAAACAATTGAAAAGGGTATTGGAAAACTATCATAACTTCCTGTTCTTTTTTTAGAAAGTTTTATTGATTCGATGGATACGTAAGTAGCTTGAAGTTTGAAGAATATTCATCTAATAAAAATAAAAAGAAAAACAGCAAAGAACGATCTAATCACACCCATTCTATCGTAATATTCATCCGACATTTATTTCAATAACTTGACATTATTGTGTACCTTAATACAATATAAACTTTTAATAGTGATTGCGAATCTTATAGAAAACGCAGGCGATGTGCTATGATAAATTTAATTCGAAAAAGAAAAACAGTGCGTGAGAAGGAAAAGGTAATAATTCACTGTGTGGTAGCACAAAGAAAGAAAGCAGAAAAGCGATACTTATGTGATGGTTCATAGGGGTACAGAAATATCACGTGATCTGATAATAACGAAAATAAAGCGAAAGTAACGAGAAAGGAAAAAACTGATAAAATTGCCCCCAAGAACAAAGGTATTAGAACGTACAAATTAAGAGAAGAAGTGAAAATAGCGATTGACTAAGAAAAATATATAAAAAATACCAATACATTGTAGTTAGTATGTTCCACAGTCAAATTAAGTAAGAAGAAAAACAGGCAGAATGGTGAAAAAATGGTTCATAAAATTAAAAGGTTCTCAAAGTGAAAAACCCCGGTTGAGCTTAAGGAACCATGATGAGTGGAATGAAATGAGAAAAATTATGAAGGAATTAGTATTTCATTCAACAAACAAGAGTTGTATTTCTGACGTAGGTATAATTTCAAACATTTCAAGGGAATTCAGCAAAGGGCCTTTCTTACATTTATGTAGAATTTTGAAATCACGTTTGTAATCGAAAAAGTGATCAGTGGATAGGATGTGTTCCGCCAAAGCTGATTTATGTTCATAGTTATTATTACTAATAGCCTTTACGTGCTCTTTAAATCTCGTAGAGAACGATCTCCCGGTTTGTCCTATATAAAATGAATGTTAGGAGTAGCAATTGAGTTTATAAACACCTGAAGCATCAAGGGGCTCGAGTAGATCTTTGTTTTTAACAATGGACGAACGTAATGTGGATTCGTTGAAAAAGGAGATCTAAATATTGTGGGGTCTGAAAATATTCTTATCACCTGAGAGATTTTTGGGTAAAACGGGAGGGATTTATAAATGACGTTATTAAGTTGAGAATTCAAGGGGGTAAGGCGGGTGTGGTTCAAAGAAATTTTAGAATTTTTAATTTATCAACCAACTGAACCGGGTAGTCATTAATCTTGGATATTTGTTTTATGATATTGAGTTCGTTATTAAAGGAAAAGGACGACATTGGTATATTAAAAAGTCTGTGAAGCAGAGCGTTAAGGCCAGCGAGTGTTCAGAGTCAGAACCTCAGAAGGGGTGAGTGTGTCCGTGGTGGTGGGTTTGCAATAAATACTGAATTCTATTTTCGAAAGATGTTTGCGTAGCAGCACATCGAGGAAGGGGAGTTCCGAGTTCTGTTCTTTTTCTATTGTGAATTTTATGTTATGATGGAAACGGTTCATACCTTGGAGGAATTGATTGACTTCATGGCCCCAAAAGATAACGTAATCAAGATAAAATTGATGGTTAGAGATGAATTTGGATTCTAAATTGTTCATGAATACCTCCGCCAAAAGTGGGGAAAGGTTGGACCCCATAGCCAGCTCTTCTGTTTGGGTGTAACAGCAATTATTAAACTTGAAGAAATTTTGTTTGATACACAAGTTGAGCAAGGATATGATGCAAACCATTTGTTGGTCGAAGAGGTTAGAATTAATAAGATGTTCGAACACTAATTGGATACATTCTTGGGAAGGGATACTTGGGGAGAGGTTCTCGACGTCAAAAGAAACTGCTTAGAAGTTGCATGAAAGCAACAAAGATGGATTCGCACAAGAACACAGCCTTTCTAGGCTTCGACAACGCATTTGATACGGTGCCAAAATACAAAATGTAGGAAAGCCTTAACAAAAGAAGAAGAGTCGGTAGTAAATTGTCAGGTACAGTTAAAAGCTTATACAAAAATAATACTAGACATATTCAAAATTAAAAATGGGTTAAGATACGGAGAAATTAGAAAAACGACAGAATTGGCGTGACCTTTATTTCAAAAACGAAGGTACGTGGTTGCGGTGAACACTTACAAAGGGTAGAAGAAAGTAGACCGGTAAAATAGATATGGGCAGCTAAATTCAACGTAAAAGAAAACGAGGAAAACTGCAGTAAACATGAAAGGAGAACCATTGCGGAAATACTGAGCACCGAGAACACAAAACATATAAAATATAATAAAGTGGTCCAGCTTTGTTATTTCATTTTCGTTCATTATTAATCTTTTTTTATGGTATAGTTACTCTCATTTTTTAACCTATCTTTTAGAGTCCATAAATGTGGACGGTAATAACCACTTCATGGATCCCGAAATGGGTCAAATATGGCGATAACCATTTGTGTCGCGCATTTGACGAGCTATGTCCATGTCAAAATGAAGTATAGTTTGTAGCTATAAGCATGTCGATTTTCTTGCATGTATGTCATGCGTTTTTTAATGAAAAATGCCCAGTCGCCACCGTTACTTAAATTATTTTTTTTACAAACGTCAAAAAATGACAAGGTTTGCGCATCGATAACAATACGCGAAGTGACCCTTTTTTCACTTACCTACGTTACCATGACAGCGTACCCGAAATGACGACGCCAGGGGCGAAGTACGCACTACACGCAAACTAGATGAGAGTTTTGTATTTTAACGTTAAAATAATTGTCAAATTCTTCACGTTTCGTTTGCGTGTGTAGGAAAAATTTTGTGCGCGAAATACTTTTGGTGATCTCGACTATTTTTTTAACTCGGCTGCGCCTCGTTAAATAAATCAGTTCTCGATCAGCGATCACCAAAGTGGCATTTCGCGCACTAGATACAAAAATAACTAATAAAGCCCTAGGTATACTTTTACTTAACGTTCTTTAACACACAATTTTTTTACTGGTGAAAATACTTTTTAGAATACCAAACAATGTAAATTAATAATAAAACCTTTGTGCTGAAAGGTTTTACTTAATTTAGATTTAGATATATTCTTTTTCATTTTGAACTCCCTCGAATTTTTTTTCTTGTGGCATTTTAAACGAGCAATTTTGAAAAAAATTGCATTCAGGTACAATTAAAATACACACAAAGCAAATGTTTTACTGGCCATTGTATCGATTTTGTATTTAAGCTTAACCTAATTGTTTCCAGTCAACGTGTCTTTGCTGAAAAACAATAGAATACTATGAAGATGCCTGCTGTTTAATTTGAAGACAAACTTTGTTTAAATTTCAAACCAAATGTTAATAAAGGGATCACTCATTTGCACATAAGCCCGTTCAACGTGTAAGAAAAATTCTGAAAGGGTCTTTGATAACTTCTTTCATATTCACTAAGATGCAATTAGCGCAAACTGTAAATTGAATAAAATTAATTTACGGTAGTTAAACATTAACGAGACACGCTTTTCATAGCATTTTAATTGTCACGAAAATGTACGCGTATAGAAATTAGCGGACATTTAAGAGAATCGTGAAAGTTATAAAAAAGAAAATCAATTAAAATCGTCCTTAACCGCAAAATGTTCATGAATTCATGGTTAAGGAAGCAAGGATCTTCAGTATTTTTTGAACTAAGTATTTAGCTCACAGCATGACGAGGAGTTCCACATCGTTTGTTTAACACAATGAAATAGTACCTACAAAAACAACATTAAAAAGTAACGCTCATCATCATCTTTGTTTTTTTATTACTTCAAACTTTTACATCTACTAAAAATAACATTAACATGTTTTCTTCGGACTCTTAAAACCAGTGCGAGTTTTATATCACGTAGCGTCACAAACTAATTTATTTTTCATTCAATAAATGTTAGTTTTAGGTGATATTGTTCCGGAATGAAACACAACACGTACTTTGTTTAACAGTAAAAGTACTTTATACAAAGACATTACAAACATCAAAGGAAAAGTGTATCGTGTAATTCTTTTTATGAAGTGGAAAACTCAACTTAATTTTCTGTATGCATTTCTGACCTATTTGGCACACATCAAAAATGCATATTATATCCAATTGGCGAGGCTTTCATTTTCTCTTTGAAACGTATAATTTAACATCTTCATTGAATCTTAGATTTTTAACAGGCTTTAGTTCTCATTTAAATACGGTGTGTGAGTGTGCCACCATGACCGTTGACGCTCATAGAAAACTTAATTTCCAGCAAGAAGCACTTTACGTGTACGCACGTGATATTTCTAGTACAAAACGGGCAAAATGATTTGAGCAGTTTCATGCACACAATATTCATAAATTGATTGTTACTTACATTACGGCTGGACATATATCTACAGTGTGTTTCATAAATACACCGATACCGAAACTTTTAGTGTGGTGGTAAGGGACATCAAAACAAACATGTTTTGCTTTATAAACATATTTTGGGAAACGGCTCGATTTCGTGGTACAGGTTGTTAAAGTTTGGCAAAAAAATGCTTTTTTATTAATTTTCGCAAATTAATAACTCGAAACCATTCCCCATAAAACGTTGAATTAATGAACATTAAATAATTCCAGGCTTGTGCTCCGAGACAACCTTTTAGTTACCAATTCTCCAACCGATACCGTGCAACGGATTTTTCGTGGAAGAAGGAGGGACCTTAAAACTTTAAATGTAAAGATCGTACAGAAAAGTTTTGGAGTTTGGAGTTTTGGAGAGTCATAACCGCGATTGGGATTTTCAGTTCTCCAAACACGCATATTGCGCCTGTTCACTTTACCATTCAAGAAAATTGTTGCTTTATGACTAAAAACAAGTTTTTTACCAAACAACTGGTCATATTCCACACGCTTCTAGAAATCTGCACAAAACTTTTTTTGTCATTGTGTAACACTGCTTGTACAGTCTGATCCCCATGTGATTGGAGGTGCTTAGGCAATTAAAGGTGCACGATCGCAAACCTGATTAATTTCCCCTAGACAGGTTACTAGGGTGTCTACCATGAAATGATATTAATAAAATCAAAAATAAAATTTATTATTTATTGGTATTTTACAAAAGGTGCTTAAAATGACCACCATTGTATTTAGAAAATCAGGAATAGAATCAGTGGCAAGGTGTTGCAGTGCATCAGGGCCCCGAGGCTCAGATGGCCCCCTAAGCTTTGAAAGAAGGGGAGCAGCGACTAGCGAGCTCCCGAATCTAGAAAAGCTCGAGTCTATTCACAAGCATTTATTAACAAGCTAACAAATAATTGCAAATGATAATCGATATAAAAAAATTGAATAATTGCTATAAATTAAAAAATAAAAATTGCCGATTAAGAACAATTAAATTAATATAGGTCTTGCAATTTCGTGTCACCTTGTGGGTGCTGTGAGAGTATTGTAGAAAATATAAGAAAAAAAGAAGAAAGCAATACCTCTTGTACCGCAACATATCTCTTATTCGATATACTGTTCTGAAAATTATAAAATCAAAAATGCTCAATTTTAAGTTTGTATTCCTTTGCGAATTCATGCACAAAATATTAAAGATCGATCATGTTTCCAAAATTTTGCAAAAACGTGATATCATTTTAGACGAGGCGAGTAAAGCTTTGTACGAAACAACTGATAAGAGTCATTTAAATGCAAGGCCAGTGAAACTGCGAAAAAATGCAATATTGATCCCACTTTTCCAGAAAAGCGACGAAGAATAACTAAAAATATCTTGATGAATTGGCTTCTGATCACCGATTCCAACACCAGGAAGAAATTTTGAAGATTACTGTTTTCAACATCGGACTCGGTAATATAATAATCAACAGTTAGATGCGCGTTTTAGTAAACTGAAGATTATAAAAAATTATTTAAGAAATGGTATAGGACAAGATCATTTATCATTAATTGCGATAGCAAATAAGGCGGCATCAAATTTGGATTTGAGTGATAGACGAATTTGCAAAAATTAAAGCGCGCAAGAGATGGTGAATTTGACTTCTGTATAATAAATATTTTATATTGTCTTCTGCATCGATGTTTTAATTTTAAACCATTCTCTTTTACTAAATTGACACATGAAAATTTTACACCTCTTTATAAAAGTGACGTATGGATTTATCCTACTAGGAATAAGGATTGAGGGCAAATATATTTAGGGCTAATATAACTTTAAACTACGTGGAAAGAGGAGACGGGGCCCGTTTTTTCTCTATGCACCGGGTCCTTTTCCATCTAGCTACGCCACTGAATAGAATTTATGATTTCTTGTTATTTTACAAAAATGGTCAAAATGACAACCATTCATTTCTAGGCACAAATTGTTATATTTTCAAACACACGTTCAAGTTCAATTTGAGTTATATTGTTTATTTCTTGTTCTATTGCTCTTTCCAATTCTTCGAGAGTATGTAGTCTATTTTTAAATAATTAGTTTTAATTCGTCTAAACCGAAAAAAATCTAAGGGCGTGAGGTCTGAACTTCTTGGAGGCCACAAACCAAATAATTGTTCCAGATACCTAATCGTCTCATTAGCGGTGTGCTGTGCAGTTGCCTTCATCTTGCTGGAAAAAACCTAGTTGTTGCTCATCGTCATGTAAATTTTCTTCAATAGCTTGACGCTGAATAGCACGATGGCATTCTCCATTTACGATTTCATAAAAGAAAATAGGCCCAATTATCGTCTTTCTTGACATAGCTGCCCAAACGCCAACTTTTTGGGGATGTGTTTCGATGTAAATGTGGGGGTTTCTGCTGCCAAAATTCTGTAATTTTGGATATTCACATAACCCGACAAATGTCATAACAAATTTATTGTTCAAACGTTTGTCGAACCAAATTATAGTCTGGTTCATGTAATTGTTGTACAGAAGGAATGGATAACGTCTTTTTTAAAGCTTTGTGGCAAATACCAGTAGACAAACCTGTAAAAAAATTATGTTCATATTTCTGGTTACATTAACACAGTAGATTTGGTCGTACCTGTTTGGGAGGATAGTTGTGCAATAGATTTTTAGGGCTTTGATCTATTATTTGTTGAATGTCAACAACTTCTTGGGTTAAAACAGTCGCCCTGCCTGTTGATTTGTCTTTGTAAATGCAGTGCTTGTTTTCATACCGTGTAACGAGACGTAACCTATTTTTTTGTTAAATACATCATATTCGATATTAACATCGGGAAAAGTCTCTGAAAACTGCTCAATGCGGGGCTGTATAACGAATAGCTCCAAGTTCCATCAGGGTTTCGGGTGCCACTGCGAAAATGTGCCATAAATTAAAGGCACCTTGTGCTGATGTAAACGCCATAAATTCAAATTAAGATAAATGACAATTCATCTTAAAAAATGTACCAACCTAGAGAAAGCATATTTAAAGCGCGAAATTGAGAATTGATCACGTGGGGGTCAGGTATTGATGAAAACATTATAGAAGCTGTAAACGGTAAAGTTGTAAGTTCGGTCGTTGTTTTAAGACGTTCTATACAGTAGAACGGGGAAGATCCATTCACAGCTCGCTTGGCGAGTTGACTTTTGTACAGTACGTGCGAAACTGGGTCGCCAAAATGATTTTCACATACCCTGTAAATATTTCAGAATTAAACTCGCACTTCTAATGTTTAATACGCGTTATAGAGACTGTTCTTTCCCGGTCCCGTACGTCGAACAGGTTCGTTTTCATGAAACGAACGCTTGCTTACTGATTCTCTGAGACTCATTGCAAGTTTTCGGTTCTTTCAGCCCAAAGACGATTGCAATATTTGCATGACAAGCTCAATTCTTTTATTCTGTTGTTTTAAAACCTGAACGTCACTAACCAATACATTCAAGTTTGACCGATGAATTGAATTGATTCGACAAAAATAGCGTTGATTTGAAGTAAATAATTTGAAGTTATATGTGTCATTCCGAATAACATTATGAACAGACTTATAATAAATTGATGACTTACGGCGGTACCGTAATTAATTTATTAACTCTTCCATCTTTCGTAGAATCCCTAATAATAGAAATTGTTAAGTAATTAAAACTATTTACTTGAGCGCTTTCTTTTTCATTTTGTATATTAGCGTATTTAAAAAATCAACCTATAATTTTCATTATTCATTATAATTCACCTGTTCATGTTGATTTTATTTTGGTCCGCGCAACTACTTTCAAATGTGCATAGGTTTTGAGTGCAGTTTTAATCAATATTAGATAAAAAGTGTTAATAACTACAAAACCGCTAAAGATAGGTATAGGGATACCTATAGTTTATCGATGCGTAAATTAAATAGCCTTCCAAATATGTAAAAATATACAGGGTGTTCCATTTGAAAAAAATGACTTTTTGGTGTTTGAAGTTTTTTAACTTTGCCACTAATTTTGAACGCCCTGTATAATCTGTGATACGTTTGTAAATGCATTTTGTGAACCCTTATGGTTTTACTTCGTGTTTGCAAAGTATGAATATTTTGCGTTCAAAGAAGAGCAAAAGGTGGGCTATTAAACATTCCTCCGCAAAGCGCAAATTTTTCAAAAAAATCATAATATCTCAAAAACAGTTGAAGATAGGTATAGGATAATCTAATACAGATTAACGCAGAATCGATTGTATAATCGAAAAATGCAATAATATACAGGGGGTTCCATTTAAAATAAGAAGATGAATGGCGACTTCCGGTCCTTCCGGAAGTTGTACAACATCGACAATATTTTAGAACAAAAGAAGGCTATGGGTTATCCTTAACCTGAAAGTTTCAAATTCATAACTAATAGGGGACCCAGAAACTTCTAATGAACGGGTTCCGTGGTATACCCTGTATAGTGGGTCATGTTCTGCCTAAACAAAACACCTTTGTGATTTATTTCCACCCCACATTTTTTCTATTAAACCAGCATTATCATTAGCAAATTTTGAAGCCTCATTAGTAAATAGAATAAATAAGTACCCTGTAGTGCTACTAAATTACAGAGACAAAATGGAGCAAAAATTACTAATAGAATCGAGCATCGATGGATGTTTCGAAAATTAGATGCCATTTATAATGTGTGAATGAGACGACAACGAAATGATACCAGAACGACTAGATAGAGTGCACAGGAAGCCTGTCCAAGCTCTACACCGAAGAAGGTTAACGTGAAAAAAGAACACTTTTTTGCACAAGGCGAATTATTTTCCTCTTGGTACATACAATAATATTGTCTAGATATCCGTTGTTTTTTCCCTTTAGACATTGTGACTTCGGATTCTTGTAGAACATCAAAATTTAAGACATTTTTATATCGATCATCGGGAAAGTGGTCAAAATGGTCGTTGAAAATATTGTTCATCATGGCAATGCAACCTTGCGCATGCTCAACTGGTTAAACATTGTAATTTTAAAAAACAAAGTACTGGCAATAAAAAATTTCTCTCTCTTATTTCAAAATACAAAATTGATTGAATACCTATGACAAGTTTTACAAAAATTGCAGTGCAGTCGGTTTGAATAAATGTGGTTATTGATAACGTTGTCGGAACATGTGTAGTATCTGCGTTAAACAAAATCAGGTGTTTGCCTGTTATTAAGCCGGTTATTTGATGTCAGTGTAATATTTAATTCATTAGTCGCTAGTATCGCGTCGTGTAGTTAACGTAGTGCCGTATGTGCAAGTGCATGGAAAATTCTCTGAATCAAAAGTGTGATCAAAAGAAGGTAAAATGACATAAACCTTTTTGATTTTGTCAAAAATTACTATTTTCTCAGGTGCCCGATTCGTATGTAACCAGAATAAGGATTTTCCATGTACCGCTGCTAAAAAAGGTAGTTGAGCATTAACTAGTGGCCTATTTTTGATTTTTCATATTCTAACAAAGTCAAATTGATGGTTTTGACTGCTAAACCAAAAAAAAATTTATTAAAAGCAAAGATATTTGTTAGGTACCTACTTTGTCACTTAACTTTGAAAAATACTTTACAACATTGAAAAATTGCTGATACCATGTACCTCCCTAATCTTCAACCTCTGTTTTACAGTTATTAATTACTTACGCATAATTTTAACAAACGAATAGTTACTTCTTTCATTAACTCTAAATAACGACGTTTCGTTCAATCTGACATCTGGTGATATTTTGTGACACGTTTTGCGACAACAGGTTTGACGGTCGTTATCTTATTCAACCAAACAATCCATACTACGTAAATGTGGTTAAATACTAAATTGTACATTACACATAATGTTAAATTATCGGAAAAACCGAAATATGCATCGTTTTATCACAAATAGTTGAACAAACTAATTAAGTAAGTCAATAAATCCTGAGGTAAAATACATTTTACTGATCATCTGAAGAATGTGGTAACCCTTATTTTACCACTTGGATAAGGGCCGCGACAATGGCTTTGCTTTTCTTTAAATAATGACTACGTTTGGAGAACAGACTCTTAATGTTTTATTTAATATAACCCCCAAACGTTCACTTAACACTTTTGAAAAAACACATTATGAATATGTTTTACGCGCGCGAAATTTCTACTTTTGAAAATATCTATAGCATATAATTTGCTTCAATTTGGACTCTAAAATTATTTTTCTAAACCTGTTAGTTGATTAGTTATTACTGTTATTAACAATTAAAACCTCTTTCTGCTAACTTTACGTTGACACAAAATTGTATTCCGAATGAAAAAGTTAATAATTTGCACAGCTACTGGCTTCCTTAAATATTTTCTGTTTTATCCTAATCCGAAAAAGTTATAAACATTTTTATTTTAGTAAAAAACTATTTAGCTTTGGGTTTTTTTATACGCGGTCAATATGCCAAAATTTTCATTCAGAAAGTATCTCAAACCTTCAATAATTTTCGGGATTTGAATAATATAAGTATTCAAATACGACGTTATCCCAGACGGTAATGTAACCAAGATTACAATAATGGTGCATATGGTAAAACAATCAACATACCCTTAAATAGGATATTTTTCAATTTACACCCTAACATTAATATCATTTGATCGAGTCTATTGGAATAATTTCATCCAAAGCTGTATCTGCAAACCTAACATTTTAACTGTTGCCATGCAAGACGATCTATTAATAGGGATTATTGTAAGGGTGCCAATTATTTAACTGTTACTACTCATTTGCGTCTCAAAATTGATTGAGTTAAATAACGTAATCCAAATCGTGTCTACAATGTGAACGATTTTATCTGCTGGCTTGCAATAAAATCGGTTACCTACTAAATATTATAAGGGTGCAAATTATGTAACGGCGATCTTAAAATTCAACAGGATATTGTTTAATTTGCACTACTAAGTTGACTTCATTTTAATGAGTATTTATTTTAATAATTTAATCCAATTGTGGAGCTGCAAAGTGAACTCGTTCAATAAATTTTATTAGAGTGTGCAAATTATCTCGTTATTTTATAATTCAAAAAGGTATTGTTTATTTTGCACCACGAATTTACTTTCATTCCGTTAACTATTATTAGTTTACATCACTATCATCTGTTTCTTTAGGTGGAGTTTGAGTTCCATTAGATGGCGTTTTCAAATTTTTTAGTCGACATTTCGTCTCCGGGAAACCGTCATCAACTTTATTTTGTTATATCGCCGCAGCCAACGAAACACCCTGTATGCGATAGTATTTTTTATTACGAATTTAACGATGTATTTACACATTATGGTTTTGAAGCTAATTTTTAACAAAGATTCGGATTAATTTTAGTATTTGATAATATTTTTTTATCAACAAATTTAACAACTCCAATCTTTTAAACCTTTTTAATTAAAGTTAAATAATTACAATAAATTTGCCGTTACTTTCTGGACACAGGTTTGCTGTGTTTACTGAAACTTTTGTTAAAAATTTGCTTCAAAAACTTCGTTAAATTCGTAATAAAAAATACTATTGAATGCAGGGTGTTTCGTTGGTTGCAGCGATATAAAAAAATAAAGTTGATGATGGTTTCTCGGAGACGAAACGTCGAATAAAAAATTTGAGAACGCCATCTAATAGAATTTAAAAAGTGACAATGAAGAATTATCTTGGGTTTTTAAAAATCTCTTAAAATAAACGAAGAAATTACGAAAAAAGAAAAACCCAAAAATCGCATTTTGTTTTAAATCTCGGAAACGATAAACAATAATTAACTTTTGCAAACTCCATGTGAACATACCCTAAATTATACAACTTTTCTCTAATTTAACTGCCTTCGTATCACTCACCGTTTTCAAAATCCCCATGCTGTTCATCCTTATCTTGGGTACGTTGTATACAGGGTGTTTCATTAGTTGTATCTGAGATATTATCAAAAATGATGTGTGAGGCCACCCCCTTTTAAGGGCTGTACCTCAGTTAGGAAGTGTTTTCGGACAGATCTTATAGGTACTTTTTTTCTTATTTGGGCTCTAGAACACGCCCTAGAATTTCTGCTGGACATTTATGAAACACCCTGTATATTATTATACACTTGTATAGAGATCGGTAAGGCCTTGTCGTTTCATTAGACTGTTATCAGTAGAGATTGCTCTTTTTGCAAACTTTTTTGTTCTGTTTCTTGCGCATCCACCATAATGTATCGTGCCATTCCCATCATTCGTCCAGTCATCATTTGAAGATATTGGCATTTCCGACGGACTAGAGCGCTCTGGAAAACCAATTTATGTCTCGTTTAGCTTCCGCAATTAAGGAGAAGGCTATAACTGATTTCAAGTCGTTTATAAGTATAACAATGTCAGCCTATTGCATCCTGTTATTTCTTATTGCTTCCAACGAGCCACCATACACGTCTTCAATTCCTTCGATCCTCGTAGATTGTCTGCGATTCATCTCTGTAAGTTGTTTGATTTTAATTTTATCCAATCGTTAATTGAAATGAGATCAATTTTTTTCAGTAAAGTTTCGATAAAGGTTGCGCATTTTTGAAAATCGCCTATAGTGTATTATTAATTAAAAAAATTTGAACTTTTAACTAAAACTACAATTGGAATTCAATAATTAACTAAATGAAAATCACGTTTTGAGAGTTAAGTTTTCTGCTGATATTTACTGTAGCACCTTATAATTATCATAACGTATCTTTTATGTGTGTTATATTCAGGTGGCGAGCAAGAGATATTTTGAGAGTTAATTGATTAAACCAACTTCCTATTGTTATATAATATAACTGTCAAGTGGTAATATAAAAATAAGGACGAAATTTCGTATCACAGGAAGTTCTAGAATCATTAAGAAAACGTGATATATGCATGCTCACGAAACCGTTAAATAGAAACGTTGTGCTTCGCTACGGAAGCATACTGTTAAGTTATAATAAGGTAAATCGATCTTTGTTTCTTTGCAAAATATGTAATTGTTTAATTTTAATTAAGGCCATTTTAATTTACGCCATTCTTATATGCAAAACAAGGAAGAAGTTCTTTCTGTCTATCCGTTTTCGATGATTATTTAGAAATGCTTTTTAACTAAAGTTTCTCATTTTTTTGACAATTTGTCACGTTTTCTTTCGTTCTTACTGTTTACAAATTAAGTGAAACACAGACTAAGTATTTCTACATTTATAGTGTTTCGCAACTTCGATTAGCATCTCCATTATGGGCATTATGCAGTTAAAATTACGAGAATTCTATTTCGTTTGTGAGGTGTAAACATTGTTAGTCACTCTATGTGACTCGCATTGCAAATTTCATTGTTTTTTTACTAATTTTACTAATTTAAAAAACTGAAGAAGGTTGGATAAAATGTAAAAAGTGTTCGGAATAAACACAAAAGTATGCAAAGCTTTTCTAATTTAATTACTTACTTAATCCTTGGCATATCTTCTGCGTTGAGTTTCACAAAAAACGTTTAGTATACCACAAGGTACTATCATCTCCGTTATTATTATTTATTAGACTTTTGTACATAACCTTATGTCAATACACAATATTTTTTTGGATAATTTTATTCTAATTTGAGCTTTTGCGGTGGTGTCTTCGAAAATGTTTTATGAAAGATACTGCTGCAATACGACATTGGAGGTTTTAACGTCGTGTTTAGAGATCAAAGTGTCTTAGCATTAAAGTAAGTAAATATTTATCGAATCTTGCACATTTTTTAGTTCTTTTTGAAACTACCTTTGTACGTCTCGTCATTCAAGATGGAAGTTATTTTTTGCTTAGGTTTTCGAGGACTGTGACTATTTATCATTCTCTTGGACAGATCCGATTAACTAGCGACTTGATGGAATTAAACAAGGTTTAATTTTTTTTATAAATCGCATCATACATAACACAGTCCTGCGAGGTACAGTTTCAAGAATTGGTGGGGTTGATTCTTGTAGATTTTTTTGCCCTGAAAACGAATCTGGCCCTGAAATTACTTCAGCACGTCAGGTTTTTTTGAAATGTTAGCTGAAATGGTCAAAAATGGCTATTTTAACCATTTTTATGAATTTATTTTGAGAACCAAATTTGTTTGCTTCAGTTTTTCACAATTGCATCGTGGCTTTAAAATCCATTTTCCTAAGTTACTCTACGATTTTTTAAAATGAAGATATTACTTTGAATTCAAAGATGTTCTAACCAGCAAATGCAAGATCAGTAGGAGATCCGACCAATCAAAGCAAATTCTGTAGATGATCGAACTAATAAAAAGCTACAAATAGAAAACATGTTGATTTCACATCCTATCAAAGGTTTATTCTGTTTGTACGAAGCTGCGCCTCTCGCTTCTGCGGTTGTGAAATGCATTGTAATTGTCCCGCTTTAGGCACCAACAGTAATCTGCTAACAATATTAACGTCCCTTGGTATATTTTCTTTTATGTCTTGATGAAACCTCTCGCCTTGTTCGTCACTTATGTTGGCTACATTTTCAGGAAAATAATCCAAATGACTGTTCAAGAAATGAACTTTTTTGTAAGCATGCAGCATATTTTGCACAATTTCTTTATAGTTGGAGCTTTTTCGGTTTCCTAAGTAGCAGTAAAAGTAAATTCATAAAAATGGTTAAAATAGCCATTTTTGACCATTTCAGCTAAAATTTCAAAAAAACCTGACGTGCTGGAGCAATTTCAAGGCCAGATTCGTTTTCAGCGCAAAAAAATTAATTCACCATTTAAGATATATTAACGTCATCGTCGGTACGTGGGGTGTCGTATTTTGTTAAGAATTTTAAAAATGGCCAAATCAAACTAAAGCACCCTCAACGTTTGCCGGCTGGCTTCTATTAAATTAAGAAAACCTAATTTAGTAATACCCAATATTGACGTTGCGGTATGTTTGTTTGATAACCACTGGGTCCCTTGCTTCTACTAAGTGTGAATCTAATCTTCAATAGCTTTCGTAAATGTTCTTTTCGCACTTATTACAAACGGTAGCTTTCTATTGTTAGACTTATTACTATCTGAGTATTATTTATTGATGTTTTGTACGAGCCCTTATTTATATTATTAGCAATTTAGGTGCCGATAAAAAAGAAGCTAAAAATTGTCATTAAAGAAATTATTTTGTTATTAAATGTACTTACGGTATTGCATCCTTCTTAATCACTTTCTTCTTCACTTTGATTTTTTAAATCTTATCTCTTTTCAAATGCTTTCAGTTCTTGTATCTCAATGTCTTGATATTCAGTAGTATTTTAGTTTTTTAAGCTTCGTCGCAGTGTCTATGATTTCCTTTAGAACTCCTTCGTTCTATGACGCACTCATTTCGCAAACAATTTCCGCACTGGGCGAATCAAACCTAACAATTGGGAATTATATTACACGTTCTGGTCCGAATGTTTGTTAGGGGATACTTGTAAGCATCTTTTTCGCAATCGAAATTATTATCACCAACAGTTCCTATTCGACCTTTTTGGGGCGAGCCGAGAACATTAATAATTTTCATTAATTCAATTCGTTAGTAATCGTAGCAAACTCTAAATGATGAATATTACGACGAATTCGTAATAATTTTCATTATTTAAGAGTTTCAATGCGGTATTCATTCATTCATCGCCATGTCTAGTTAGAATCTGTCAATGTAATTACTTTCACTTTCATTGTTTGTGCCACTCTGTGCATCTTGTCAAATGCTCTAGTTATTGAGACCTTGACGCCATATAAAAAACATACATATGAACTGAATTCTAGACTAGATGTAACGTGGAGTAGTTTCCACGCCACACTTAGAAATAATACAAAATACACTGTACTTGATCACCGCTAAAGAACCAAAAGTTAATTTAGCAATTTTTACAATGTCTGATTTTGTTGAGCAAAGAAGTGTCATTAAATTTTGTTTGCGGAATGAAATTGCTGCTGCAGAAACGTTGAGAATATTGCAGAAGGCTTTCGGTGACCAGGCTGTCACAAAAAATGTTTACAAGTGGTACAAACAATTCAAAGAAGGTAGAGAAAGTGCTGAAGACCAAAATCGCCCTGGACGACCACCAACGTCAACCGTTGAACAACACGTCAAGAAAATCAAAGATTTGGTGCTCAGGAATCGTCGATTGACAATTAGAGACCTCGCTGATACTATTAATATTTCATTTGGATCAGTCCAGTGATCATTTTGAAAGATGTTTTGTGCCTGAGGCAAGTGAAATCTCATTTGGTGCCAAAAATACTCATTTTTTTGGAAAAAAGCGTCGCGTTGAAGTTTGTGAAACAATGCTTTCTGGCTATCAGGATAAAATGGAGGCGATGAAATAGATTTAGAAGAATAAATGAAGATTTTAAAAGTTATAAACAATCACCTTATTTTTTTATCACAGTATTAATCCGACGTTTAATATACAGGGTGTCTCACGGTGACCGTCGGTTAGAAGTATATCAAGAACTGTAAAAGCTAGAAATTTGAAATTTTGCACATGCGACATACCGTGCTTAATCTATTAAATAAAAATATTTTCCAAATGACAGCACTTCCGGAAATACCGGAAGTGACCATCAACTTCTTTATTTTAAATACAAACCAGGCAATTTTTTTTCACATTCCGATGTGTCATAAAATGTTTAGTAAGTATGCTTAAAATAATCGCCGTATCAATTTTGATTGTTGAGAAAAAAAATTTTTTTCACTGAAAAATGTCAAAATCTTGTTTAGGAAATAAAATTGAAAGTCGAAAGTGGTAAAAGTTAGGGAAATGGGATTTTAGGTTCTCAATGTCAAAAGATTGAGACACAATTGTCTGTCATGGATAATAAAAAATTGCCCGCTGTTACGTATCTATTTGACGTTATTTCCAGACTTAAGAAAAACTTTAAAAAGTCTCTTTTTTTAAATGGAATGCCTATTCAATTATCGGCCCATTTGATGCAGAAATAAATTTCCTTTAAATTGATATACCATGTTCCTATACCTAAAATCAATGATTGCAGAGTTATTTAGATTTTTCTGTTTAAATTTATAATTACATACTTTACAAAACATGGTTGGCTTTGAAAATGTTCAAAAAATATTTATTCAAATGTTTCTTATGCTTTTATGATTATTTAAAATTCTATCTATGCAACTTCCTGACTATCCAAGGTCTCTTTCCGCCGAACAAACAGAACTTTCAGGGAAAACATTAAAATATCCCAATACATTGGTTTCTGCAGCGTCATTTGGGACAATTGGCTTTGCCAAACTTCGTGGCGTATTTACTTCGCCCAAATTTAGAAAATTCTTTTCAATCATCCTGATTTTTCGTTCCGTCATTGTAGGTAAATGCGGATATCTTTCGTTAAAGTGTTGAGTGATTCTTTATTCAATAGTTAAAGGTTCTGCAGGTCCGAAAAGTAATACGAGCAGACTCGCCATGAATGTAAAACAAATTTAGAATATCAGCGTTTGTGTATTCCATATTTCCCAATTAAAAACAAATATTAGGCGCAAAAATCAAAATTCAAACAGATAACACTGATAACAAACGTAAATGTAGCGTAAACTTTCAATCTGATAGCTAACTGACAACTGCCATCATAAGAAACAATTGAATAAAAATTTTTTGAAAATTTTCAAAGCCAACCATGTTTTGTAAAGTGTGTAATTATAAATTTAATTAGAAAAATGTAAATAACTCTGTAATCATTGATTTTAGGTATAGGAACATGATATATCAATTTAAAGGAAATTTATTTCTGCATCGAATAGGCTGATAATTAAATAGGCATTCCATTTAAAAAAAGAGACTTTTTAAAGTTTTTCTTAAGTCTGGAAATAACGTCAAATAGATACGTAACCGCGGGCAATTCTTTATTATCCATGACAGACAATTGTGTCTCAATCTTTTGACATTGAGAACCTAAAATCCCATTTCCCTAACTTTTACCACTTTCGACTTTCAGTTTTATTTCCTAAACAAGATTTTGACATTTTTCAGTGAAAAAATTTTTTTTTCTCAACAACCAAAATTGATACGCCGATTATTTTAAGCATACTTACTAAACATTTTATGACACATTAGAATGTGAAAAAAAATTGTCCGGTTTGTATTTAAAATAAAGAAGTTGATGCCCACTTCCGGTATTTCCGGAAGTGCTGCCATTTGGAAAATTTTTTTATTTAATAGATTAAACACTCCATGTCGCATGTGCAAAATTTCAAATTTCTAGCTTTTACAGTTCTTGATATATGTACTTCTAACCGACGGTCACCGTGAGACACCCTGTATGTATTATTACAATTTATGGAGCTCCACAAAGTAAGTTTAAAGAAAATTAAGATACTTTGTCACCGACGAGAACTGGCCCTTTTTGCTATTTGTGCTTTTCCTAGCAGCAACATTTCTTAGAAGTCAAATCTTTTGTATTAAAATGTCAAATAAACAATAGCAACTCAAAGCCCTATACGATAGACAGAGTAAATACTCTTCAACCCTCGTACTTGAATGAAAATATTAAAATATAATTTAATATGAAATATTAAAATTCCTTACAATTTCGTATGAAATTTGTACAGGTTTGTATGGTACCATTTAGGTTAAGGATTTCTTCTGAAAGAGAAACAAAGAATGGGATGCCGACAAAGAACTAAATATGAAACGAAAAGTTTGTTGCTTTTTCAGTACATGGTAATAAATTCTATTTTGTAAAAATGTGTTAGTATGGAGAAGCTTAATGGAATATTTCAGTTGTATTTCATCAAAAATAATTTTATCTTAAAAGGATGGCAAATCCGAAGTGAGTTGTGTAAGAAATAGAACTTTCAGAAACTTTTAATGAACCAATTACCTAAATAATCCTGTGTATATATATTTAACATTTTTAAATTATGAAAGTTTTGCAAATTTGCTCATTATGTCACTTATTAACCTAATTGATTAGTAATCAAAGGCGTAAATGAGGACAATCAACATATTATATTCATTCACTTTGTGTTAAAAAGAAAACATTGTGAAGTCACGATTTTAATCAAAGTAATCGATTTGTACAAATTTTTTCCTTTTATATTCCCAAATGTATAGTAATGTATTATAAGGATTTATGTACAGTAAAACTAATAAAAACTTGTTGAAAGAAAACAGACGTTATCGATTTTCTTTCCCACCTCGTACAGAATTTCCATATTTTCGTGCGGTAGGTTTTACATGTTTTAATGTAATTCACGTGAAAGGTCATCTATTATTCTATAAAATAAATAAAAATCGGAATTTTTTGATGCCTAAATTAAATTAAAATAAATGAAATCGCATGTGCTTTTTTTGTTTTAACAAAAATTTGGATCGCATATACGTTGTAAGGTATAGATTTTTATGGTTTGTTACTGGTTGGTGGATGTAACGTTAAAATAAGGAAGATTCGATAATCTTATAGTTTCATTTTTATACATTAACGCCAATTTATACTGAACTGGTATAAAATTTGCAAAACTTAAATTGAAATTGATTGTTTAGCATTAGATGCGTGGAAGATCAATAATTAACTGCTGCACGTGCCTTCCATTATTATCACATATGGAACATAAGTTTTGTGAAAAATGCAACAGTCTTTAATCAACGAAATTTTAAAATCTTAATACTTACTGAATACTGGTACTAATTTTGTAACAAGCAAACTATTCTATAAAACAGAGCGGACAAGCAATTTTTATCTTTCATGCCAATTTCTCGAAATTGTTCATTTTCGGCTTGCTGTCCATTACCATAAAACTATCTACAGCGTAGTCGCCAAAATTATTCGATTGACTGAGATTGTGGGGAGGAGAGTGTGTTATCTCGCTCACAAGGTAAGAAGGCTTTCAACGCATGCTGTCCAACAAATATAACGACGCAGTATAAGCCGAAAATGCACGTGTGTACTTTTGACGAAAATGATTTTTTGCATCAGAACAATAGGAACCTTCTTGGATAAAATCTAGCAGTGTTGCAGCCTGCAAACTCCTCAACATTCACGTCCATAATCTCCCGTATTTTTAGATTCAAACATAATGAACCTTCTTTCACAAAATCAACGAAACTTTCTATCTGTGTGATAGGAAGTTTCGATGATTTTGTTAAAGAATTTTTTATGTTTGAATCTAAAAATACTCTCAGAAAAAAGGGCATCTGTGTGATGCCCTTTTTTCTGAGATTATTTTCAAACCATTCGACCAGATTTCTAAGATGGCGTTACGGGTACTGGTTTTGATCTTGGTACAATTTTGAAAGCTTGCACCCTTCATTTACACATGCTCACCCAGATGGTAGATAAGTTTCTGTTCTGTTCCAATTTCTATGGTTGCAGATACGACCTTCTCTAGCAAACAAATTCTATTCTGTCGGTTTTAACAATAACAATGACCTATTTAAAATAGTTATCACACTAACTAATTAATAAGTTATTATTATTATTATTATTATTAGAAAGAAGGTTCCGTTATCGTTATAGATAATGCAAGATATCATCATTCTCGTTAAACAGAACTATTTCTCGCAGCTGCATGAGGAAAAATGATACCCGCGACAGTGGCTATAAAAAGTGTGAGCTGTAAGTTACTTTATCTGTGGTACAACCACACACGACTCCTGTGCTGCAGCGTGAATGCGGGAATTAAATTATCTTACAATGTATTTTAAACTCGTTGATTTGTTCTATGTTTTTCAGGGATGTTTCCAGTAATTTCTATGTTCTTCTTTAAATCATTAATACAATATTTCAACCTTAAATATTGTGAATTGATCTTTTTTTTATTAGTCATTTTTAATTGCTCATCAGCTTTAGTAGGTATTGGAGATACGAGTGTAATTTAGGAACACATTTTGTGTTGAAAAATATTTCATATTACGGTGTACAAATTAATATCGTTAATTATCAGTATTTAAGTTTTATTAATGAATAAGTGCATAAATTACGATCAATCATTACGTGTAATACAATTTGAAAATATTTTATGCGGAGACATTTTGTTAAAATTGTGTTTTTGTTTCAGGTAAGTCCACTGCTTTAATATTCTGGTGTTGGTTGGGGATAAATCATGTGGTGAGTACGTAAACTTGCTTTTATAGTATTTATTTAGATGAACAATTCGATTCACAAATCAGAAAAGTTTTATCTATTTACGATGGCAATAGCATTTGAATCGGTACGAATTTTGAGGAATTTGAAGTTTGTTGGTTGAGAAAAATATTAACACACTGTTTTATATGTAGATTGTTAATACCGAACAATGAATGATTTCTTTATCCTTTGCCAACATAGAGCACCCAACTTGTATACTTAATTTTTTTCCAAAAAGCAATTACTTGTGCAGTATACTAATTACAAATCGTGTTACGAATTTCTTTCAAATTGAAAGTAATCCACAAAATCTTATTTAACGAGTGTACTTCAATACCTTTTAATAATACCGCTTGAATATGTTATATGAAATATAAAGAGCAGGGCCGAGTGTGACACTAGGAAAACTATATTATGTAGCACTACGTTTTTTCAAGAATTTAATTTTTGACAATGAACTCCTGATGCGATGTCTTCCCAAGAATTGGGACCGCGTGCTTGCGCCTAATTCACTCTAACAAGAAAATTATATTCTTGTTAATAAGAAAATATGCTCCCAAAAATTACTAATCTTTACTTTTCTAATTCATTTGTAAGATAAAAGCAATACTTTAAAGTTTAAAATCTTCCTAATATAGTGTTTCGTCTTTTATATTGGTTTTATACATTTTTTATTGTGTTCCCTACCGATTGCTTAGAATCTTATATAAATATCTTTTTTGTTTTAAAGATTCACGTGCTTTTTATTGGTTTTCTAAAAATAAAGAATTCGCTATTTCCACTTTATGCTTCGCTTTATCCGTGTTACTGTATCAGATTTTATTTTAATTTCTCCACTCTTCTATCAGTTTCACATTTGTAAATGGTTTTTTCATGATAAATTTACTGTGTGTTCTACGTTTATAAATAGAGGAAGTCAAATATTTAGTCTTTAAATTAAATGATTTAATACCTTAGCACCTTAACATTTTTGACATCGTATATTAATGTTCAATCTCATCAAGTTTGGAATTTGAAAAATCGAATACTAAGTTATAATAAATAAAAAATACAGAACACAAAAATGTCATCTTAACCATCTTTCCCATGTTGATTAAGAAATGTTGTGTACTTTCACGAATTTTCGTACCATTATTCGGCCGTGAGGTCAATTGAATTGAAATATATTGAGTGGCATAGAAAGGGCTCAATGGGGGAAAGATCTTTTAGCGTACCCAAGTGCAACGTCAAACGACTGTCGCGCAATTCGAAAACCAAATAAAGAAACTAAATCTCCCGCCAACTAATTGAAACCCCAAGGCACGTGATCGTCAATAACAAACCTCTCAAAATGGTAGGACTCTACGTTGTGAACGAATTGCTCGTGATGTGTGTGTGCTAGTCTTATAAGGATCGAAACGGTAAACACAAATAAAACACAAGAAATGGGAAGAACAAATAATTTTAATAACTTAAAATGGGTGCCCTCTCAAACAAGTTGAGATTAGCTCCGGGTCTTCGCTGATTACAAGGAGGGAAAAGAGCTACAGAAAAACCCTCCAGGATAATTACCTCACCTTCAACCTTCAACTCTAGCTATAAAATTACATTCAATTTTACTCTAAGTTTGCGTTCAGCTTGTGCAATTCTCGTCAGGTATTTCATTTCATTTTCCTTCGTTTGATATTTTATATTAGAATGTTTTAAATAGCTTCTGCCATCACCTTTCAAGGTAGAAAATGAAGAAACACTGTTAGGCAACAGATCCTACAACTCGCCACAGGGTCAAGGGCTCACGGGCGAAGCTTTTGTATTTGTATTTGGCTTAGGGCGCTAGCCTGTGGCTGAGCGATCACCCTGCCTGTACATAAGGTTAGAGGGAGAGCTGTAGCATTGTTTTAGGATCCACCCCATAAACAGTATTTAAATGCATAAAATCAAAGGATGTAAAAATTAATCACATACGATGCGTCAACATAAGATGTTAGCAGGGTGCTTGCAACTCACGTAAAATATCATATTACGCCCCCACATAAAATACCACCTGACGATCATCGCGTACTTAAAAACGTAACTACATGGTCATAATTATACATCAATTAAATATGAAACCGCACACGACATCGCATCGCATTAAATATCATGTAATGTCCAAAAGCGTACTTCAAATTCTACTAAAGCATCCCCTAACAACATATACAACAAATTAATAAGAAAGCATCCCCAAATTAAGCGTGATACCTAATTACGCAGCTCAGTAACTTTCACGGCATAAGTAAATTTCACTTGCGCAATGATATTTAACTTTCCAAATTCTAAAGTTTATGATGGCAGTTACATTTTAACTAAAGCTGAAAATCATACAGTCTACCTACTAAATTTAAAATACATCCTGTCTTCTGACGTCACAAACACCAAAACTACTGACTAAAACAGATCACATAGAGACAAATTAACACAACCCCTAAATATTACATCGAACAATTAAGTAAAGTAAAGAAATTATACCTAATTATCGGGAACTTCGCAACACCAAAAAACTAACCACTCTTCATGTCGATACCCTTCGAACTGTAACTCAACTCTTCATGCCGATACCATTAGAACTCGAGAACTTCCCTTGATGCCGATACCATTGGAACTCTATAACTGTAACTCAACTGTCCCCCTAATTTTTTTACTTCACGCGTTAGTTCCTTCTCCACCCCGCTTTTCAGCTATTCAAATAGGCCGACCAATATTTATACATTCCATCACGTACATGATTTTTTAATTAACAAAAATCAGTGGCGTAACTTTTCAATACCATCCACAAAACGGACTAAAGTTTTAGCGGGAACCATTTAAAATCGAGCGGCCAAAGGCGGTTACATCACAATCTGGAGATCTTGGCGATGTACGTGACTCCCAACCGTTAATTGAAGATTCCGTTGTTCACCCCGTCTTTTTCTTACTCACATACAACCAAAATAATATTAATTAACAATGAAAGGGAACAACAAATCGTACGAAAAACAGGCCGAAAAAATTTTCAGAAACTGTCCAATGTGACGTTTCACATTACCACTTGATCTCAAAAGTTAATCAATTATCATTTTCTTTCTGAAATATGAGGGGATCGATCCATCATGCGTCATTACTAGTATAATAAGATAAATTCACCCAGTACCGCCCCACTTACTGAAAGTTTGACTTTCTAGTTCAAAATTAAGCCCAGTTTGAAGTTTTTGTTGTATTGGATGTTTTTTTTTCTGTAAATGAAGATTTTCTTATGGAACAAATGTTTAATTTTTTCTTATACGACAAAACCTTTAATTAAATTTTATTTTATTTAGTAAATATTAATTGGGCGAATGGGCGAAACGTAATATAAATAAATTCGTCGTCAACCTTATGGATCAAAAATAAGAAATTTTAGTTGTTATTCTCTCCGATAATCAACAAACTCATTGTATACAGCTACCTATATGTATAACTTGCAAGTAAAGAGTACGTTTTTTTTCCTATTACCGCCCTACCTTAAGACATTCCGTTTTTCTGAACACCTTTTAGTTGAAGAGCTTCAGAAGTATCATTTTTTTTCTTTTGGCATATTAGGTTTTGGTGGTGCCATTTTGCTGAAAAACGTTAAATTTAAGAAATAAACAGACAAATGGGAACAAAAACCAACAGAAAAAGAAAGAAAAGTATGCCTAGTCATTTATATGAAATAGAGCGAAATAGGAATAAACGCATAAATTTTTCACCTATTACCGCCTACATTAAAAATAAATATTTATTAGTTTTGTTTACCTAAAATAAAAGGAAAGACATAAAAAAGTGTCCTAAATATAAATTTTTCATGTATGTTGGGTATAAATATTAAAAATAGATTTTTTGAAATATTCCTTATTTTAATACGTATAGGTATTGAATATTGGGCCCTAATTTAATCCGTAAAATAAGGTATTTCTGAAAGCAAAATCATAAGGCGGATTCTAGTCTATATCAAGGATTATTTAAAAAATGTACTTCTTTAATTAAATTAAATAACTGGGATTTAAAGAAACATTAGATTTCCCTTATTCCACCCTAATAGAGCGGTAATAGGAAAACAACTAAAATATTTTTCTATTACCGCTCTATTTTTATTTATTATTTTTCTACTTTAGTTTGGTATTTATTTCAAAGAAAACCTATACGTATACCTATTGCTGAATACCTATTCTGTTTACTTCTGCCTAAGACTAATAAATATAAAGATAATTTTTGTGTGAAAATACCTTAAAAAAGCACAAATGATTGCTTACCAAAATAGTTAGATTATTCACTCCCTTCACCATGTGCTCCGACCTTTGACTAAACGATTTAGGCCTGCTCTCAAGACGCTAATATATTCCTCTCGCCATAATGCTTTTTGAGTCGCCTAATAACTCTTGCCTCTAATAAAACAATCGGAGATACAATTTTGAAAAGAATTTTAAGGAAACACTCTACAAGAGAACACAAACTCTTACAGGGCGGTAATAGGTAAAGATTTTGCATAGGGCGGTAATGGTTGACTTTACCTTAGGGTTTGAAAATGACTAACCTTTCTCTATACAAAAGGGGTAGGTGGTCTTGATTATCGTTAATTCGCTTACGAACCTCTTACTAGTCTGGGGTTTGGTTGAGAAAACACAAGTATTCATTCGTTTTGAGGTACTATTTCAACTTGTACGGTTAAGGCATCTAACAGTTTTCGTGATGCGTCAGATTCTTTCGTGTAGGTTTCAATTTACAAGCTTTGCGTTTCAAAATTTTTGGCAGCGACATGCAATACTTGCTGACCCTAAAATGTTATCACTCAAAATCGGTCTGGGTGTTGTTTCAAGATATGTTTTTACTCCTTGCCGCTATCCCACGGAAATACCAACTCCATGAAACGCGTTGGTATCGTATACTTGGGATTACGCAGTATGTTTCAACGACATCAGTGAACGCGTTGGAGTCTTTAGAATATTAAAAGGGGTTTGGTAACTATTGAAATTGCCGTTTTGCACAGAAACGTTATATTTTATTCAAGAGTACTTGTAATTGATTTTGAGTGAGAGTCACTGAACTACTTTCGACTATTATGCAACGATTAACGTGACTTCATTACCAATAAGTGCGTGTACGGTTCGTAATTATTACGATAACAACTCGTAAAATGCAAGAAAACGTCGATACGAAGATTTTCTTCATTCAAAACGAATTAAATAATGAACATTTTGCATTGTGGAATTTTTTTATAAGAAAATACACAAAGCTTCCCTTGGCTCAATTTGGTGTGGTATAATTTTGAAAATCGCACACAAAGATTCAATAGCCAATGAAAACCTTGCTTTATGGTGGCCATGGCAATATAAAGTCTTTCCGCGGAAATATGATCCTCCTGGGTACCAACAGAAGTATTTTCGGAAAGAAAAATAAATTTCCGTTGCACATTCATATATTCATATACCATTTATTCACTGCAGGCGTTATATGTCATTTTAATTCAAATCGATTTCCATGTCACTTGGGATAAGGGAAATTACGCTATTTTCGTTAAGAAGAATGCAATTTTCATTCTTAATTAAAATTTAAATACAAAAATTATTTTAAATTAAAATGAAAATGATTATGTTTTTGCTTTGAAGATTTTCTTGTAGCACATGTCACGATATTCTTACATCATTTTCGTTTTCAGGACATATCTAATCATAAAAATTCATTTTCTTGGGATATGATATCCTTCTAACAATTTTTTATTGGAATACATTCTTAGAGTTCGTTGCAATTCAGTTTTAATTTTAATTTTAATTTAGTTTCTTATGACATAATAATGTATTTCCATTTTAATTTAAAAATTAAAATGTTTTCTTATGTCCTACAGTTGTAATATTAATTTCTATTGAACATGAATTTTTATGTCTTTTGACTTGTTGTTATGATAATTCTATTCGCATTCGTTATAACTTCCAATTTTAATTCTATTTGAATTTATGATGACATTGGTGTATTTTCATTTTAATTTAAAAAGTAAAAATGTTCCAACGATATATTTATTTTAAAGTTTTATGAATCCGTATTGCCATTTGAGATTTTCTTTAGTGTTTTTATTTCAGTTCCATGTCTTAATTCCAGTGTAATTTAATTTCCATTCGACTTGAAGGTGTTAGCACACTCATAAGAAATGTAAATAAAAATGAGCTAGCGCGATTTATACATTGCCATCGATGCACGAAAACAAAATTTCCGAGCGCCTCGGGATATTATAAGTGAAAATATTAAACATATCACTGATTGGTGCTGTGTAGAGACATAATTACAGGAAAGTAAAGCATTTCTTAATTCCGGAATGCAAAGCGAGGGATTGGGCGCGAATGTATAAGTTTTCAAAATAATAAAACAAGGTATCTTATTACGATAGATATAATTATTCTGTATGTCGCTCCTTTTCTGATAAAGTACACAAAGCAACACGATTTTGCAACAGTTGAAATTCAAATTTTATCTTCACTCTAGGGAGTTAACTATTGGCAAATTCTGTTATTCCAACTCTAAACCATAATTATCATTTCTTTTTTTTAACCAGAGATATGGCACTGTTGGCAATCCTGTTCAGAGATGTAATCTCTTTTAAACCTTACTCAATAGCCTAAAAATTATTTAAACGAGTAGCAATTAAAAATATATGTTTGTATCTGGAGGAGCCGAAACACCTTTGGCCGTTGAACTAAGGTACAACCTATACACCGTGAAGTGTGGGTACACCACACGAATAACCACAAAAATTTTATATGAAACCGAAAGCGTTTAACAACAAACTCATGGACGAAGAGCTAGTTTTTTGCAGTTATTGTTACTATTTACTGCACGATTTATTTATTTTTTTATTTCCAACACACATTAAATACAACTACGAACAATATTCGGCTGTATTTTGTTACAATATTCGTATCCTACGGGATCTCAGTCGCTAGTTCTTTTTTCAGAAACTTATAACTCGTTGCAGTATACTCTATTATTTACAGTTCAATCGAATGAATTATAGCCAGTTAAAATTAATACAAATTTTTTGCATATTAGTTTTTGTAAATAAATTTGTAGTTGTAATTAACTCAATATCTAAATAGGATCGATGTAATAAATATTATTGAATGCTTAATAATTTAATGGGAATCATTTCCGGTTTTGAAATTTCCACGAACGGTCTTAGATCTAAATTACATTATTATTATCGCAAGATTTTGTTCACTTTGTTGCGGTTAGAAGAATCATTATTTAGATTTCATCTAATTATTAGGCATGTACACGTTTCTATTTTTAATAAATTGGTTTGATCGACTTTATTACTTTTTGTACTTATGTTAACAAAGTCTACTATTATTCCGGACGATTAACTATCATTATCTTGGAAACGAAACGATATAATACTACATTAGGTTACATTTTAGTTATTTGTAAATAGGAATGACGTGCCAGCGAGTATTGGTGGACTTCCTTTCGCACCGGAAACGGGTACTAATTTCAATTGTCACTATAAAAATTGCCAATATACCTAGAGGTAGTCTATTCCAATATAATGTTGCTTCAAACTGTAATTTCTCAATTGCTAATAGTCTATCTACTAATGCACAAATTAGTTTCATAATTATTATTGGTTTTTCGGTACATTATAAATGAAAATTTTAAAACTTAATGAGAAAAGTAAATAATAAGATGAATAAATATTGAAATAGAGTCATTATGAATAAATTTTGGAAGGTGTATATCGTTAATTAAATAACTAATAATTTCGGAAATGGGGTTAGTTAGTGATAGTGCTCCTATTTTGCAATAACTTGAGAATATTAGAACATTTTTTAAAATTTTGTAGTTGATAAAGTTGCGGGAGATAGACATTTTCGTTCATCAACAAAAATTGTTATTTTATTAATAAGTTTCAAAATCTCTTCAGTGTTACTTAAAAATTACTTTTAAAACAAAACAAAATTAACTTTAATGGATGAAAAGCGAAATTATCATAAAAAGAGTGAAAATCTTCTTGAATACCTAGGTACAGTTGGGGCAACAAAAAATGGCACACTATGGTTTTACAAGTTCAATGGTCATATCTACTTTAAGTATTACCTTACCTTCGCGATTAAACAATAATTAAATTTTTTTGTTAGGTACTATTTAAAGTAGATATGCTCATTGAACTTTCGAAGCTTTCCCTTAATTATAGAATGCATGTCATCAGATTCCATCTGAGTATGACCGCGTTCTAAATACTTTTATTTAATTTTAATGTTGTGCTCAATGGCTTTAATAAACCATTTAAAAGTGTGACATTTCGTAAACGTCTGGACCTGAAGTTTGCAAATTTATCAAATTGGCGATCATTTTCTCTCTTAGCGAATCTCTGAAGCGCAAATCTAGAAATACCAAAAACTACAAAAACATTTTCAGTCGGACGCGTTTTGATCGCAAGGTTATCATTGGCGAATAACTAATGATAGCGTGATCTGATTCATAATGAGAGGATGACAGTCATGGTTTTTCGCTCAGTACTTTTAAGCGATGGAGGGGTGTAATGAAAGAGGCGTAAGTATCCCATATCGGGTGTAATATTTTGTATCGTCCTCGTTAAAAACGAATTATTGAACAGTTTTTCAGCTACATTATTTCTTTATAGACAGCTTTGGATAAGGCGGGAGCAACTTTTACCTCCCCATTTTGACATTTTATTGGATCCTCTTTTAAAAAAGTGTTCGAATTTTTAAATAAGTCCCCATGAGACTTAAAAGTTCCATTACTTTGGCTACGTCAAGTAAGAATTTTATTGCCACTACTATTCCGTTTAAGATATTCTAGCAAGGTTTTGCAGCTTATTCTATGTCTGTTATAGCTTCTCAGATTCTTGTGTGACGTGCTGACCTAAATAAACTAGGTACCACAATTGGGAAATAATTTGAACGGTATACAAAGTTATTTACTTTTAGAAATCGCAAAACATGCCCAGTAGGTACCTTGCAACCGTTTGGTCGTCTTTCATAATTAAACAGATTTGAAAAAAATATTGATTTTTATATATTCTTTAGATTCTGAATACGTGTTATGTTGACTTCTATTTTAAAAAAAACATCGATGGTCGACCTTAACAAAAATTAGCTTTGGCCAAAGCTCTAATTGCTTTAGTTCCCTTTGTTTGTCACACTACTATGTATTTTTTCCAAACCCTATTCGTTTATGAATTTCAATTCAATTCAATTCATTTTATTTGTACCCACCTACACAATTTTACAGTAATTGTTTGTACACGTCAAATAACAAAACATAATTACAAACACATATTGAGTAAATTTACACATTACAGAATATCCCACCCACATATCAAATTTATGATGGAAAAAGTTGTCAATCCCGTAAAATACCTTCTTTAGTAGAATTGATTTAATCGCTTCTTTGAATTTCGGGACAGGTAACACCTTTATTTGGTACGGTAAATGATTGAACACTTCAGGATCGAAGTAGGTAGGTAATTGAACATCGGTTAGCTGAAAGTCTCGAGTATTTTATGTTGATCTCATTCCCGCTTTTTGTGAGGTGTTCGTGGATCAGATTGTTTAAGGCAGAGGCGTAGTGAGGGTGGGGGCGCCCGGGGACAGTTGTTAAAATTGCCCACCCCCACCCTCCCCCCCCCGGTAAATGTCGAAAAATCATTTAAAATTAAGATTGAATATTTTTGAATAATTACACCAAAATATTGCTAAACAAAAACAACATTTGTTTCCGAATTTCCGAAAATGTTCAAAATGTACAAGATGCCTATAAAATTTGATTTTGTCATTTCGAAATTTGGCGCCTCCCGTTGTCTGCGTCCGGGGACAGATGGCCCCCTATGCCCCCCCTTCGCTACGCCTCTGGTTTAAGGTATATGTATTTTAGTAGGTTGGATGTTACATAAAAAGCAATATATGGTATACAGACGAGGAAAAGTTAGAATCTGTAAGTTAATAAATTTTTGCTTCACATCAGCTTGATAGCTTGGCTTTGCCATAATACGTATAGTTTTGCTTTGGAGACTAAATATACGCGATGCCTTTGGTGCTTGGGCCCAAGCTATCAGTCCTTTCATGATGAGAGATGTGAAACCGTTAGTAGTAGGATAAGTTCATGGTAACGAATATATTCTTTGATAATTTAGCCGCCAGCGTGTCGATGTGCTTTCGCCATTTTAGCTTGAAATCAAGATAAATGCCCAGGTATTTAGCTGGTTTTGGATGATCCTCGGGGATTGGAATTTCAATTATTATTAGTTGATTATTGGTGCTGAGCCCTTTTACTCATTGCATGTGAAAGGAAAATTAGATCGCTGTCTACTTCATATCACAGAATATATTTAGTGAAGTAGATTTTTGGACTTACCCTAAAAACATTGACATTATTTTTTGATATTTTGCTTGGAAATCGCACTGTCACATTATTGCCTTGTCAATAAAATCTATAACATACCTTGACTGACAGTTCTATACCATTACTAGTTTGAAAAAATTAAAAAAAAAACCATAAAACTTCATTTTCAGTGTATCACAATTTTTGGACCAATGTAATATTATTTTTAAAATTTAGGAACTTTTCAAGAATTTTGACATTTTGTGAGCCTCCTATGGTGATAAAAAAGTTTTATTGTCTATATGAAATTGTAGAAAAACCGAGGGAAAAACTTTTAAGCTTTAAAAACTTTTTGGAAACTCTCGTTTTAATTTTTGTTTCTGTTCCCTTGTTGTTACTTATGGGTTATTTATTTATGGAAGGATATTTTAATAAGGTATTAGCTTTCACTTGCTATCAGCAAAGTTTCTGGTGTTGATTTCCATTTCGGCCTAATTTTGATAGCGTTTTCATCCTCTTCTTATAAGTCCGCAATAATTTTTTGTGTGTAGAACTACTTGGGCGTTTTATTAACCAAATGATAGTAGGTATTACAGATACTGTTAACATTTTCAGAAGCATATATTCCCTTCCTTTTGATGTATCTTTGTGCTAACGAATGTTTGCTTTGACTTGTTCTTGTTGTTTTGACGGTTTCTGCATTTCAAAGGTGCATAACAGTTACTCTTCTAACTACTCATTATCATCATCATCATCTTCTTCATCATCATCAATTGTTTATTGTATCTTTTTTAAATATACAAGAATTCTTATTCGTCTAATAACTTAACCTAACAAACAAAACCAACTACCTTAGTTAACCCATTACAAATAAATACTACTACTCTAAAAAAATGTCTTCATTCCCGCCCCCTTCTCTTCACCCTTTTTCTCCTCTCCTTCATCCACCCCACTCCTACACCCTTCTCTCCCAGAATCTCCTTTCTCTCCCTCCCCTCACATTCCCTCATCATATGCCACATACTTTTCCTCCCTTCCCTGCATATTCTACAAACCCCTTTCTCGTGCTCCCACCAATATCTACTATCATTCTCCTCATTCCCGCACATAAATCTCGCCACTATTATTTTTTCCTTCAATCCCATATCCCCCAACATATACTCGACCTTGTCTTCCTTCCTGTCTACCACAATCTCCCGATATCCCTCATTATACCTCCTCTCAGCTATCCTCGCTCCCCTTTCCTGGCCTTGCACATCCTTATATTTTCTTACCAACTCTTCCACCATATCCCCTCCTTCTTCTTCTCCTCCCTCGTATAACCCACTCTCTCATAAAACATTCTCTTCGCCCCCTGTCCATACCTTATCCGTTTTTTCATCATATCTCTCATACACTCATTCACCATTACAATTTCATTCCTCTTCCTTATACGTCAGTGCTGTTTTTCCTGCCGGAACTCGTATTTTCTCAGCTATCTCTTCTTCCACTATCTACCAACCCCAACATCCATCTCCAGTATTTTTCGTGAACTCTCTCCAATTTTTCCCACTCCTTCCACTCCTAGATCTCTGCTCCGTACCCATCACACTCCTTACTAGCTTGTCAAAAATCCACCTTTTCTTTTCCATATCCTTCCCAAAAACTTGTTAATGGGTATGGACCTTATGGAAATCACTAGTATTCTAAGGATATTCCTAAAGTCATCAGGGTTATTGTCGACGCAAATACTAGAACTGCGAAAACCGAGATTCTATGTCTTCTTAACGGTTTAAGTCGTGTTATGATAATGGAATTTATTTAGAAATCCGGTAAAAGCAATGGTCCCGAAAAATAAGCATTATCTAATTTGATAGTGGAAAATTCCGAAAAAACTGGTCATAAAAAAGTTGCAAAGCTGACATTTTTTCTATTGCAACTTTCCAATGGAACTACCATTCGTTCAGCATAGGTTATAACTCACTTATGGATCATATAGATATATCATAGTGAAGGTAATATAAAGACTGTAACGTAATGGTCACATACAGACGAGAAACGAAGTGGAATAATCCTCTTAAAAATATAAGGGTTTGAAAATGTAGGTAGTCATAGATAAAGTTCAAAGAACGAGTGACTAGTTTTTTTATATTTTTTTTCATAAAATACTATAAAATTGTACCTTTGGCAGGTATTATTCAGCTAAATTTGACTTTATGGAAACCGTCGAAGTGTAAATCGTTGCATGATGAAAATATTGGCCGCATTGTTGCATTATGTTATCAAAGGTTATGTAGTTTGTCTCCAACTTCCATCCTCGATTTTCAATGACCCAATTACAGAACAAATTTAATTTGTTTCCTATATTTATATTAAAGTGTGTACAAGATAGCTTCAAGTTTTATTACTGAAGTGCGTTATAAGTACTAATGGATAAAGTTAAGTGTACACCGAACTTACACAGGCATACTTTACATAGTATCAACTGATGTTTGTTTTATTGACGTATTGGCCTTAATGACCTTTTCACCGTAGGTAAAATCCAAATATAACATTACACCTATTATGTTTTTTATATGGGTGACTATTAGTCAACCGTTTTTACAAAATGAACGTAAGGTTCACACTCAATCGACTTACATCACCTATATAGTATCGATAAATTTGTGAAGAAGTAGATATATACCTTGGTTTATTTTTAATACACCTTGAGAGTTAAAAAACTTTCTTTTAATATAAAAGCTGTCAGTCGAAGATCGATTGCCAACATCCAATTAGATTAGTTCATTCATTTTAAGTTTGAATGACGAATTACTGTTTGGATTATGTCTGAAATATTTACTATTTACGAGTTTCCGTATAGCAACGACCTTTAGGTATTACGTTATTAATCTTGCCACGAAAAAGTAAATCAGTTTTTTAGTATTAATATTTTACGAAAGAGAACCGTGAAAATCGATTTGTACCTACCGTAATTAAGAAATTGATGATTCAGCCTGCTTTTTAAACTTTGAACTTTAAAATATAAGAATAAAATTGCCAACAGACACGATTTGGCATTGCAAAGCTTTGTGAATTAATCCTTATAGAGGTTATAAAGGAGCTTTTAACTTTTTTTTAGTAGTTATTTGAGAGGTAAACTTTTCTTTTTATCCACTTTGTACTTTGGCTATTCCTCAATTCGCGGACTTAGTTTAGTGAATAATCCCGAAAACGCTTTAAATGGCCGTGCATGGTTTTTTTTTCGAATCGGTCGTGTGTTAAAAATGAGAAATATTTACGATAAGATTACTTTAAATAAGAGATTAAAGTGCGTACTTTTCTTCCTTTTGTAACTTCACAGAATAAACATTTGAGTTTATTTTAGAATTTTTGTCTCAAAGTCATTGGTGCGAAAGTTCGAGAGCTGAGGAGAATTTTAAATTTCTCATTAGAGCGTGAAAAAATTAGTATTTTAAGGTAATATTTGAGATACAAAGTAGAAACAAATTCTATACAGCGCAGCTTCCTCAATAATCTCGCTCAATTATAAACGGTTTCCCAAGCTTAGAGCAATTTGGCAAATTACACATGTTAAATAATGTGGTAAAACGCACGCTATAAAATAAAATAGGACCTTAAAATCCCTTTACCCTTAATAATGACGTATTCGTTACTTTTGATGTTTGTATCCCAAAAACCTTCAGACAAATATTTCTCTTTGCTAAATGAAGCTTTATGTGATGCTCGAGTTAATAACGATATTAATTTGGATGAAATTAATTTGTATTTCTCGCTTAGAGATTCCCTGATTGTCAGAACCAAAATAAAATGTAAATGCTTTGAGACTATTTTAATTTGTTAAAAACATAGTAAGGAGAAATTCCCCCAATTTAAATCGATTAAACTCAATTAGTACATTTTAATGATTGGGGAACAGTTTACTTTATTAGGATTATCACAATTTTTTCAACCATAAGTATCACATTTATATCAAATCTATACCATCAGAAACCCTTAATTGGTAGTAGTCGTAGCAAAAGGTCGTTCAATATTCGACTTTAAAGAGACGAAAGGAAAAACCATTTTGAATCCCAAGCAGTAAATTAGCAGCAATCACGCCACGTTTTCTCACCATCAAAAATCATATACGAATAACGAAAAGCTTTACATTTCGTTTCCCTACTAACATCAATGTTCGGAACTACATAAAGTTGTCTAAAGCTCCTCAAAGAGGTATGAATTCACACTCCGTCCGTTAGCGCGATTTTATTTTCCAACGTCTGCATCGCAGAAAAAGAAACTTTGCTGTTGTGCAATTTATTGACAGTTTTCAGTACATTCTTTGCAAAGATTAAGTTATCACTGTCTCAAGGACTGAGTCACTTTCAGTATCAGTACACATTATATTTATACACCGAATTTATATGTAGTGCACTAAATACGTATGCAATTAAAGATTTTTGCCCTAATAAAAACCGCCACTATTATCACCAAAACGACCCAGCGGTTTTTGGACCGTTTCAATTTTCTGAAATATGCTAACGATTAATAAAAAGGACTAATATTATTATTTTATTCATCAACGATTTGATCGCTATCTAGCTTATGTGTAATATAATGGACTTCGAATTTTCATTATAGTTAAAGAACAATTTTTTGAAATCGTTTAAATCGTAACAATTATGTCCTTGATTTGTAGTGGCTTTTATATAATTTTACATTATGGAAAATAAACCTCTGTATCTTTTGGCAAAACTTAGTTGAAAATAGTTTGTAACTCGTGTGTTTTTGAGATGTTTGAGATCAACAGAAATGGACTTCTGGATAATATCAGAAGGACGATCTACAAGAGAAAGAATTACCAAAGAATGTATACGGGAAATCATTTGAATTCAACACACCATTAAAGACAACGCAATAAAACAACTGATTCCATTTGTACAGATTCCAAAAGTGGATAAACAGCGACGTCCAAAACCAATATTAAAATGACAACTGGAGACCAAGACACAATGGAACCTGGCCCCTTATTCTCGAGTCGTACGACACGATAGCGCATACGCTATCCTGTAAATAACGCATGAAATTTTCAAAAGTGTATTTTCGAAGAATATACTTTCGAAAATTTCATACGTTATTTACAGGATAAGCGTAAACCTTAACCAGGACATTTTTCAAAAAATCTTCTAAGCAGGTTAATAAATTATTTATTAACATTTTACTTATCGATTCGTTGAATATGTTATTGAAAACTTGCACATAATCAACCAATTTTTTTACATTTTTGAAGTAAACTATTAAGCTCCTTATCCTTCAGAAGATATCAAATGGCGAATACTGTTATATTTATTAAGGAAACTGCGTTCAATAATTTGGTCCCTCGTCAATAATTAACATCATTGCGTTAGTCAATGTTAATTAATCCCTTTATTTTGAATGTTTTGTACACATTCCCATTGTAAAGGTTAGGTATGTAGAGCAGATGAAATGGATTTAAGGGATGACCACCAAATTTCGTTGAACTATCTTCAAGGATTAATCTTATGCGCTTACACATGCAAAATGTAACACGTCACGTTCTGTCAAGCTGCTAAGCTTTCTTTGAGCTTCACAGTTCCGGTAAATAATATTCGCCCATGGTAGGATGCAGATGCTGGTTTATTTAGTAACCATTAATTTTTCCTAATTAACCATATACCTACTTTACTTTTCCGTTTTGACTTCCGCGTCCACTAATTCAATGAGACGTCCATACTTTTTTATATTCTTCGGGAAACGAATAAATAGTAATAATATAAGATCCTTCTTGATCACTTCTTAAATCTTTTCATACATTCGGTTTGTCTTCCTACTTTTACACCCTAATTTATCAATAACATAATAGGTTAGTAAATCAGTAGAAAACGATGTTATTAGTGTATTCATCTGTTCATCTCCCGCGATGTTTTTTATGTATGACTGCCATATTTAGTTGTAAAAGTTATATTAAGGCGGAAATTAATAGTTTTTCTTGCGACAATTTAAAAAAAAGCAGGAATCTACATGGGCGAAGGTAAGTGACCCATTAATATGTGCAGATCCCACGTAGTCATTTCCAATAACCCATTCTATTGTACATAGGTCTAATGTGAAGAATGTAATAAAATGTCACACCTTAATTCTACGTCAAACCTCCTTACGTAACATAAAATGATTCGACACAACCATTTAAAAAAAACTGAAAAAATGATACGTAAAAAATTCAATTCGAAACCAATTTTACTCCTAACTACTGTTTATTAGCTGAAATAGCTGCGTACACTCGAGGTTCATTTATGCTCCTTTTCAAAAAATCTTATTCGCTCCTATGCATTGCAATATATTGATAACTTTTTGGCCTAAGAAAATTGATAATGAAAATTATTGAACGCATTTTCCGCAGGTATTCACGAAAATACCAAAAAACTCGAGCAGATTCATGCACGCGAAATTTCTTATGCCTTGTTAAACATATAGGTGCCTTTATTTTACTGACTTGGAGATTTCATCTATGGTGATTTATGAAATCACAATGCAATGGTCACAGAGGAGCACGATTTTAACGTTCTATATGTAACAAGTACAGCAATTTCCGCCATTTTCACTCTTTGGAGAGAGTCCGCCAAATTTGAAATCACATTGGTGTCATGGACTTCTAAATAATAATCATTGCAATTTCGCGAGTTTTACACCCACAATGTTATAATTCATTTCAATATCTCAATATACAGGGTGACCCAGGGCTATGTGATTGGTCCATAACTTTTTTGCTATTCAAGATATCGACATGAGGTTTTCACCGCCAAGTAAGCACACTTATACTGCACATTATAAAAATATTTTGATTATATAAAGAATGTTCCTATACAGGGTGGTAAACCAAAGTATATTCGCTGACAGCAGCCTACTTGCAAAAATCAACAACTTCTTCATAATGACAAATTGTTTTTCCGGAAAATCTCAATAACGATTCAGAATTGACCATACAAACTGCATATCAGTGGAAAGCTTATAAAAATCTTAATGGACTCTTGAACAGAAATACAGGGTGTCCCATTAAAAAAAAACATAATTTTGGTTTACCTCCCTGTATAGGAACATTCTTTATGTAATCAAAATATGTTTATAGTGTGCAGTAAAAGTGTGCTTATTTGACGGTGAAAACCGCATGAAGATATCTTGAATAGCAAAAAAGTTATGGACCAATCACACAGCCCTGGGTCACAATGCAAACCCTTTTTTGTTGCTTTTCGAATAAAAAACGTTTGACAATCACTTGGAGATGTCGCTATACTTAAAATCAATACAGCGTTCGCCATTTTCAACCCTAGTCAGTGACGATACTATAATAATTGCCAGCTTCTGATCGACATTTATAGTCCAAGAAAATAGACCTTTAAATACGAATTTTGAGGTAAATACTTGAATTTTTGATATAAGTTTCTTTAAATGATTAAAAAACGAATTGTGAAAGTTTTTTTTTAAATCACCCCCGGGGAGGGTTGAAAAAAAAATAAAAAGAGTGTTTTTTTTTAATTTTGAGGAAACCGTAAGAACTAGAAAAAAAAAGTTGAAACGAAAGTTGTAGAGCATCCAATTTTAGAAAGAAATGATCTCTTTATATTTTTTGCTAAAATTAAAATTATCCGAGATAGGGTGGTTAGAAGGTAGGGAATGATAGTAACAACTTTAAAAAATCATAAGTTGTTAAAAAATTAATATTTTCAATAATTTTTTTTTTTAATTTACTCAGAAAAAAATAATCTTTCATTCTAGAGATACTTTTTTTTTTTTAATTATTTATAACAAAGTTAGAACAATTCAAAATTTTCAGGACCGAATTAAAACAGCTTCACTCGATGAAATTAATTTTTTTCTTTTATTTATTCTTTTATTATTTTATAAACTGACCATATGCGTTGAAATTTTATTTTTACCTGTCTTTTCCAAGCAGGTATAAAATAATTTACCTGTTGACAGATTTCTCGAGGGGTTATAAATAATTAAAAAAAAAAAGTATCTCTAGAATGAAAGATTATTTTTTTCTGAGTAAATTAAAAAAAAAATTATTGGAAATATCAATTTTTTAACAACTTATGATTTTTTAAAGTTGTTACTATCATTCCCTACCTTCTAACCACCCTATCTCGGATAATTTTAATTTTAGCAAAAAATATAAAGAGATCATTTCTTTCTAAAATTGGATGCTCTACAACTTTCGTTTCAACTTTTTTTTTCTAGTTCTTACGGTTTCCTCAAAATTAAAAAAAAAACACTCTTTTTATTTTTTTTCAACCCTCCCCGGGGGTGATTTAAAAAAAAACTTTCACAATTCGTTTTTTAATCATTTAAAGAAACTTATATCAAAAATTCAAGTATTTCCTCAAAATTCGTATTTAAAGGTCTATTTTCTTGGACTATTAGGCATCTGGGAATTAATTTTGAAGAATGTCCAAATTGAAGTAGGTAACTTTCTCTGTTTTTTTTGTATATTTACGTTGCATATTGCCTGGTCTTGTTATCATGTTAGTGTCAGATGTCACTCAGATAAGTCAATCTATACTTAAACCAAGTTTTATAAAATGGAAAACGGAAAGATGCATTTGCAACATGTAATTATATACGAATTTCGAAAATGCACGACTGTGAGACAGCACAAATAGGTATTAAAAGCGTTTATTTTGCTCCTCCCTCTCGGACAGTGAAATATGGTTATTCAGGTTTCAAAATCGCGATCTTCAGCTTGGAAGGTTTTGACTACACTCCGAACGATCTTCTGATACTGATAATCACATTTTGTGTGCCTTAGTGGAAGAAATGTCAAGATTAAAACTACAGAGATTATCGAGAAGCCGACCATTGATAATAATTTAATGACATTTCACCATTTAAAAAAGCTGAGATATATTTCTAAGCTCGATCGTGGTCAAAATGAATGAATAGGACTACTGATGTGTAGTGAATTATGTGAAACGTGCAGTGAAGGAGCATCAGAAAAATGCGAGATGAGGAGACCCGCAGTAAAAACCAGCCCGCATACACTGAAGGTGTGTTTGGTGGAATTGCACACTTTGAGCTACTCCAGCACGACGAAGGGATCATAACAGATAAATATAGTGAGCAACTAACTACACATCATAGTAAGACACGAAGGCAATTGAGATCACCCCAGGCCGGTGACAACATTTCGTAATGTGCTTAAGCCTCAATTCCCGGTAACGCTAAGCGGACGTATTCGGAAACATTTTAGGTAACGTAAGTTCCGTTGCGCGTCATCATAACACTATTTCCAAATAGAGTGCATCTAATTATTGCGGTCTAATTCCAATTAGATTTCTCGAGAAACACATTAATTTATATATCTATTAGGAATAGGTTAGTTTTAAGTTCGGCCCTGGAATTGGATAAACAACAGACACCCATTAAGATGGTAAAATAAGAAGGATTTTCACAGCGGAACCTAGCCTACGGCGACCACAATTACCTTCGTGTCCTACATACCTATACGTGAAGAACATTTTCCGCCGTGACAATGTTGCACTGCATTTCGTCCAATAGACCTTGCAAAATTCGTAGCGGTCACTATATTTTCAAAATTTTCAGATTTTCATGTAGTCCGGTCTTTGAAAAGTTGTTTGATTGTCAAAGTCATACATCAGAGAGGAAGTAGTAAAAAACGACTTTATGAAGTTTTTGTCTCTTTCTTCAAAACTCGACAAACTGGTAATATTTTGAAGTTTTTTTTAAAATTAATTAAAAATAGTTCATTCGCTTAAATAATTGGGGATAATAATTTATTGCTCCGCAAGCTTAGTTTCAGCTTGTTCGCGCTAATTACAAGACAATATAGCCCTGGCCGCAAGAGGAATTAAAACTTTTTCAGTTGTTGTAAAACTAGTGGAAAAGGGAAACATTTTTTTAAAACCAAGGATTTCACTTTTTAGACAAGTATGACTCTATGTAAGCTCATTAATAAGGGATGCTTGAAAATACAATAAAACAATTTACATATTAATAATAATTGAAAATGTTAATTGCCATAGTATTCAAAAATATCTCCAATTGAGATAAGTATCAAAAATTTGCATCACATGAGTTCCCATGTTAATTTATGCTATTGTTGAAATTACAGTGACCCGCTCAGCTGGACGTCATTGACCGATCACTCTCTTGATTTATGTCTTTAATTCGAGAATCATTTTGCGGTTTCTTTAAGTACATTTTTAATTTATCAAACCTGCACCAAAAAAGATACATTGCATTAGATGGCAGGATCTGGTCCCCACGCAATAAATCCACTATGTCGTGAATCGAATCTTTCGCGGTAACGATCTCTGTTCAGATTGTCAGCTAACTCATCATCTGTAAAAAAAAACTGTTGTGTGTCAGCATACCATAAAGTAAGCATGCAAGGGACGTTCGAAGCGTTTTCACCGTCGTGTCGCATGTTCTGCGCCCCAAATTAAACAACTTTGTTTATTCACTTATCCACCGAGGAGAAAGTGCGCTACATCTGAGAAAATAATTCTGCTCAAAAAGTTGTCTTACGTTCATTTCCAAAATCTATGCAGTAAAGCCCGGTGTTTTTCCGTGGTCAATGGGTTTTATCGGTTTGTTAAATTTGTTTGCAGTTTATGATTTATTGTAATCGAATGACAAATTCCGAACAGAACGTCTACGTCCGTTTTCGCAAAGCATAGTAGCTTTAGTAACAAGTGTCCATGACCAATGCGCGTTGCTCAAAAGTCATCTGCAATCAAAAACAAACTATATCTCACAAGTATTATAAAGACAGCAGATTACGGAAAAAAATCTTAACACTACATCTGAAACACCTTGTAAGGTTCTACTCGAATATGTACCTGCTTGTGGTACTCTCACTTTACTGCAGTCCAGCTGATGCAGTGCAATCGTCAAATAGTAGTCGTGCCTAACAAATCTTAATTCCTTCAATGTAAATGATTTCATCTCATACTATTTTTTTGTCATGAGAACACTTACATTTGTGTAAATGGAAAATTCAGATATAAAATTAGGAATGTGATATGAGGATGCGCCATACTAAGGTTTACAGTAAAATTAAGCTCCTCTTGTAACGCATTTATTTTAATATTCATTCAGAAAGTACAGTAAGAAGCTGTTTTATTAAAATTAAGAGATTCGATATTATTGTTGCGTTCACAGAAAAAATGAAAGCATTTCAAATTTAAACGGATTTCACTTTACAAAGTTACGCCTAAAAATTGAATTAGTCAATTTACCTCTCGAATTCAAGCATTGGATTGTGACATCCGAAATTTAGGTCAGATCAACTGGAGGAGACGTCAACCGACATTAAGATAATTTGAAATTTTGATTACATTAGGGTAACAATTTGATTTGGGAGAAAAATCAAAATTAGAATTCTGATAGGTATATATCTTAATAAGGAAAAGAAAGGTTTCTTTTATACATTTATGATTTTGTAATGGAATTGTTTAATTTTTGGTGTAACTTGGGTTAACTGTCGAAATGTTTTCCACTTTTATTTAGAAAGGAAATAGTGACTTTCGCCGTCAAGAAATTTGACTTTTGATAGAAATTTGTGGAAGGAAGAGCTTTGTACTGTTATCAATCTAATATTCGTTTTTTTAAATAATACAAAGTTTAAATGGCGAACTTAATCGTTTGGATGTGGTTACTCCGAAATTTAATGAGATTTTCGTTTTTCTCAAAATGTCGAAATTCATTATTGAGTATTAATTTTGTCCCATTTAAAGTAATCCTCCTCAGATATATCGCACTTCTGTCAATTTTCCAACGTTGGTTTAAACATTATCGTTTACTTCGTTTCGTCATTTGTCATATTAATTTTATGTTTAGATATATTTTTGCAGAAAAGCAGTTGTTTAACGGTCTTGAACATTAACTTATTAAATTAGTAAAATATTAGCACTATACTAAGTTAATGAAAGGTGATTTAATATTTACCTGGTTTGTTTGGTTTCTATCAATCTTAGGTGCAGTGAGTGCAACTAACGACAACCTTAAACGATGTCCAACTCGCTTAACCAATTTTTTGATACATTGGATACAGACCTAAACAAAACCTAAGCGCTAATTACCTTTGCAAACATGATTTATGGTTATGATATTTAATGAAGAACAATGAGCTTTCAAATTTGTATTATTATTATTGCATATCACTTTAACTGTAAATAGTTTTCAGCTCGTGTACCTACTAGGTACGCAAATTTGAATTCAGCAATGGAATATGCGATTAAGCATCATTTTGTTTCTCAAGGAAATGGCATATACACTGTGGCCCGAAATAAAGGAGTACATTTTTTAATCTGAAATAACTTTTTTGTTTTTAGGGCGATTTATTTTCTTTTTACAGGGTTAATACCTCAGCATGTCCCCAATATGAGTGCAAATTTTGGTATAAATAAAATGTACAGGGTCGGACTTACAAATTTTTTTCTTTAATGGTGCATTTGTGATCGTTGCAAATGAAACATGTTTTAGCTAAATTTGAACTGATATGCTCTTTCGGTAAGGTAAGTACCCAGAACACTTCCGTACAAACGAAATTCTCCGAAATTGTAGGATTTGCGAAATATCATTTTTTTATTTAAATGGTACTAAGTACGCGCATTAGCCATAAACTAAAGAAAAATATCGAATTTTAAGATTTATGTAAATTTAAATGTTTTTCTAATATCTTCACTAAAACGGAAGCTCCTTAGCACTAAATTACATCTTTCCTGCCATTTCTTCGAACGAATGCAGTTTGTATGGAACAACTTTGAACAGCGTACAATAAATGGGGCCATCAATTTATGGCGCAGAAGGCTACAAGAAGTGGTGAACAATCATGGTGGCCACATTCATAATATTTTACTTTAAGTTATAAATTATGTAGCTAATTTTCTTAGTTATAATTTGTGTTATTTAATAAAATGTATTATTTCCTTATTTCAATAAAAAAATGATAATTCCCAAATCCTACAATTTCGGAGAATTTCGTTTGTAGGGAAGTGTTCTGGGTACTTACCTTACCGAAAGAGCATATCAGTTCAAATTTAGCTAAAACATGTTTCATTTGCAACGATCACAAATGCACCATTAAAGAAAAAAATTTGTAAGTCCGACCCTGTACATTTTATTTATACCAAAATTTGCACTCATATTGGGGACATGCTGAGGTATTAACCCTGTAAAAAGAAAATAAATCGCCCTAAAAACAAAAAAGTTATTTGAGATTAAAAAATGTACTCCTTTATTTCGGGCCACAGTGTATTCCTTATTTATGTGCGAATTTCAGAAATGTAATATTGGCTTTTAATTATCTACATCTTTTCTTCTTTTTCCTTTTTCTTTATATAATTATGTAATAACAAAATAACGTAGTTATTGTGTTATATTTCAAAAATGGCTCAATTAATTTTGGAAAATATTTCTTTATTATATTAGTTGAACCGTTATGAACAAATTTTGTCTTCTTCTTTTTTAAAATCCATGGCACGATTTTTGCAACATTATGTACGCTAGTAGGGTAAAGTTAATATTATACACGCTTTTACGCTACCACTATTTTATGATTACACATTTTCGGAAAAAATGTCATAAGAACAGTTTTAGATAATTAAAATACAATTTTAAAACATATTTTATTTTTGAGATCCGCACATAAATAAAGCAAATATGGCATTTTTGAAACACAAATGAAGTAAAAGTTGCACATTGTGAGTAGATACACTCTGTAGTGTATGTGTTGCCGAGTAACATTTTTCCTTTAAGAAACATGTAATGAAATTCAGAGTTTTGTTGAGCTGGAACTGTTTCAGCGTAAAGTAAAATAAATTGCAATTGTAGCAAATTTTGGGAAAATGATGTCTCGAAAATGATACAAAATGAAGTTAAGATGCCTCGTTTCAGCATAAAAATGTCATGTGCAATGAAATAATCTATGTTTCAATCATTAAAATAAAAAAACGACTCGTAAAATTACACAAAGTGTGCCAATGCACAGAAATACAATATAAAAGTAATGTAAACTTTAGAATAATTTAGTGTGAAATATCATTAATCAAATGCCCCGCGGGTTTAAGGTTTGGCATTACTTACAACATTAAATACCTATATTTAACATGAACAAATAGTAAAACTGCTTTGGTGTTTTTGAATTTCCTTACAACTCAAATTGTTGAACCTTTTTGATTTTTTACTATTCATGAAGCTTCTATTGGTGTGAAGTTGGCACCCGTGGGCGCCGGAAGTGCGGACTAAGCGCACAAAGCTCAGTCAACCTCTCTTCAGACATAGTGGACCGCAACCAGGTCTCAAAGCAGTCAAAGTACTAAATGATCTTTCAATAGTTGTTGTTTGAGTCAGGGCCAGAAAAATGTCGAATACTTTTTTTACGCTGGAAAAAATTAGTGTTTGTCTAACAGTTCAACAAGTTCCATTTTCATTATCATAAGCTTTCTGGGGCCACATTTGCTTCCACGTTTGCACGTCAACTTCAGAATTTTCGATATCGTATATTTTTGAAATGTTGGAATGATACTTTTTTAATGATTCAAAGTTTTCAATTAAAAACTGTGGATGCAGAAGTGAAAGTACAAATGCGCCTCCTTTGCCTCCTAAGAAAATCGAATCTCGGTAGACTAGATAGGGAACAAAAATGGATATTCGAAAATAATCCTCAGCACACGTTTTACCATAGTTAGCCCTTTGAGTTTTTTTAACTGCTAACTTGGGAAATTTTACTGGAACATCGAATTTGTCTCCAAACGTTTTGCATTTTTGGAAAATATCTTTGAAAATCTTTTCAACGCCACTTCTGTGACCTTTTAGGACGAATAAAAGAGTTTTTTTTATTTTATTTTATTAGTATTATAGGCCGAAATCTAGAAACAGCGAATTTTCAAGGACCTCTAGGCATATCAACTGCTTTAGTTATTAGCACTGAATTTGTACACGATTTTTAGTAGACAGAAGAGTAATTGCAATGAAAATTCTTCACTGGCATTTACCTCTGCAACAATTTCTTCGCGAACAATATCGCCACAAATCTTAATTAAATTGTTCTGGGTTTGGTGAGATATTTCGCATTTCCGGCACAATTATTCAAATGTTCACTCAAAATAGTATCGCCACTTTCTATCCTGAAATTCAAAAGGTCATCAAAATGTCCTAATGATTTACTATGAAGCGCTAAATCTGGGTCCCACAGTAAATTATTGTTGTAATTATAAGAATAAGTGTTTTCTATTTGATTCAATTTTTTCTTTTTTAGAATTGTTCAGTTGTTCAGTGATACGAGTACTTTTGACCTCAATAATTTTTCGAAAATTCATACCCTTCAGCGTGGATTTCGCGTTCTCGTGAAAGTTTTTATAAGGCTTTAATATGAAAAACCCAAAAACTCCTCTTCTTAAACTCGGACGAAAAATGACACAATTCTTGTAAAAAATCAAAATAAATTGAACTAATTTCGTTTAATTTAATTTATATTCCCAATTTGTATCCAGAGGTGTGCAAATGCCCCTCTTTGCCCCCCCCCTTTCCGGCGCCCATGTTGGTACCCCTATGTTGGAATTTCGAAACGAAAACTATTGCATAATTTTGTAAAAGTTATGCCCAGTTTTGCCTAATAGTCATTTCGTTTTACCTTTTGTCTTTAGGTCGCCTATGTATTCACACTGACATGGATGGGTGCGACTGTACCGTTAAGCAGTCAAATCGACTTATTATTTGGTGTAAATTATTTTCCAACTCATATAAATCAGCCAAAATTATGAGAAAATTATAAGAAACAGAAAGTATCGCTAAATATTTATTATTCAATTATTTTAGAGCCAAAGTGTAGAGGAAAAAAAATTTACATACAGTCTTTTGTTTTGGGTTTACGATTGAATGATTCTGACATGGGGCAAAATTAGAACAAAAAACACCATAAAACCTCAGTTTTAATTATTTTTAAGTTGCTGTCGGGTTATTTTATGACAACATCTTGAATTCGATTTTTTAATTATTTCAAATGTTGAAATATTTGTAATCAGTAAATATTTCCTAAGGGAAAAAATGCATTGGGCGAAAGATTAGCGCGGACCAATCAATTATACAACTTGGTACGATTACGGTTATAATGAAAAGTATCGCTTAAAAATACACACATTTTTGACATTTATACAGCATGAATGTTGCTTCATCTGATAATTTCAATGATAATTTTATGGAAACTCTCTGTCTTCGTTCCATCATTCTGAAAATAACTTACTTTTGTCTAGTATTTTTTTAACACTTCTATCTGCTTTTTTAGTACCGAATACATTGAAAAGTAAAAACCTCGGAAATGGGAAAATCAAAAATGAAAATATGACTATATTTTGCTCTACAAAAATTTAAATGCTTTGGTACTGAAAAACTTCGACAACGCTGTAATACGTCTTCCGTATCCATCACACGATATGTACAATTCCGAATATTTTAACTGCTTTTCGGAGTAGAAACATCGTAGTACACTTTCAGTTGCATAATCCTTGCATTTAGTTTGCGCCTTGTATCTGTTTATTACGGCACGCTGCTTTAAGGGCCCATCATCATTTAGAATTAAGACTGATTTCATCGATGTCGATGTATACATAAAACTTAAATAAAACATCGTTGTAGAAACACAAAAATGGTGTCAATGGATAGAGGAAGGTCCTGATAGGGATGTTTAAATTTTTTACAAAGTGTTTGGTAAAATTTGTTTTCACAAATATTTTACAAGAAATACGAACAAAAATAGAAAATCCTAATACACCAGAGCCTTACAAAAAACTTTCCTCTTTGCAATGACATATTTTGTATTTCAATAACACTATTTATTATTCAAATTTTATGTATATTTCTAAACCCATGCAAACGCTAAAATTTGCATTGTGTGTTGGTAAACTTTGTAAAAAATTAAAAAATCCCTATCAGGGGGCCCTGGCCCTACAATTTGTTGCGGTTATACAACAATTCTTAATTTGAATTTTATGTACCTATAAGTACATAAAAACCCATTCAATCTGTTTCAATTCCAACCGATGGGAGACCCTTAATTTTTCAAACGTGAATTCCATCGATGAATTAGTACCTAATCCTTTCCAATACGTTTTTTAAATAAATCTGTAAGATGGCCGACCACCAACATAAATTGACAATTAATTGGTTTTCCAAACATTTTCCAAAAAAAATTGTCAAAAAGTTTTATTGGACATTGAAACAATTCATGCTGGTTGATTAAACATCATAAGGAGTGTGCGATGTAATAATTGGACAATCTCACATAGCCGATTCGTTTTCGACATTGCAAAATTAGTTAATAGAGTGGCATTCCATTCAAACTCAAAAAAGGTCCAAGAGCCATACCTAACAAATTTCGGTAGGTACGTATCCTCCGCCGAAAAGGAATAAATTGGAAACTTTCTGCAACTCTGTTCTTAAGCCAGCACCTACTATAACTATTTCACGAGTTACCACTGCTAGTTGAGAATTTTTTGGAGAAATAATTTCAAATACATCCCGTTCGCATAGAAGAAGACGAGAAGAAGAGGTACATATAAGTATAATGAGATTGAGTTGCTTAAATGTACTGCGGGATCAATGTGGGAGTGTAAAATGAAAATAATGTTGATCAATGACAAAAAGAGGCTAAGTAATGAAATATTTAAAATTTCTGAAAAAATTTAGAACCGAACAAAGGAAAGAAAAACTTCGTCAGTAGAAATATGTACGAAATGCGTCCAAAAAAGAAACATGAAGGATGTGAGGACATGAAATAAAGTATACAAAACGCGAGGCCGTTGAATCATACTAATGAATCATACCTAAGATTGCGAAAATGCGGGAGACATTTGGAATATGTTTAGGGAAAGGGGGGATCATATTTTTGGGATCAAAATGGGACATTTTTGGCCTATCTATATGAGTGCAAAAATTAATGTTATCGATTAAAACAAATTGTTGCTAAAAACATACCTAATTTTTGATTATTTTCATGAAAACAAGGAAGTTGTCCAGTAAAAATTCGTCACAAAAAACCCTCACGAGTGACAACTTGCAAATTGCGGGAGTTTATCATTGTAATGCGGGTAAGCGGGAGTTCGTACTAAAATGTGGGAGAATTGGCAAGTATGATGATTGGTAAACGTTATCAAATCACGTGAATTGCAGCGAAAATTATTGTTTGTTCACTTTTTTATATCTTGATTAATTGAAGGAATTGATCGTAGAAAATACTGGGGTTGTATAAAATCAATCGAAGGCATAGCGAAAACGAAAACTATACAACATTTAAGGAACCATCGAAAACGAATTTCGATTAATGCTGGAAGATTAAAATTATTTCAAAACTACAAATTTGTGAATTAATTAAAATGGTAAATCAAAAAACTTCGAAAAATGAAAATAAACAAGGAAGTAAAAATCAATGACATGAAAGTGCTCAGATGCGCGATGCATAAAGTACTAACTGTTACAATTGTAGACAAATTTCCACTTAATTAGGGTAATATGTACCTACATCAACTTACGTGGTGAAAAATTATCAAAATTGTGTTGAGCAAATAACCACATTTTTGCATATTAATTAAACGTTAACAAATAAGGTATAATATAAACACAAATCCTTTTCGAGGTGGGCGTGAAATGTTGTATGTGGTCTCACATTAAAAATAATTTAAACTTGTACCATTTTTATGGTTAATTTGTTCCCGTAGAATATGGTTACACAAATTTAGTTTTTAAGTTTTCTTCGTAAGTGTTACGTTGCTTGCCATAAAATTTCGTCTAATTTTTTTGCATATGTGCCGCTTTTAAAACTAAACATTCTTATTTATCTATCAAGAAAGTGCTTTTATTTCGTATGTCTGATTACTATCGAACAGGAAAAGAACAAAGGAAATTTCATAAATTTCCATACACGTTGTTTTAATTAAGCAAGTTTTATGAAGAGACTTTTCAGTAATTTACTTCGGTGTTTTATTGATTTTTTGTTTGTATATTGTACTACGAGCTATGAATAGCATGATGTATTGCCTACGCTTGTATAGTAAAACCTTTGACACTTAGATTTACATCCCTTCCGTTTAAGCCAAAGCTCCTTCAGTAGATTGAGTGAGATTTACCCACCTTAAGCATACATTGTTAAAATTTATTAACCTAGAAAAAGGTCCTTTTCATTCCAACCTGACTGCCATGAATGTTTTACATCTACAAGTAGAAATTCAATCAGTATTTTTCTAAGGGTTCATCCGCAAAGGCATATATTTCTTTTTTGTGTTTATGGGTAATAATATCGTTACCATAAAGTTACATCAAGCACTCTGTCATGCCTTACAAAGGAAGCCGATTTAGATTTTTTTTTTATTACAAACATGTTTCAGAATTTTATCTTTGAAGTAAAACGAAATAAAACATCCCAGATAAACTTACGTTTTTTTTTTGAATTTAATAAAAAGTTCGCACCATTACATGTAAATCATGGTAACATTAAGAATACTGAATTAGTATTAATTATTATGTTTATATTTTATACACAGACATGTTATGGATTATTTCACATTTACACTGCGCTGTAATATGATTAGGACGAATAACTGTTTTTTCTACTTATTACACTATGTACAGTCTGGAGGTTAAGTACGTACAAATATCTACACATAACTCTAATAAATATAAAAATAAATAACTCATCTTGTGTTAATTTATTGTTTTGTTGCTTTTTTTTCCTTGAAATTTACATATAGACAAACATTTTTTCAACAGACCCGATAATTACGAAAAGTTTTAACAATTACCTATATATTGAATGAAATCACGTCCTAACGACGATGTTTACATTTTTTTCACGGTTTTCGCGGCGTTAATTAGGGTGCATAACAGTAAATTTGGCTTGCAACAAAAAAAAAAAGAAACATGCATCGTTAGGACATCGACTGTACAAGCGCAAATTGATGCGACATAAAAAAAAAGATTCAAATGAACTCATTTTACTGTCAATAAATAGCACCTACAGGAGGGAATTACGTGTAACATTCGTTTAACGATCACATTTACGAGTTGAAAATAAATGCTAGTAACAGTGATACAGAGGGGATGATGAGTGAGACACCCAAAATAAAGAGCTCACATGCAATCAACTTAATTTTTGTTTAACTTACAAATATTATAAATATGCTCTTTCTCAGTCTTCTGACAGTATGTATACCTCTCCGCATGTATTGGATGCCTAATCTACGTTTATCTATAATATATACAAGAAAATTATCTATACAGGTCCGTTGTTCGCCCGGAAACTCCATTATCGAATCGTGAAGCTCCAGTATCACATAATTTATTATAATTTTTAACACCTAGTAACGTAAATATGCATGTTAGTCCTTTTTGTTATAATCTCACAGCACTGAACACAATGAAGGGTTTCATTGTCGGTTTGAGCAAAACTCACACACGCTTAGGAACAATTAGTCTTTGGTATAGAAGGTGACGAAGATATTTTAAACATCAGTACCACAGCCCTCCTGATAGCCCTCGTCGGGAGAATTTCGATTGTGTGTTAGCGCTCTCTTTAAGGCGGTAACTGGTGGTAGCACCGGAACTCCCCCTTTCTGCCACACCCTTAACGTCTTAGCATTTGTCGGAAGGGTGATTTGAGTGGAGGTCGTAACGGCAGTCTCGATTTTTGGTTCAACAATAGGCAATCCATAATCGGAAGGATATCCTACTGCTTTATTACGATATTCTAATTCCTCTTCGGATCCCACGACACTCAAGCCGTCACCTATAATTGGAGTTTTATCGTCGTAATGGAAGCCGGGGTTACTAGTACTCATTAGTCTAGAATATGTTTCGGAATCGCTATGTTCCCATAAGCCCGAAGGGTACAGAGAATCGACGTTTCTGCTATACTCTCCACTTCCCGGCCGTTCCAAGGCTTCTACGTTAAAGGCGTCTTCTGCCTCCCCCTCTAATATTTTCGTGTCATTTATCAAATCGGGATTATTGCCAGATCCCGATGAAGGGGATACGAAACACGAGCCGGGATTAATGACGCTTCCGTTACCGTTGTAATGAGTGGTTGTGTAGGTGATATCATTGAGACGTGGAGGTTTTTGTACGGGATTGCAGAAGTTTAGGTCACTGGGAATTTTGCGTTCCGTTAGCGAGGAGGTTTCGTTGTTAGGGGTCGCCGGTGACGCGGCCGACTTGCCGTTAGGGATTCCGGTGCCGTTGACAACTGTTACCACTTCAATTTGACCCGGTGTTTTACTTTCGGAGAATGGTATCCTCTTGAGACGCACCAATAATATTAGTATCACGAGCAATATAAATAGAATCAGAATAACAAGCGCCGCGCTGAGCCCTGCTATCTGGCCGCTCCCGAGGGTTACCATACCCGCAGCTCTCATGGATACGCGAACTGTGAAATTTGCCTCCGCATTGCCTGCACGGTTCTCGGCTACGCAATAGAATTCACTCGAATCGGTCTCTTGTGCATTTGTAAGTACTAAGTGGCTGTGTTTTTGGAAGCCACCCTCTTCAAATATAAAAATTTTTTGATGGGAACTAAAGGCCGAATTATTTACGAGCAATCGACCGTTCCAGTACCAGTTAATATGGGCAGCTGGTACGGCATTTGCCTTACATATGATGGTAATGTTATCCCCCGTGTTGGCTTCGATGTATCTGCTTACCGGGAGAATATCGGGTTTGCAGGCGTAGTCATCTACGTGTAATTCCGCAAAAGTCTTGTCAATTACCCTTTCGGGACCGCCGCTACACACGGGCGCTATGGTCATGGGAATATTGTGTTGTGTAAGCCACTCTTTGACTGGTCTCATTCTACAGTCGCAATGCCAGGGGTTGTCTTGTAATTCGACACCGTGTAAACGGCTAAGAGTTTGCACGGTTTGAAGTCTCAATTCCGTTAAACGATTACTATTTAATTTTAACTCGAGTAACTCGATTCCATCAAAAGCTTTAGGCGCTACCATTTGCAATTCGCAATGCGAAAGATCTAATTTCACGAGCCCGGGCACGGTTTTAAAAGCCTTACTGTCAATTTTTTGAATTGGATTATGCGATAAAATTAAATCCCGTAAGGAGGGTATATCTTGAAAAGTTCCCGATGGAATCGACGTCAGCAAATTATAAGACAAGTCCAATTCGATGAGGTTTGTTAAACCCTTAAACGCTAAATCATCAATTTGTCCGATTCGGCAGCTACGAAGAAAAATTCGCTGAAGGTTTAGTAGACCCGCACGTAGAAAAGTTTCGCGCGACAATATTTGCAAATTATTACCAGACATATTTAATACTTGCGTAGCGGAGTCAACACTTTCGGGAATAGTTATTAATTCCCTATCCATACACTCAACTGTTTGTTTCCCACTTTTCCACTTGCACGAACATATCGTGGGACACATACCGCTTGTTCCGAAACACACGCGAAATTGAATTAAAAATCCAGTCAAAAATAGGAATAATTGCGCGCGATGAAAACTTATTAAACTCTTCATTTTAAATATTAAACATCGCCCACTTCACTTCAATATTCCTTCACTAATTCGCATTCTTTGTACGCACTAAAAAAATTTTTTTATTACGCGATCTTTGTCGTTAAAGAGATTAATTAAGCTCCTGCCTCTGACAGCTTCACCGTATGTACCATACGAACTACTTCTTTGCCGTCCGCGCACTAACTACCGAAAGCGCCTTCACCATAGCAGACCCGCGCCCTCGCGCCCTTCTTACCGCGCCGAACCGTTGCGCACTGCTTCACAAGTAACTACCGCATCACCGTGGTACTGATTTTTGCTTCAACCCCTCAAATGATACTTATTATTGCAATCCAGCTCTTACATGCAGAAATCTTAACTCACATATCTGCGATCATCGCGAAAACTTATCCTAATTAAGACAAATTACCACCGGTTGTTACTACCTCAACTTACCCTAATAAATAAACATTTTACATTTTGGAGCTACAGTAGGATTCCGGTCGTCATGCATAACTTATACTAATTACTTTATTCTTTAATTAATTAACGTTCAACTATATTCGAGGCTCGAAATTTTCACGCAAAGCCAAAAAGGTAACTGACTAAACCTTATTTGAGGTAACTTAATCTACAATTTTCTTGCTAAAATGAACAGGAATGCAGCGTACCAAAATTAATTTCAAATGTTCATTAGCTATAAGGAATGATAATCTGTAATGGGATTGAGCTTCTCGGCGAGATTCTTGCAAAAAAAATCTTAAATCACCGTATTTAGTAACGTGTGGAAAGAGATTTTTCAAATATTATCTATTCCTTTTCACCAGGCGTTCTATCAATAAATATTTATGACTTTTCACATTTAAGAAGGAGGAACTCGTAAGATTATGGGCCATTTAAGGTTTCTGAAGTGTAAACGGGTAAAGGACAAAATAGCGAGGATGCTAACGAGTTATTTATATTACCGTACTATCACCGCCAAAAGGATGCATAAATCAAATCGATTAATAGTGATCAATGAGAGTTTTTTAGCTTATCTCAATTACTACAATTGCTACAGTTAAAGAATTACTCATAATTGAAAAATTCTTTGATGTTGACGCTTTACTGTTTATTGGATGAAAACGACGAGTGCTAATATCTTCTCGGAAGGATTGAAACGATTTTAATTGTCTTCAGTTTGGGAATCGCGGTCGCTTACGCATTTGCGTCACAGTGAAATCAGTTTGTTCAAAGAAATGTGAGTCGTTCTTTATATTTGCATTTTCGTCTCTTGTATACACATTATGCAACATTGTTCTGCAAAATTAGACTGAAAAGTTTAACCGTTTGTGTTACATTTGTCAAGAATTTAAATAAAAATCCAAACTTTATTTTTAGGTCTTAGTTTACACCTTTGACCAACCAAAAACAAATCAGATTGAATAATTCTGACTAAGATAAGTGCAAAATTCAAAGACATGACAATTTTCAAAAATGGGAAAGAGATTCAAATGGAACATTATTAGAATAAACTTTCAATTTTCCAGTTTATATTTTTACATTTAATCGATTGGTTCCGAAGATAAGGGGTTATTTGTAAATTTTCTACAATTTTCTATTTAACTATGCTTTAATTTTGTTCAATTTGGCATTTACTAACTGTTAACCAAGCACAATACGATGCGTTTTACCATTTTACATATAAGCCAACATTAAATTATACAAGAATTCATGATCTTCAAATGTTAAATGTTTTAAGTTATTTGATAAAATCGTAGACCTATTATGGTTGTTGCAAAATAACAAAAATTTACATTATGGGATAGTCGATTGCAGAATGATTCCCCTTCTGTTTGGAAATAATATAAATGTTAACAGAACTGTTCAATTAAAGACTTGGCAATATACCTACATTCCAAGGAAAATCCTGAGAAAAGGGTGGAAGTGGGTCATATTGCTGCCGATACTACGTTAAATACGAGGTAATTGACTATTGTCGGTAGTCTGCGCTTGTGAATTTTAAAACACTACAAATTTCGCCCATACGGGACTCTATTGCTATACATGATCGTAATGAAAACCATCGTTTGCAGCTGCTGGATGTCATACGAAGCTTGTGCAATTGGTCAAGTCTTGGAAACAATAATTACATCCACTGACGTTTTGAAACATTGGTTTGAAACGGTCACACTGAGATGTTGAGCATTGTGACTTTGAAATGGCATTGGTTATCAAGAATCCGTCCAGGTTTGATCAGTCTGGGGGCCATCCAATTTTTGTGTACTGAAGGTGTACAACCATTGCACATTTGTACGCGAATGCAAATACTATATGTATACAAAAGCATGGGTTGGATAACTGTAAAGAAATCGTCCCGACAGTTTAGGAAAAGGAAAAGAGGGGACACAACCCAGAAACCACAGTAACAATTAACCAAATAGGACAGAAAAGTTGTCTTCATCAGCGAACAACTTTACTGTCGAAACGCCAACGATTTGGTAAATTTTTATTTGGTTTCTGGTATTTGCAGTGTTGTGTTCAACGGCCACAAGGAGTCGAGTTTTTCCAAAAGATAAATGATTTAAAGAAGATTAAAGCCAAACTTTCTGCAGACGAGTTAGTGGGAGTTGCGGTCAAGTAGATTTTTAATTAAATGCAGTGGGACTTGCGGTCAATTTTATTTTAGCAGTGGGACTTTGCGCTCAACTTATAATTGCACGTATATCGTATTTTCCTTGAATTAATAGAAATGGGAGTACAACAGGAATTGACAGTAATTTAGAAATATTAAAAAATGAAATACATACCTCCTACAAGAAAATACACTTTTATTAAATATGTATTTTAATTATATTTATATATTATATGTATAAATGACATTCCTTAAATTTAAAAAAATTAGTCTGATTCAAATTTCAAATAACTCTGGAAGCGCATTAGTTTCATATACTGAATTTTTTTAAATCGTACACAGCTTGTGTGAAATGTTGCTGACGCATAATTAACACAATTACCTCGTTGTTTTATAGCTTGAGCTGTTAAAAGGCAGTCATTTAAAGTAGTAGTATTATTTAACTTATTCCTATTTTTTGTTTTAAAAGATTTACTTTAGTTAGGAAATATTCTTTCACATTCTGCATTTGAATGTGGTACCTACATATAAAACATTAAGAGCAAAGGTAGCTAAGTTTTAAAGCCTTCATGTTTTAATAGGGGCAATATTGCAGATGTTACAATTCCATATTGCTGAGATGCAGCATATATTGGTGCAAGCATTGATAAATTATCAAAAATTTTGTTACCAACATTGTACCTTTTCTTAACCTTTACAGGTTACAGAAAAAAATTGCAGACAACTGTCATAAAATGTTTCTAACTGATTTTGAGTTTCTTGAATATTTGTTTTTTAATTTCATTTAAAACATTAATACTCAAGTATATGATTCGCTTATACCGGGTGAATGAGACCAACCGTATCAGTACTTTATTTAAAGAACGGTGAGTCGTAGGGTAAAAAAAGTGATTATAAAAGCCATAATAAATAATCGAATGGTGATATTATTATTTCTCGGAAAAGTCAGCATTCCTCCAGAATATCTCGAACTCAAAAATTTTAAATGGCACCATAAGTCGAAAAAAGTATTGTTTAAAGATTGTTAAAAAAGAGGAAAATTTTATAGGTAACATTATTTTATTATTGCCACCCCTTTTAAGTAATATTCGACTAAAGTTATTAAATTTGAAATTTATTGTTAACAAACAAAATTGAAAAATCGACTGTTAAAATCTAGTTACTGAATTAGACAATGTCACAATTTCAAATTTAATAACTTTAGTCGAATATTACTTAAAAGGGGTGGCAGTAATAAAATAATTTTTGCTATAAAACTTCCTTCTTTTTTAACAATCTTTTAAACAATACCTTTTTCGACTTATGGTGCCATTTAAAATTTTGGAGTTCGAGACATTCTGGAGGAATGCTGACTTTTCCGAGAAATAATAACATCACCATTCGATTCTTTATTATGGCTTTTATAATCACTTTTTTTACCCTACGACTCACCGTTCTTTAAATAAAGTACTGATACGGGTGGTCTCATTCACCCGGTATATAAATTTACGTGGATTACCTGGATCCACATCTTCTAAATATAGACACATGGGATCGAGGAATAGTCGTGAATCACCCTATTATACTAGAAAGTGACCGCAAGTCCTACTGCGAAAATAAAATTGACTGCAGTCCCACTGCATTTAATTAAAAATCTACTTGACCGCAAGTCCCACGACACGCGGCAGACAAGGTCATGTTGACACTTTTTTCGACCATGAAGAACCCTTGCCGTTAGAGAATAAGCTTCGTCAAGGAATAAAGCGAAAACACCCCGAAATGCTTTCATGTTCCTTTTTTTTGTAAATGGTGCGATACATCTAAACAGCTTGTTTACAAACGGGTATCGCTATTACCTGTTCCAGTATTAAGCGGTTCACCGCTATACCCGTTTGTAAAAAAGCTGTTAAGCCGTTCATCAAAAACTCACTAGATTGACCTTCATTTTCTCTCGACTTCATAGGACAGCTTTCAGCGCAAAAAGTCACTAGAAAAGTCACTAGATCTAGTGACTTTTTGCGCTGAAAGCTGTCCTACTATACTACTGTCTTAATTACTGCTATTGAGCAGATGTAATGATGTCTATACCCAAATGACCAGAAATGTAAAAAGTTGTAATCACCAGTTGATCCTTTTTTAAACCTGGCAATTTCACTGCAGATATATCTATTTGGAACTGCTACAAAATCTCATTAATCCTGTATTGATGAAAAACGTAGGATGCTAACGGGAGGATTAATTGATATTTCTCTGAATTTTGCACTTACTGTTCGTGTTTTAATCGAACTTTCCTGGGTGCTTGCATTGGAAGGTCTCATGTCTCGCGCTCTAGACTTCTTATGTATTTTAAGCGACTCGACTAGCTTCATTAGAAAATTACACCTACGTATTTAAAGTTCGAAGTTTTGAACATTCTTTGCGTCATATTATTTTCCTACACGCATTGTAATAACTAATAAACATTGTATAATATTACTGGTTAACAGTTTTTTATTATCAACTTAAAGAAAAGGAAAAAAAATATAGCTTTATTTAATGTTATCGATATGCTGTTATGAAAAATTTTAGGAACTGTATCAATAACCCATTTTCTTTCAAACAAATTGATTGAATTTGAACATTCAAACGAGGAAATGTAGAGAATTGAAAAGGTACTCTAACGACCTAAGGAATTTTTGAGTGGTTATTGTAAATTGTACTTCAAAAAAATCTCACTATCCTAATGGAAATAAATTCGGTTCTTTTGTTAAAGAAATGAAAAAAAAAGTTCGTAGCATATAATCATAATTAGGTACTAAATAATTTAGACCAAGTTTCTACAATAATGCCGATTAATTTTGAAATACAGACGAAAGAATATCATCCGTTTACGTCATATCCTTTTATTTCTGAATTTGTTATACTTGAAATAATTCAATCTATTTTAAAAATCGTCTAAAAACGTTAAATTAGATTTGATTTAAACCCGTATTTCAGTTATCAAAATATACCTAAAGGTATTTTATTCTTAGTCAATTTCAGGATCGATTCCTAATGACAAGAATTGAAAAATGAGAACATATTAATAAAAAATGAATTTTTGGTAACCTTAGTAAAATTTATTCGTGACTAATCTACTATTGAGGCTCATAATTAATTAAGTAATCATATGAAGCATATCAGAGCGCAATATTTTAAAAAAGAAGGAAGTTGCGAACATCCCAATTTCTCTAGAATAAGTTCAGTAAAATTTCGAAATCTTTGAACAGTATATCATTACCAATGTAATTTTGTATTATTATCGAGAATTTACGAAATTTAAATTATAACCGCATTTCATAATAACATGGACTTTATCTTTTGTATTAAAATAACGTAAAGTTCGAAAATGTTTTATTTGTAAAGGTTGTCGTTTGGGTTTTAGGCCTTTTGTTGATATGCATTATACAAGAAATATTCAACTTATTATAGACAAAATACGAAATTACCTTCGGCGTTTGAGAGATGTAAAAAGTAACATCGCTAACAGAGGATACATATAAACAGAGACCCTGCCCAAACTTGTTGACTTTGTCAATGAAACAACTGTTACTCGAATGAAGGATAATACCCGCCGGTTATTTTCATTAGGCTTTCTTTAACAGTGGCAAATGTTAAGGAAAGGTCGTTAATATAATTCACACTCAAATTTGTACTACGTACGGTTTGGATTATTATTTGTTATTCATTTGTGTTTTATTTAGATAACGAAAGCGTTACCGCTGAAACTTAATTCAGCTTATATGAAAGCGTATCAAATTTTCGGGTAGCACAATAAATTGGGCGGATTTTTAGAAAACAATGCGTCCTCCTACCAACCGGCGCGGCGTGGCGGTACTTTTTGAAAATTGACGACAATAATTCCATTAACCATAAATAAGGGTATTTCAATACAGTCAGGTGTTCGGTTAGCAGAAATATTTACTGTTTAGGAAAATATATGATTTTAAACAGGTAAAAAGCGGGTAGGATTACTATTGATGATTCATATAATGTAGTTGTAAACTTCAACATCACAAAGAACGAAGGGTAAACGAACCCTAATTTACAAATCCCGAGAAAGGTGTGCGTCAAATGTTCTAAAAGGTCTAAATTTGTCGGAAGGGATTAACAAGCAGTAAGCATGAGAAGTTTTAGTTATTATTAGTAGTATTCCTTCTGAAAGATTGAGCTGCCAGCCGCATTTCGGTGATTCACAATTTGTTGTTTTGTCTTGAATATGTTATTAATACTGTTATAAATTCATTAAATGATCATACGAGATTAAAATGACGCTCATAACGACTCTTTTTATCAGCTTATGCATGCTTTACAAGAACATATAGAATATCGTCCTGTCTCTTCTAGTTTTACTTACTTTCAAATACAGAATAACTTTGATCAAATCACGGATTATTTTATTATTGTTCTTTACAGAAACAAATGAATTATGGATGAATGTAAACACATTGCTCGATATCAAAGGATTGTAGTTTTTCAGGCAGCTACATTGTTGTCTGCTAAGAAATACAAAACCGTAAATATAAAACGATTTGTTACTCATAATAAATACTCACGATTCTTCGAATAACAGTTTCTTTTTACTTTCTTCTTCTTCTTCCTCTTCTTCTTCTTCTCCATTCTCCCGATCTTTTTAAAGCGTCCTAATTTTTATTCTCAGACAATTTTCCCATTATTTTGTGGTTCTGGCTAGCTACCATATCTCATTCATGGATTTCTCTCTTTTCTCAACTATTTCGCAACTACTTCTCTTTTTATATACGTTTGCGAATTCATTTGGGACGAGGAAGGGAAATAGTTAATTTTTACAAAAATTTCAATCTGAAAGCATATGTTATAGTGTAGGGAACTTAGGAGATGCGATGCCGGCGAAAATGTTTCGTAAAAGGGTCTATTGCAGTTGAATGAGTTACTGAGTTGGTCATTCAAAATAATATGCTTACTATCATCTCTGTACCATTTTCTCTCGAATCGCATTGACTGAAACCACGTCTCTTTTTCATTGTCCTCGCCAACATTTCATCAAGAATAAGTTTTTTAAATTCCCTAACTGGTTTAATCCCAAAATTATTTACAACATACGTCGCAAAACTAAGGTACTAAAAAAATACAATCGCCATAAGCGTCACTGTGACTTACTTGAATTCAAAGAGCTACGTAAATTAATAAAACTCCAAATTAAATGTGCGTACGAAAATTATATAGCAGGTGTTCAGAATGCTATCTCTATCGATCCTAAATATTTTTGGAAATTTGTGAAGTCTAAAAAAGGATGTTCTCGTATCCCGAATAAAATGTACTCTGAAGATAAAACCTTCTCTACACCAGAAGAAATAGTAACTGCATTTAAAGACTACTTTAGCAGTGTTTACTTACCAACTATAAATGCCAATACTAGCTTTAACGACGGCTCTAGTATAAGCACTTCCGTAAATATTAATCTAATCTCACATGATGAAATTAAAGACGCTTTTATTAAACTGAAAAATAAAAACACATCTGGCCCTGACCAAATTCCAAGTCATTTAGCAAAAGCCTACTCTCATGTTTTCGTTCAACCAATGCATATCCTATTTAACATTGCAATACAACAATCTGAGTTTCCCCAGATATGGAAAGAATCGTATGTATGTCCTGTTCTGAAGAAAGGGGATACCAGTAATGTCAGGAACTACAGGCCCATCTGTATCATTAATAACTTTGCGAAGATTTTCGAAATTGTGTTGTATTCGCGTATCTATCCACTGGTCAGAAATCACATCTCTAACTTTCAACATGGTTTCATGCAACATCGTTCTACTGTCACTAATCTCACTTGTTTCAGTGAAAATGTTACTAAAGTGCTCGATACTCAAGGTCAAATAGACGTAATCTACACTGACATATCAAAGGCGTTTGACCAAATTTCACATGAAATATTGATTGAGAAACTAGAACTTTTTGGTTTTCATCACAGTTTATTGTCACTTTTTCGATCATACTTAACAAACCGTCATCAAATGGTTACTTATAATAATTACACATCTGAACCTATTCTACCTACGTCTGGAGTTCCACAAGGTTCCAATCTCGGACCGCTGCTTTTCCTTTTATTTATCAATGATGTTGTAGATGACCTAACGTGCAATAGTCTACTATTTGCAGATGACTTAAAACTTTTCACCTCTGTTTCTTCTGTTGATGATTGTGCTTTTCTACAACTTAATCTAAATAAATTATATCTTTGGTGTCACAAGAATTCTTTATCATTAAATATTGAGAAATGTAAGGTAGTATCTTACACGAATAAACATTTACCCATAGTAAATATATACTCTATTAACTCTATTAATCTCGAGCGATGTACGGAGATAAAAGATCTAGGTGTTTATTTTGACTCCAAGTTTACGTTTGCAAAGCATATTTCTGAAATTTCGCGAAGCTCTAACAAAAGTTTGGGTTTTATTACTCGTAATACCAAATCATTCACCAATATTCATAGTATTAAGGTTTTGTACTGTTCTCTAGTTAGATCTAACCTAGAATATTGCTCTCTAATATGGCAACCTCATCTGAAATATCAAATAGCCCAACTCGAATCTGTGCAACGAAAACTCTTGAAATACCTCTCGTTTAAAATAGACAAGATCTATCCCATAAGGGGCTTTTCACAAACTCAACTGTTGAACCGATTTAACCTCCAATCTCTACAAACCAGAAGAAGTCTATCCAGTTTAACTTTTCTTTATAAACTGCTAAATAATCACATTGATTGTCCACATTTATTATCTTTAATCAACTTTCATGTACCGTCATATTTCTCTCGAAGCAACCCAACTTTTCGTATAACAACGTCTCGAACTAATGTACTTCTTAAATCACCAACTCGTATCATGTGCTGTAATTTTAATAAAATATCATCTAGTTGTGATCTTTATTATGATAGCTTAAGAAACATATTAGATATTTATTGTCAACGATATCCAAGCTAGTGCTTATTTATGTTTTGGTAAGGAGTGTATTGTTAATAAATAACAATGTTAATTTTATTTTTAGTTATACTGTTGTAGTAAAATTGTATACTACACTATTATTCAATAATGTTTCTGTTTTGTCCTGTTAATGGATTCTGTCTGTTGGGCAAATATATTTATTATTATTATTATTATTATTATTATCAACTAACTATTACTAGCAGTACTTTTATAAGGTTGAAGAGACAGGTTTGTGGTAGACAGGTAGTCTAATTATAATAGGCGGGATACCGCTCGCCCTTTATTGAATCGCTAAAAAATCAAAATTAAATGGGATTACCAAATAGGTAGGGTTGATAACAGTTCATATGGGCGTCCGATGGTTCTAAAAAAAGGGAATTTAGTGTGCGACAAAATGCTATGCCTAAGTTGACTTTATGTGTTTGTGGTGTCGTACCAAGGAGAGGGGGTGTATTCACATGTTGTTAGTGGATGCACTGTGGGGTAGTGTTGGTGTTGTTTGTTTTCCACCCATTCAACTAAATTCTCCAACGACCAAAGCAATTTGGTAATCCCAGCGCGATGTTTATGTGAGGGGTAATGTAAACTGTGCACACCTGATGTGGTGTCATCATCGGATGTCGTGTTGAGTGGTTGTTATGACTCGTAAATGTAGGTAATGTAGAATTGTAATGCGGAGGGAAAACTTTGCAAAACTCGTTCTAGTAGCGAGAGAGGTTTGGATTGATTCCTGTCTTACTTTAGGTCTAACCCATCGATGTGAGTGGTAGGAGGGGAGGTATTTGAAATTTGAAAGCTCGAGCTTAATGCCTTTCCCTTTTATAGTTCCTTGTTTGGCCTCTTTATGTAAATAGGAAATCTATACGGAAAATAAGTGATTTGTACAACTTTTAAACCAATGTCTACTTTAGTTTCTTCATCTATTTCAACGCATTTCTTTTGTAGAACCTCCTACTCACTTTTTCTTTATCCCTTGTAAATGTAAATTAAAATTACGATAGGGGGGTGGCCGTAGTCCACACGTACGTAGGTCTCTCATTTGGGCCCTTTGTACTACCTTCCTGCCACACACGCTGAGCCACATAATGAATGGGTCACCCATCCAAGTACTGACCCGAGCAGGAGTTGAGGAGTTGCTTAATTATCAATACTTGTATGTATTGTGTATATCCATGCTGCCCTTCTTTACCTCTTGCGTGCGCATGGTTTGATATTATTTTTACATTTTTTGTTTTAAAAATACCTATGCATTCGTCTCTCGAATTAGTAAGTGTCGTATGTCCTACTTCCTCACGTTTTGCAAGATCCGATTAAACCTATATCGTAAGAACTTGTTAGATCAGCTCCATGCATTTCTCATCTGTCTAACGCTGTTCTCATCGCTTCGATGTTCATTACTATTCACTGTAAGTTAATCCCAAGAGAAATATTAACTTTTGTACGGTTGGAGTTTTTTAACGAGGGCGTTGAACCTAGCTGACCCGGCGAACTTTGTACCGCAAATATAAGTTGTCTGAACTTCCAAAGGCTACATTACAGCTTTTAAGTTTGACAGTAATAAAATTACGCTTTTGTTTACAATGGTTATTAATAAAATCAAAATTCCATAATTCAACCCTTATTTTGACCCCACTTAGGGGATGAATTTCGAAAAACCGTCCATCTTAGTGGGTGCCTACATCATTAGGGGAAGGTTCACTGAAAATTTCAAGTTTGGCCTGGGCGTTGATAGATCAGTGAGTGAGTCAGTGAGTCAGTCAGTCATCAGCACTGTATCCTTTTATACAGGGTGTTAAAAAAAGTGTTCGGAAATTTTAAGGCCGTATAGTATAGACCAAAATAAGTGAAAAAAGTCTAATAAACATGGGTCCGCAAACTAACCGTTTCAAAGATATGAGCTAAAACAGAACAGAACCAAACAAACCAAGTTACTACATATGGAATCAGGTTTGCTGTGATTAACAGTCAAAACAAATCGCCAATACTTAAACAAAGTACATTGAGCAGCGAAAACGTCAATAGTGTCATAGTGAACTTTCCCTTCTGCCGTGATTAAGGTTGATTTGTCATCATGTATTCTAACCAGGAAATGGCAGAGATGCATTTTATGTATGGCCGCGCCAATGGAAATGCTTATGAAGCACGTCGTCTTTACGAGATGGAAGGGGGACATGTAGAACACCTATTGTAAAACGGCTTAAATAAAAAACATAAATTTGATACCACATACTATTTTTCTTATTTTCTTAGATAGTACATTTCTGGAAATACCTCATATCTTTGAAACGGTTAGTTTTCGGACACATGTTTATTAGACTTTTTTCACTTATTTTGGTCTATACTACACGGCCTTAAAATTTCCGAACACTTTTTTTTAACACCCTGTATATGTAGAATCAATGCCAAAAACTTGGGAAAATAAAAATGATTGTCAAACGAAAAAATGTAAAGGCGGTGAGGTAGTGGTTGGTAGAGCAATAAGAACAATTTTGTGAGATCGTTACAGTATCTTAATATGGAAAAAAAATTATTATCAATTTTCTTATTCTATGATACCGGAAGCAGGACTTCTGTCATAATGGATTATGTATTTAAATGATTATTGAAATAGTGTAGGTAGAGTACTTGCCAAATCTCATGATCCGCGAATTGCGCACCGCCGGGAGTGAGAAAGCTGTAGAAAAGGACACCTAACCATACAACTTAAATGTATTATAGTCACGTGATTATAGTTGGTGACGTCAGAAGCATATTTTGGTCTGTTCGCGCAGGATCATGAGATTTGGCAAGTAGTCTACGCATATTATTTTCCAAATTTGTGTGCACATTGGCAGTAAATTCATAGCATTTTGGTCTGTTTGCTATTATAGTCTATGTAATATCAACATCGAAAATTGCCACACTAGAGTGTGGTGCATTTTTCTGAAATGTAATTATTCGTTTTATACTAAATTGGTAGATAAGATTTAAGGTAAAGGATTACTAAAAATTAGTTAAATGTGTAGAGTTCGACCTTTACGTTAATTTTCACGTTAGTTGGAAGACATTTATGCAAATTTATACAAAATATTAGTAGCATCGAAATTCTCGATTGCTGATTAGAAACCTAATTTCAAGATTTATTACAAAACGTTACCCTATCGATATTATTATATGGTAAAGTTTTAACCGTACGTTGCCTTATTGACTTTAGCTGATTATAGTGATTTGATTGCTGTAATTAATTCATAGCTTCGCATCAAACTTCCACAGTTAATTATTGTAATTACAATCTCCTTAAACACGTTTAATGCTATCGGGTGTGCATGTATGTCTCTCCAAAGCGTGTTGAGGGTATAAACATCTTAACGTAATTTAGTTTACTGCACCTATTTATAAAGTTTTAATTGAAAACATGTGTTTAAAAGAGGAAAAGAAACGTACGTAAGCTGTTGTATTTATTTAGTAAATGAAAGAAAAAAAAAGAATTTCTTTTAAACTTAATGTTTAATTAACTGTCAGATGTAGGTTGGCCTACCTCGTAATTTGAAATGTTTTTACGCATTGAAGTTTTAATTCGTTTCTTTGATGTAGCGTACCCTGTTGGTCCTGTGTTCCCAAAAGGAATATTAAAACTTTATTACTTATTCCCGTCATTAACGATACAGAAAAGGTCTTTACCAACTGAACCATTTGTCACACTAATAGATCCCTCCAATAATCTACAGGGTGGATTTGATACATACAATTCTTTGCAATTAAATTTTTAATCAGTGTGAGGGATAGGGGAGTGTAAATTTAACTACGCGCATCAATTCATTCTTACTCAAAATAATGAGAAAACTTGTGGTCACTTAAAAGTAATATAAATACCGAGGCAATTAAAGTTCTGCCTTAAAACTGTCACGTTGATTCTTGCAAATTCAATAGTTCAACGTTATTTTCCAAGAACCTGGAAAAGTTATTCGCAGACTGCGATCGCGGATTCGGGCTGGACGAGCCGACGTCATTTTCCGCTGATGCGTGAATCCTTCTCCTGTCCGATGACCTCAGTATGTTCCCAAGGACTCGTTGCTGATTTTGTCGCTCCTAGGAATGAACTCCGGTACGGTAGCGCAAATGTTCGCTCATGCTAGAGATAGAGATTAGAACGTGACTGACGATTTTCGCAACGACGCTCTTTTTCTAATCCTTCTTCATTAATTGGCGATGGTTTTGGATATTATGGAGCGACTCGACTATGTAAATTTTCTGTTAAATTCTAGCTTCTTCTCTATAATATTGCGAGCGCTGAGCTCTTTTGTGGTTTTTCGCATTGAACGTTCTGAATTTCTGTTAACATTCTTAAGGATCTTCACTGATGTTAAATTTCGACTTCCGCGCAGACAGTTTTGTGCGCGTTGATGATCAATCTATTGCAGTACCAAATGTTTATTGCAGAACCTTATAAGTTCCACTTCATCCCTTTTTGAGGTTAGGTAAAAAGAAAGCTCGTCTTTTCATCGCTTTTTATTGCCAAGCTATTTATGAAACATTATAGATTAATTAGATTAATAAAGGATTGTTCTAGCTTAGGAATTATTATTTTTTGATGAAGCAATATAAAAGACCCTCCGTCTATACTCTATAGGATCCATTGTGTCAATTCAAAACACAATTGTGCCGATCAAACGTTATTTATAGCTCAAGTTTCCACCTTTTCCGGGCTTTCTCAAACTTTGACCGTTTTCTATATGTAATTCTACATCGTCTGCGGCAAGACGCCTAACTATTATTATTTTTAAATGGGACTTTTAATAAGTAAAAGATCATCTGAATGACATCACCCAATCGTTAGTGTGTGATGTAATATCACAATCCAAATATTTCTGAGGTTTGACTGTAGGATTTTTAAATTTTTATGTTTTCGGTCATTATTATTTCTATATGAATCACAAAATTACGGGAAATTTTCACACGATAAGTACAATGCGTAAGAACCTTCTTACTTCATGTGCACTTTGTAATTTTTCTGAATTGCGACACCTTCACGTGCGCCTTTCCTGTCACTTCTTAAGTGCCCGCCCATTCGATAATAATTTAAGAAAGGAATGTCGCAACCAGTGAAGACTTGTGTAAATGATAAAGTTTAAGCAGGGCAAGAAATCTACAAAGAAATTCAAAATATCCGAATAGACAATGTATATTTAGAAGAGACATTTTTGTGAGATCATTAACATATTGAAGTCACGCCGCTATGAATAGAATGGACAAAAAACAAGCTCGTTTAAATGCAAAACACGTGGAAACTTTCTATAAATTAAGATAAGGTATAATAATAACGTAAAGGCAATGCCTAATTACAATACGGCAAGAACACAAGACGACAAAAAAAATATTTACTAAAGTGGGCGTCACTAACAAAAGGTTGTTATTGTTACATCCTCGAAAAATTTACATTAATATCGCTTAAGTTAACTTGGTACGCTTTTAAAATTTATATTTTTAGCTTAATTTAGGCACGGTGTCATGCATGAAGAATAAAGAAGTCAAAACTGTATCTAATTAATGATGGTAGCAAAAGTGATTTAAAGACGTTTACTACACGCTGTGTTATTATTAAAGTCGTACAAAAAAAAAGGATACAATTTACTTCGAATGTTATTTATGCATACAAAAAGTAATTTCTGGCGCGTAACATTTCGAAGGCTTCTCTTTAATTAATTTCAATTTTAAAACAAACAATATTTACCTGACAGAACATTTAGGTATTCATATATTTTCTCTTCTTGTTCATGATATGGACAATTTCTTTTCATCCTCTGTATCATTTTTACCGTTATTGTATATTTTTGTTGCTACGTGATTTAAGAACTTGTTGTATTCCTGACCCTGACACTGTCTCTTTTAGTTTACCAAAAATTTTTAACAGGATTAGAACTAAGCGACATCTGCACCACTGTTTGAGGAAAATGCATGATTATAACTTACTACTAGTATGATACAAATATATTGTGACTTTTTCGGTAGGGGGATGTCGTTGAAACCCCATTATGAAATGTCTGAAAAAATATTGGTCAAATGGCAAAATGATAAATTTCGGTGTTTTTTTGGTGATCTGTATAGCTCAACAGAAAATCCAACTTCCCAAGTTATGGAATTTCTTAGTTTATTACCAAAAAAGTACATATCATCACTGTCTTCTTCAAATTTCCTTCACGTGCTGCTAATGCTTGAAAATTTTCGGAACGGCTGAAAAATAACATAATCGTTTAGAAGATCGTGTTGACGGCCATCGCCTGGAAGGCTGGAACGTTAATTACAGACGTCTTTCATGCAGAGCGTCTATTCCATGTTTTCTACTGTTATAAAAGATGATTTGTTTTGGTTTCTCGTGCTCGTTATTGTGATGAATCAGCGAGGTATGGTTGGTCGCTGTCCATTATTTAGGCTTAGTGTCATATTCTTGGAAAATGCAAACAAGGAGAGTATGTCTCCTTCTCGATGACCATAATTTAGAAGGGGTCAAATCTTTCACCATAAGCAACTAAACAATATTTTTGTAAAAGTGGGAACTACCCCTTTGAACGTTAAAGAGAAATTACGGGATGTTTATAAATTAGCGGTACATTTCTTGTAAAATTGCACAACAGAGCAAAGACCCTCATAGTGAAGTGATTATAATGTGCAACATTTAATTACGCAATACGTACTTGAATTACTTATAAGTTCAAATTTGATCATGATATTACGTTAATGTTTTAACGGTTAAACCATATCCAACATTTTTATTTCAAATTAAAAAAAAGATAAAAATATCCGGGGCCCCATGCCGAAAAGCACAATAATGACCGCAAGTCACTAAATTGTTTAAAAATTCAATAAATATACCATGTGTCCACAGATTCATTCTCAACATGGGTATCTCCCTTATTATGAGAGATAGTATAATATAATATAATATAATATAATATGCAGTACTAGATTCCTCTTAAAAAAGTGCTTTAAGAAAGTGTAAATTAAATTCAACTTCCTCCATAAAAAAGTTATTGCTAAATTTAGAAAAATCAACAATTCACTTTTTTTGCTACAGCGTCTGTACTACAACAAATATGCAAAATTTATTTATGAGGTTTGGTACAACTTTGCCTAAGGAGTATTTCATCCCATTTAAGCAAATTGCTATCTATAAGGGAGATACCCATGTTGAGAATGAATCTGTGGACACACTGTATAATGTCAAATAATAGCAAAATGTCAAAACTTGGCGGATTTGTCCATACATTAACATTAATTCTCCTTTTTTCAAAGAAATTTTGAATTGTGCAACTTGTGTAAACTTTTATTTCTTTTTTATCGGGAATCCACTCCCTCCCTTTTGATTATTCTACAATTTCTTGAGAGATTGTATAGGTTATTCGCTAGTATACAAGACCATTAATCTGCGTCTTAGGTTGAAAAGAGGTTCCACTTCGCTAAAATCTTTTCCATTTATTACTGGCACAGATTAGACACGTGTTTTTATGTATTGAGTGAGTACTACTTTACTGTTACAGTGAATGCTCCCACTACCGCCAGAATCAGTAAGAGAAAACCGCCCCTGGGCGAAACGTTGACTCTTCCAACTTCCAATCAAAATCGTTTTTATGTTATTCCTTTACTATTTGTGACAATATGTGACTTACAATGCCCAAGTGCGTTTACATTAGACAACCCACATGTTAGTTATACGTTCTTTCGATTCAGTGATAAATAGTTGTCCACTGTTTTTTGATTAATCTACAATTTCTTCACTTATCCATTATGTCTTGGGTCGTTTTCCGAGACAAATGTTTTTCATTTTTCTTATAAGGGACGCCTTCCCTATCATTCCTAAAATTTTTACCCGAAATTGGAATGGACCAGGATTCTCAACTGTTACCGTTAATACTTCTTTATTATGCTACTAGAGATAGACTTTGCAATTAAATTTGTCGGCGCGATGTGGTCATAATCGGCGGCGTTGTGACCACAGAGAAAAATTCGGCGAAGTGTCCCTTGTACACTTGTTGACGATGTAGGTACTATCGGCGTTGTGTTGCTATTAAATTTTTTTCTAATGGTCGCGTTGTGGTCACGTTCGGTTTGGTGTCCCTCGTATACTTGTCGGCTATGTGAGCACTATCGGCGATATGGACCATCAAAAAATCGTGTCAGCGTAGTGTCCAGACTCCATTGGTTTTATTGAAGTAGTGTATTCCATAGTATTTTAATTGCGTTCAATTGTGTTTTTTTACCACAACACTGATTTATTGGTTTTTGTAATATTTCCGTAACAGAGTTGGGAAATTAAGAAAATGCTCAGCCCTTAAAAATGTCATAATTTGTCTCTCAATTACAAAATTTATGCCTTTTTGGTTTCGAATATCTTTTACATAATCGTATACTGTCTGCACAATATTTCAAATTCAGCACGACCAGTATAGGGCAATGTATTTCTTATGGGGAATTTTGCACAGCGTTGCAAATTTTCTTTTACCTGAGTCGCTATTCTGAAAGCAACTTTTAAGTACTGCATTCCAGAGGTTCTTAAACGGGATATAATAAAATTAACTAACTTATTTGAGAATTTTGGTTTTGTGTTTCAATAGAAGCCGTTTGAAGCGTAGGTTTGGCAATATAGCAGTAACAGCAATGCTAAATTTGAAGTTTGGTACAGATAGGGCTAAAAGAATGTTTACACACTCACAAAAATTACTTTGTAATACTTTACGCAACACTGCAACACACCAAAAACCACAATAAAAATTGACCAAGCTTTGCTGTAGGAACATCTTCGATTTGGAAAAGTTGTATAGTGGTTTTTGGTATTTGCAGTGTTGTGTTCAATGGCCACAAGGATTCCAGTTCTTCCAGTGGAGTACTTTAATTGTGTTCTATTATATGCTTTCTTCTGTTTTAAAATATTTCGTAAAAAGAAAGCATTTCAAATAGAGTTAATTTAATTACGGGCTACCCTAGGGTGGATATTATGATCAACCCCTTGTTGGCTTTTAAATACGTAAATATCTATAATATTTTCATGCAATAGCATTTTACTTTCGGCAACTTAACGATTTAGAGTGTTATTACCTGTGTGTTACCTCTTCTCTTATTATTTATACAGAAATAATATCCAGTATTTTATTTTTTTTTTTTATTTTTTAATCAGTGTAGTATTTCATTTTTAATAAAGTTGCAATTTTGGTGAAATAGAAGAGTTCTTTTAGTTCGATCAGATAATCTCCTGATTTCCTATCGATACGGCATCCTATTTAATTAATTATTTATATACTATTTTATGCCATTTGGTCAAGAAGTGAGATCAAATGGTAGAGTGATATTCTGTTCTCACACTATTCCTGCCTCCTACCGCACTGATCTGTATACTACAGAAGCAAACACACAAATGAGTTTTCTATTATGTAAAAGCATGTTGCTTTCTAAATGATGATATGGAAGCAGAAACTCTCGGAAGCACCCGAAATAAAGTCTTTAATTGACACGGAATTGGATCTGCTTGTTAAATAATTTGAAAACCTTTTAATTATTAGCAATTGATCAGTTCTTTCTAAAGCCTTCGTTATGTCCGTATAGTTAGCCTCTGTTTGAGTTCTAATTGGAATTCAATCTAAAAAACCGGTAACGTCGATAAATCTTTCAGGTGCAAATCATTCGTTTCTTCCGCATTTCATGTCTACATATCTCATCTATTGTAACATAACACAGTGGGAATTTATTTAATATAAAACAATGAAATTGTAATGAAAGTGGAAAGTTCGCATAAAAAATTGCCGTTTGTAATGTATTGAGCAAAACTCATCGTGTGTAAAACACAAATACCAATAAATCTAAATAAATTGGTTCTGTGGTCATTTTTTAATTAACGAAAACTAAGAGTAAGAGCTTTTTGATATTAATAAAAATTGTATAAATAATAATGAGAACGCGCGTGTAACAGGTGTCTATAGTAAACGAAAAATTATCTCCAAATTTTAGACCAATTAATTTTCGAATACTTTTATCACAAAATACGCATATGCATTAACTAATTAGTTAACTTTTATTATTTACATTTAGTTCAACGTTCTATTTATGCGATTTAGAATCGTAAGCTAAGTGTATTTGCATAATTTGATCGAACATCCTCGTTGGTTAAGAATGAGATTAAAATCAATTGCGTTGTATGCTTCAGGAAATTGTGTTTTATTTTTAAATGTATCCCAATATTGCGGATTTTGCCTCGTAGGTAAACTTTAAACGAGGAAGTATGTATCATTGAATAAATTATTATCATTATTATTTAATGCTAGTATTTATATCTAATAATTAAGCAGATAACTTTCAAATTTAATTAGAATTTCGCGTAAATTTCCTGTTTAAATCAAATAATCTTAGGCATTAAACATATTATGGTGATATGTTTTGTTGATTTGGTAGAAAAATTCTTCCAATTGTGTTAATGGGACCTCACACCAGAAAGAAATAAATTGAAATTGTTTATATTGATATTATTTCAGTTACTGTAGATATTTATAGAAAATCCCGAAAGACGTCAAATTTAAATTATAAATTGACATTTTTCAACGTGAAAATGTGATCCCTACTTTCAATCCCCTTCGCGTGACAGTTACAACCCCCCAATTTTTTAAATGGAAAATATGGACTTGTCATAATTTATTATATCGCTTGATAGGTCTCTTCATTCTCTATTCAAAAATGTTAGTTTTCAAATTTATTGCAAAAATTAACACAAAAAAATTAATAAAATCATCTGATTGCCAAAATTCGCTGCAACACATTCAAAACTTATTTCCCGTTTAGGTATTGTAATAATAAGAAAGTAAGCAATAACTGTAACAGTGTTCTTTTTAAATGGTATCAATTAAAAAGACATAAACATGTTAGTTTGGTTTAAAGCGTCTTAGCAAATTGTTTTGTAATTATAACTGCATGGCAGTTTAGTTGTCAGTATTACAATAATTGTCGTTTGTAATAATTAAAGTAACATAACAAAAGAAAAACACTTAAATTTTTGTATCTGTTCTAATGAACTGAACCCAGCTTAGTATTTTTGTGAAGTACCTGGAATTCACAAATGTACCGTCAGGTACATTTATAACGCGGGCAATAAAAAATTATTATACCAGTCATGAGATCGCTCTTTAGGTACCTAAAAATTCCGAAAGCGGAAATTGGGTCTCTTCGTCCCGAATTATACTAAAAACCGTTTTCTTTTAAAAACAAATCAAAATAATTTTTTTTAAACACATAATTCAGTTGCCTACACTTTTTCACAATCATAATCAAATTTTTTGTTTATATTAGGCGTTTAAATTTTGAATATCCTATTCAACGAAATTTGCCACCTATCCCGATTTCCAATAAGCAGAAGTAGTGATTGCTTTCGGGATATGTTTGAGATGCGGAAAATGGTGGAAGAAGGTCACGACTGTCCATGGGTGGTCAAAAACTTCCCAGTCGAAAGCTTTGATCAAATTCCGGGAAATTCTCCCTTCAACATGCTGCGTATTTTGTTTTACGTATCGAATTTTGACTGTGCAAGACAATGAATGTCCGCAGTTTTTCTTGGATTCTTGAATAGAGTAAAATTTTTGACCTCCTGACAAGGATCATATGAAAAGGCTCGATTTAATGTGACTTGTATTTCCGGATCTCAATTTTTTGTTGGGAATAAATTCAAATCGATTGAACAAAAATAAACAAAATTCAATATACTTCACGTCTTGTGATTTTAGTAATGTTACATTTTTTTATTAAAATGGCGGTTTACAACTTAATAGCTCAACAAGGTAAAATTTAAAGTGGTGAAATTAAAAATTAAAGAGTCTGATGAAAAAATGTGTAATAAAGTGGAGTTCTTTTGGTAAACTGACAGATCTACTATGAACAAATATTAACCTAAAACTCTTCGTTAAATTAAATTAATGAAAATAGCAAAAATGGTATTAGATAGAAAAGATAAATTGAAATTTGCAAAAGTGCGAAAATGTAAGTGCACTCAAAACCGATATTTGTGGGATAAAATGTATCAACGTTTCCCTCGCTTTCAAAATGGTTTGGTATAATGGATTCGGTGGCAAATAAATTAATAATGCTAATAAGGACTTGAATGAAATAAGGCAAGTTAATACTAAAACCAGTAAGCTGTAAAGGTGTACTGAGCGAGTGAGCAAGTGACAATACGTACACCACCTAACAACATTTAATTAGAATTTCAACACTTCAGAAATGCGCATTATTCAAAATTGAAAATATTTGCGCGCTGCATATAAACAAAGGGAAGTTTGTTTTTATACATTGTTCCAATCAACGGGGGAGATTTTAACTTGCACTTCACGTTTTCGAATCATAAATATTTATGCATTTCTTGTGTCTCCGAACGACGACTTGCGCCGGATGTCTCTGTAGAATTACTTGTGTCTGACCATCACATTCTAGCCGCCTTCGGTATCGATGCTTTTTATGTGGGATTAGCTTCATTTGAATGACCAACTTGTAAAAACTGGTCACACCAACGCATCGAATATATATTTTCGTTGATGGTACAAAGGAATTCTGTTCGCTTTAACGATTCCTATATTTTATACAAATACACGCAGAGAATGGTTCTTGTCTTACTTTTTTTTCCGTCTCGGCTCCCCTCAACATAATTTGTTACATTAGTCTTTGTTAAATAGTGTCGGTTAATTAAGGAGGATAGTATTTATAGCTTTTTTCAACTTTTCTTGGCGGTGATACGAACGTATCATACTTTAGGTCATTTCCCACATAAAATGCAGTGAACAGGATAGTGTGACATCCCCCCCCCCCCCCCCCCCCGACCTTTAAAAACGTCCATAAACCAATTAGTAGACTTTATCTGTACTATTAGTGCTTAACAAACAAAATAAGTACATTATTGCTTAGCAAAACTAATTTCACATACTTCTGCTACAGGAAGAAGAAATCGTCTCGCATTATTTCATCTTAGACATCGATTGTGCAATGCAAATAACACGTTTATAACTAAAATTTGTTAATGGTAGCGGTAGATTTTTGAAGCCGCTTGTTCTTCTTGAATAACCGATAGTCGAGGAAATAAAGCACTAAAATAAGCCAAACCTACCAAATTTTTGTAGTAAGACGGATTGAGGTGGGGTTTTTTGCATTCGCTTCCTAAATTTAATAGGAAACTTTGTACCTACTTTTCATCATGTTTTTTTTCGAAATTGCATTTGTGCAGTCGAAAATGCATCCTGAAAAATGCAATTTTATAGAAAAAATTCGTAACTTCGTTAAAAGTTTCTAGAATCGATTCAATTCGGGTACAAAAGGGTTTTCGAGGTCGCTGATCCCGAATATGACTTCCAAATTGCCTCACCGCCCACCTGGAGCTCAGGATGGCTGAGCAACGTCATCTCCGAAGCTTTTTCGGAAATTCACTCTCAAATGATTCTAGACATCTCATACGAAGTTTGTTTGGGTTTCTGATTCCAAATCAGGCATCGGGAACTGTCCCCCCACGTACCTGTTGCCCCACATCCGGGCATCAACGTCATCCTCTGAAGTTTCACTGAAGATTCAAGACTATAGGGAACCGGAAATTGTTTCAGGGGGTTTTCGGGTAGCTTAAGTCGAATGTGGCACCAGATACCTGCTTGCTAACGGACACCTGGTGCTACACACCGCGGCGACATCAACGTCATCCTCTGGAGCTTCACTAAAATTTCAAGCCTAGTGAACCGAAAATAATTTAAAACTAAATATTTTATAATATTAACTTCATACATTGGGATGATAATGTTATTAAACAAAACTTACATTTTTTTATATATACATATATCTCAATTTTATTTCACAAAATGAAAATGTCCACATCTATTCAAATGTTCCATTATAAGTTTTACCTCATGATTTCCTGATATGATGAAACAAGCATTAGAATGAAAGCATTTGAGCGAAAAGTTCAAGCGAAACTCCAGAGGATGACGTTGATGCCGCCGCGGTGTGGTGCACCAGGTATCCGTTAGAAAGTATCCGGGACCAGATTCGATCTGAGCCACCCAAAAAACCCGGAAACAATTTTCGGTTCCCTATAGGCTTGAAACTTCAATGAAACTCAAGAAGATGACGTTGATGCTCGGATGCGGGGCAGCAGGTACCCGGGGGACGGTTTCCAATGCCTGATTTGGAATCAGCAGCCCTAAAAACCCTCGGATGAGACGTCTAGAATAATTTGAGCGTGAATTTCAGAAAAAGCTTCGGAGATGACGTTGCTGAGCCATCCTGAGCTCCAGGTGGGCGGTGAGGCAATTTGGAGGTCATATTCGGGATCAGCGACCTCGAAAACCTCCTTGTACCCGAATTGAGTCGATTCTAGAAGCTTATAACGAAGTTATGAATTTTTTCTATAAAATTGCATTTTTCAGGATGCATTTTCGACTGCACAAATGCAATTTCGAAAAAAAACATGATGAAAAGTAGGTACAAAGTTTCCTATTAAATTTAGGAAGCGAATGCAAAAAACCCCATCTCAATCCGTCTTACTACAAAAATTTGGTAGGTTCAGTGCTTTATTTCCTCGACTACGAGCCACGGTTCACAATTCTCTCATTCATGTCCATTGTCCACACATAATAGAAAAACGTCAGTTTAGGTTGCTTGAAGGAAGTAAACAATTTTGTCAATTAAATGCAAAGGGCCACTCATTGGTGAATCGTTTCTGAGATAATAATTAGGTTTAAAAGAAACCTTATGACCGGGACATAGTTTATACTTGCTGCGCTTTGCGGGAGGAAATCTCATTGGTGGTTTCCATTACTCGTAACATACTTTACTGCATACGCCAACAAGAAATATAATCTTCGTTAGGGTATAATGTCTATGTGAATTAATATGGGGGTGGGGGTTACTTGAAGGTATAAGATTAGTGTTGTTTTTGTAACTTTTTCTTTTTCGCGTGGTTCTAGTTTTCTTCACATTTATCGTGATGAGAGATTTTTTCTACTCGCATCTTGCGTTTTTGGCTTCATCGAACGAAGGGCTTCATACTTCAGTTCGATAACGTTAAGAGAATTTTGTTTCGTGGGTATCAATCTAGTATAGTGTTATTCGTAATGAAAATGTTGTCTTAGAATGTCTGAGTTGGGCGCCCATATACTAATTTCCAGGAGGGCAGCAATTTGGGGAAGACCATTAGCTATGAACAATATGAAGCAAATTAAAAAACCGTTTTGTTATTTAAGAAATTATTACTGTTTAGAGCCCGAGTCCAAGGGGGGGGGGGCAACTGACCCCTCTTGCAACTTCTTATGGGCGCCCATGGTTATGCCTATCTTGGTGTATGCTTCGTTTAAGGATGCTTGATATTTGTGTGATCGGCTATTGCTATTCTATCTTTGTCCATCACTATATTGTTAAAAAGCTTTCGTATTACATTATTACAACCAGCCGTTAGGCATAGGGATTTGTTTTATACGGTTTTTGTATAATTCTGTAAATTGCTAAGGTGAATTTAGAATAGTGTGGTAATCAAGGACGAGTTCTCCATTTTTAAAGGTCGATATTCCTTGTAGTTTAATTGAAAGCTTGGTAGTACTCATCCAATTATCATCGATATTAAAGAAATCTTCCTCTCTCCGAAAAGCAATGAATGAACACCAATCAAAAACAACGGCGGTTTGCTCTTTACTTTTATGCTAGAGTTTATGTGAAAAAGTGTTTATTGCAATACTAGATCCATTAACAGCATCCTTAATGGATACGGTGGAGGTGTCTTTTGTTACCGATGGAAAACTTTTACCCTGACACTGACTAATCATAGTCGATTGAGACCGTCTGTTTCATAACGATCTGAAACTTTAGCTTGTCTTGTTCCTGAAGAAGTCTTTTTAACATCACTGTTTGGAAATTGACATGCAATAAAAAATAGGGGTTACCGTTTCAAATAACGAAAACTGCCATTTTGAAAATATTTTACATCGATTCGGTTTTCAGAGTAAATTCTAAGTACACATCTTCAAAAACCTACCTATAAAACTAAAGCTCCAAAAAAACACCCTGTATAATCAGCTAAATGCCTTTCTATTTTTGGATCTTGGGAAACTTCTTCGGTTGTGGAGCTTGCATTTGACTCTGTTTCTTCGCTATCTAGAATGTTCTAGAATTAATGGAATCTTGTCATCGTGATATTATTTTGGAAGAAAGTGGTCTTCGAGAAATTGCCTTTAAAATGTACATTAACTATTCTTTCTACATGTTACATGAAACCGCATCCTCTCTACACTGACGAAACTACTCTGTTTTTACAATGATTTGATAACCTTTTGATGACCTATTATTATGAAGAATAAGTTAAGTTCTCTTGCTTCCACATGGTGTAGCGCGAACGATGTACCTATCATTAAATGACAATTAAAATGGACAGCTACTCATCGCGTTAAGAGTCCTAAAATCCATAGTTTTTAGGATTACTTCTTGGTGGGCCACTAAGTTGGTTAGTATAACCAATATTATGTAAAAAACGATGGGCGTTGGACAATGTTTCGAAACATACTTTACTTACTAGGATTTGGTGCATTCCATACTTATCCTAATGATCGCATGGAAATTTCGCCTGAACCATACACGTTCTTGCTGTAAATAAACGAGCTACACGTATACCTTCAGCATATTAGACGGTCACACTATGAACCTTCCTCCATTTTGAAGCTTATATTTTCGTCACTCCTTCTACTTTGAGCTCCATTTCGTCGTCCATTGTTCTGAGTTTCCTCAAATATTCGTCGAACTCGTCCTGGTCTTTTAGTTTCACCAACACCGCTTCCTGCTTGGTCCGTGTGAACCTAGTTTTGGTGCCACTGTCGCTGTTTGCCCCTCCTGGGTTTTCTCCCATCCCGTTCCCCTGCGGGGGTCGTCTTTGCTCCGCAGTTTTATCCTCACCACTCGGCTGCTTTCGCTGTGAGCGCTCCGTTACTACTCCCTTATCGTGGAGTATCTTAATCTTTACATTTTCTGCGGCTTCTTTGAAGGCACACTCCACCAATTTGCGGAATGTGCCTGGGTGCATGTACCTTGGTACGATTATGGTCACATCCTGTCCCTCAAGCTCGGCTAGCATGCATTCCATTTCTTTGAGTAAGTAATACATCTCTTTCGTGGCTTCTGCCTTCTGTTTAGGGCGATATAATATTGAGCTGGTTCTGCGTGTTTCTCTTTGACCCCCGTTATTTGACCCATCTCTATAGTTGGAGACCTGTTCCACTGTGGCGAAAAGTCCTTCTCCGTATACTGCAGGGTGTCCCTCCCACATCTCGGGAACCCTGCTTAGTACCTCTTCTTCTAGTTTACCCCGGCCTGTTAGCTTCACCTTTCCCGTATCGTGGTAATCGTCACTCGCGCATAGCACCAGGTGGCTCGGTTGTCGGCCCAAGCCAGTACGCTCTTCGCATTCCGTATGTGCATACGCCGAAGTTGTCCACGTTTTCTTCCCGATCCTCTTTACATCACACATTTCTTTAATTTTTGAATTCGGATTGTTTTGACTTCTAAATTAAGATTGTAAGTTAGAAGCTTTTAGTTTTAATTCTCGTAACTTGTTAAGAGTAAAGAACTTCACGTAACGTTTAATTTCAATATTCTTGTTAAATTCTAATATTGAATTTGAATTTTCCATTTAGAATCCAAGCTTAACTTGTACGGTATAGGATCGCTCTACAAACGTGTATTAATAACTGAAAGCTGCTCATTTGATGTATTTGTGTTATGAAATTGAGTATAGTAAAACATATTTTTATAATACGTAACGGGAAAAACTGGAACTCTTGCGGCTGTTGAATTACATAACAACATAACACTAAAATCACCAAAAACCACAATAGAAATTTCTTAAATCGAACGCGTTTCAACGGCGAAGCTGTCATCATCAGCGAACAACACAGCATTGTTCTTTCAATTTGTTTAATAAGTTCAATAAAATTATAAGTGAACAAAAAACGGAAACCATTTTAGATTGTGCAATGCATTTTTCTTCACTACGCTTACGCCAACGAAATCATTGTGTTTTCGCTAATATAGGTACTCTCTAGGAATAAAAGTAAATTATTATGAAAATGTTTGACATTCATTTTGTAATGCAAAATCATTTTCAAATTCAATCAAATTTGTTGTCAGCTTTAAATAATTACAGTTCCAGTTCTTTAAATACAAATTTATAGTTAAATTACAATGTAGGGTTGTCAAATATTTGTCGCTCACGATTACACACCCACCAATAAATAAACCAACTTCATGGTTGTCATTATTTACACATATTTGCTGGAAAGTTAGTCATTTGTGTGTGGTTTTAGAAAACATACGAGAAGAAAGTGTTTCTCCATACGAAACAATATTTGAATAGGCAGTTTACTTATTTTATAATTTATACATGTAATAAAATCAATTCAAACCGCCCTCTACATAACGAAAAACAGTTCCAATAATTTAAATTCAATTTAATCTTATTATTGATCGTCGACAGGTACCTATATTAATCAATTTCCCTACTTATGATAGAACTAGATTAAAAATCCATTAGAGGAACAAAATTGGAATAAAATTAAAAGTTGAAATTAAATTTCAATTAAACTAAACTTCTTTAATTTTAATTGAATTCATAATCATTTGCTCAAAGGCACGATTTGTATGAATGGAAGCTATCGTGTTACCTTCTCGAGGAATATGAATCATCTTAAAATGAACGCTCACAACTTATCAATAGAAGTTGCGACGTGAATTGTCGATTTTCTCGTAAAGGAAATTCGGTGCAATAACATGAATATAAATAAACGGAATGAGTCATTACTAGACGGCTACAACGAGGCGAGCATAAAAGAAGACGAAACTACCTGGTAAGGACAAAGCCCCAACGATCCATTGAAAAAGTAAATTGGTATAACCCGATTCAGAAAATAGAATCGGTTTGACCAACTGTTTAAAACGGAACCTGAGGTGGAATAAGGGTGTTAGAATTGTAACCTTGTCTCGGATCCTTTGTAATTGGTCACTTTGTCACTGGATAATATTCCTACAAACTGGGACAATGTGCCTTTATACTTAAAACGTGTTGTATCGAGGTTTTACGAAAATTCCCAAATCTCTAAAGTAAACTTTTGCCTGAAGATTTATGATAGAAATTTAAGAAGACACATGCATGGCTTACTTGTTTGTTTTTCGAATTAACATCTTTTCTTTGAATTTAAATTTATTTCCGTGCTGTTGTAGTGAAGAGGAGAAATTTTAAATTGTGAGCGCAGACATGAATAGAGATTAAGGTTCATCTCTAATTGCTTGATGTAAATAGGGCTACACTAAGTTTTACTTAATAAACATAGAGTAACAACCAATTAGAGTCATTTAAACTACGAATATTGTTATGTAGTTTCCACTTACCACCGCTTTCCTGGCTATAATTTATGAAAATTAAGTTTTATCCCAAAATGTTATTGTATAGCGATATACCGCCAAATATCTCTCTGTATTATCAATTTAACTGTGAACTAATGAAAATGGAAGGCATATATTTTTAATAAGATAAACTGGAGCTAAATAATGAGCTTTTTGGTTATTTACGGAAAATAATATGTTAAATATTTGAACCAATCGCGTTTCGTGTCTTGACAGCATTTTCGAAATTACGAAATTCTTTTTTAGGTTAACAAAAGTTTGTCGGTATCCTTCGCGCACTTTATCTAACCATTGCATTCCTTAAAAAATAGAATTTCTCTCAATTTACGTTGTCGTAATAATAACTAATGCCATTTATATTTTTTATTTGAAATACATTCTAAAGCATTCGACACCACGTATCATTGTCAGGCAGCTGATGTTATGCCCTCGTGGAAAGAGGGTTATTTGGATGTTGTTCTTTTTGATGAATACAACAAAGATTTCCTTGGCAAGTGTTGCTTAATTTTCAATCTATCGCCATCAATTATCCTTGATAATGGCAGCACATAGTTAGTACCGAAAAGCGTTAAGTTAAAAATAAAATAAAAAATTTGAATAGAATTACTTGAAATTATTATAATTACTTTTAAAATATGTGTACCATTTTTTGAAAAGTAGTAAACGTAAAACAGAATTTTAGTTGCGTAATTATTATAATATTAATAAACCTTTATTATATTCGAAAAAACGGTATTACATAAAGTGAAAGTAAAATAAAAGTTATCTATTACAAAACATGAATATAATTAAGGCCCGTTGAAGCATAAGACTTCCTTCTACGTACGCTTATGTATGTTGTCTCATTCCTTACATAAAAGATCTATCCACCATTTTGTAATGCTCTTTTATTGTACTTAATTGTTTCTTCATCTTTTTCCGAGTCCTGTATCGTTTCTTCTATAGTTTTCATCTAAAATTTCCCGTTTTATTTCCCTTTTTGATAGTTTATTTAGCCTCACCTTTTTCTAAGTCTGGTTTATTTTTTTTAATTTAAACTCTTTTCTTCTTTATTAAGTCTACTCTTCCTTCTAAAAGTCTGTTGGTCTTTGGATTGAGTTTGTCTTTTAATTTGATTTAGAGCCTCTAATACTACCTTCAGTCGTATTGTTCCTGGACTGTATTTGCTTGAATTGAGTTTTGTTTTGGCATCTGTTATGCTTTTACATACTTAAGCACTTTTTATGTCGTTCTTGGTTAATCTTCATTTTCGATAACTCTGCCTTTATATTTCCTTCTCCTTGTAATCTTTGTACTAGCGCTGATTAATCTACGATCCGTGTTAAATTTGAATCTGCTCACCATTTTTGCACTGCGAACCTTTTTGGAATTATTATATAATATAGTCTAGCTAGTGTTTCTACCCATTTGATGATTTTTTTAATGGAAGAACGACCTATTAGCTGCTCTTTTCCATTTTTTATTCATTGTATTACGTTCTCCAGTTTGAATTCCTCTCAATGTTCCCACAACCTATTTTGCTATTCAAGCACCCCATCACCTTTTGACTCATCTCGTGTGCTTTTTGCAAATTGTCTTCTAATGCTTCATAAAGATCTTCTATTTCATTTTTAGTTGAATCACTTGTTAGTGTCGACGCGTATACCGCGACGCTCGCAAATTCTTTAATCTTCTTTTTTTTCTTTTTATTAATGTAGAAACCGACCACTAGTTTGACTTTTTACTTGCTCTTGCTTTCGTCCTATTTCGTAGAGTCCTTTGCTTACAATAACATGTAATTCCAATAAATTATTAATTAATTAGAAAGACAAAGTGTTCCGAAATTGGTATATGTGTATATTTTGTAAGAGTTTTAGGTAGACTTTCTTCGGTTTCATTCTTAGTAGGTACTTATACTTATAATAGCATAGTTTGTGTTCGACTGTGTCCGCAGTCAGAAAATTCTAGTAAATACCTAGTTGTATTTTATACAGGGTTGAATCTATCAAGTCGGTCAACTTAAAAATTGATTATTAAAATATGTTTTCATAAATATTCTATTAGTAGTAGATATTTAAGGAGCAGTAGTTTAAAAATAGAACAATTTTTAAGTTTTGTTTTGCGGTAAATGTTGTCACAGTAAGGACAAGTTTGGACTTATTATTTCTTCACGTGGTCAATGGTGTTGTACTTCCGACTTTGTAATATGCCTTTGTTCAGAAGGGAAGGTGAGGTTCAACGATGACATCGATTAGCCATACTCTTACACCTAACCCAGATTAACTTTGAAATATTATGCTTTACACTGGCCACACGGGAAAAAAGAATAAATCAGATTGTTAGTGAAATTGCAATACCTTCAAAGAATCAAAACATGCACGCTAATTATAATTTTAAAGACATTTGCTCCACCTATCCTCATATGTTTTGCGTACCAGCGTTTACTTGGATCATAACGGTGTTTGCGCCATTGCACTACGTAATGTTGTAATGTTGAAGAATATTTATTGCGATTTGAGAACCTTTGAATTTCTGGTTTAGTTTCTAAACTAACTTTGGTAGTGGTAAATACTAAATAGTTCTCACCTCTTCTAATTTTCAAAAGTTTTCAAAAAAATTTAAGCATTAAGGTAACCCATACGCTGCAGTTATCCCTATTTTCACATTATTAATTAGAAGAACTGCTATGGCCAACCAAGAAATTTGAGTCCCAATGTACGGTTGACCTTCTCCGCTGTCGCGAAGTACAAGAATTTTTAGGAGTTTTCATAATGAAGAAACACTACACAACAATTTCGAAACTTTGCTCATTTGTGTCGGTCTAATAATAAATGTGAACATTTTTCGCAATACCTAACTTCCCTCGCCAACGGTTTGGGGTTTCAATGGTTTCCAATGTATAATATTTTGTAAGAAATATATGGATGGCGATGATTTCGAATTTTTCGTATTTCCATTATTAGGAAAAAGCTGTCAGAAATGTTTACTCACAGTTGAATTTTTATGACGGTGCGTGTACGTCTACGTCATACACATTTTCCGTAGTTACCATTGCTATCAACGTTATTATATTGTGGAGATAAATACTTTCAGCAAACGTTCTTTTTGTCCTGCCTCACCTTGTATCAGTAGCATGTCAATCACTTTAAACTTGTCGTAGGTACTATAAATATATTATAGTAATGCAACGTCAAGAAAGAATTACTTCACATTGTTTTGTGTAATAAAAGGTCTGTAAACTTTCAAAAGTTCTATATTTTACCAACTAATAAAGTAAATGGTCCAAATGTATTGAGTTCGCTCCGCTAAAAATAATCCACCAAGTTACACATTGTATTCTTCAATCTTTCATGACACAATTTCGAAACATATTCTACATAATCTGTCAAACAAATCCTATTGAGTAGCGAAGACAATTCTTAAATGAGATATGAACACCAGCCCTAACCTTTTTCTTAAATACCACAAAATGTATTGATGAAACCTAAAGTCGATTTCGACAAGCGTGGCCAATCGAATAACTTTACATAAAAAACTAAACAATTTCTTAAAGATTGTTAGTAACCCTTGTATTATTTAAACAAAAGCACGTTAACATACATACTCAAGTTACCGAAAATAAATCATGCATACTTTCTTCATATTTAGGTCGATCGTTTAGAAATTACCCTTGTTATTACAGTTTTATATAATGATTAGTGGTGTATTGTAACAAGAAGGATAAATTAAATATCGTGTGCTGGATGAACAACATAATTGAAGCTATTGCTACGATATTCATTAGTTTCTTTTTTACTTGTATACTTGTGAATTGGAGCACGCAAATAAAGTAGTTCGTACGACTTTTTCATTATATTATAACATTTTTACGAAAGCGGTTATTTTTAACTTTCTCGGTTTATTGTTACTAAATTATGTAGTAATTTTGCGTAATCATAATTTTAGGCGCACGAATAAACAGATGGCACAATTATCATATGTAATTAAAATGTATTTTTATTTATGTTAACGTAACTGTAGTTACTAGTTAGAATTACATATACCTATAGTTAAGCAAAATAATGCCAGAAGTCTTTAATGATATGATTGGAAATGAACATGTCAAGTTTAAAAAGTGGGAAATTATACTCCTCCATCGGGATTTACAGACACATCTTCGTGTACCAATAATTACGATAGCAGCCCTAAGAAAAGCCAATTTGATACAAATAAAACTTTTTATTGGTCTTCGCAATCACCAAAAAATTAATTTTTTAAGGAAGTCTTAAAAAATGTATCCTTAGCCTGTTTTAGCTCAACATCTCAAGAAAAACGTTATTTATTCAGTCCACAACTTTTTTAATAACTATTATGGGTGATACCAGAAGAATCAACATTGTTCCTTCGAGCTGGATTATAAGCAAATAAAAATACCCACTTATTTTAGGTACGAACAATAATTGAACATTTTAGACATGTCGATGTCGGTGAGAAAAGGCAAACATAAGTGCATAAGATTATGTGCATCGTTTTTACTTTTTTTTTAAAATAACAATTAGCATAAAATTAAAACTGAAAATTGGAATTATGATGAAATTGGAAAAATAATTTTGACTCTTTTCTAAGATATTCTTCAAAAATACTTGCGGTAATTTCTGAAAATTTTTCAAAAATACTTTACATAAGTTTCAATATAGCTACTCAAACATTAAGCGGGTCTCTTTAACTACAGATAATTCGCTTAAAATGGTCTTATCTCTAATCCTTGGTAAGTTTACTTGCTGAAAGTAAAACATTTTCTAAGATATTGCTTTTTGAAAACAGGAATTTCTTAAATTTGAAGGAAAAAACGTCACCATGTTCTTCAAAAGATAATTAAAAAGTGCTCGCTTTCTAAATAGAATTTTAGAATCGGTACAGCCCAATTCTTAATTCACATTCCATTTTAGAAACTTGAAATGCTCGAATTCGTGAGGTTTTTTCTGATTGGACAAGATACAAACATAAGTCTATAATAAGACATTAATTTAAAAAATAGTTGAAAGACTGTTACCATTGAATAACGAAATCTTTCACTCAACGGTGATATTGAATATTTACCCAAAGAATGGCTTACTCGGCCACAAAATAGATATCTAAATGATCCAATCGAGCAACGTTGCAACCGAGTTCACAAACGAACATGCCCGTTTAATGAAAATAGTTTTGATATATTAAAGCCTTCCAAACACATAATTTATGTTTTTGATGCTTGTATCTCTACTTGTCAAAGCAGTTGAAATCCCTGACTTCAAAACTTTTAATTCTAGTCGTGGTTTTTGATCTTATTTACCCTTAATTCGGAAACTCCTTAACTTTTTAATACGCCATAGAATCACCGGTCATTCTGTCGTGAGGTAGGTCTTCTCATGGTAACCGAGATTGTCTTTCTCCACTTCTCTCTGTTCACTGCCATTCTCTTTATTTTGTCATATTTTCCCTCTTCCTTGATGTTGTCCAGCATGTGGTGTCTTTTTCTACCTCCTCCTCTTTTTCCTTTTACGGTTTCTTCTAATGCATTTTTTAATAAACAGTCTTCTGATTGTATGTCCAATCCAGTTCCTTGTCCATTTCCCTATTACTCTTAAGATGTGTCTGCATTTCCCTATTCTTCGTACTACCTCATTTCTTATTCTTTCTTCCCACGTAATAAATGCAAACGCAATTTTCATTTTGAACCACTCAAAAGGTGCTCTTTCATATAATTCGTGCCCCTGTAACCTTCAATTCGGCTGCGAACCAGTGGGAAAACGATAATTTTGATAATTCTCATAATTTAAAGAAATGTAGCAATTTGGAAAATTTATAGATCTTTTGTGACGCTTATTGAGAGGCGAGATGGTCATGTCAGCAACAGTTCATTGATTCCTTAATGCCATAATATGCAAAACGGTTTTCATATGATATTTGAAAGACAATTCACTACGATTTCAGATGTTTGGAGCTAATACAATGCCATTCTGTTACCGCAGACTAGATGATTATACAGGGTGTCCCAAAATTGCTGGGACACAGAGCTACTACGTGTAATAGAGATCAAAATAAGTTGATTGGACCCAATTTATCTATATACCAAAATGTACCGTTTGCCCGTGAGAAGAGTTCAAAGTGAACATAAAAAAACACATTTTTGTACGCTGTTCAGACATGAGTGAAACAAATTGAATGAAATTTGACAAATGTGCATTTTAGAGGATTACTCTCCTCTCGGTAATTAAATAAATGCAAAAGAAATTGTAGAAGGGTTAAAACCACCCTCACCCCCTTACATTTTTTTTCAGAACTTTCTTAGGGGTGGTAATACGATTCTCAAATTATTTTATCAAGAAGACTGATTAATTATCATCATTTTGTTACTCTTGATAACATTTCGTATTCCGCATAGTTCCGAAGGAAAAAAATGTTTTCTTAAATAATGCTAACAGATATTCCTAGTACAAGTTTAATAAAATTGTAATACAAAATTTAGTTGGGAGTGGAAACAAAGGCAGAACGTTTTTTCATAATAAATGTTCAATATGACGGCCACCTTCATCAATACAAAGGTCAATTCGACGTAAAAAATTGAAACTAAATTTTGTATTACAATTTTATTAAACTTGTACTAGGAATATCTGTTAGCATTATTTAAGAAAACATTTTTTTTCCTTCGGAACTATGCGGAATACGAAATGTTATCAAGAGTAACAAAATGAAGATAATTAATCAGTCTTCTTGATAAAATAATTTGAGAATCGTATTACCACCCCTAAGAAAGTTCTGAAAAAAATGTAAGGGGGTGAGGGTGGTTTTAACCCTTCTACAATTTCTTTTGGATTTATTTAATTACCCAAAGGAGAGTAATCCTCTAAAATGCACTTTTGTCAAATTTCATTCAATTTGTTTCACTCATGTCTGAACAGCGTACAAAAATGTGTTTTTTTATGTAAACTTTGAACTCTTCTCACGGGCAAACGGTACATTTTGGTATATACATAAATTGGGTCCAATCAACTTATTTTGATCTCTATTACACGTAGTAGCTCTGTGTCCCAGCAATTTTGGGACACCCTGTATATATTAAATGAAATCAAAGCAATTAACATTTTTCATGTCATTTCTTCTGCATTGTTTAGTTATTTCCAATTGTCTATAGCCAGACTATCGTATAAAATCCGTTTAGTCACTGTAGCCCGAAATCTGAACAATGAAAAAAAGTTTATTTCAAGTTTAAGGTAGTAGCAAAGAGTATATGGTAGTAGCCATTCACTAGTTTGAATTTTGTCAAAAAATTGCATTTTTTACTTCTTCCGCGCTTCTGTATCTGATAAGACTGATAAGTATTCGCGTCTAAAGTTTTGTCGTTGAGGTAGCCATTAAGGTCAAGAGTTATAGGGACATAAAAATCCTAACTTGTAAATCTGATAAACGATGTGTTTATATCTAAGTACTTAAATGCCCTATAAAATACTTCTCGCATAATACTGAAAATATATTTATATACCAATATAAATCTGTAATTAAATTAAAGTACAACCACATACACAGTGAAGTCGATGATTATAGTCAGTAAGGAAGTAAGATTTCTTAAAGGATTTAAAAAAAGTACTTTGTTTGGACGATTTATCGTAAATCTCTTTTCACATTATTTCACAGTATCGTACAATCAAAGAAATCGCGTAGAACAACTCCGGAAAGAACATTAGCGCCACTCACTTCACTTAATGAACGTCACACAATTTGGGAACCACGAATGCAATGTTATGTTTCAGAAGCAGATGGGACTTCAATGCATCCTTCCTGTCGAGGGTTATAATCGTTTGTTTTTTTTAAGCTTACCAAACAAAAGGGCGAAATTGTTTACCTCAATTCAGAACCGAAATTCATTTACGGACTAGAAATGCCTAAATAAATGAATACATAGAAACTGCTGTATCAGATATGAGTGGAATTACAGGGTATTATCGCATTTATGAATCAATACATACTAGATGGAGGTTCTTATTGGCTGTAATTTACGTTGTCGTGTCAAATAATAGAAAAATCTCGACTGGAAAACTGACTTAATTCACTTTATGAAAAGCGAAGTGGCATTAATAATAATGTTAGAAGTTAGTAGGTGCTCTCTTCCGCTTTGAAAATTGATATCGTTTCAAAAGCAAAGATACACATTTAACATAAATGATTTACAAAGACAATGAATTTCCTCTGATGGTCCATTTGCATGTTTCGTATTCTCGATGCTTTTGATAATTTTAGGGTTTCCGTGTCATAGGTTATAAAATGAAACCAAAAAGATAAATTTATGTTACTCTAGGCGAGCTCGAGTTCGCATCGTGCTCGAAATATTTAATTCGTTACGCAACATACCGCTTGACATATTGCTTATTTACAAAGCAAATATGTATAAGGTGAATAATAAAGTTGCACCGCTCATGTTACCGGTTATTGTTGAGAAACTCGAACAAATTAATCTAATTTTCGTTGAAGCGTTTTGTTTTCCATTTCGGGATATGTAAAATGGAAAATGTATTGACACATCCGTGACCCGAATGTCACCATTTTCGGGGGTTAAGTAGTTCGGCTGCATAAATAATATGAAATTATGTAGGTATGCAAGGCGGTATCGGACGTGCCTGTTCCCGGCCCAGAGAACGTGGTCATACTTTTAAGCTATTCTAGGGTGGAAAAGCTCACGCTATTGTTGCGTGGAGGCTTGCGTGCCACACTGTTAAGTATGAATGTACGACTTGTAGTTGCGAAAATGAACACAAACATTTATCGATACTTTAACAACCCCGTTAAATCGACTTTTTTGCTTGAGATTTTAAAATCGAATAGTCCGTATTTAGTCCTCTCACCTGAAGATCCTAATTTACCCAACTCGATACTGTTCGTTCAATTTTTATTCCGTTTTATTCATTTTTTATTGCCACCATAAATGGGGATTTAGAGAGCGTCGATAACTCCGAGCGTAGCAAGAACAGCCGATGTATTAGTTTAATGGAGCAGCTTTGCAACCACTACACTAAGGCCTAGTTTATTCATGTGTTACTGTTAAAGACATTGAGCAACCGAACCCTTATAATAATTTCTTATTATTTCGAATCCCAAAATAGGATGTACGTCTCTTTTTATCTGAGGATCTTCTCCATCGGGGCTATAATCTAAAATTACTAACACCGTCCTATATAAGATCTACGCAATCTCTTCAACTTTATTTCATTTTTATGTATACAATATGAATTTACGGTTGAACGTTATTTCGAGATCGGATTAGTGCGTAATTTGATAACAGCGCACCTTGTTTTTCGGGTCGAATTAGACGTTTATTCGTAGCAACATTAAGGTTCCTTGTCCAGATGTGCGAGTTGCTTTGGAATAGTATCATTTCATGTGATCGTTTACATTAAATTTTGCGTTTAAATACGAAAACAACAATTAGGACGAATAAACTAGCTAATATATACATGAATTAACAAATAACGCCTGCTGAAATAATACGAATATAATCATGGAAAATTGATTTTCAGCTGTTTGTATTTGGAACTAAGTAGTCGTTATGGAAATGTGAATTGAAAAAAAAACTGTGTTTTAATTCTTTATACCTCTGTATACACATTTTCAACGAACTTCGTTCGTTACTGGAATCAATATTCCGTCCGTGCGGCCGTGCGTTGCAAGAGATGCGTATTGTCTACAACCGAGTTAAGATATGGATCTTATGTGAAATTTTATGCTGATTCAACATCCGGTCCCAATTTTTCGATATCTCAAACACTTTTCGAAGTATTCGACTTTAAAGTCGAAATTTCGAAATTATCAAATTTTGTCTTTTTGATAAGGCCAGATTTTTTTTATACTTTCGTTACTGTGGTATTCGAAGTTCGTTTTGTAATCCAGGGATTTCAACTAGTTTATATTGTACCTACGCATGCGTTTCGGCAGCTAAATTATCTTCTTCAGCGGATGCCCGACTGCGATAGTAACAGTTTCACCATAGGCTAATAAATACATAGCCTATGGTTTCACGTTTGCTGATGATGATATCTTCGGTAAACTATACCCTATGGGTCTCCCACAGAAATTGTTGAACAAGTATTAATTTCAAAAGACGTAAGCGATATTGAAATAATCTTAGTGGTAATCTGGAGTGTCAACGTTTTTAAAACTTGGGTTAATATTGTCCACAGTACTGATTCAGTATTTTTTGCCATATACGAACATTTTTATATTACTTCGTTCTAATATTACAATTACAATAGTGCGTTCATGACGTTGCGTTGGGGGTGATATCACTACACCTCGTTTTATAAAATACTTACCCCTCGATAAAAGGAACTTTTGCCCATGTAAAGTTTGAAGTAGACAACGGTACTTAAGATAAATGTTATAGAGAATCTAGTACAAGTTACTTAAACTATAAAAACATCTTTGATCCATAAACTATCGTCCTTACGTAACGAGTCCTTAGCAACCGTTGGGTCTGCGGTAGTCTTGCACATGATTGAAAATTGGCACAAAGTAAAATAGTGCCACATTAATTTACCAAACTTGTAATAGGCTTCAGCTTGCTTGTCATAAGTTCAGAAATTCATAAAATCAACCTTTTACGCTACGCATTAGCAAAAGGTACTAAAATGACCTTTTAGAATATTCAGGTTTAGTACCTTGGGTAATACTATGCTTCCAAACGTATTATTACAGGTGGAAAAGTTGAGGTCAATATGTCTTGACCTCAACTTTTCCACTGGGGCTGTGTTCATTGAAAAGGTTCCACTCTTAATATTTCAGAAATACGCAGTGTTTGAAATACATACTGAAATACGTCAACTTTTAACTTGAGGGGGAACAGTTTTTGGCACTAATGTCGTAAACGTCAGATTATCCCCCCCCCCTCTATTGGAGATACCCCTTATATTTTTTTGAATGGTTTCAGGTATCAAGTCATACCTCACTTAAAAGAGGTCTGGTAAATATCCATTCAATCATAATATTTTAACCTTTGATACCAACCATTGTTATTTAATCGTTATTTAAAATGGAATCCCTTAAACTTTCTTTCTGTCAAATACCGGGGCATCTCAAAATAAGGGAACTTTTACACCGTTATTTAAAATACAGTTTAATAAAGAAATTGCAGTCAATTCCATGTCTTTTTATTGCCTATTAACCCATCTCTTTTACACAGTTGGGGGTAGTCGTAAATTTTCCAGTGTGGGAACGCTCACCATCTTCTGAAAATTGAGTAACATCGGGTGATCCAGAATGCCCGAAACACGGGTCCCTTATTAATATATAGGATTTTTGAATAAAGTAGAGTGGGAACGCTGTTCCCACGCGTTCCCGCTTTTACATGACATTATAATTACTGTTTGCCCTTATCTTATCTCTTCCCCGTTGTCTTTTCTCTTTTTCTCCATAGTTCTTTCATTCATTCTGTGCTCTCTCCTCCCTCCGCCACTTGGCATCCCTCTCCGTTTTCAGCTCTCTACATTCCCTTGCTTGTAACAACAAAACCCAACATTATAGATTCTTTACTAAAAATAACCATAAACTACAACAAAATTTACCCTGTAACAATCAAGTTTTGCATTAGAACATTTTGGTAAGATAGTTGAGGACTGCAGGAGTTTAGTAATTGGTACAGTAAAAAAAGCGTGGATTGGATCATGGTTGTACGCTACGTCACGTCCGGAAATGGCTTAAGTGATTTACATGTTGTTGGTCGGCTTTTCCCTTGAATTAGATTTCTGTTTGCGTAAAGAATGGTGATATTGATATTGATTGAAGATTTGCTTTCGTGTGGCTTTATAGCAGCCGTTAATTTAACGGGATTTATTTAATTCGGGGTAGAATCAGAGGTGGTTTAACCTCAAACCACGTGTGGGATTGAAAGGGCGACGGGAGCACGGATGCTGTTGAGATCTGGGCCATCCGCTTCAAGTTGAAGCAAGTCTGGTGGGGCCTTAGCAGGTACCCGAAAAATTACAATTGGATAAAATTTGGGAATTTTATTGGTCAGTCTAAGGCAAGATTCCGACCTGGTGTGGAGTGTTAGTTGCATGTAAGCCAGGGGGATGAAGATAATAGTTGCATGGGGAAAACGTATTACCACAGTATACGTCTTACGAATGCAGTAGTTGAACTGCTGTAATAATTTTTTGCTAAAAATATTTCGCGCAAGTTACTGCGCATTGCCAAATTCGTCTGTTTATTGGGGTTATTTACCCGGAGGGGATTTTAAAGTTACCGCGAACGCTAGTTGACTGCTAAATATAACATAACTTATGCGCGAAAAAAACTGAAAACATATTTTCCCATGTATTTTATAGGTAGTTCAACTACTGCATTCGTAAGACGTATACTGTGGTATTACGAGGAGCTGTAACGGGGGAAGATCGAGTTGGAGGTTGCAGGCGAGATAGCGAGTTGGTGGAAAATGGCATATAAGTTGTCGTAACGAAACATTTGGGATGTATTAGGAAGTATTGATTGCCATTGTGGGTTTCAAAGTTAATAATTAAGGAGAGGGGAGATAAATAATTCATTGTAAAATACCTAATAATAATAATAATAAATTCGTTTATTCTGAAGTAAACAATTACATAGGTACTAATTGTAACAAAGGGGGTGGGTTAATAGTTTATTTTCTTTTAGGGGTTTTACTGATGATGAACAATTGTTGATTGCAGTCTTGTGGCTTACTGATCGTACCAATTCTATATTTTTAGCCATTTTTTTGGTGTTGTCCGCAGCTGTACGTTGATAAGCTGTGCCTCGCTTACCTTGTTGCAACAAGCAACTCTATTACCCACATTGTGGGGCAAATTGTGTGCAGTGGGAACCACCCACGGTTCGGTGGCCATGCGAGGGTGCATTTATTTTTTTGTTTTCTATTACCTGTGATATTTTTGTGTTTATGTCGATTATTTTCTTTTATAGAGATTTATATTTACCGGGATATTTGCTAGTTATTTATATTTATGTGTGGAGTTATTGTTGCTATTTATAGCGGGGGGGGGGGGGGGTAGGTGCATGTACACAGGCAAAAAGATATAGGTATATTAAGGGCACATTTTGTGGATTGGGTTGTATACTCGTAACTATCTATTTATATAATTAGAAAATGAGTGGAAACTATTTTGGACAAACGAAAAGGTCTTTAATGTAGCTTTGGTTATGGACCCTACTAAATCCCTTCCTGGATTCCATCATTCTAGGATGATTTGGTCTAAATTAAATCGTATACGTACTGGTCATGGGCGATGTAATTTTATGTTATTTAAATGGGGTATAGTGCAAAATCCATTGTGTGACAAGTGTGATAATGACTATGAGGAAACTATAGAACACATTGTTGACCATTGTCCAGTGACTAAATTTCAGGGAGGTTTTACTATATTAAATGAACTAACACCAGAAGCTATCGATTGGTTACGCTCTATTAAAAATTTGTAGCTTATCTTTTACAACCTTTATATGCTGGTTTTTTTTTTTTTTTTTGGTGATCTATGTCCTGTTTATACTACATTCATAAGACTAAAAAAAAATTGGTCTTGTTTCGTTTTAGAGCACGACAAAGTGGGTGTGATATACCTATAGATATGAGCATTGTGCACGAGTGAGAGAAATATATATTAGATAGGAAAAGGGTATTGTGGTGTTTTCGTGGGGGGGGGGGGGGATCACTGGTCAGGGTTGTTGAGACTAGCCCGGGGAGAGCTGCTGTTGATCATTATTCCTCAAGACGAGCAACACCTGAGGACCTTGATTACAGGTAGCGCCTGTCCTTTGAGGGTGTAGATATTTTATGTGATTGTATGGTCGTCATTGAATCAGCGCTCTCAATTTCCTGTTAAAAAACTGAAAATCGGGTATTTTTCGGATTTCCCGGTGAAATTCTGGAACGGGACCTATTCTATGACCTTCTCCTGATCAAGTCAGTTATGTGTGCCAAATTTCGTTGAGATTGGTCAAACGGTGTGGATTTGTATAAAAGATAAACTACCCCAAACTTCGCCCGCGATCTGGGGAAATGCGTATTTTCCGGGTTTCCCGGTGAAATTTTGGAACGGGACCTATTCTAAAACATTTTCCTGATGACGTAAGGTATGTGTGCCAAATTTGGTGAAGATTGGTCAAACGGTGTGGATTTGTATAAGGGACAAACACACACACACACACACAAACTTTCTACTTTATATATTAGATTTCAGTGCCCCTTTTACTTTTAAGGTTTTGTGTGGTATGCCTAGGTTTTTAGCTATACTTTCCCTAGGCCATGAATGAATACTTTACATCTTTCATAGCATTTAGGGTATTAGTTTTGCTAGATGAATCTTATTTTCATTTATGCCTTCGTGGAAAGAGGATTGTTCGTTTTTGCATTTTTATGAGAATAAATATAGGTACTAAAGGTTTCCTTAACGTTGTGTCTTCGTAATTCTTGTTTAATTTTAATCTATCATAATCTGTTACCCTTGACAATGAGAATGAGAATAGTGTTAAAAAAGCGCATCAGGTTACATTTGAAATAAAATATTATTACTTATATTTGTTATTAAAAAGTTTACGTTATCCGCATTCATAGTTAGAGGTACCTTACGTAGACTTTAGGAATTTTATTTTCCAACAATGTTCGTTATCAGCTACAACCACTTGACCAAGAAAATGTTTTAGTAGTTTTTTGGAGCAATATTTCAATACTACTTCCTCAGCGTCCTTGTATTGTGTGGCTTCTCATTAATGCGATTAAAAAAAATAGGAAATGATAATTTAGATATACAATTTAGTCATTGCAGACATAAATTATAATAGCGTTGGTATGATTGATCAACCCCCTTTTTATGATTGCCGTTCTTAAAATTAGAAATCTATTAGGGTGGTGATATTAAACGGCTTTCAGATACTTCGTTATTCAATAATCAACACAACAGGTAAAGCAGAAGAAAGCAAAAACGATCGCTATCTAATAACAGCAATTTTAATCAGATTTAATTGTAATTTGAGTTAAGCTTGATGTCACTTTGACTAAATTATGGCTAGATATACTACAGCACAATTTCAATTAACTCGATCTAGATAATGAGATAATGAGTCGTCACTGAAATAGTATCTATGTGTTATAAGGAAAACAAGTCAAGTTCTACAGTGATAAACACTTCGCTAATGTAGAGATAAACTGCCACAACTTAAAAGTATACAACTTAATTATATAATCCAATACGTTCTTTTTTAGAATTTAATCACCCAACTTGCATGCAAAACGTGTTTTGCAGTAAATAAATTCAAAGCAAACTGAGTAAGAAAAATAAACGTTCGAAATTAAAGTTCCTCGGCACAATTCGAAGAAATTTTATTTTAAACTAGAAGCTTTCCCTGCATCGTCTGTGTATAAAAAGTTAGAATTACACCGTCATGTCATTAAAAATGTTTTGGTATTTCTAGCAAAAGTTTGTAATTTACATAAATGAACGTTACTTATTTTTATGGTTGTGTAATTAAATTTAAATTTTATTAAATTCACGCTGTCTGTTTATAGTAAAACAAGTTGAAAAGTTATTTACTTTTCACACTGAAACAAAGAAATTTTTGTATTTTCTTTTTGCAAACAAAAATATATACAGAGATTGGCATATTTTCAAAGCGCAATCGCTTATATTTTCTGTACAAATATTCACTACCTCCTTATGAAAATAAGATAAAAATAAGGTCGGATACAAAGCAATTTCCTATATTTTCTAATTATTTTCTCATAAATATTTCCGAAAGCTTTTATTCATGTTCCTTTGATGAAAGTGTAGACGAGTAAAAATAAAAAACGGCAACTGTAAGTGCAAATGATCAAAATACAAAAGCACTCGTTAACAGTATTTCATTAGGTACTGTTTTACATTTTGTAGATTTGAACGATCTATTTCTTATAAATTTTATCCAGTAGAGAGAGCAGTATTAAACTTTTTGTAGCCACGCGAACTTAAAAAAATTCCATAAACCCCTAACGTAGAAAATTTTAGCAAATGAAAACATATTCAAAAGAACATTTATTGGTTTGACAGTGTAAAGTTTAAAATCATACTCAATTAAATTATATCATTACTAAGTTAATGTGAAGGATGCTGTTGTTTGGACTGAGTGAGCACGTTAAGTTGAGGAATTGTCTTACATGAGGAAAGGCGCGTGTCATCTTTGGCATCTAATCTACTGAGTTACTCCGGACTCCTGGAACTTATGTCACGGACCCCACTTTAAGAAACTCTGCAGTAGAGGTTAGCGAACACAGGCGATTTTCATAAGAAAATTCATTTTGTTTATATATTAGGTTATTCAAAAGTAAGTTCCCAGTTTGAAATGGCCATTACTTTCCTAATTTGTGAGATTTAAAAAAAATAAAAACACCATTTTGTTTGTAAAGAAACGGGGTTTCTTTTGGTTGCGGACCCCATCACGCACAGAATCCTGTAAAAACAGTATTAAGAAACACATTTGGTGATCATGTACCTAATTAATAGATACTTTCCAAACGGATGGCCTCCTAGATCACCAGATCTTAATCTATTGGTTATAGGGTTACCTCCTAAAAAGGGCGTTCCTTAGTAGATCTACTACTCGTGAGTCATTGAAAACATTGCACTGATAGAATCAGTTCATAACATAGGAAGAACGATTAGATCTTATTGAATAGAGTATAGGTGGTCATATTTAATTATTTTTTGTTCGGTCTTTATTTAAACCCCGTTTGTTTATAAAGAAAATGGTGTTTTTATTTTTTCAGAATCTCAAAAATTAGCATAGCAATGACCATTTCAAACTGGGAACTTACTTTTGAATAACCTTATATATCTACAGTTCGCAGAATTACATGAAGTTTTGTATTGTATTTCAGATAAATTTATGTTCTTCTATTTTATTGCTTTTATGACTTGTAATAGTGCCAAATATATCCCTGAATACATAAGAAAAATGCAAACGAATGATTTTGTAACGCTGTTAACATTATAAAGGTTAAAGCTTTTAGTGTGCAAATGGTTCTGAAATAACAAATAATAAAATAAGTGAAGCGAACTTTTACAATAAACTAACGCGATTTTTTAATATCGCATCGGATAATCAGAAGGTTGTGGTATACGAATATGTTCCATTAAGAGCGTATTGTGGCATCATTGTTATTATTTTCCAAAAAAAAATTATCAACATTACTGTAATGTGGAACCAAGCTCATAAGTAGAATTCAATATTTACACATATATTATTTCAGTTAATTAGTTACGTTGATTAGAAGATAGTGTTAGCACTAATGTACTCCCCCCCCCCCCCTCCACCTCGACGAGTATTCACCATGTGACATTACATTAATATTTTACTTTGATAGGTTTATTGATTTATATGCATGTTTAAACACACACACACACACCCGCACACACCCGCACACAAAATTATAACCAACGGGATTAGGTAGGAATACCTGACTTCTTGAAAATAAGAGTGTTATGAATGATCTTCATTGATATATTGTGATTACTCCAATTCATACTCTTCGCTTACTTACCGTGATTTGGAAATTTCATGGCTTCAAACAGTAACCTATGGCCATATTTTTTTGCCTTCTACCTTACACATTTCATCAACTAATCGTTTTATAAGCCGCGAAGATATCTAGGTGAAAGCCATCAAACTAACTTAATTAGATCTAATTAGATCATTAATTAGATGGGAAAAAGTTTATCGGGATTAGATGACCAAATGAGAGATTGCTAAGTGAAGGTACTTTGGTAGAATTTTAGATCTAACGGAGTTAGCCGTAAAATGCTTATTCTGAATTTATTGCTTATTCTTATTTTACTCCACTTACTATTGTTAGTCAACTGTGTCCTGAACGTTTCCGAAAGTATTGGAATATCACGTACTTACCCTTTTTCAATAATTTTTGGACATGTAAGAATATTACCCAGAATATTGCAAGCTTTATGATGCAAAATCAACATAATATGTATAATCAAATATTAACATCTTGCCTGTGATATAATTAGATTTTGGATCTTCACTGCTGTCTCACTCCAAACCAAAACAAATGATATCACATCAAAACTGATCGTACTAGATTATTCCAAAACATTCGATATCATAAATTGTGATAACCTTCTATTTGGTTTTGGAGATAACACTTGCTCTCTCTTACATGGCTAGCAAAAAAAGTCTTTGAGTATAGAAAATTCCTCTCATGTCTTGAGTGCCCCAAGCTTCAATTCTTCGATTCTGTTTTGATCTTTAAATTTAAACGAATGGCCTTTTTTATATAGTACCTCATTGTATGTAGCTTGATGATGTTTTATTAAAAATTTATCAGAAAAATAAAAGTTTGCGGCAATCAGTGAAACTAAACGATAAATAAACATTACTCAAGTTCATAAATTTTAGTTAAAAAATTCAGAAAGTACTGCAGGCTTCATATTCACTAGATATCTCCCTTCACTAAAATGTCTGCCTTCTTGTAACCACTATGAGTTAACGAAATTGAAATTTGGGTGTTGGAGGAATTCAATTGAAAACATTTTCAGTTACTGGGAAAAATGTCGACAAAGGTGCATGTTAGTTTAAGCCGACGCAGTACATTTAGATTAGGAAATTCAAGTTTTCTGTCGGGACGGGAGAATAGAACATGAAACGGTAACATCTCCATTTGTAAAACGTCAAAATTGTATTATTTTCAGGTAACGTATACGTTTACAACATCTTATTATCTCATAAACGGAAGCTTAAATCGAAAAATGTTAGCCTTACAACAAGTTTGGCTAGCTCTTTTAAAGTAGTGTTATAAGACCACTATGTGCTTAAATGAAAAATGATGCAATTATTTGCACTCCTTCGCCGTTAGAAAGGCCGCGTCTCCACTGCGTCTGCATTTTTACTAAACTTTTCAGCCTTACATCCGTTAAAACCTATGCAGCATAATGCGTAATACAAACTTTACTGCCCCAGTCAACGAATATAACATAATATGTCGCAAAGAAGAAAGTGTACATTAAAACTAAGAAATGACCTACTCTTCTTACATCCACAAGAATTCGAGACAGTTCAGTTTTGTGGAAAAGGTGACAATGTGGTCAAAATGGGCAAATATCACCTTGTTCACCAAATTCTTCAACCGGGGGCAATTGTGGGCGAGGAATCATTATATATGCAGCCACACATTCCCAGTGTACGTAGTCTAAGAGAATCTTCTGTTGGTGGCAATTTATTAACTAGCGTAGAAGCTGCCATAATTCCGCGCAGAATATTCAAATTCATGGATAGATAAGTATAATCTCAGTACAAAATTGTGCATTTGAGTGAAAAATTTCTCTGAGAATCCATGCGCACGCCATTTAAATGGTGACTATATTACACATACATCTTCCAGCATGTCTTACTAATTTGTATTATCAGTATTACACTCTGTAAGAGCATGAAATGCAGAGACATTTTTTTAAATATTTCCACTTCAGTTGATATTGTGAATAGGAACACATCTCAAAATTGTATCATCCACAGTTCTGATGTTTTATAAAGAACGATTAGTCGCTTCTAATAGTTATTTATGTATCAAGTACGCAAAATAATGTTTTGCGTACGTGATGCATACAACATTTTTTTGCATGAATTCTCTAAATTATCAAATTAATTTCATAAAAATTTAATTTGGTACGTACAGAACAGTTGTAAACGTCATATTTAGCTTTGACATAGTTGTTATAGCAACAACAAGTAAATTCGTAAAAAGTCAAAATAAAGATATCGTAAATACGTCAAAACGAATGAAAATCCAGCATTAAGGTTGTCATAGCGACTTTAGCGTACTTGTCCTTTAAAGATGTATTTTGCGGATTGTTTTCACTCCGCATAATGGTTACTTTGGAGACAGAATACAAAAAAAAGATTTATTGTGCACATGTACGGACGGACGGACGGTCAAGAATACAAAACTATTTTTCTTCTTCTTTATGTACATGTACAACCCTTTTTTCGTATTTAATGCCTTTATGCACTAACCATTTTTGACGTCTTTGAGAGTTTGAATCAACATCTACGAGCTTTAATTTTTTCTGAATTCACACCAAAACTCTCATTTTTAGACGACTCTACTAGCAGCGATTGTATGGAATCATTTTGCTGAAGCCTTTTACGCCCTTTAAATGTTTACCCTCCACGAACTATTTCCTTTTGACAACTTAAACGGATTCACGCAGACCATTGAAGTCAAACTTTCTATATTAACTCGCTATCATATTTTAGCATGTGAGTTATTTATCCGCCGTATTAAAAATTTGTATTTTTATTAGTCTATTTTTTTGAAAAAAGTGCTGAACGCATTCCTCCAATGAAGAATAACGAACTTTTGATGGGTTAGTTATGGTTTTCTCATAGAGACGTCCAAAATCTTGATTAATGCTATTTTATGTCATGTGTTTCTCATTTAATTAGTCAAAATATTGTATGTCCATATTTCAAATGTATCACCGTAAAAAGATTTCAATATTTCGCACCAGAGCGACGACACCTTCGTTTGCATAGCGCCAATAAATTAAATGATTACAATTGCTGCATTCCCAGGTTGGATACTTGCAAAAAAATGTAGCGAAATATATATCCCAATGAGGGCGAAGAGAATTTATTAAATTATTTATTAATTATTATTTATTAAAATTAATGTAGGTACATTTGCAGGTTTTGTGATGGGGTTGCGATAGCGAAGCGACTTACTTTAAACCATCAAATCATCCACTCGTTGCTTGGTATTTCAATGTGTTTAACATTTCCTTCACATACCATGTAACCCATGGTGTTATAAACTTGAAGACACATTCTGTATAAATTTCTAGATTATCGCTTTATGTTTATGTAAACGCGTTTTACTTTCTGTTTATAAGATTTTGACACATTTTAATTGAGTTTTAAACGCCAAATTGGTGAATTTTTAAGGTATTGCAAAATCGGTAAGGGTAAATATATATATACATACAAATGAAAATAAATGGATAAGAGAAATGTATCGAAATGATTCAAATGGGGGCGACAGATTTTGCGTTCATAAATCACGTACCCATTTTAAGTGCCCAAGGCAAGAAAGAGGAACTTGCAACTTTCGAAACAAAACAAAGTATGTTGTCTAATTTCAGCACCTAAATCGAAGAGGAAAAAATCTTAATAAAACTTTCCCTTGATATAAATCAGAACTGACGTCGCAGTACGCCGTAGAAGCTTTCCAACTTTCAATAAACGTAGACAAGAGCTTTAGTATGTAACGCGGCCTGTCCACACATGGCGCTAGTTCAGTCTGTATTTTATGTGAGATTTTCACTTTCTAACATTTTCGATTATAGCAAAACTGTCCAAATGCGATTGAACAAATTTATTCCTTAAAAAATCGTACTAATTAATAAAATTGCGGCGTGGTCGTATAGTGTTCTTGTTCCGTAATAAAGGAAGTCATCAGGTTTATACCCGACTTCAACCCACCCAGTTTTATATATAAGACCACACCCGGTATGGCGAGTAAATAACTACAAAAAACTTCGTTAATGGTTTTTGATCAGTAGATGAATGGGTAGTAACCGACAATGAAAAGAGATAAAAAAAAACCGTAGCAATTCGATTGAGAGAGATAATGCCACATTCTTAGCCTCCGTCTATCTATTCACTGTTGCACCTTGCCGGATGTGCAGGTAGAAAATACTTTTCTTGCTTTGTTTGGGTGTAATCCGCTCACGAATGTTGGAAAATATTTTAAACGCCTTTATTGTACCGAAACAGAAGAAGGAGGACATTTATATTTGTTTAAAATAGACGAGCGAATTAGTTTGAATATCAATTTTGGGATGACATCTAACCGTTTGTAAGAAAATAAGGGTAGCGTAATGATTTAATTATTCTCACTCCTTAAATAATTAACTTATTCGGAGCTTTGAATAAGGGCTTACGTACAACGTCCCAAGATAAATTTATTTGCGTGCACATCTAATCTACAATCAACGCGTAAGGATAATGTAACAAAATTTTGTTTAATATTATTCATGTATGTTTAAATTTCAAATCCACGTATGTTTATATATAAAATAAGGATTTTAGTAGTTCGAGCGAACTAAATTGGTACAACTCTAATTTATGGGAGTCTTTTCAAGTTTGCAGTTAAAGGAAGTTGTGTGGTACGGTAGTGCTAATTCAATATTTACATAATCTCTTATACGTACATAAAGCTGCTACGTAAAGTCTACCCATTGAATTTAAAGACTTTCAGTTAACGACTAAACAGCAATCGGCAACTATTTTATAAAATAGATACAACCTAAATAGTATGTGCTGCCTAGTCTCTTCCACATCCTTTCAATAGACTAACAAATTCTTGTTTGTCTCAAAGAGGTATTCATCATTTTGTTGTCGCGTCTTCACCAAGATTCACACCTAGATTATGAACCTGAGTCACAGGATACAAGACAGTTCTCTATATTAATTAAACTACCACATTTTATTATTCAAGAAGTCTAACAAAAAATTCTTATTTAAGCGAATCGAATCCTCATCTATTCGTGTAACGTCCTCCCCAATGCGATCTTTAAGCGTCTCAATTGTTGGAGGGTAACTGTTGCAAAAACCTTTCTATTTTAATAGTCCCGCATAAAAAATATGGTGTCGTTAGATCAAGAGATCAAAGGCGCAAAGACAAATTTCCAAATTGAAAAAACGATCCTTTATTTTCCCACATCTCGTACCACGTAATAGCGTCGGCGATGAAATTCGAAAAAATGTCGCCATACAAACCATGTATGTCTTCCACAATTGCCAAAAATGACGCTTTGCCTTGGAAGTTGCAGAAGAGAAAATGTTTCATTTTGCATAGATGAAAAGCGCCACTTCAAAGAAGAAATTGTCGAGTCCACATAACGGATGAATATTGAGGTCCTGAAAAATTCGTCTGCGTTTTCAGAAAGACCGTTCGATCTATTGACCTGTCTTCCAGCCTATCGAGATCGTTTTATTTCAATCTTCAGGTCTTCGCTAATTTGTCGCGCCTTTTCGAAGAAAACAGAAAATTCTGTTGATGCGTTATCTCGATGGGATTGAAGTACTTCTGTCAATTTGATAACATGGCTACTGATATTTTTTATGCCCATTTTCACTTGCTGTGGCGGAGTAGGTAATTTCTAATCAGAGAAAGTTTCTTCAGCGCTTGCACAATAGTAAAAAAGTTATCGTTGAATATCCTGTTTTATATTTTATATTTTGCTGACCAGCGTGTTTCGCAGAATAGTAGAACGTTCGGAATGAAGATTTGTTTAGTTGTCCCAATGATATTCCGCACTTCCTGAACTTTATTTTAATCAGAGCGTCAAACTTTTGCAGTATTGTAAAACCGAGAAATTCTTCACATATTATTGGTTGTTTGCTCTTCTCATAAATTTGCAAATAGCGCACGACTATGAACAACTGCTCTGTTCCGATAATGTCTGCAGTCTTGTCAGCGAACACCGAATAAACTGATGCACTTCTCACACTGTTGAGCACGTCAGCCACAGGTTTCTATCACTTCGCCTTGTATTTGCTGTAATATTTAACACATTTTTAATCATTTTTTATTTAATAATAATATATTAAATATTACAATCATCCAATGAAAAATGTGAACGTCTCATTTTTAAATAAATTAGTGTATATTTTTTGTGTATAAATTATTCGTATTATTCAAATTAACGCAGTGTTCTGTATATCACTTATCACGATTTACATTTACAAAACGTCAATAATAAAACAATAATATTTCAATTTTTAAGTACTGAACTGAATAATTCATTCATTTAATTCCGTAATGGTTATTTCAAAACTTCGCACCTGAACACATCGAGACAGTATCTAAAGATAAATGTTAGTGAAGTAATTCAAAAAGTGCAAAATAAATGACATCTATCCTCATTTTGCTCCAATGTCATAACCATTTGCTATATTTATTTTATTAATGTGTACATTTATTTTATTGTTGTAATATTATTTCTAATCGAAGGTTTTTTTTTCAGGTAAGCCTGTCACACTTATTATTACTTCACTCCATATTATTGATCACCACATGGTAAGATGTTTTATTTATTTATTATTTGATGAGTAAAATGATAACCTCCCCACTAAAAGAATCAGGTCGTCTCCATTCCTTTTATCTTTGTATAAGAATTTTTAGAAAGACACGAATTTATTATATGTAAAATTGAGACACGCATTGTGACTATTTATAATGTGCCAGTTTCCAATAATATTATTTAACTAGGACTTTACTAAGAGTATAGCCGATAATTGGTGTGGTGGATGTAATCGTTGGTATAGCAATAAACTACACGTGGCGGTCTCGTGTTCGAATCCCAACCGGTTGGTAATAAAATACCTCCGGACATGGACGTTTGTAAGTGTATGGGGCTAATGACCATAACTGTTGATGCCCTCAACCCCCCTTCGTGGGGCGGAAATTAAATAAAAAAAATAAGAATAATTGACCACCCTCAAGCACAACTTACACGGCGCGGCGGTGATATGCACCTAATAAAGCTTTTTGTCTGTTACATAACTGAACCTCGATTTCGCTACACTTAAATACTTTCATAAATTACTTGTAGCCGCACACATTGCATACAAATTTCTTGAGAACCTCAAAAATGTCATCTGTTTCAAGATTTGTATACTTGTGCGTTTTTGGAAATGGAAATGTTGGTGGTGGTTCCTCGTCTATTTTCTTAGCATGGACTTGCTGAGCAACTTTTCGAATCGGAGTCCAAAGTGTGTATGTATTGTATGCCGCTCGAATACATTTGTTTGGTATCTTTTGAAAGTTTGTTCTTCATTTATGTCCATTATTTTGCCGGTAAATTTCAAAAGTCCTTTATCAGAAGAAGGTATTACACAGAGTTTCATCGTATTATTTATCAGTAAATTACTTGTTAAAAGATTCCCTTACCAGTTCTTTGGATACATTAGGACGAAAATGTTTAATATTGTAAATGGATCCAATCAATTCCTGGCGATTGTGCAGGAATTTACCAACATTACAATGGGAGCCGTGCCCATGAATTTAGAGAAGGACCTTACGTTACGGTTTTATTGAAAAAAGGTTCAGTTTGGAGTTGGAGTTATTTTTTCCTTTAAGAGTATTTGTCGTAAAATTTCGCCTTTGCTTTCAATTTTATTTCCTTTGGACAGTTTTAAATATCACACGTGTAAAATTTATCGTTGCTTCCATTTCTGATCCTGATAGCGTGAAATATTTTTCATCATCCATTAATATCGTTACTTGGGTTCAATTTTGGAGGTGAGAGGAGACGATATTCAGAAGTAATAGTGTAATCCATAAGTTACCTCTTTACCTGCTTGTGATTTCAAAATTACAAGTGTAGCTTTGATCTTTTCGCCCTACTACGTGACGTGAAATTTTAGTGGAGGCGATGAATGCTTGCACCGCCATTCCTTACTTTGACTTTGTGTTCGTAACCAAGTTTTGTTATGTTTTTATGGTTTTATACTTGGGGGATAACCGCTTCTTACACAATTGCTTAATATTAACTTGTCATTGTAAATCGACAATACATATTTTTTCATTTGCTTATCATTCTGACCAATACATCACTACAATTCTAACTTGGACGCGTTTTTTACTATTTTTCCAAATACCATCTTCAAAACGTAATATGCCTATTACGATTTATGACAAAAACTGCAAAACTGTAGACAATTGCTTTTTTAAAATAAAACTACAAATTTCGAATTACACAATCTGCTCGACCAAGTAGGCAAAAGTGTAATGTACACATGCAGCTAAAATTTCTTGAGATTTTCTGGCACATGGCATCATGTACTCAAAAGTGAAATAGGTTAAAAGAAAACTGTGTACCTATCTAATTATGGTTCTTCTAGTAATATAAAACTGTGGCGCATAGTTAGTTTTTACAAATTTAGACTTTCGATATTAAAATAGAAAGATTTCTTGCCTCTTATGCTGAATTTGTAAATACGGAGTAATATTATTTTTTTCAAATATATGTAAGCGATGGCTAATAAAAACATGCTTCTATTTACTGTCGAGACTGCTACCGTTGGTAATAAAATTGTCGTTTGTGTACATTTCGTCGAAAACCAATTTTTATGAATGTTTCGTATGTTGTCATAATACACGGTCGACACAATTTTACTCGACGTAGATTTTTACGTTACGCACGTGTTATAACATGTGGCTGAGCGGAAACGTGTTCAAAAATTGAATATAAGAAGGCCGGTGCCACAACGTATGTGACAGCTTACTTCTCCGTTGAGTTCCTCAATAGGGTATCTTAGCTATAGGGGTTTGTGTTTTATAGAGTGCTAAATAACACGCTAGGGCGTCAGCCAATGCTATTCTACAAATGCCCGAACTGAAATTCTTTTTAGCGCCAAGTTCATATATTGCTGTAAAGTTATTTATCGATTTTCTATGTCGGTTTAAATCTGACATGAAAACCTATTCTACAAGATAGAGCTTGTTTTTTCTTCTAGTTTACACACTCATTTTTAAGGTATTTACATACATTAACTTTATGAATTATTAATAATTCTTATTTAGAATTTTCACATCAAAAACTCGAAGAAATTTAAATATATGCAGCATTTAATTTATATTCTAGGTTCACGCCGTTTAGAGGGAAATACCTTAATTACCCTTTTACAAACAGAAAAATGCTTGGGGTCAATTTATTTAAATAAGGGGTATTACAAGATTGTTTCATGTTTTTAAGTCGTAGGTATTAATTAACGGTTCTACTGATGACTATTCGCCCCAATTTTAATTATAATAATATACCTTAATTAGAGAGTTATCTGAATAAGTGAAATTTTAATTACAATAGGTTCGAAGTGAAAAATGCCCCAATTATACGTATTTATATAGAATTGAAAAATTAATTTCCTTTCGAGGCGGTCTTTGTTAACAAGCTGAATGCCTTTAGGTGTAAATTCTTAATTACACTCCTTCATCAAGATGTAAAATAAAACTTACTTTTTCGCCCTCTATGAAGAGTATCGTAATATTTTTGTTGTGAATAACGGTTTTATAATTATTATTTGCAATTTAAATTACAAAGGAGCCTTTTTTAGTTCTAGCTACTGCGCCATATGACAGAAACGTTTGCTTTTTTTATCAATAGTACTCAATATAGCAACTTTTTAGATTTCAATAAAGGATTAGCGGTACTTTTTTGAAAACAAAATTGCAGATAATAAAATGATGTGAAAATTATATGTTTTCTCGGTTGTATTTGGCTATTTGTATCTGACTTGATTGATCACGCTTTTATCGTCATTCATATTACACAGCTTGGCACAGCACAAACTAAATTTAAGAATTCAAGAAGACGACCAATTGCTTTGCGATAATATTTCAAAGAAGCAGATTAATTTAAGTAATATCCTATAGTGCATTTGGTATTGAGACGAAGTAATAAATCAACTAATTCAAGTATAGTATGACATTTTTGCTATACGAGCGGCACATCAGTTTTCAATAATAAGTATTGCAAATATCGGAAACATAAAATGAAAATGACGCTTTTTTCGTACTAAGACCATCAAACAATAGAAGACCCTTTAAAAATGACCGCGTTGACAATAGGGAACCCTCATTAACCTCCCAGCTAAATACTTCGGCAAAGGGTTCATAGGCGTCGAAAGTGGGTAATTTGTAAAAGAGTGAACAATAACACTCCATACAATTAATAAATTAGAATTTATTTACAATACAATATTGTATAGTTTTCTCATCTACTACACTGAAATCTACCTGACAGGGTGATACTTACTTCGGCTCAATACCAAATGCACTATTAGACAATGATTCTCCATCAACCTTGTAATAATGTAATTCTTTTTAAATTTCTTTTACTCACCATTACGAACCTATAATACAACGAACTTCACGGGTGAAATTAAATTAAAAACTAAACTGCGTTCAAAGTCAATTTCTTGTTTCCGAAAGCTTTGTTCTCTACGCCCATCTGTTACATTTACTGTTCGCGCTACTTTGACATACGTGTGTGCATATGGTGTACTAAAATGGGAGATGAAGTTATTTTCAGTCAATATATGAATTCTCTTCTGGATTCTGTTTCGAATGACCCATTTCTAATTGATTTCTAGCAAAATTTATTGTTGTTGATTGTGTTGGAAGTGCACCCACCATGGACGGACACCCCAAGTAAATCTTCACTGGTTCAAAACTCTTAATTGTTTATTTGCATTTTTATCTTACATTTAAGATAACCGAATACACAGTTGTTAATTTACACGAAAGTTATAGCGTCGAAGTTTACATTTAAACTCTTTCAGCTTCAAAGGTTTTACATTTACAATTATTGAAAGTTACATATTAATCGTCCGAAGATTACATTTTCACTCTCCGAAGATTACTTAACAACTCTCGGAAGATTGCAGAACAACTCTCCGCGAAGATTAGATAACAACTCTCTCGGAAGATTGCGGAACAACAACTCCTAATTTACGTTTTGTCAGCCCTTTTATCACTTATGCGTGGGCGTGGGCATTAAGATACAAAGACTGCACGTCTGTGGTGGCCATAAAAATGTAACCCGTAAAGGGTGAATTATGAGGAGAAAGTGATTGTCTTCATTGAAATGCAATAACGTGCAGTTATAACAAAATGTCAAATGAATATTATGTACATAAATTTGCTGTAAAGAGGGTTTTTTACGGATGAATAGATTTCTTAAATGGTAATGTTTCGAAAGCATACAATTTCGTTTCTTAATCTAATACAGTGATTCTTAACCTTTTATTAGTCGCGGCCCCCTTAAAATCCGAAATTATATCTGCGGCCAGTACCTTTACGCACACCATTAGGTAACATATATACTCGTACAAAAAATACACTCAAATTGGGGTCTATATCACAACGGCCACTGATCATAACGGCCACCCCGGTTTTTGCTATTTCATAACGGCCACCTTGATCACAACGGCCACTTTTATTACTTGATCATAACGTGAACAAGGTGGCCGATATGATCAAATAGTATTAGAGGCCGTATGTGATCAAAGTGGCTGTTATTAAATAACAATAACCTAGGTGGCCGTTATGATCAGTGGCCGTTGTGATCAGGTCCCCTCAAATTGTACCAATAATTCATAAGTAAGTCAAAGCAGAGCTTAACATAACATTTATATATGTATATTTTTTATCGTTTATGGCGGAGCAAATTTTTTTTATTTGTAAAATGTAAAAATGTTAAGATTTTCGCGGCCCCCATATACATTGTCTGCGGCCCCCCAGGGGGCCGCGGCCCCCCTGTTAAGAATCACTGATCTAATACACATGCTACAAACCTATTAACTATACATTAAAATGACGTTTTAACAATATAAGGGCGCACATGCCTGTCATTGTCACTTGACATGTTGATTATTTACAGTACATACCTACTTAAGTCATTCTTTTTACACAATTCTAAAGCTTATGAGCAACCCCTGTTACTCCGTAACATACCCCCCACCTTGAAGGGATCACCGTTCAATTAGAACTGACACTGGGTTCACTTATCACTATTGTCTATCCTGTGGTAGTGGACAAAAGCATCTGACGGAGCGCTTCACTACACCATTGGATGTCTTGACACTAGCGACTCTCGACACGTTGTCCTTGCCAGGATGGAGTGCGATGACACGTCCTAATTTCCAATACAACGGCGGTTGATTTTCATTTTTAATCAGCACTAAGTCTCCGACTTCCAGTGACTCATCGGATTTGTTCCATTTTGAACGTGTCTGCAATTCGGACACGTACTCTCTTGACCAACGTACCCAAAAGTGTTGTTGCAGAGCTTGAAGCTGCTGGAACTTGGATAGACGGCTTTCCACTATGTCGGTAACGTCTGGGTCTGGTACGGCCGTTAACCTTCTTCCGACCAGAAAGTGGCCAGGAGTGAGAGCTTCCAAGTCGTTAGGATCTGAGGAAAGAGGTGTAATGGGTCGGGAGTTAAGGATAGCTTCTACCTGGTTCAATACGGTGGAGAACTGTTCGTATGTGAGTTTACGATCGCGCAAAATTCTAAGCATGTGATGCTTTGAGGATTTCACCCCTGCCTCCCATAAGCCGCCGAAGTTTGGCGAGTAAGGGGGTGTGAAATGCCAAGTAATGCCGTCATTCGCAAGCGAGTTACCAATATCTTGTCCCGACCGCGCAAGAAATGAGCTTAATCTTTTTAATTCCGCGTTAGCTCCTACAAAATTCCTTCCGTTATCGGAATGAATGTGGCTTGGTTTGCCTCTACGCGCGGTAAATCTTCGAAGAGCAGCCAAAAACGCGTTAGTAGATAGGTCTGTGACCAATTCCAAGTGCACTGCCTTGACAGCGAAGCAAACAAACAGGGCAACATAACCCTTTGTTACCTTACATCCGCGTCCGATCCTATCTTTGATGGCGACTGGGCCGAAATAGTCTACCCCAGTAACGCTGAATGGTGGTGACGTAGTTGTTCGGTGGATTGGCAAGTGACCCATGAGGGGATTAATTACACGAGGTTTCATGCGCGAACAAGTTACGCAGCCATGCACGATTTTCCGAGCTACACTCCTTCCCGACAACGGCCAAAATAGATCGCGTAGCGATGCAAGGAGCAACTGAGGACCAGCGTGTCCGAGGATATTATGTTCGTGAAGCATTAGCAGTTTTGTGAGTATGTGGGAAGAGCTTAACACGATTGGAAATTTTTTGTCGTAGCAAAACGCTGAATTCATTAGCCGTCCACCTACACGAATTAGGCCGAATGAATCCAGGAAAGGCGTAAGGCGACGAAGTTTGCTGTGTGACTCTAAAGGTCTTTGATCCTGTAAGGACCTCAACTCGGATCGAAAGTCATCTTTCTGAGCCATCCTTGCTAGGACCAACAAAGCATGCTGAAGTTCATCACTTGTTAATGCGCTAGTGTGCCGACTGTGCGGGGCGTTACGGGTATTTCTTGCGAAGCGTATGCAATGGGCCGTTACGCGCTTTATGCGATTGAGGGACGAAAAGGCATCAAAGGGAAAATCGATGGATTGAACTTCAGTAACTAGAACTCTTGGCTCTCGACTCTCTGCTAATTGGAGATCATCAAATCGAATGAGTTTGATAGGCCACTCTTCCGGAGAAGCCTTCAACCATGTGGGGCCTTGCCACCAGAGGTTATTTTGTACCAAATCTGAGGGTGAAGTTCCTCGCGAAAGCAAATCTGCAGGATTGTCAGCGCTGCTCACATGATTCCACATGCGGGGCTGAGATGATTCTTGAATGAGGGATACTCTGTTTGATACGAAAGTTTGCAACAGGGCGGAGTGAGTGTTAATCCAATGCAACACTACTGTCGAGTCGGACCAAAGAAAGCAATTACTTTCGCTTATTGCAAGGGCCTTTATTGTGCGAGCGGCTAACTGTGCCAGTACCACCGCGCCACATAGTTCCAAACGGGGTATAGTGAGGGCCTTTAATGGTGCGACACGCCCCTTTGCGCATAAAAGTTGAACGTCGACCACTCCGTCTGATTGAACACTTCTTATGTAAATAGCCGCTCCGTACGCGTCCTGCGAAGCATCGCAGAAACCGTGAAGTTGTACGGTTTCGGCGTATGGGGATCTCGCAATACGGGGCAGGCGAAGTTCATTTAAGGTGATGAACTCGCGACGAAATTTGCTCCAGGTGGTATGTACTGTTTGTGGAACGGATTCATCCCAGGACAGTTTGTTTAGCCAAAGACCTTGAAGAATGATTTTGGCCATCATTGTGGAAGGACTGAGTAGACCTAGGGGATCAAACACTCGAGCAATGTCAGAGAGGATTGAACGTTTGCTTATGGATTTCATCTCAGGTTCCTGAACTATACTGAATTGCAACGAATCGTTATGACAATTCCAATACAGTCCCAAAGTAGGCACGACTTCATTTCCGCCAAAATGTACCCTTTCGGATCCCGACTGAACACCAATATTTTGCAACAATTGGGGTGAGTTGGAGACCCACTTGCTGAGAGGGAACGAAGCCGAATCAAGGATGACTGTTACGTCTTTGACAAGTTGTGTGAGAGAAGCCATGCATGAACCGCCTATCAGGAGATCATCCACGTAACAGTTTCGAGCGATTATATCAGCTGCTTCAGGGTATCGATCGACGGTTTCGATAGAAAGTTGCTTGAGGCAGCGCGTAGCGAGGTACGATGCTGCTCGTGTGCCATAAGTCACGGTAGTTAACTGAAAGACCTGTATAGGCTCATGGGGACTTTCACGCCAAAGGATTTGTTGGAGGCTCCATTGTTCGGGATTAATTTGTACCTGGCGATACATCTTTGAAATGTCTGTACCCACCATATATTTGTGTTCCCTAAATCGAAGTAGGATTGTGAACAAATCATCCTGAACTACTGGGCCCGCTAGTTGAATATCGTTGAGTGATACTCCAGAGTCAGAAGGTGCCGAGCCATCGAAGACTACCCTCAGCTTGGTGGTAGAGCTCCTTTCATTTATGACGCCATGGTGTGGCAGAAAATACGAGGGGGTGCTGCCCAGTGTTGGCGAAGCTTTGACCATGTGACCTAGTCGTTCGTATTCTCGCATGAATTCAACATATTGTTGTTGGAACGAAGGGTTACGAATGAATTTTCGTTCTAGTGCAAATAATCTGTTTCGCGCGCGCCGTTGAGAATCACCTAGACTTGATGGATCCGCCTTTAGAGGAATACGAACGACGAATCTACCAACATTGTCACGCTTAGTGGTCTCCCTAAATGAATTTTCGCATGCAATTTCATCAGGCGTCAAGGATTTCTGTGTCTTGGGGAGTTCCTCCAGTAACCAAAAGCGTTCTAACTGTTCCCGCAAATCTACTTCCCTTGTAAACCCACAATGAGATTGTGCGACAAATAATTGAGTGCAAGGTAGATGCCCTGTTACCACCCATCCCAACTTTGTTTTTTGCATGAGAGGACCGTTCGGTGCTAATTTAAACTGACCCACGCACAATAAGTTCCAGAAAATTCCCGCACCAATGAGCATGTCGACCTCCCCAGGGATATTGAATTTAGGATCTGCAAGTTTAACATGGGCTGGAATCTTAATTGAGGTTAAATCCAATGGAGCACTGGGTAGTGGGCTAGTGATGCGATCCATTATCAAACAAGAGACTGTTTCTGAATAATTGCCAATTGATGATTGAATGCTCGCAGTACATTTGAACGGAATACTAGACGCGACTTGATTAATACCAACGATAGAGGTATTAACGCTTTCCTTAACAAGTTCCAATTTCTGACAAAGTGCGCTAGTTATGAAGTTTGACTGAGCGCCTGAATCGAGAAGTGCACGGCACGTGTGAGACTGGCCGTTCTTATCTGCAATGCACACCTGAGCCGTGGACAACAGGACATTGAGATATTGATTTGCGACAATTGATGCGTTATGATTACTACTAGGAGGACGGGATTGTTGCGGTACTGGCGTAGCTACACCAGCCGTATCCGACGATCCTTCCGAATCTTGCGAGGGTAACGCGCTCGTAATGTAATAAGGTGTGATGAGAAGACTTACACTTACGACATTTCATGGACTTACAATTCTTAGATATATGACCGGCCTTTAAGCAATTAATGCATAGTCCCGATTTCTTACTATGCTCAAACCTACAATTTACACTTAGGGCGGCAAACTCAGGACAATTGTAAATCGTATGAGACTTATTACAATATGTGCAACTAGGGTTTACTTCTTGTACAGAATACGACATTTTTGGAGCCGATTTGTTATCCGATTTCCGCTCCGGTTTTGCCTCTTTATTGCATGAATCTAAGTTCTCTAGCATTTCCGCGCGTTTCTTTAGGAATTCTCGTAATTGATCAAAAGTTGCGAGTGACTTTGGATCGCGACTACTTTCCCATTCACGTAAGGTACATTTGTCGAGTTTCGCTAATAATATTTGATTGAGTAACGTATCCCACTGTTCAACGGGTTGATGAAGAGTTTTCAGCGCGTTAATGTGCTTTAGTACCGCGTCGTAGAAAGTACGTATTTCACGAGACGATTCCTTGTGAATCGGCGTTAAGTTAATCAAGGCCTTTACATGATTTTGTATAAGGAGGGGTTCATTATCGTACCTCTCGCGTAAGCTGTTCCAGGCGTCAACATAATGCGGAGTTGAGAACGGAATTGACCTAATCACCTGACCAGCCGTTCCCTTTACTGCCGCGCGAAGGTAATGGTATTTTTGCATATCGCCTAACGGAGTATCGTGGATCAACGAGATAAACGTATCGCGAAATTCTAACCATTCGTCGAGAGTCCCATCGAAAGTGGGCAAGTTTATTTGCGGCAATTTGGCAACAAAGGGTTGTACATGCGATTGAGAGTGAATGGAATTACCGTGATTTAATTCCACTTCTTTCGATTTAATCATCCGCAAGTCGGATAATTTCTTAGATACCGCAAGTAATTCAAAGTATGTATGCTCAAAGGTAGCACGTATTTTTAACTGCTCATCGAAGTCAACTGATTCTACCGTATCAATTTCGGTTTGCACTTCTTCGAATTGAGTTAATATAGGACTGAATAATTCACGACGAGAATCTAAATTATTAGCCATTTCGATCGAAAGATTTCCATTTTCTTGAAAATGCGCATTCACGAGATCAACGTAGTCCCTGAATGTGTCACATTTTGCATTTAGCGTACGACGCTTCCGACAGAGGGCATTCATTTTATTAATCAAAGTTAAGTCAATTCCCGCTTCACCGTTTTGAGTCATTTTGGTAAAGGGGTAGCAACGATAGGATAGGTTCACACAATAGCACAAAGGAATGAATTAATAAGAATGGAATGCTCTCACCCAAATATCCAAATTAAACGTATTGGCGATTCACTTATTGGAAGATGAATCATCCGGCTCGAAGGACCATACTAATGTTGTTGATTGTGTTGGAAGTGCACCCACCATGGACGGACACCCCAAGTAAATCTTCACTGGTTCAAAACTCTTAATTGTTTATTTGCATTTTTATCTTACATTTAAGATAACCGAATACACAGTTGTTAATTTACACGAAAGTTATAGCGTCGAAGTTTACATTTAAACTCTTTCAGCTTCAAAGGTTTTACATTTACAATTATTGAAAGTTACATATTAATCGTCCGAAGATTACATTTTCACTCTCCGAAGATTACTTAACAACTCTCGGAAGATTGCAGAACAACTCTCCGCGAAGATTAGATAACAACTCTCTCGGAAGATTGCGGAACAACAACTCCTAATTTACGTTTTGTCAGCCCTTTTATCACTTATGCGTGGGCGTGGGCATTAAGATACAAAGACTGCACGTCTGTGGTGGCCATAAAAATGTAACCCGTAAAGGGTGAATATTATGAGGAGAAAGTGATTGTCTTCATTGAAATGCAATAACGTGCAGTTATAACAAAATGTCAAATGAATATTATGTACATAAATTTGCTGTAAAGAGGGTTTTTTACGGATGAATAGATTTCTTAAATGGTAATGTTTCGAAAGCATACAATTTCGTTTCTTAATCTAATACACATGCTACAAACCTATTAACTATACATTAAAATGACGTTTTAACAATATAAGGGCGCACATGCCTGTCATTGTCACTTGACATGTTGATTATTTACAGTACCTACTTAAGTCATTCTTTTTACACAATTCTAAAGCTTATGAGCAACCCCTGTTACTCCGTAACATTTATAATAAATACGGTCCCGTTAAATAGAAGTGATCCAGGTGTTACAACGACTCATACTCATCCATCAGAACGAGAAGAGGTGAAATGTGTACAAAAAATGAAAGAAAAACTTAAAGACCATGGGGAAATTCGAGTTCAAGTCTTTACTGAAGCTGTTTCCACATTCAAAAAAAGCACACATGCCATTTCAAGATATTGTGAAATGAACTCATCTCATTCAAAAATCAAAAAACAATCCTAAGCAGCCTGATTCACTGATCGAACTCCTAATTGAACGTGTAGGTGTAACAAGTCAATGAGTACGTAACGTCCAAATTTTGTAAACCGTTCATTGATAATGTAACTAAAGTTTGTGTGTTAATTACCTTAAAAAAGCTAAGGGATTACTCCTTAAAGTATTTGTACATATTTTAGTAAGTTATATCCTTTAGCATCTTTACTTTAACCTAAATTTACGTGCAATTTGGAAATTTTATGAACCTTTTCCGTTCTATCGTAGATAATTTACTACAGGTAGTTATTGTCCCATATTTATTAAAAGACAACTTTTTTACAAAACTAAAAACGGTTCGGCTTATAGTAAAGAGAATCAGCTTATTTACTTTTGAGGAAAATACCACTATAAATAGTACAATGGAACATGTTTATGCACCCTTTTTATTTCAACTTACGTTCTCTTTGCTTCTCTAAATGCCACATTTGCATAGAATTCAGAATACAAACAATCTATGATAGGGAAAAATGTAAACATTATATTATCCTTCATAAATTCATGTCAACTAATTCACTTAAAAGCATATAAAGCGCATTGCTATCAGAAAAACTGCACTACGGTATTTCTCAAATTATGAAGGGAAGTTTGCAAGTAGTTATTGAAGATATATAAGTTTTTTAATTAAACTTGGCACCCCTATTCTTGATATACAAAGTAAGGGGTCGGTTTTACTTTATTAAGAAATACTGGGAATTAAACGTTATGGCTACAATTGTATCAGAATCTGAGCGAAAAATGCTAGTAGGTAAATGTTAGGATTTAGATTAAATGATGAATTTTCATACATATAACTGTCCAATTTTTTTACACTCTAAAGCCATCACATCTGATGACTTTGAAAAAGTCTTGTGGAGAGTCTGGATCCGATCTCTTATCGTCAAGAAAAGACGATACGAGACTACACGTTTGTTTTGTGTCGAAAGACGACACCAGAAGAGACGAGACCGAAACTGTTCTCGTCTTGACGGCATCACTAAATATGAGAAAAACTAACAAGCTGTGGTGAAAAGTTTGGTTCTGGAGCTGAATGTGTACACACGCGAATAAAAGTGCCTCTATATAATCTAATTAAATAATTGGTGTAAAAATCTAAAGTGCATAAGCGGCAAGCGCGATCGTGAATAAAGGTAACAAACATTCAGTTCTGATCAACTTAATCAAATTTATCTTATAACAAATATACATAAATAGGTACCAGAAAGTATTTATTTCGTTTAAATATTGTTCAGTAAGTAATATACTTTACATTAAATCAAATAAATTTAAAATTTACTACCAAAGAAAAAGAAATGTCAGATTCCGAAGGCGTGTCGTCGGACAACGGTAAAAGGAAAAGGGAAAATTACTATGAAATTTTTAAAAAAGGCAAGCGTGCTGATAGATGCTGATAGAAAATGAAAGAAAAACTAGAAGACAATCATAAGGAAATTACGTTACTAAGAGATAAAATACAAGTATCAAATGAGAATAATAATAATAATAATAATAATAATATGTATTTATTGGCCAACAGATCTACATCCAATAACAGGCCAATTTGCCTAACTGATAATAGTAATAACTAAATGCTAAATTAGGATTAAATTAAATAAAAATTAAATTTGTGAGAACGAAAAATGTAAAATAAAAATTTATTAAAGTGACAAAACTAAACTTTTCAATTGAGACATAAGCTGAGTTAGGGTGCAATTGAATATATCGCACATTTGTGAAATTGAATTATAGTTTATGCACATGGTGTAAATTGGAGCTTTTACCAGCACATTAGTTCGGGGTGTTGAATAATAAAAGGTTCTTAAGTTGCGCGATGAGTAGGTTGGTACATTGAAGTAAAGTGAGGATAATAAGACGGGCGAATCAATATAATTGTGAAGTATTTTAAAAAGAAAGATAACGCTGGCCTTATACCGCCTATCTGCAAGAGATTCTACTCCGAAACTCATTAACAAGTCCGTTTGCGGGTAGCCTCTTGGGGGGTACACTCCATACTGTTTGAAATATAGCATCTTTAAAAATCTTCTTTGAACCGATTCAAGTGACAGCTTCTGTGTGTTATAGTGAGGATTCCATATTAATGAGCAGTACTCTAGTTTAGAACGAACCAGCGACACATAGAGGGCGTACAACGCACGAGTGCTGGAAAAAGATGTGCAGTTTCGCCAGATAAATCCGACCACCCTTGTGGAAGATTGAATTATTGAGCGCGTATGCTCTTTAAATGTGAGGCTTTTATCAAAAATAACACCTAAGTCTGTCAAGGAGGTGTAGCGAGGAATGGCAGTAGAATCGATGTGATAATCGTAGTGCAACGTGTGACGCTTGTTGGTGAACGAAATTACTTTACACTTCGAAATGTTTAATGTTAGTGAGTTTCTCTCACACCAAGTTACCAGGCGATTAAGATTATCCTGTAATAAAGCGCAGTCTTGGAGATTCGATACAGATCCATATAATTTAACATCGTCAGCAAACAAAAGCTTTCCACAGTTCAGTTCATTTGGTAGGTCGTTTAGAAAGATAAGAAACAACAGAGGTCCAAGGTTAGAGCCTTGAGGCACTCCAGATGTAACACTTATTGGATCAGAGATAAAATTTCTATGAGACACGTACTGCGTTCGATTTGACAGGTAAGAATTGAGTAGTGATAGTAGATTGTCATTGAGGCCGATGTTCGAAAGCTTTGGAACTATGAGTTGATGCGATATACGGTCAAATGCCTTTGAAAAATCCGTATAGATTACGTCTACCTGCCGTTGAGTGTCTAATTGAGATGCTACAAATTGCGTAAAGCACATCAAATTGGTTGCGGTTGATCGGCCTTCCATAAATCCATGTTGATCTGTTGATATATACCTTCGCACAAATGGATAGATGTAACTATGTAGTACCATTTCCAAAACCTTTGCGAAATTGTTTAGTATACTGATCGGTCGGTAGTTTGTGATATCACTAGGATCACCGTTCTTCAGTATCGGGCAAATGTTAGCAAGTTTCCACTCGGTAGGAAAGGTATAAGTGGGAAAAGAAATGTAATGGACTAAAAGCGAAAATAAAAGAACTAGAAAAAAGAGCAGAAAGCAATGAAAAAGAAAAACGGAAAAATAACATAATAATAACAGGAGTAGAAATGGAAGAAAATGGTGAAAAGTTGAAGAGCCAGATGGAAACGTGGATGAAAATGGAACTGGTACTGGTAAAAAAAATTAAAAAAGTGTTTTAGTATATTTTGTAACCTGCTATCTAAGTAATACTTAGTCTTTTTTTATATACACATATATACATAAAACATGCACATTGCACATGCTAGAAATTGTATAACCAAACTTCTTGTAATGGGATATCTATAAGAATATCCCTATATACAATAAAATTGAATTGAATTAAGCAGTGGTTACAATTTGAGGAGGTGCTTTGCGGAAATTAAAATTTACCTTCAAATTAATTGCTTGCAAGGAGAAGAATAACGAAAGAATAACAAAAATCTCTAAAGGCACTAAGGAAGTTAAACGACGCCAAAATCTCTGCCACCAAAGAGGTAGGAGGTCACGAGGTGTGGTTTTTGGCACAGCGAAGAAGCTGTTGAAAGTTTAGTGTATTTAGACTTCATCTGGATAGTAGCGTACCTACAAGTTCTATTATCCAAAAAAGCAATATCATCAATATTACCTACACTACCACCCGGTAGACAAAAATATGGAGTTATAATGGCAAAAAGTGTGCGACTAATTTTTAATAATTTAGCACTAGTGGTAGCAGGTACACAAAAATTTCAATTTAGGGACTTGGGTACCCTTACGAAAGTAAAGTTAAGTAAGTGATGAGGCTCTTTATATTGTTGTCGTATCTAAAACTATACTACAGAGGGGTTTAATTGCGATTCCAAACTCGAGAATTTGGACTAATAATAGCATCGTCGGTATTCTATATCAAATGTCTCACCCCCTCCCCCTATTGTTCAAGAGTCGGAGAAGTAGACAATTTCAATGAATGCGTAACTTTATATCTCTGACAAACTTTAACAAATGTCTACCGGAATTGTTCAGGTTATTGCTGGCAATTTTAGTTATATAATATGCGCGATGTTAAAGTAGAGTTATTAAAGTTAAGTTTATTAAATTCAGGTGAGAAAACAAACAGTTTGAAGATGTAAAAGGGAACGATTCTAAGTGGCAGGAAATTGGCACGTTTAATATTCCTCAAAAAGTAATTTAATGAGACCAGGTGGTAAGGAACGAAAGTTTCGGCTAAAAAGGCAATAACTTTAAATCAATAACCGTTTCCTTCGTATAAATTGATTACAAATTCCGCACTTATCTAATTTCTTTCCGCTTGAATAAATTCGGAGCTAATCAAGTTCCTTTCAATATTTAACTTTTGTTAAAACTTTGCCATTTTGTGACTCCCCCAAAAATTTTATTTATAGCTTTACGCGTTTAAATTTTCTCTTACTACTGTAAAAATGGGCCAAAGTTCGTGATTATTTATTTATAATGCACCTGCTTACATTAAAGGGGTGAAAACATTCGCGGTAACCTTAATTCCTTTGTACAAAGAAGAAGGATGACGTATAAATTTACGTTGTACACAAAATACATCTGGAGCTTTATTTGGAGTTTTCCCTAAACATCTCCCTCTAATAAATCCATTTCCAAAACAATTTTCCAACTAGAAGTTAACATGGTTTAAATTTTACGTGTATACATAAAATCGATCTTAGGCAACCCGATTTCGAAGGGTTTTGCGTTACAAGCGAGAATATGGAAAACACAACAACCGTATTTTAATAGAATGCCTAAAATATGTAGTTCGATTTATCTGTACGAAAAAAAACAAATCATTCTTAAATCAAACTTCCAAACCAAACACTCGTAAATAACGAACTTTTCACTGTACACAGACATCTTTTTCTACGTTGTTTGGGAAAGAAAAGTGCGAAATAAATTTGTGAGATTTGAAAATCGAGCTACAGGTATCCCATTCTTAACCGCATTAATTTGAATTTTGTTTTGACTCTCGCACATAAATTCTTTGTACGATCTCGGACCATTTTGTAAGCATTAACCAGTGACACTGATTAATAGCTTACACTTGTAAGTAACTAATCAATAGTTAGAGCGTCTCTAGAATTCCTGTTCCTGAAACGTTTTAAAAGGTAAACGTGCATTACTGACAGAGATTTACGGCGAATTATAAAATACTGGGACCGTCTTATGATTAGTTGCAATACAATTACGGTCTGGCGAATTGATTGAGTTCTGCCTTCTTTTACGTTTCAATGCACTCATCGAGCTTGCCAATTGTGCAAATTATTAAATTCATAAAAAGGGGAAGAAGCACTATATTTCCCGTGCTTTATCCATTGTAAAGCAAAATTAAATTACTTTTCTATTAAATCAATAGTCACAAGACAGAATTGAGTGCTTACATTCAACCCATTTATGTAAGTATTGCAACTAATTCGTAACGAGTGAGCGGTTACTACTATAGATGTAGTTCGGTGTAAATCATCTAAACGCTTGGGAAACATTTCAATCGATTATATTTTCACTTTGAAGTTTTGGGAACCTTTTTGAACCTTGGTGGCGTTTTGTTGTTAGACACTGTAGTGCGATTTGATATAGTGAATGGGTTCTTCATTTTGCATCAGTAAAAAAAGTACTATCGTGTTTGGCTGCCATTACTGTGTTCATCAGTAACTTCAGTGCAACATCTACCATAGACCGTATTAGAATATACAACAATATAGTATCCTGAGCACGTTAGTACGTGGCATATATGTATGTCGTAGGCATAAGGCAATTTTAGGCAAATTATCAATTGGTCTAGGGATATGCCAAATGCCAAGGCAGATAGTGAAGTAACTGAAAATCAATACCATTTTGCTATTTCCCTAGACATTTAACATTTTCCTAGCTGTATGTCAATCATATAGCAAATGCCGCGAAAAATTCTAGGTAAATGATCATTTGCCTGGGCAGATACCAAACTATGTTTAAAATGAATAATCTGTTGCTATCTTCGTAGGCAATTAACATTTTCCTGCATCTGAGTCAGTCATTATGACCAATGCTGTGTGAGTAGACGGTGACTTGGCGCGCTATTTTTTGAGGTTATCTGTGTTTATTGTGTCCTCGCCGGTGTGTATGTTGAGATATTGACGCATCAAAATATTACGAACAATGTCTAGCGCTTCCTCAGATCTGGGTAAATGTTAAATGCCAAGACAGATAGCAACATATTATTCATTTTAATCACATTTTGCTGTCTGCCCAGGAAAACGATCATTTACCTTAAATTCTTCGAGGCATTTACTATATGACTGACACACAGCTGGGTAAGTGTTAAATGCCTAGGAAAATAGTAAAATGGTACGAATTGATATCTACTTTTAGAGCAATGTATATGTTAACCTTTCCTCCAATTTTTGGTAGGGCCGAATATTTTCTTTTAAATTGTTAATCATTTTTATAGGGCTAGTAAACCGCATGTGGTGACAATGAAACCCTGTGGACTATAACAAAAGAAATAGCAGTTATCCTTTCAAATCATAGACGTATTTAATCCTAAAAAAATTGTTAATTTTGACTCTAGTGTCTTGTCTCATATCATATAAAAATGTGGAACAAGAGACAATGAATCGAATAAAACATTTTAGTAAATTAAAGACCAAGCAGTTTGAACAATTTCGAATCAATATTCGTAGCAGTTCACAATTTGTCCTTTTGTCCTGTATTCAACATTCCGATATGGTTCTTGGCTTATATTCTTTATCGCTTTTATAATTTTATGAATAATTAACTAGCGATTTTGAGAAAAATATGTCAAATATGCAACAATTGGTGGTTTAGAACTGGGATTTGCAAAGCTTTCTTGTGAGATACAATATTCATTTTCGTGCAATTTGGTCCTGAATTATTATCGTTTCTATTAATTTTAATACTTTAACCAGAGTAGTGTGGGGTAAACAGTTTTGTGCACGCAACAGGCTTTCTTCGCATTCCTTAAAGTCTTACCCATCTGTTCTGATAATTTGTGAGGAAGTGAAGTGAAGTTCACTTTCTGTACTTCCCTTGATTTAAGAAATTATGATAAGTTAAACCAAAGAACCAGGTATTCTTCTTATTTGTGCACACCTCTCATTTGTGTTTAGCTGAAGATGAATTAATGTATGGCTGCGCATTGGAAACTAACAAAAAATACCGAACAGTGTAGATTTGAGGCAATAGTTTACCTAGGTCCTAGATCAACATTTAAGAAGGGATGACTGCAATTTTCCACAATAAATGTAGAATAACTTTTGAGTTGTTTGCTTCTTAAATGCAATAATAAAAAAGATTTTTTTTGTAGATAGGTGCATAGAAATATATCGAACATTGCTTATATACTACAAAATGCAAAAAAGAATGACTCCGAAAAAATCAATAACGCATTCTTAAAATTTGAAATAAACAAATTCCTTATATGAATGGAAGTGACTATGTTTTGGATTTTATTAAAGTTCCAATGGATTAAGCATTCATTTTCATGCTTCGACGTATTATAGTTAACCAAACTTTTTTGCTTACCATGACATAATTTTGTTAATTTTATCAATGTAATTTTTGAGCAAGCTTAACTTCCTTCATCAGCGGTATTCATTATTAATCAAAGCCTGAAGATGGCTATACGTCGAAACATGTCGCTTAGGCCTACACCTATATTGGATGCGTATTTCTCCCGATCCGACGACGCCCGATTTTCTAGTCCGACGTCGGACACGTGAGTGACTACACTGGTTCAGTTAACGCCCGACATCCAATCGTGACGGTACCATGAGTGATGACGATTTTATGTGTTGGCTCCTGCATTCTAAGGCGTAGCAGGAAAAGGACATGGGTGCATAAACTCAATATGCAGATAGATCTGCAGGGGAATTTTTTTCAGTAGACTCCTACAACATTGAAAGAATTCAAACAACCTATACAATGTTGTACGAAAGTTATTAGATGCAACCAAGGTGGTCCCACATTTTCTTGTATGGCGTATTATAAACGACAGGGTCGGGCAAAAATATTATATCGTCGTTCTGATGATGAGTATTATTAAAATGAAGCAATCTCGGCAAGCACTTTTGGATATAAAGCTCGACATTCACTTTTCCTCGAACTCGACCAACAGAGTCTGCTGAAATCGCGTCCCCTGAAATCGCGTACCAGTCCAGAACTTTATCAACAAATTTCGCCATCGCTTCAAGTTTTATTGTCTTTGGACACTTTTTAATATCAGAGGTATAATAAACAACGTTGTTTTTTGTTTCTGATCGCGACAACGTGAAATATTTTTCATCATCAATTGTAATCATGTAGTGCATTTGGGACACTTCTGTCGTTTTCCAAAATGCCCATTATTTCGGACCAAAATCATCTTGTTGTGTTAAAACATGAGGTGTTTTAGTTTTTGGAAATCAACGCAAAGTATACCTTTTAACAGCCTCCTACTGGTTTATAAATGGTTGCCTGGCTAACATTTTGTTCTTTGAACAAGTTCACAATTTCACTGTTGGACAACCGTATGTTGAACATAACTATGGCAATAACGTTTAGTAATAACAACAATCCACGATTTATTTACTTGTTTCGTGGTAACTATCTAACTATAGAGCAGAAATCAAAGTCGGGTAGAAATTTCAGAGCAGTTTTTCTCAAAATTTATCTCTTATACGTTATTTGAAAAAAAATCTTACATGTTTTGGGTTTAAGAGACCTATAAAAAACACCAATAGTGAAATCATTTTTCAATAAGCGAATGGAAGAAGTGTGATAATATTAAGAAGGGGATATCTATAGTAGAGTAAAAATGTCGAAGCTAAGGCATAAGATGAAGGTAAAAATTTGGTATGAAGTTTATCTACTGAAATAATTGAATTCATTAAACGAATAGCCTAACCAACATTGGAATTTATTATAAAAGGGCCATCCATTAGATGAGAATAGGCAAAGGGCTGAACGTTAAAAAATCAGATAGCTCGCCGGTGTAACACAAACAGGCAAAACCAGACAAGCAGCAGAAATAACCCAAACGCTATTTTTTCTTAAATTTAATTTTCCACCTCTATAAAGAGCGGTTAACATTATAAACAGAGTCCATACATATTTATGGCGACATCTGGAAAACCGAAAACAAAACAAAATGAGGTGGAAATGTATACAAGAAGGTCGATATTATGAAAGTGAAAACCTTTTTATACGTTTCCAATGACTGCGCTGGTAGTTAATGAATTGTGCTGACTACTGTAGTCGTAATTATAGTACGTCACATTGATGACAAGCATGGATGAGACGGCTCACCTTGATATTTACTAAGATAATTGCATCAATTACATAAACTCTTTTCGTCCTTCCCTTCTCGAAATGAAAACTCTAATTTGAATAGTTTAATACGAATAAGATTTTCAAACGATAATGAATGAGGGCCATGAATTTAATATGCAACGGAATGAGGATATAAAACTTACATTAGAACGCGCTGAGGAAGTTTATGTTTTCGAACAAAATATCAATAGGGTGGAAGTTTGAGCCATGAATAACGTATAGTATCAAACTTGGTCAACCCCTTGAAGCCTGTCGACTTTTCCTTAAACTTGTTATGGACGTTTAGTTCGCTTTAAGGAATTTCGAAGCTTAAGACGATGGGATTAAAGTATAGAAGATCCGTTTCCTTAAATAGTTTAAGATTTGTATAGATTATCGAACCGAATAGGACTATAAGGATTAGGCTAATCGGGTCCTCCTCTTTTCTCTTTCTCTTCCATGACGTTCTTATAATCGTTAAGTGATTCAAGTTGAAATAACCGCAAAGATGTGTCGCGTTCCCATCTTCCTTCTTACGTGTATATTTATTTATATTCTTTTCCACTGAACGTATTTTCTACAACCGGATTTGCAGTGCAGCTGGAGAGAATAATAGGCTTTACCACACAGGAAATCATTACTTATTGTTGCTTACAACGTACCAGACTTACCCAGCGTGCGAGAATAATAATCCCGCTGTAACTCCTTTTTGTGTCCAATCTTTATTTATATTATTTAAGCGTAGAAAGTTTTTGTATGGAAGAGACGACGAAGGAAAAAAAAAAGTTTAACGTTAGGTAACCGCACCTATTTATTAATGAGTTCGTAAAAAAGAATGATTGGTTTTATCGCTTTCGAAAGGAATTCGACCTTATTTTATAAGGTCCTTAGGAACTGTTATTGCTAAATTATTACCTGACATTGTTGGAGACAACGACGGGAAGCCGTAAATAAATCAACACCCTTTAATTAATGAAAACCGCGTTGACACGTAATAGACCTTATCGAAAATATAAATAACATCCAATTCTAACCGCCTCGGGTTATTTAAATGCATAGTTTTTTTTTGTTTAATAAAGTTGTTGGGGTGCCAGATTAATTATTGAACCGATAAAAAAGTAATACTGGAATTTCATACGAGTCTCGAACGAATACAGCAGCACGTAGTTTTTTTATAATTTATGCAAATTGAGGATATTTGATCGACATTACAAACGATTTTGGAGATTGATATAATGGTTATGACATATTAAGTTTTTATTACGGAAAAGTGCGGTTATTCAAAAATATAAATTAGTTTCCGCAATGATTCTTTAAGTAATGTATCACCTGTTGAATGCTTTATTTATTGTCTCATTAATATTAGGTGTTATGATGTATTCGTCACGCTGTTTTTGTGTTCGTGTGCGGTTGAGCTCTGGAAACGCACTGATATATTATTTATAGCTATTGAGCCATTAATTATTATGTCAGAACTGAACCCATTTCCGTCCACGTATGGATCATTGACAAATTGTGATATGTTATCTATCTTCGGATACCCAAACAACCTTCAACTTAAAAAAAACAAGGTGTGAAGGGATTTTTTTCTTGTCATGCATATTATTCATTAAACTAAAGTGGTTCTTTGCTCCAATTTTGGGCACCTAACTGCTGTTTTCATTTAATGGTTGCTCGTATTTGGCTGTGCCCTGTTGAAGCGTTGTACAGTACTTTAAAAAAACGGATCTGGAGCCATTTTGATATGGCGTTCTAAGGTCTAAGTGTGACATGGACATTTTAATTTCCTTCAGTTGCAATAAACTGCGAATTGAGCAATTTGGAATGTCCTTTGGCATCGAAATTGATATTCTTTTTAATACGTGTTACTCATTATCATTTGACATTGATTTTTGACATCACTACCCCCTAAATTTTGGATATCCTTGTGGGGGAAAATCATGGAGAATGTTGTAAAAGCCCCCCCCCCCCCATCTATGTTAGGCATTTTTTTCAAAGAAAGGCCATAGAAAGGTATTTGTGACATAGAAGGCGCATACCAAACGGAATTTCGTATTTTGAAATGAATAAGTTAATTTTTTATAGCTGTATCTCTTTGCAGAACGAACCTCGTCTCCCTTTCAGAAACCATTTTTTCCTTGCGAAAAGTTTCAAAATATAATCCAAAATAGCGTCCCTCGTTTTGAATTTTAAAATACTAAATCTTCAAAAACAACAAATTCCGTCAAATCCAACTTAGGCGTTGTCAACTAACGGAAATGAAATAAAAGTACAATTCCATTTCAGCATCAATCCTCGAGATTTCAATACAATTTGAATACAGTCTGTCATTGTTTAATTGCTGGTCATGGGCGTTATGGCACAGTGTTTTGCGAAAGAGGACTAAATAAGCAAATTAATTGTTTTTAATCGTTATCGTGCCCCTTTAAGGGTTATTAATAGTAAGCTTTTCGTTACGCAGGCCTCTTTAATACTTGGATACGTAATGGAATCATGTATCCACTTCGATTTGTTAGAATGTATAATAAAGATACAATTGATTAATTACTAGTACAGTTCGTCGATTGTTGAACACAGAATAATAGAAAGAAAAAAATAATTAACAAATTTATTTTCTATTTTTCACAATAATCTCCTGATATTGATGTTGTTGTGCCCGAATAGACTTTTCAAAAAAATAATTTATTTTTCAAAGTTGAAAGAATGGGTTTCTGGGAAATGTACATAGAGAACCTGAAACTAAGTCTGAAACGTCAAGTTCGGCATTTTGCGTTACAGCTATTGAAATACAACTCCTGTAAGTTGGGGAATCTCCTCATGAAACAGACCGCCATGATACCGCAGTAATCCATACAAATCCCAACTAATTGTTGTCCTTACGGGCGAAGACGTAACGCGAAATTTTCGTGGAAGTGACGAACCCTTATGCTGCCATTCTATACTTTCACATTTTGACTCTGCTGTAACAAATTTGTCTGATACTTTTGTGATTAACAATTAGAATTTTTCGTATCCAACCTGCAGAAATTCTTCTGAGGGGTTTTTATTTTCAACTGTAGGTACATTTTGAAAAGTTACACATTTTTAATTGTAATAATAAAAACAAGTAATTCCACTAATTTTTTCTATTTCGCGACGGGTATAGCTCTTCGCCGCACTGAAAACGATACGGAAAGAAGCTCTGTTTCAGTACTGTTACAGGGATTTAATTTTTTTGTAAATTTTCAACATTAACTGTCACCCAAACCATTATTTATACAACTTGAAATTTTAAATTTGAATTGTCAAATGTCAGAATTGCCAACATAATTTAAAAAAAATCACCCAAACAATTTTATTATGTATCATTATTTATTAAAAATTTTAGAGTAAATTCATGCGAAATAGAAAAAATAGTATGAAAAACACGTGTCATAATTCCTTTTTGCCGCACTCATCCCTTTGCAGACCTTCTTTCACTCGGTCTGCAAACCTGGTCTTCGTGCGGCAAAAAGTCTCATTGCGACACTTGTTTTTCAATATACTATTAAATGTAACCCAATGCGTTTCGACATTGGTTACATTTAAAATAAAAAAACAATGGAATTACTTGCTTTTATTATTACATTTAATTATGGAGTGGAGCAAATTAATTCTACACACTTTTTGCTATATCATGAACTAAATTTATATTTTCTGGAGTGAAAACTGTTTTCAGCGGTCCCGCACCAGGCCCATGTTGGCCGATCTTTCTTTCACATTTAAAATCTCGAGTCAAATCGTTATGAATGGGTGGACTAGGACTAGGGTGACGGGACTGTCTCGTTTTTTAATGATCGCACCTGGTGTCCCTAAAAAGTCTCCCGGGACACCGAAATGTCCCATATTTACATTGGTTTTCCTAATTTTGTAACATAACTTCAAGTAATATATTATGTAGTCCAAGTCATTATGCTATGTCCTGTGCGATAGTGGCTGCCGCTAAGCTCGATAATTGGATACTGCGCTACCGACGTAGGTTCGCGTGGTGGCCATACTGTTATCCCTCTCCTGCTCTGCCAACGCTGCACAGGCAACAGTGAGCGCGAGTGATGAGTTCAATCGTTCAGTCCATTTTCCATAAAACGTACTTTTCATTACTAGTTTCAATTATTTTGTTTAATTATGTTCTCAAATCTATATAATTAAGTAAGTATTCCCTGCACAATTATTTTTTCATATTATTTTATGATATACCTGTCTCAGAGTTTAAATTAAATTAGAAAAGTGAAAGTAAATTAAGATAGATTAAGAAAAAGGGTGTCAAAATAGCTAAAATGAGCATATTTCAATTAATAGTTTCCGGGGGAGGCCTCCACTTTGACTGGAGGGTATCCCCCCACCCCCATTCATACCCCTTTGGGCCCGTCCCGATCTTTCTAGTTCACGATTTGGTCCCCCTTCTGTCATTTTATGAGTTTTTTTGGGATTGGGTTTAACTCCTTTTTGCAGAGGTAGAAGCTCGTATTCCAGTGCATCCATTTAATATCTAATAATCTATATAATTTACTAGTGCACTACGGAATCAGAAACTTTTAATACTTTTATTAATCAAATTTTATAAATCAATGCTGTTTAAAATTTTCTGATACCTATTCAGAAAGTGCTGACATTCCTGCAATTCCTTCCAAATCAAGTCGTTTTGTAGCATCCTGTTGCACCGTGCATTTCACATCCTTTTTATAATGTTTGTATTTATAGAAAATATCACGTAATTTATAACTTTCCTTGTGTTACTGTAGTTTCCTTTCACTTCCGTTATGTTCATTAGAAGTGTTTATATAACATGAACGTAGACAATACGATTTATTCAATAATATTCAACAAAGGTGTGACGTTCCATGAATTTAAATTTGATTGTGTAGGTATATCTTTTTATTTTTACTTTGATTTTTTCCGTTTATACTTGGTCGAATTAATTAATTGAAATCTCCACACGAACATACTGGTATACCATATTTAATTTTGAGAGAGGTTCTTACCTTCTCATAATGATAGCATTTCTTCCAAATTTATATCAGAAACAGTTATTTTGATTCGTTCGTCCTTTAAGAATTTCATTAAAGTGTATTTTGTGTAGCGTGTTAATTTAAATTGCAGCAACTCTAACCATTCGGTATTATACAATATTTATCTTGACCATCGGTTTAAGCTATACGGTGAATCGAATACTGTGAGTACACCCCTATCCTCCCTTTTATTTTCGTTCGTACTTAATTGAAGAAAAGGATACTCAGATAAATTACGTATCATATTACGTGGAAGGTAAAAAGCATCATTATATTACTTCAAGATAGGTAAGCACTTCAGATTCCTATAATATCTTATTTAATACACCCAAGAGGTTGTATTTGTATACCATTATGACAAATGTAACGCAAGATTTACTGTTCTCTGTTACATCAAACGAATATTTACAACATTTAATTACCAAAACGCGAAATTTGCATTACATTGTGAAGATTTCTGTGTACGTCTTCTAATAGGAATTTTAAGTACTCAAAGGACTTTCATTAAGCAGGATTATTAATAATAAAGGTATAATATAGGCTCGCAATCCTTTAGACGTGCAGGAATGGAATGAACGTTAATATTGAATAGAATGAGTGCACGATGATCTTTAGTGAAAGCTCGCTTTATTAGTAATCGATCAAAAAGACTTAAAAGGATTAAGTTTTTAACGCAAACCTTTGAAGCATTAAAATAGGCGGTACCCATTTTTTCCAGTTCGTCGTAAATAACGTACCAAAAAAATGTTAATAGAAACAGGTCACGTATTTCATACACAAAATAAGAGGATAAACAGATTACCACTTTATTTCCAACAATCCTTGTTATATACATATATTGTGTAAGCTGTGATATAATAGTAAATCTCTTAATGAAAAAAGGACGACCTAATTTAATTTGTAAATCACAACTTCTGAATTGATAAAGAGCACGGATTTTACGTATTTATGAGTTCTTTATTTGAAAAATAATAAATATTAATTTAAAAGTTTTTCCCGTAATTTTTCTCTCGTGTTTACGCTCGACTTCTAACCTGACCACTTCTGTTCTTGATACCCTGACATTACAAAATTGATTTACCCTTGTTACTGAAACTTTATAATTAAATCTATTACAAGGAGAACCTCACACAAAAAAAACGATTGTATACGAATATTTTTACCGCTTTACCCCTTTAGGGCTGAATGATTGTTGCCCGTGTTAATTGGCGTGTTCGTGCATTTGACATCGGAAAGAAGATTCGAGTAAGTCCTTTGTGTTTTTTATTTCGCTTTTAATTGGTATACAAAACCAAAATGAATTTGCTTCCAATCATCTATTCTATCGATAATTGTGTAAATTGAATAACCTACAAACACATATCGATTAAAAAGTAGAAAACGGGAACCAATTATTGAACTACATGATGTCGTCATAAAACAAATTAATTACACGCTTCCAATCACTGATTAAAATTACACATTTTATTGTTCTCACATTCAATATTTTTTAATTTTAATAAAAATTGTGGTCGGACTAACCAATTTTGTCACTTTGTTGAAAATCCCCCTCCCCCCACTTCGTATCAACTCAAGAATTGTATCAGAATTACAAACTAGAATCGCAAACATAAAATGTTAGAGCTCGTCTTTTAAAACTTATTGTGGGGTGGCCGAGTCACTTGGATTCAGCTCTTCCACCGATTTGATTTACTTCTTTCAAATTAAATTGTATGCGTCAATTACGAACTAATTATGAGATTCTACCTACAAGGGATTGCAATTTTTCAGCTCCCCTCTTAAAAGAGAACTTCAAATGTCGCCTCCTAGGTGTCACTGTTCTTTACTAGTGTGCGAAAAATCAAAGTTCTAGCTTGTTCCGTATTTGAAATTACTTCGAAAGAATTTTTATTTAAGGATAACTTTTCCATAAATCTTAATTAGTTCTTATTCTAAATAAAATATACAGGGTGTAAAATTTTTCATTTTTTGTATGGTGACCTTATTATAAGAGTTACAAGATCGGTTAAAGGGGGAAAGTAGTGCAATTTTACAGTTTTTGATGCGACTGACGTTCAGCTTTTCCAATATGGCCGAAAAACCAAAAAAATTGAAAAATCATTAAATTGCTGTAACTTTTTTATTAAAAGAGATATTAAAAAATTGTTCAAACAAAATTACCTTAGTTTTTGGTTTATAATTTGAAAATAACGGGAAAAATATTTTTCCGTTTACTGTTTCTGAGATAATGCATCAAACTTTCGATTTTCAAATGGAACGCTATGCCAATTTTTATACCAATGAAAAGAGGGAATTTTTTAAGTTAATTTTCATACAAAAGTTTATTTTTCCACCTTTTCCAAACAATAATGAAAACAAATGCTACTTGTGTGTCAGTTGCAAGCTTTTCATAATTATTACGATTTAATTTTGCGTTCGAGAAGAAATCTTCGAAAATGAATTATTCTGATCAAGAAAAACTCGACGCGGTTACCTGTTACATAAAATGCAATAAAAATAGCGTGAGAGCTGCTGAAGAATAGTTTAATTTATATTTCGATAGGCGTCAACCAAGTGTGCCTACTTATAAAAATTTTTACAACAATTTGTTGCAATATCAGGTTCGTTCAATAAGCCTTCAAAAATTTCAACATCGATTAACGAGGATGTGGAAATTAATACTATGGCGTACATCGCCCAAAATCCAACTGGATCCACCAGACAAACTGCCGTTGAAGCTGGTACTTCTCACCAAACCGTTATGCGTGTTCTTAAAAAACATAAATTTCACCCGTATAATTATCAGTAGGCCAAACAATTCATAATGGTAATGAAGAAAGAACTGCAACTGGCACCTCAGCTAATGCGAACAAAACGAGCAATGTCAAGTCCTATAATTGCGGAATGTTTAACCAGCATAATGAACACTCTTGGTCCGATAGAAATCTCTATCAAGTACAACAAAGGAGAACTCAAGTAAAGTTCGGATTTAATGTGTGCTGCGATTTAATTGGCAATAATTGCCATATTGGAAAAACTGAACGTCGCATCAAAAATCTGAAAACACAGATTATGCCCAGGTAAAAAGTTATTAGGTCTTCAAAGTTGGAAAAAAAATTACTGTTTAATTAATAACATCTAAACTAATTAAATGTAATCGACTATTTTTTGTAGTTGTTAATGAATACTTAAAAACCAAAAACTGTGAAAATTTAATGAAATTTAAATAAACAGAACATTGATTTTTAGAGTAGGTACATCAACTGTTAAATCCTCTGGAACTTTTAAATCTTGAATTTTGTTTTCATTTAAAAATTCTGTTTGATAGGAAATTTTATTCGCAAGCTTTTTTGTCTTTCGTAAAGTTTTGATTAAGCGCATCGTTTTGCTTAAAAAAATAAAAAGTGAAACTTGGAATGTTTAAGAAGAGTTCAGTTTTCAATGAGAAAAAGAATCCGGGAGTGTTTGCGTCAAAATGGGGAACAAATTGAACAATTTTTGTAATAGTCTGAGTACTGCAAAAATTTTATAAATAATTGATCTTTCTTAATATTTAACTGAAAAATTGAAAAATCAAATAAAATTTATTTTAAGTTAAGTGCACAAAAACAAGTTCAACTTTTTATTTATTTAAAGCAAAACGATGCGTTTAATCACAACTTTATAAGAGACAAAAAAGTTTACGAATAAAATCTCCTATCAAACACAATTTTTAAATGAAAAAAAAACTTCAAGATTCAAAAGTTCCAAAGAATTTAACAGTGGAGGTACCCTAAAAATCCATCTTCTGCATATTTAATTTTCATTGAATTTTCACAGTTTTTGTTTTTAAGTATTCATTAACAACTACAAAAAATAGTTGATTACGTTTAATTAGTTTAGAAGTTATTAATAAGAAGTAATTTTTTTTTCCAACTTTGAAGACCTAATAACTTTTTACCTGTGCATGCTAGGATGTAAGTTTATTTAAACAATCATCTTTATTTTATACCTATTATTTATAGTTATCGTATTTCCCACATATTCTGATTCACCCTGTATCTATGTATAATGTTAAAAAAATGGTTTGTAGTCATCTACCATCGCATTTTTTAAAAGAAACAGTTTATTAATGACATTCCGTTGCAAAAATTCAACTTCTTCCATTGCAGTTGTTACCATTCACAACAACACTTTCGCCTGCCTCACCATAACCCGTACATAACGAGCTATTAGTCAATCGATGTTGTGCAGATGTTTCTTCAAATGTTCGGGTTTTCCAGAAAGATCTTCTAAGTTTTATCCTGGACTTTTCGACCGATGTTTGCCTTGCTCTATTGTGAGTATTATCTGAAGCTCCTTTATAGCATTGTTACATATTATAAAACAAATCAATAAGGACTGGCAACAATGATTAACACTGATTGATAAAAATAAAAACAGTTAGAGTACCTAAGGAGTAATCATAGATAAGATTAACTCGATATTACAAAGACAGGTGCAGAGCATAGGAAGGAAGTCCTGGGAGACGCAGATTTTTTTTGCATCGAAAAATTTGCGTACATGGTTCAATAAGTGTAGGTACAGTCTGAAGTAGTTAGAAGGTGATCTCAGTTCTGGACGAAGAATCATATTTAATAACGAGGTTCATATGGGGTTGTGCTCGTTAAAAGCTCACTGTTTGATGTGCAATTTGGTTCCATCGCTCCATAAGTTTTCAAAAATATTGAAACACTTTTGTTATGCTAAATTGGATGCGAGGTGGACCCAAGAAACATATGCAGATTGTACGATTTAACGCCATTACGTTATATTTTAAAGGGCTACAAGAAATATCGAGCCTGTGCCAATCAGCCACAGACAATTACTGTCTTAATTCGTTTACGATTTGGCTGATCTAATTTTGAAAACATTGATTTGCTTGAAAGTAATTAATTCCACTTAAAAACGTTATTTCATCGAATGAAAAACCCGTTCTTTGTGATAGTTATAAGAGCTAGTAAACCTAGGCGCTGATCAAATATCACGAAATAAGTGTACTTTACTTTATAAAGAAATATATGTGAAATTGTTAACTATTATGTATAATAGTGTGTCTTTAGTCCAGTCAACGAATGGCTGAAATCGAAATTTTTAATTACCCCTGCGAACAGGATATTTAGATTTAGGCAGTGCCCCAGGTACTAAATCCAAATTTGTAGAAAAAAAAATTGCTCGGGGAAGGTGAAAAATTGATAAAAAACTGTTGAAATTCCTGTGTATTTTGCTTCTTTCACTATTATTTAAAAAACGGTAAGTCATATCGAAAAATGTTCAGGATAAAAGTTGTAGAGCGGAAGAATCTACGTATTTATATACATTTTAGTTTAGTTTTAATATTTCACAAACTAAATGTCATATGGTAATATTTTTTGTACGTGCCATGGAAACCCACATTTTACAGCTTCTTTGGTTTGAGTTGGATATCAAAGCGACGGATGTTACATCATCGCATTGTGTGCATTATTGTCGTAACATTCGTTGCTTTTGAGAAATTCTGTGCTGTCATGTATTTTTCTTACGCTTATGGATGGAAAGATATGGTTGACGGAAACACTAACGATCTCTTCTCACCAAATATGTCCTACATATATCCTACAAAAATTGCCTTTTCCTTCATCCATTACCGGGCTAGCGAAAAATTAAAAACGTTTTAAATTTCGAAAAAGTGTTGGAATATGTACTATATATTACGTAACGTTCACTTCTTTGTTTATCTTCTTTTGGTGTCACTTCTATAATTATCTCCATGCTGAAAAATAATTACTGCACACTTTATTTTAGAAAAAAATTTCCCAAATTTAGTTATGAAATATGACACTTACTTGTTATTTTAATAGAAAAATTGGTGATTATTTGGATTCGGTAAGAAAAAAAATTAGTATCTATAAGCGTTGTGAATATTGGGGTTTACTACACTGTAACAAATCATTATTTACGAGGACTATAAAATATATCTTCTCAAGTTTTGCATGCTATACCTAACATAAAACAGCGTCAAGCGATACTGTCAAATAAATAAATTATTCTACAAAGTTTTGTTGAGAATTTTTTTCAATTAGTCGTCATGTATGGAACCCTATATCATTATCCGTGCCTCCCCCATATAATTCTCTTTCAACATATGGTACCTACTATAATAATTACGGTAACTAATTAGTAAATCGTAAGCTGCAAATAATCTGTTAATTAGTAATTAAATATTGAACCGAAACTGTAAATAACACTTTATAGACAGTTATTAATCACCGATCGTCATTGTAATGTCAAGGTGATCTGGCGTCAGAAATTCTGTCGTTCCAACTTTCAGGAAGTATGGTCTAATAATCTCTTGTAACACCTGCGTCATCTTACATTACATTTAATATCAAATGTCACCTAATTCCCGAGCCCTCCACCATCTACATTCGCATTAGGTAATCAATATCAATCTTAATTTAATAACATTCTGGCCAATGAATTTCTACTGGCAAAAACTACAAAATTCATTGCTTCGGCCACGATCTAATTACGTGCACACCTGCCCTTAAGTAGGAAATCGGTCGGCGACCCTCCGATAGGCTTATACACATCGTAGGGTTTCCGAATATTTCGTGTACACGCAAAAAAAGAAAAACTGAGGGAATGTAATACATCAAAATCTGAATTACTGACTGCATTCTTGGCGTGCGAGCGATCTTTCCCCTATTGAAAATAAATTCTAATATCACTCGAAAATATTCCGTTTTCAAATATCAGGTAGAATGAGCTAACAAAACATTTTAATTAAAAAAAAAAACTTCCCCTACTTTGTGTTCATGCATCCGTTGTGAAGTGGTAGTTCTTGGCAGATACGCCAAGCGTAAGCAATTAGACAGATGCCGTAAAATCTTGGCGGTATTTTTGGCAACTGTCGTGACAACTTACCCCCCAAAATACGTAAGTTAGTAAAATCATCTTGCACGCAAATTAATATTCCTGCAGAAGCGCCTCATTGTTTTTTTAGACACGTGCAATTGTTCAAACAAAAATGTAAAAAAAAATAAAATTAGAATCGAGCGCATAAAATAAATACCGTCGTATTTCCGGTGATAGATTTTATTGGTGCTAAAGAAGAGATAAATTTTATTTCATTTCGATATATTCAATATTGTTTGAATAGATTCTGGATAAACTTAACAAACGCTTTTAGAGTTCTTTACTGATGTTTATTTAATGAAATGAATTAAAAGCTGTTCCTGACGATAAAAGGTTCGCTTCCTTAACCCTTATGAATCTATCAATTAAACGAGATTGAAATTAAATTTTAATTTGAGTCGTTTATACAGTACCTCAGGTTAATTTAGCAACAACAGGTGCAATCGTTTGATTTTTTTTATTTATCGTAAATTGAGCTATGCGCTACGTACGCTATGTTGCTGTTAAACACTTGCTTTCGATTATCATGTTTTAAGTGTGGAAGGGTGTCCATACACTTGCAGGGAGCCAAAGGGTTATATGCATTAATGCTAAAAATTTTTGAAAAATATACACCATTTGCACTTATTAAAAGGCGCTGGTGTAATTCAATAGAAATAATTGATAATTTATTAATAAATATTTATAATATGTTATAACAACTACCATCACTATAGAATTATTTTTGGTTTGGAAGGAGGAGCACAAAAGGGGTAATTTGAAAATTGAATAAATCACACAACCTCCCCTTAACCGAATTTAATGAATAGGTCTTCCCAAAATACACAAACCAGACATCCCTATTCGTCCAGGGGTTAGTTTCTTAGACACTGCTGCGTCCAAAATTACAGCTTGGCTTAACATATTCATCTTCATCCTACATTTGGTATTAAAAATTCCATTGATCTTACTACTAAATTCAATTCCATTACTGTCCCTAATAATTTTGCTATGGTATCCTTTGATATTACCAACTTATTCCCGTGCATCCCCGCGAAGGATTGTATCAAGATTGTTTCTGAACACCTCCATACTTTCGGATGCTCAATTACATTGCATCATAACTTTGTTGAACCTCAGTGTTCAGCAAAACTTTTTCAGATTAAAAAACAACTTTTACTCTCAAATTGAAGGTTTAGGCATGGGGTCTAATCTTTCCCCAATCCTACCGGGGATTTTCATAAACAATTTGGAGCATACTCATATCACCTCCTCAAAATTTTTGAAAGACGACACCCTATTTTGGGGTCGTTATGTTGCATACACAACTCGATAACATCAAGTTTACGTTCGAAAAAGAAACCAACAATCAACTCCGCTTCTTAGATGTGTTACTAACAAAAACCCCTTCAAAAATCAATTTTAGTATTTATAGAAAGCCTACCACTACGGATACAATCATACCATTTGATTCCATTCACCCCTTTAATCTCAAAATAGCTGGCCTTACCTGCCTTTTAAGAAGAATGTTGTCTATCCCCATGTCACAGTTCAATCTTAATCAGGAATTCAATATTATTAAATAAATTGGTCACAACGGTGGTTACCCCATTCACCTTATCAACAGGTTGTATTACAAAATCAAAAAATCTTTTAATCACACCAGTCTAATTCCGCCCAATCAGGACAGAGACAATTTTTGTTACCGTTCTCTTACTTTTGTCCCGAACTTATCCTACATGATCAAGAACATCTTCAAAAAACATAAAATCATTATTTATTTTTCTACTGACCAAACTTTGAGCACTACTTTGGTCAGAAATAAAGATCCTGTCAATATTATCGAAAAATCGGGCATTTACAAGCTATGTTGACAATCCTGTCCTGCCTTTTTTTAAAGAACATTTTCATGCCATTAAGGTGAACAACCTGGGTCAAAAATCGGCGTTTGCCGAACATATTCTTAACACTGGTCAGTGGTCATGTCTTTAATCCTAACCAAGACTACGGGATTCTCCATTTGTGTAACAAGGGTCACCTCCTTAATGTCCTTGAATCGGTTGAAATTTTCAAAAATAAAAATAATTCATGTTTGGTCAACGCGATCACGGACCTGGGTAATAATCTTATTAGTTATACATTCATTTAATGTCTTTTATTCCGACTTCACCCTGTAGGTTCTATGTTGATATTATTTATAGTTTTACTTTGGCTTTAGTCAGCGCTACCTTTTGCCGCTTATAAATTTTGTAAGATAATTTTTTTACTGGTCAAGTCTTCAATTTTTAACTTTTTAATGTTAATTATGTTAATTCACTGGCCCTTCAGGTTTTTGAATGGCTTATATTGCTAATTTTATTATGTGATATTGTGATTTCATCATTGTTAATTGTTTGCAAAAAAATGTTTTAAATTTAAACGTTAAGTTCGGATTGTTAGCCATGCGCTTAGATTTAACTTATTGTCGGTTTTTTCAGCCATCATTCATTTTAACTGATAACCTTTCAGCTTGATAATGAAACCGGTAGGTATCGAAACATGTCGCACTTTTTATATTTAATCAATCTTTTTTAATCTAAAATTGTCGACATGCGGCCGAGCAATATCGTGGTCCGTGGAGCAAAATTGTCTTAGGTCCAAACATTTTTGCGAATGCGTACACCTCAGGTAGTATATTATCTTGTCAATAATGGTGATGAAACTTGGAGTTACTATTTTGAATTGTCCAGTAAGTTGATCTGCGATTAGATTCACCACCACCAAATAAATTTAAACCGCAACCTTCTGCGATTAAGGTTTTCTTCGACCATGAAAGACCTTTGCTGATAGGGTTTGAAGAACCTAAAGTGAATATCAATGCAAACCTGGCGCAATGAAATTATGAACAAGCTTCATCAAACAAATAAGACGGAATGTTTATTTTTCATTGTTTTAATTTTATTTAATCTGCGAATATCCTTTATAGAGAGGTGAAAGTAAAACTTTCTGGTAGTTTAGTCTATGAAAGTGATTTTTTCTTTCAACCCTAGAATGTTTCTATTAACAATATCGGTAGATGCGTAACAGTCATTAGCAATATGTAAACATAATTAACGAGTAATGACAGAGAACCGTTATTTAAAATATGAATGTGAAATCGCCTACATACACAAAATTATGTTGTAATATCCTGAAAAACAAACAGCTGCCAGTTCCGTTGTCCAATGTACCAATGTACATGAAACAACTTCGTTAAGTAAATTTATATTTTATTTGCATTGATTTTTGAATTTCAGTTCTCTCTTAAATTTCAATTTTGTTCGGCGATTAACTATAGCACTGCGGTTGTCGGCAATCCATAGTTAATCGTGCGACTGAAGAAGGACTATCGTTCCTAACTTTCTATGATATAAGTAAAGCTGAAGGTCTAAATAAGTAATAGTAGTTTACGTAACAAGTCCCGAAAGTGATCTTTTACTGGACAATTAGGCAAATTACAGGGCGAGCCGCAGGCGAGTCCTGCAAGCCCGCGAGTCCAGTAAAAGCACTTTTGGGACGTATTACGTAGAATATATTTTTTTAAACGGGCAGAACAATTGACCGTTCTAGGCCGGAAAGTAAAAATGAGTCCGGTAAAACCTTTTACCGGACTATCACAATAACTTTCTGGCTCGGTCCGACAAAATGAGATTTTCTGACCTAAAAATAAACCGGAAAGTACCTACTACTTTCTGGCCGATTTAAAAAAAAATACTTTACTCATATTGCATAAATGTAAATTAGGATGGAGGATGGGACCTAAGTCCACGCGTACGTAGGCCTCATTCGGGGCCTTTATGCTACCCCCTGCTCATATTGCATAAATTTGTACATTAATGAAATGTTCCTATTTCAAATTCGAAATGACAATCGGCTGTTTAAATTAACATTTTTACTTAATTTATTGCCATTTTGATTTTGATTATGTTACAAAAGATACCATTTAAATACTTATCTAAACGTGCGTAGGAACAATAATTACATTCGTAAGAGAGACGGACAATATTCATGCATTACTCACGTTCATTACTGCAGGGAGACAAAAGATTAAGTACCTACTACAGAGGCCTTCATTCTATCGTTCACTTATTCTCTACCGTGATACAGAACAAAATATAGCAGGAACAGGACCAATATACAGTTTAGTGTACAACAAAGTGGCTTCAGAAGAGGAAGATCGTGTTTAGATAATACTCACTACATAAGGCTAGGGGTAGAAAAAAATTAAGAAAAACACACACCCATGACCTTCATAGATCTCGAAAATGCACGTGAAAGGTACCAAAAGGTGTGTCATCTATTGGTTCTACCGACAGGAGGTATTGCACAAATAACCAAGTTTCAGTCATTCCTGGTTGGTTTTTTGTAATTGAATGAGAAAATATTTGTTTTATGTAAAAAAATAAAAAGCTTCACTATTTCCAATAAAATTTTTCGGTCTTTCTTCCTTCTATCATTGACCTTTATCTCAAAACAGATTTGAAAGGGAAAATGCTTGCTAAAAATATATCGTTGAGTTTCAACTACCGCTTATCTCAACCACCAATCTTCGTCACTACCGGATCATGTGGTCAGATTTAGTGATTTATCGGTAATTTGAGTAAGTATAAGATTGCTTCGCTCAACGTTGTTTCATAGGGGAGGAATAAACAATACCTACTCGTTATTTGATTATATACGCAACAACGCATTTAATTTTTTTTGTATTCAACGTCATCAAGTATGAAATTTGTGTACGTTACAGAAGCGTCAGCAAGAACCAATAAGCATGTATGAGTAATCAATAATTGTGCGGCAATTTAATAAAATCCGTTTAATAAAAATATCAATCCACCCCTCACCCTATTAAAACGAATTTCATAAAATCGCATATCTGGCATACTGAAATTTCGCGACTGAAATGCATCGATAGGATTCCAACCCTCCAATCAGAGTTAGTTCCAAAATGAGATTAAAGACATTCGCAAACGCAGCACCATATACACACACATATATATATGGCTCGCTAAGCTTCAAACAGTAGGAATATAATTGAACGAGCTTATGCAAGTTTCTAAGCCATTAACGCGAGTATATGTTAAAATACGTCTGCGATGCAATCAGTGTATAATCGGCTTGCTTGACCAATTTTTTTCTACCTTTTGCAAATAAATTTCAATATTTTTAATGTAGTTTCCCGTGTAAACGAGATCATTATGTAAACTTTAATTAACGAATTGTAACGGGAGAGATTATTCGCTCGTTTTATGAAAATAAAACAAGTATTAACGAATTTGGAAAAAAAAACGTTATTTATAATAGGTACATGTTTGCACACGAATTTACGCCACGTTAAACATTTATCTTGTTAATAATTCAATAACTTCATCTATCGCATATTATTTGACAATAAATAACTTTAGGTATAACTCGAAATATCACCTTCAATTTCCTACGATTTGAATTTATGGTAGTAGAAAGCACGCGGGAATATTTAGCGAGAAAATCCTTAACAACTTTGTATTAATCTTGATAATAAAATTAACGGCAATTTTAACAGAAAGTTAGGATTATCGTCTTCAAACGTGGTTGATTCCTGTTAACATTAAAGCTCGTTTAGTTGAGTTTTATATGCAAATTTTGATTTCGCAGACAATAAAAATGATCGTGAAAGTGCTCGTGTAATGTAATTGTTTTGTAATGTTTGCACATAATTTATTTCAAGTTTCGTACACTTTTCACCGTTCATGGATTAGATAACAACACCGTGACAACATGTCAAACTCACGTTTTGACAAATGCCGCGCAACTTTACATTTTACTCAAAAGATTCACAATAACGTAAATCATTTTTATGACTCGCGTCAAAATGTACATTTTTATAGTTAAATCGCAAAGAAAAATATAGCAATTTACAGCAGGGTAATAAAAGAATTTACCTTAACAAACAACCTCCACATTGTGGCGCTTTTCGCCGCTTTGAGTCTCTTCTCCTAACCCCATCCCGTATAGTCTGTAGTTGCTTGAATAAAGTTTCGGTTTTGTAACCCCCAAATGGCAAAATTGGTATTCACATTCACAGATTAATGCCATGAAGTTCAGTTTCAGGAATAAGATCTGACTTGACGAAGATATATATTAAAAAGAATTCATTGGCGTCAAATAGCATGAATGGGTTGGCCAACTGGCGTATAGGCAACTTTAGGAAATTTTGGTGGATGCATTATTGAAATCACATGTATTGAAAGTTAACGTCAACAATTTAAGCAGAAAAAACAGTTAGGAACATAACACTTGGCAACATACGCCATTTCAACAGATTTCTTTAAAAAGTCCTTTCAAAACCTACAGTAAAGAAACAACAAATGATTTTATTGAGAAAATCAGCGCCAACTTCCTTGTTCTCTAAAATCAAGTTAACAGGATTCAACTTCTGTATTCAAAGCTTCAAAGTCAAATTCCGTAGGAACGCTCTTGGTGCTACTAATTGGATTTGGGGGAGACAGTTTTTCGGCTTCAGTAGTACGTAAGATGGGCCTGTCTAGGTTTCTTATTTCTATTGGATCTCCCTGTTCTCTTCGATCTTTTTTCTCTAACAACTGTTTTCAGTTTTTGTGGTGTGATGTAGTATTTTTGTGCATTCGGTATACTTTTATTTTCTAGTTTTCAATCAATCACATTGAGCACGATCTTCTGTCATGAAAGTACAAATTATGATTAATATTATTAGTAATTAAAAATTATTTATTTTGGGTTAAACTGTGTAGTAATGGTTTTTTATTGATTAAACAATCCAAACGTTTCGGACACCACTTACAGGTGCCTTCTTCAGTGGGTTAAAATTAAAATTAAAATTAAACGAAAAGAAAACTGACAAATTGTAGGTACAATTAAAACTAAATTGTCAACTAATAAATATGCCAACTAAATAATTAAATATTATCTATGACACGAACATGCTTCAAAACCAAGTGCCAAGCCTTATTAAGGCAAATATTATCAAACTGTCTATTAATATTATTAGGATGTTTATAAATTTCAATGGCTTCAAAATAAATAATTTTTAATTAAAATGAACAACTGTGGAAGCTTTCATTTTTATAATATTATTAGTGTTTCGACAAGTATCCTGTCCTGGTGGTGGTTTAAGAGTTAAGTTAAGGATTTATACCCACATTAGAGCGTTTTCTGGTGTTTGTTATGTTTTTTGTTTTGCGTTGTAGATGAGCTTTGTTCCTTCAATTCTTAGATTTATTTTTATTCATTTTACTGTTCTGTAGCCGCTAGCCATTCTCAAATGGTTTATTACGTTAACTTTAGTTATTTGTCTTTTTTCATTTTTCCCGTGTTTTCTTTTTTCGTGTTTGTTATGTGACGTAGTGATGTAGTGACGATTCGATCCTACTAAACCAGACATGTATTATTTTATTGAAGCTTGCGACGGCTGATTCAGACGTGTCACGTAAGGTATACGTTCTGATATACTTTTTATGGTTACCATGTTCTTTTTCTTTATAAGGAAACCACGAACGAAAATGTTGGGATTCCCATTACTATATAATCTACAGTGCTCGCCAAAAAGTCGGCACCAAATGGATTTTTTTTTTATTTTTAATTTTTTTAAAAAACTTTTTACGGCTATAATTTGTGCTTGCCTGAAAACCTATTGAGCCCCTATCAGATAGACCGAGTGATTTTCACTTAGCTAGAAAATGGCGTTTTTCGAAATTGTCTAAATTCAAAGTGTGCTATTTTTCGTAAATTAAGCAAGATTTCAATGAAATTTTTTCCTCGTCTGTCAGTTTTAGCTTACCGAACAATCTCAAGACCAGAAAAAAAATTTTTTTTCTTTAACTTCCGCTAAAACTAAATTTTTAATTTTTTGAAATGTTTTCAAATTTTCACATGCCAAGACAAGATTTCAAAATTCAATTTGACTTCGTTAAAATCGTTGAAGATTTATAATTGGAAAAAACAATAAAAATTGCTAATTATTCCTTTAGGTTTGTTATTATTTACAGAAAAGTAATGTTGTTGCATAATCTTTACGTTTTTGGTGCAACATACTTTATGGGAGAAATATTTTTCAATGAAAATTAATATCTATTTACGTGGCTTCTAAAAACTCTAATTTACCCGTGCTGATGAATTACTTTCACAAAAATCCTGTAAATGTTCTTTTACAGTTGCCTAAACGAGGAGGTTTTTCGTTATTCAGTTTACAAGTCAATTAATAAGTAGGCAGAATATGAGACGGCTGTGGATTGTTTTACTACTTAATTGACTGAATCATGTAAACTGAATAAAGAAAAATCTCCTCGTTTAGGCAACTGTAAAAGAACATTTACAGGATTTTTGTGAGAGTAATTAATCGGCAAGGGTAAATTAGGGTTTTTAGAAGCCACGTAAATAGATATTCATTATCATTGAAAAACATTTCTCCCATAAAGTATGTTGCACCAAAAACGTAAATATTATGCAACAATATTACTTTTCTGTAAATAAATAACAAACCTAAAGGAATAATTAGCAATTTCTATTGTTTTTCCCAATTATAAACCTTTAACTTTTTAACGAAATCAAATTGAATTTTGAAATCATGTCTTGGTATGTGAAAATTTGAAAATGTTTTGCAAAAAATTTAAACTTTAGCTTTAGCGGAAGTTAATGAAAAAAAAATGTTTCCTGGTCTTGAGATTGTTCGGTAAGCTAAAACTGACAGACGATAAAAAAATCTCATTGAAATCTTGCTTAATTTACGAAAAATAGCACACATTGAATTTAGACAATTTCGAAAAACGCCATTTTCTAGCTAAGTGAAAATCACTCGGTATATCTGATAGGGGCTAAATAGGTTTTCAGACAAGCACAAATTATTGCCGTAAAAAGTTTTTTAAAAAAATCAAAAATAAAAAAAAATCCATTTGGTGCCGACTTTTTGGCGAGCACTGTATAATTCGATTATAGTGTCAGTAACTTTTCCCCAGTTGTCTAATTTTTTTTCTAGTTAGTCATTTTTTTAAGTGTATTCCTATCTACAGAATCTTCTACATGCCGTTCACAGAATCCATGGGGCTAACAGATCTATAACCGCGGTGTATATTTAATGTATTTTTGATGATTTTCGTTAGAGGCCATTTGCTAGATAAAACGCCACCTGTTGATTATTTTGATTTTCAGTCGGCCAATTTGGAACAGGTACTGTTTGTCGCCATTCGCCGCGTGTCAGGCACTGCCTTGCTGGTTTTTCTGGTTCATTTTTCCTCTGCAACCTAATACTTTCGAGGCATCACCTATCCACCACCTTGAGTCTTCTGATGAGGGAGTAGGGGATTGCAAATTGCGATCATGATCACAATTTCCAAAAATTGGTACAACGTGGTTATTGTCATAATTGGCTTTTGCGATACAGTCTTTTGTTGCAAGTAAGTTGCATTATTTTATACCGTGGGTAATTGATCTTCTTTTACTTATATTCAATACAATTTATTGTAAATATATTATATTATATATGTAGATGAAACATATGAATCTTTAATAGAAATTTACATAATATATTTGAAAAGGGTCGCAGTTATATTCGCTTCAGTGATTTTCAATGCAATAAAATTAAAATGAAACCTAAAACTTTATTTTCAGTTCTAAATCCTATACAAATATATTTAAACTTTTTGAATGGCTGATCGATTTTCAATTCATATTGAAATTAAAGGAAGAGGTGGGATATTAGTGGATCGATTATTGTTGTATTATACTTACCTACACGTAGATTATAGAGAGAAAAGTTCAAAACCCAATGATATTATGTATTACATTACCTATTATTCACGATAAAAATTTATAGCCATTACTTCAGGTTATTTCTAACCTTAAGGACTTTTTAATTTTTATATAACCAGTATGTTACGTGCATATTACGAACTTTTTTGCTACAACAACAATTATACTCTACTAGCTGCTCACTCGCATCTTCGCCCGCGGTCTTTCTCCCATTCTACAACTTTCTAAAATTGATAATTTTAATTATTTATTTACTTTCCCCGAATAAAACACCCAGTCGGCATGTTTTTCTCCTACATCTTCAACAATCATCACTTTAGCCAATTTATGCAAAACCTTAAAGAAATATACACATCATAACCCTTCCTCATGAATCACTCCGTCGATTGGTAAAAACCGTAAGAAAATCCGCTTGGTAGTTTTTGAGTTTATCAGACAGACGCGGCGGGAGGACTGTCTTTTATAATATTTTCTTCAACTAATAATCTATTCGCGTAGTGCACTATCTAAGAGATCCTCGAGTTTTCTCCTTATCTTTTAAGAAATAAGACCCTAAATGAGTGTTATCTACGAATATTTACATCTTTATAATGACCGAAGAACATAACAAAAGCTTCACACTTGAAGGATACAACCGATTCGTAGATTAAGTAACACAAATGGCTATCAAGGCCGTGCCGACACGCCAGTAAATAGGTACGTTTGTCGATTATTAGAGAAATGGTCGATGGTACATGCTTTACCATCGGTGTCATTGAAACATAGTGTAATTTCGGTTTTATTATTATTATGATAATATACAAAGAGAAATACTTCAGCGATCCCTACATGGACCGAATCATTCCGGAATGCTGTGGCTTTTGCTTGCCAGGAGGAGCCACTGAAATATAAGCAACCTGGAACGCGCACGGTGCATTTAACCTGTAGGAAATAAACCGAGCGTGCGATAGCAAAACGAAGGGACATTGTGTCCTTGTTGTACTCATTCACAGTTCAGCATTTTCATTGTTTTACGATTAATCAAACTAGTTTTTTATTACGTATACGATACAATAACATAATGAGTAAGACACTGACCGAATGTCCCTACAATAATTCCCTTTCTGTCGGCTCGGCTGTAAGTTAAGCGTAAGCGTTCCAGGTTGCTTATATTTCAGTGGGAGGAGCAGACGTTATGTTGCACCTACTGAAAGCGCTAATAAACAGTTCGAACGCTTTGGCATATTGGAATATTGGTGAATAATGTGCTGGAATACCTACTGAACACCCTTGTGACGTTGGAATCCAAACCCGCGAGTATATTTCGATTATTAAAGTAAATTCGAGGGCTACAGCTTTGAAAGAGTTCTCCTGACGATGTCACCATTTGCAGCTTTAGCTTCAATTCCTCTCCCCTCCAACTGTGAGCAAAGAGGTGCAGATATATCTACAATACAGTACGTCATTACAGAAAAGAGCAGAATAGTGACGAAAATGTTGGGCAGTTTTGGCGAACTGGCACATTACTACCGAAGCAGTTTCTTTGATTCACTATTCGGTTTCTATTTATCCAACTGTTCAAACTTCATTAACGTTAAACGGCATCGCGTCATTAGCGGGTCAGCTCCAAGTTTATTCATTATGTTTCATAACGAGAATTAGCAAGTAAGCAATTTGCTGCGAAATCGTCTTAAGCAAAATATAATAATTTGGAAATTGATTGAAATGTGTAGCTTTCGTGATGAAAAATAGTCTAGACGTCGCGACCGTTTCCAATTTTCCTTTGTCGCGTAATGTGTATTGTTAAAATTTTCAATAAAAAAGTGATATACGTATTTGATATCCAAGGCTTTTAAAATCGTTTTTAGTTTGGAAATTTTTTCTTAGAAACCGACGCTTATTAAATATTATATATCTTTTTAGACCCTCGCGTGTACACTTTAAAGGAAATTTTGTTTTATTTTCGGGTAGACTCTAAACAATACGTGCACATTTTATAGAAACGTATTCAACTCTCATATTTTTAATACATCTCATCGCGACCCCAACGTTAGAACCCCGGCAATTATTTAAAGATTAAAATGTACAAAGTGATACTAAAAGATGCGTAACGCAATTCAATGCTTAAAATTATGTAGACGGCGAAGTTGAGCCTAACCTTATATAACGATAATAATCTCTTTACTGCTAAAACAGGATGTAATTTTCGTGTAACAATAAAGATTTTCCTACTTAATTAAAATGTATTGATGTATTGTTTAACAAAATTGTTAAGACACCGCTAAGCTCATACAAAATACGTGACAATTCAAGTGTACCCTCAAATTGCTCTATTATGAGATCCATTAGTGCGTGTATAACTTCTCTTAACATTTCATGGTCTGGTTCAAGAAAGATGGGAGGGTCCCTTAATTATTAAGGGTTTATTACGATCGTTTCGCCTTAAATTTCCGATGCATATAATTGAGAGACTTTGATTGCTCGTTAAAAATGGTTTTTACCGTCAGATTTATTCGTATTTGAAATCTAATTTATATTAACAAGTACGAATTTGTACGCTTTAGAAAATAAAGGTGATGAAGGGCATAAACAATAATTATCCATTGCATTAAATTTTCTCTAGAAAAATGTACCAATTATGAGGTTTTTGCAAGAAACTGTGCAAGAGAGAGTGAAAGAGAAGAACAATGTTTAAATAAAGTAAAAGATTTCTGATTTAGTGTTTCACTGACGAAGAATATATTGTATTTTTTTGAAAAATGGAAAAATTATGCAAGTGAACGTAGTCTTTGAACAGTCGAACTTTACCATCCAGGGAACTAGTTTCTTTGTATCATCAATGATACACTTTCACCTTCCATTGTTGCATTTATAATTTTACAAATGTTATTTAATACTTTACAGATCACAATGAGCGATTTAGTTAAAAGCTTTTGTAAGAACTTATCCAAATCTAAGGGAAGGCATAAGAAGAAGAAAACTTGAATCCGCGCTGACTCGTTCTTCCTATTATGAATATTACTTTGTGATAGGGAGGATAAAAGTGTGGGTGTTGGGCTGTTGGCATATGCGGACGACGTGGTAGTGATGGCGGACAATGAGGAAGAGATAAGGGGATTAATTGGAGTGATGAAGGGATATTTAGAGAGGAAGGGTTTGAGCGCGAATATGAAAAAGACAAAGGTGATGGTATTTCAAAAGAGAAGAGGGAGGAGTGTAAAGAGAAAGTGGGGGGGGGGGGGAGACGTGATAGAAAGTGTGGATCAGTGGAAATATCTAGGATATGTTTTACGGTACGATAACAAAAATATGGCGCACATCAGGGAATTGGCAAATAAGGGAAATAGACTAGTGGGGAAAGTGTGGGGAGTGGGGGAAAGAGTATTTGGGAAGGATATGGAGAAGAGAAGATGGATTTTTGACAACTTGGTAAAGAGTGTGATGTAGTACGGAGCGGAGATTTGGGGATGGAAGGAGCGGGAGGAAATGGTAAAAATACAGGAAAAGTTCTGGAGATGGACGTTGGGGTTGGATAGAGAGACGCCAGGGTATATCGTGGGGGAGGAGACGAAAGTGGAAAAATAAGGATACAAGCAGGAAAGAGAGCAGTGAAATATGAGAAGGAGATCAAGAAAAGGGGGAAATTATTGTGGTAAATGAGTGTATGATAGAGATAAGAAAAGAACGGATAAGGTATGGGCAAGAGGAGAGGAGGTTGTTTTATGAGAGAGTGGGATATACGAGGTAGGAGATAGAAAGGAGAAGAGAGGAAGGAAGGGATATTGTAGGGGAATTAGTAAGAAGAGATAAAGATGTCCGGGGTCAGGAAAGGAGAGAGAGGATAGCAGAGGAAAGATATAATGAGGGATATATAGAGATAATGGTGGAAGGTAAGGCCGATTATATATGGGGTGACATGGGTTTAAAGGAGAAAAGAATGGGGGCAAGGTTCAGGTGCGGGAACGAAGAAAACGAAAACAGATACTGGTGGGAGGATGAGAAAAGGATGTCTGGAATGCGTGGGGAAGGGAGGGAAAATGTGAGGAGCTGAGGGAAGAGGCGAGAGAAAGGAAGGTGATTTTGGGAGGGAAGGGGTGGAGTGGATGAAGGGGGTGCTGGAGAGAAGGGGATTGTATGTTTTGTTTTTGGTATTATATTGTGGTTGTGTCTTATGGTTAAATGTTGACGCAAGAGTAAATAAGGATCGATTGTATGAATTTCTCCATAATTAGCTGATTTTTATAAATAAGGATAAAAACTAAATAAGGATCATTTGTTAAAAATGTAATATTATAACAAATAAAGAGAATACTGAATATAAAAAATTACGCACTACCTTGTTAAATGGAACAGAAGCTGTTAACATTGGTCATGTAAACAATATACGTATATGGAATCCTGCAACTTCGCTTAATGAAGTGAAGCTTGAGAACGATATTTGGCACGAACGGGTTTCCAAAATTGTACAGTCACAAGACAAGCACGTTAAGTCGTGGGAAGGGAACGCAAAAGTGAAATGAAAACGTTACTAATTTCAATACTCAATCGGAATTTCGTTTGAAATTAAGAAAGAATTTGGCACAAAAAGGTTAAATTTTTGTGATGGAAGAGTAGTACTATGTGTAATTTAACTAAGCATTTAACAACATTGATGAATCATCTTTGGGGTGCGTTACAAATGGCAGCAATTGGGATAGGATAGGGTTAATGCGAAATAGAAAAATTCGTTTTAAGTTGGTTTACATACACATTCGTGAAAAACGACAACAGTTAATAAATCGAGGGTTCAACTGATGAAAAATGTCACTCATACTATTGGTGGAACAAAGGTTTTGTTATAAAAAAGGGGTTATGTAACAATCTGTGATTTAACAGTTATCATTAAAAAATTCTTTCATTGCGAACCACACTCATTATAAACCTCTGTACTTATCAAGTAGTAAAGGAAATATTTAAAATAGGTAAACCTTTCGATTTTTAAAAAATCAACATCTGAGGTTTTTGGTATGAAAATAAGCATATTGAGCTAGAGGCTTCCCATAATTAATTTTGTGCACTTTTAGATAAGAAAAGACCGAAATAAAATTTTATACTGCAGTAACCGCTGGAGTATTTTTAAAATGTCGGTTGTATTCTTGAGCAGCATCCAGAACTTCTTTTCGATTCAGTTTATACCATACGTGGTGTCGCATCTTATTACTGGTTGTCAGACGAGGATTCTGTAGTTCAACATTGTGAACAAGGTATCGTCCTTTACAGGATAATATGGGCTTGAAGCTACCACGGTCGTCCTCCCTTCCAATTCCTCCATTTCTAAGAATATCTCCGCAATTATATAGTATATGCACCAGAAGCAGCTCCTTTGATACATATTATTTGAACTTGCTGAAGGATAAGTGGGTTCCTTGTCCATGGGGTAGCTCAAGACGTTGTGGCGTCCGTTGTGCTCCATGCCATTGCCCTCAGCTTTTATGGATGTTACCTCGTACTTATCGAATACTGACTTCGTAGATGCGCAGTATCGCATCTTCGCAAATCTTACCATCTAACACTGTGCGCTTACCGTCACCACCAAGCTCCTGTTGTGGAGACTGTATATATTTACTTTAGACAGGTACATTCCTTCTGTGAATCGCGCTTTAAAAGAAAGTTTAGTGGTTCAACATATTGCTATGATAATCGTACCTGACAACGTAGTACTCTTTCATCATACAAGCTGGAAAGCCCATCACAAAACGTGCTAGTGATGAAACCCATGTAAGGTGTAAGTATCTTTCTATGGTTTCATGTAAATACAATAAAATAAGTGAGCCCGACCTTTTTCAAGATTACTGTAATCACATCCCGGAAGTCATGATATACCAACCAATGTTACTTCAAATGAAGGTTCTCACACTGCACCCATATTAGTACCTTCGAACGTTTTTCCAGGTCGTCGGTGTTCAAAAGAGATTAAATTTAAGAGAACCAACACTGGAAATGGTCTTCAGATATGTTATTAATTGCATTGAATAGAACACCTACGCAAATTTTCGACCTTGCAATAATTACTTCGCGGTTAGGGTCGTATTTAAGCTAGAACGTCACTACGTTAGGATTGATTTTGGAATAAAAAGGCCAGTTGACGCAAAATGGATAAATTACACGTTCGGTATTCGGTCTAACATTAATTATTGTTCCTCAACCGAATTTGGGTGATTTCTGGAAGCGGAAGTCAGTCACGATAGATTTAAATCTGTGCAGTTAACGGAAGCTGTGGAAAGTAGTTACAAATTTTATTACGGATAGCAATTCAGAATGTAATCCAATGAATGACAATCGGGCAATTTGAGATATGGTACTAATGGGTAATTTAGAGGTATTTGTGTTTCGTTAAAATAGTAACGCACGAAAATATTCAAAACATTCGTGCTTCTATGCTTCTAGATATGCGAATAGTGTCAAACAAGTTGTCATTCACCTCTTACTTTTACACTTTATACAATAATATTGTTATTACAATGCGCCTTAGTAAGTATGAGTATAGTTGTGAATGGATTTAGGACCGTTGCAAGGGGATAATAGAAATGGGCGAATCTTGACTAGGTATATCATTGTAGTTAATCCTAGAATGGAAACACGGACAATTACCGGTAATTCCTACTGATCAAAGATCTCTACAAAGAGTTTAGAGAGCTTTTCCACAAATTGGATAGAGGCTTTCGAGCGATTAAGAATTTATGTAGACTTTCAATGGGTAGCTAAATTTTCCAGAAAGCTTTAAGAATGGTTGTGAAGATTCAATTTGTTATAAAAACTTAGGCTTCGCCCTTCATTAAATAATGTCATTGCGGATATTCGCTGGACTTTGTTACGGCTATCAATGTCACTACGTAAAATTGAGACCTTAATTAAATACTAAATGGCCGATAATTACAAGAAAAAATAGCTCTTACAACATGATTGCATGTAACCGCTGTTAATTTTTATTTGTAATTAGATTGTCATCAAATCTTGAACTGAAAGGCATGTTTTTTTTATAATCTTTTATCTATCATAATGGGATGCGTTAAAGCTACTGTATTATTATGTATATAATCCGTACACACCACCAAGTAATTCATGCATACATTGACATTTGGAAGCGTTGATGAATACGTCATGAATATGTATATGCGTTTTATCATTAAAAACTTGAAAACTAAAATGCATATGATACCTACTTTATGGAAATTATGCAATTTAACGTGAACACTAATAAAATGACAAAATATTGACTTTATTTAAGAATATGGAGTGCAGTTTCAATATTCAACTTCTGCACGTAACATAATTTGTGGCAGCCGTATTTTTCCAGCATAAATGTAATTCTGTTTTTCTTTGCAAAATGCACATCTCTCTGAGATGTAAGCAAGCATTTCCAAGGAAATGCACGAAAGATCTTTCAAGTGTCGTAAGACCTCAGCACGTTTTTAACATCTCCTATAATGTAAACCAAGCGTTGCTTATTCAAGTTCTTTGCTTTTTTTCTTTGCTTCAGTTTGCTACAAAAACGATTTAAATTAGATTAGTGAAGCGCAATTAATGCATTCATTTTCTTATGCTACGCCCTGGTTGTCTAACTAAGAAGAGAAAATTGTCTTGTTATTACAGTTGTGACATCTTAACTGTTGTTCCAAATGACCGAATTTTATACATTTTGATATTAATAGTGGTAAGTTTTTGGTGCGTGAATTTGTCCCCTAGAATGCTCCCGCTTGCAAAACTTTACGTAATTTTCCTACAAAATCGTGTACGAGATGTTCAGTAATTAGATAAATATGCACGAAGTGTGACGAAAGGTTCGCAACGCCTTATCCTTTGTTTAACTTTTCAAATACAGTTATTATCCGAAGTATGTACGTCTAATAACAAGATGTTGCTGTCGTAACGTCGTCATTTCCTGTTTAAGATGTTGCCTCTTTGAATGAATGTGCGTTTTGCCTTGTTTACTTTACGGAATTACTACTTTTACGTAGTGATAAGAAGCGGAAAAGGGACCTTTTTCCTAACTTATCACTTTATCGGGTGGCTCGAGAATGTACTGTACGTTCCCTATTGTCTCATAATCTACCGACATTAATTTTCTTTTAAAAAGATTCACGGCCGACATTAATTTTACGGTAATTAAAAAAGGCAGTATTCTAGTCAGTATTTTTGGAAATAAAATATTAACAGGAAGTGGTCAAACAGTAAGATAATCGTGCCACTCGCCCGGTTGCGTAGGCTTTCAAGCGGCAAATAACAAAGGCACAGATTGAATACTAAATTCTTCATTTTTTTCCTGGTAACCACATCCACTACGAAACCGAATAAAAAAGTCATTAACGCGTAACTTATAATTAAAAAATGTGAACCATGTTGATCTTACCTTTGGCCTTTTTCCTCCCATTTTTATTCGCATTAGTGAAAAACGGAAATCGCATTAGTTCCTTTTCCATGTGCGATACTTTTAAACTAAAAAGTATTATACCTATTGTCTCACTAATTCCAATAATTAATAACCCACACAAATATTCAAATGTGTAGGTATAAATATTTGTGTAAAACACACACACAATATGATTAATAGCTGTGCACATATAGGTAGACGCCGTTCCTATAAACGCAGGTGTAACTTAATTACTAAATACCATCAGTTCAATGTAAATTTTCCTAATTGAATTTGCTACGGTACACCATTCTATCACAATCAGATCGCCCCAGAAGTTACAAAGAAGAAAAGCAATTTTTACACAAAATTGCAGTCACATGAAAATGAAAAGTGCTTTATAGGATTACTTGCATACCTACTCGAAATGCAAAATTTTTCCATATTCTTTATGTACTGCTGGAAGGGGCGACGATATCAGTAGGTTTTTCTACATTTTTGCTACAAAAACACATTCTTTAGAAGATCTAATATATTTAATGAAATGATGCAAGGCGTAAGGGAAATTGCATTTCGGAAGCGTTTTACATAACGTTTAGATCTACGCCTACAATGTTGATTTTAGCTTTTTAAAGTTTAAAGTTTTTAAAGCTTATACTTATTTCATTATAAAGTAAAGCATAGTCACGAAAATCCGTGAGAGAAGAAAGCCCTGAGAGTACCTAAGTAATACATCACAACAAAGATTGTATAGATCTCAATGCAATTGAGCGGAATTGTATCTCTAAATAGAAATAATGAGCTTACTATCATAATTTTCACCTTTTTCCTCCGAAATCAAGAAAATTCAAGAAATCTTTGCTTTTACCATACTGGTCAATGGTCATACTGTTAAGGCCACCGCAAATTAAATAATTGTAATAATTCGTTAATGAGGTTATGTTCAATACGTAAAGTATACACAAGAGCGATTTTGCATGACATATGGATCCAGTACTATTTATTACTGGATGCATAATATATGAATTTTCAAAACTTTCCTTCTTTTATATGAATCACACCTCCTACTAACTAAATTATTTCACTCTGTAGAATTAGATATATTACTAAGTAATGTTAAAGACATCGTAGAAACTTTCGGCTCAAACTTGTTCTTAAAACACAAACAAAAAATCGAAAATTTATCTAATAACTATCAACATGATAATAACTCTGCTCAAACCAATCACTACAACCACCATAGTCATTCAACTACTAATTTCAGCAACTTCACCTTTTATGAGAGAACCATCAATTTAAGTAAAAAACCCTTCAGTGAGGACGAGATCAATCTTTTAAATAAGTACAACCCCCATACCCTTGACAACAGACTTTTAGACCAATTCAAATTAGAAACTGAAGTCATATTTCAACACAATTTGTACATTGTACAACCCTAATATTCAACATCTCAGAGCGATTTGTTCAGAGCAATTTAAAAAACTTACCTCGGTCGGTTTAACAATAAATTTCTAAAATCCGTATCTGCCAAATTGAGAAGATTGGATCCAATCTGCACAAAAGCCGATAAAGGCAATGCTCTTGTCATTTTGGAAAAATGCGATTATGTGAACAAAGTCAAGGAATGTTTAAATCCCATAGATTTTAAGATCATTAATGTTCAATTTAATCTCTTTGTCAAAAACTTGAAGCACTTCATCTCTGAAAATCGGACTCTTTTGAAAGATCAATTCGATTACAATTACTACAAAACTTATACTAATGAACCCTGTGTTTCCCCACCTCTATGCCCTCCCCAAGGTACATATACAAGGCACACCCATGCGTCCTATCGTTTCCTTTACCAATACCCCTGTATCAAAACTTTCAAAATGGCTTGACCACACTTTACGAACTCACCTCAATTTTCACTTCCCGCATTGAACCAAGAACTCCACAAATTTATCCTCTACCCTCTCCAAATTAGAAATCAATAATGAAATTGCTTTCATTTGAAATAGTAAATTTATTCCTTAGCGTCCCCTTCGACGAATGTCTAGTCTAGACGTTATTAATAACTACCTTTTTTCTTCTATCCTTTCAGGCGATGTCTACTCTTTTCTCAGAGAAGGTTTAAAACTTTGTCATAATCAAAACTTTTTTAAATTCAACGATGTCACCTATTCACAAACCACTGGGCTTCCTATGGGAAGTACTTTGTCTCCTTTTCTGGCTGTTATTTTTGGCCTCCTTAGAAAGTACCCAAATTTTAAATAACAAGTTAATCACTAAACATTTCTTTTTTTACAAACGGTACGTAGATGATATTTTAGTAATTTTTGATGGTAACGATCCAGACATGGACGAGTGCTTTCGTTTCCTTAATACTCTTCGCCCCCACATCAAATTCATTCTAGAGTGAGAACACAATAGAGCCCTAAATTTTTTAGACCTTAAAATTACCAGACTTGTCAATAGATTAGACATTGATGTGTAGGGGTAAACCCACAACTACTGACCACGTCATCCCTTTTTTCTCCTTTCCTGTCTTACAAATTGGCTGCTTTTAGGTTTTTTTATAGACTCTGGAATTTATCCCTTAATTGCCTAAATTTCAATAAAGAACATAACTTGATCTTCGAAATTGCTGCACGTAATGGCTACCCGAAAGTATTGATTTAGAAATTGCACCCGTAAGTTTTATCTCAAAAATCACACTACCCTACACACAAAGGACGCAGTATGGAATTATCATTCCCCCCCCTTTATCGGCCCCGCTTCCTATCAATTCATAAATCCTTTGAAAAAGTTCAACATTCACATTTCTTTTTCTTCCAAACATAACCTTAAAAAGACTTTAGCCCACAATAAAGACATAATCAATATATTAGAGAAATCTGGTGTCTACAACTTATCGTGCGATACTTGTAAAGCTGCGTACATCGGGCAAACTGGGAGGAAGTTTAAGACTAGACTTTCCGAACACTACGCCTGCATAAAGAACAATAACTTGTATACAAAATCTTCCTTCGCCTGGACCATTGTCACTCCTTTGATTCCACTATCAATTACGATATCCTACATGTTGGCGATAAAGGGACGAAACTTGACCATTTACAAATTAAAGAAATAATTACCCACTTCAACAATAACCCTTCCCTTTCTTTGAATGCAATCCTTAACATCAATAAAACCTCCTCATCTTATAAATTCACTTTTCGATTTAACCCCGCATCAGTTTCTCCTCGTATTTTACCTTGAAATTAACCTTTACTTACAGTTCCCTGTTTATTCCCCCACTCGAGGTCTTGATCCGGCCTTTTATAATGTATTCTGCCATTTCTGGTCTTGTGTGTGTGTGTCTTTGAAATTTTGAATCTATTAATTAATTAATCGTTAAACTTAATAATTATTCTTCCCATGGGAAACCCCCGTTAAGGGTTATTTTTCAACTTTAAATTAAAAAAAAATTCCTTTCCTGTAAGTATAGTAGTTACAGCGAGTTTATTCTCCTTCTAACCTTTCTTTTTCAGCATGGCCCGTTGTTTTTCCTATCACTTTATTTAATCTGTTGATCAATCTATATGATCTAGTTTATAAGGTTTGTTTTTAACACTCTTAAGATTTTCAAATTGATCCTCGGTTTTCAGAAATGCATTTTTAATATACATATAATGTAACCTCACATCATTCGCCCTCCATTACACCATAAATCACCGCTCACCACAAATTTAGCAAAAAGTTATAGTAAGTATTGTTACAAAAAGCTTCAATTTTATTGCTTTACTTAATTTTAACCTGAAGATGACAAATTTTTTGTTGAAACATGTTGTATCCTAGCAATTAGTCTTATTCAATTATGTCAATATTTCACTAATCCACTTTTCTCATTTAATTAAACTTTACAATTAATTTAATAAGTTAATAAATGATCATGGGGAAGGTTTTGTGATTTTGTATCTTTACTTTGATCATTGAACCTTCGTCCAATATGGGATAGTTTGAATGAAAGTTGATACTAAAAAAATTTATTATAAAATTGTACTACACACCCCATAGTTATACTTGAACCAAAGGTATTGTTCCCCGAATAATTTTCATATTGAAAATTGATATTAAGAAAACAAGCTACTAAACCTGATATGAAAATTCGCATACATAAGCGAGTCTTAAACCTTCAAACTGTCATATTTTCCGTGCTTTTGTCATGTGTGCTAAACGTCGTACCGTTGAGTGAAAACGGTCGTACCTTCTACCGTAATTAATAAATTGTAATTGCTAACTGTGACCGTTGAATATAACACAGCCAACACCGAAACCACAATAAAATGTTATTGTTAAATTTTGAACCTTATAAAATTTTACAATCGAATCTTTCGTCACAAATGAGAGCTTTTCGTGAATTTGTTGAACACTAACTAAATACAAGCGCCTCAATACAAAACTTTTTAGCATACTTTTGAGCTTAATAAATTATTATAGAATGTTAGAAAGACTTACATCTGCCGCTACTTTAGAGGCTCTATAAGGTATTGGAAAAATTGTTTTGTTAATCGTAACACTTTTACAAATTGATCACATAATTAATTAATTAGTTAATTAAACGGAGCGAAACGTTGACATTTTCAACTTTGTCATGATCCAACCACGGAAATCGTTTTTATCATTACGTCTATTTTCGTAGAAATATTCACTACTTATCTTTTTTTTAAATAAATGCATTTACGAGTTCGAAATAATGGTTAGAATAACATTTTATTAATTTCCTTCGTTTTAGTTGAAAATACGAATGACCTTGGTAAATTCTAACGGTCGAGAATTCATAAGATGTAATTGCTCAATTTTGGACCTCATAAAAGAAAGAGTCCTCAATCGAATCTTACATCGCAAATTAGAGCTTTGCACAAATTTGTTGAATACACTATAACTAAATACAAAATAATGCTTCCTTAATGCTTATTTTGATGCGAAATTTCGTACCAATTAATCCCCAGGATAGATACTACTTACACAAACGGTATTCTAATAATATTTATTCTTATGCCGGATATAATGTTTTGGCGCACCCCTAAATACTTACCTCTGTTGGCAACACCGCTGCTTCCAAGTAGCACCAATTAAATACTTGCATTGTTTGTAAGTAATTTTACTTTTTTGTTGGGGTATAAAATTTTGAAATTGTCTTTTTGGATTCTAAAATTTCGCGGCGTTCTTTGCCGAACTAATTCATCTCATCCTTACACACACCTGCAGTCAACTGAAGATCAACTTAACGTTAAGAAGAAGAAATTCAAAAATACAAAACTAGTGAAATGGATTGAAGGTGGGTAAAATGTGGTTATTGATAACGTTATCGAAACATGTGCGTGCGCCGACAAAAATCAGGTAAGTTTACCTGTTATCAAAGCGGTTTTTCGCCGTTTGTAAATCTTAATGTGTTAGTTCTAAATAACGTGTCGTGTCATGCAGTAAACATCTAATGAAGTGTGGCATGTTTCAGTGCAAATTTTTGGTCACAAATTATTTTCTTAGACGGATTGATTTGTATGTGATAAGAATGAAGGGTGTTCATCTTAAACACTGAAAAAGGTAAGTGAACACTCTATATTTTTGTTCTATGAGTTCCTAACAAAAGTTCATCGATGGTTTTGGTTATTAAATCTATATAGATACAGGATGCTTATTAATTACCACAAAACTTTCAAAATTGAAAAAAATTCTCCGTAATCAGTCTACGTACCTAGACACTGAATAACACTCTGACCTCTTGAGCTGCTTTCACCATAGGATATTTGACTGCCTCTTGGCTCAATTGATTAAATCTCAGCGTCTCATTAAAGTTGAACATCTAATAACGAACTTGGAACTAATTGAACCATTGGAGCCGTAAGCATTCAATTTAGTGTAAACCGTTTCATTTTTTGTTCCCTGAACCTTGGTTTAATTAATTACACTTAATTGAATTTAATCTTCAGTTATTGCCAAATTGTGTTATTTTATACCGGGTGTTTCAGACCGCTCGTACCCCCCCAATATCTCGCGAAATACAAAACGCATTGAAAAAAGAAAAAAAATACGTCTAAAAATTTTTTTAAGGTTCTAACCACAAACTAAAAAAACTGACCGACGTGTCCGACTTTTTTTTCAAAAACTCCCCTTGCGAATATTTATTGAATTTATCCGCTACTTTACCCATGTGCTACTGCTACATTATATTTACATATACATTAGTATTGCCCATAATTTAATTGAAGAGGATGAGCTACATGTTAAAGTAGGAATTGAAAATATTGCTGAAGAAAATATTCCTGTTAACAATATTGGCTTAGCTTACCGTCATGAATTTATTGCACGTCATTTTTAACTTTATGTAAAAAATAGATTAAAAAATAAATTTTAATTTAAAAAAACATTGGTAATAATATATTATTTTGTTGTTTAAGCAATTTTAATTTTAAAAGTATTGAAAAAAAAACTCACAACCTTCCCCTTAATTGTTTAATCGATGGAAATTATATTAGTGACGATATGTTTCGGGACAAGACTAGTCCCATTTTCAAGGCAATGGCATTAGCGTAATAATTAATTAAAGACTAAGATCATTAGGGGAAGTAAAGTATTAAAATTAACTTAACATAATCCAATAATTATAAGGATTAGAGGTGAAATATATTAGACTGAAGGGGGTATCTAAGTGAAACCCCAAATTAAGGCTATGAATGCCATGAAGTAGTATGAATTACGCCATTGGCTTGAAAATGGAACTAGTCTTGTCCCGAAACATGTCACCACTAATATAAATTCCATCGATTAAACAATTAAGGGGAAGGTTGTGAGTTTTTTTTTCAATACTTTTCATCTACAACCCCTTTGTAAGATTTGTACTACATCATGATTCAATTTTAATTTTAATTTCGATAGTTCTAGATGTAGATTCTACAGTAGTGTAGCTTTTTCTTTTTCTATATTTATGACTCTCATTCTAGCTTGATGTAGATGTAACTGTATGTCATTTTGCATCATTTTTTAAATTCTATTGAATCGCAAGTTTGCTTCGTCCGAAGATGTTGCGTACAGTCTTTTCCTTTTATTGGATGACGTTAACAGCTTCACCGACATAGCAGTTTTAGCAGTGTTCAAACAACTGCTTGTAGAGGGGGTTGACTGTGGTTCGCTGATATCTAAAATGATAACGCAAAGTAATTATGTACGATTATATTACTTTTAAATAAAAGTAATTTTATACCTTTTACAACTTCATCCTCAAATACAGCAGTGCTATCAAAGCAATTTTCTAATGTTACGTCCATATACGGAGCAGCATCCGAAACAATGCTCATCATCAGCAACTTTAGGGGGTGGCCTTCCTCCAGTTCTTAATGCTTCATGCTGTAAAGACGTATTTAGTGTGCGTTTTCTAAGAGATTCAAAATGATGTTAAAAAAACAAAAACGACAACGTTTATAACATTAATAAAAAATAATCACTTTTGCTTTAAATTGTTCCAAAGCGTTTTTAGGATACTGGTTCTCGCATTATTAATTTCTGGTTGCCCATTGTATATTCCATTGTTAATTGTTTCTATTCTTACTGCTTCATTTGAATGGTCGTAGCGTAGGTTTTTTATTTTTGAGAATGGAATGTTCTTTTACTAGCATTGCAAATATATTTTTTTCTTTTTCTGTGTAATGAGCCATGCTTAAAAATAAAATTTTGCGTTATTTTAAAAATTTCAATTTATTGTAATTCTATAATATTTATCATTGCTAAAAATAAAGCCTATTTTCAAAATATGTAAATTACACTTAACTTCTAAAATAAACAACTACCTATCTAAACTAACATTCACAAAACAATAACACCGCGAAACAACAAACAGTTTAGCAAAAATTGTTACCACACAAACGTTGGTAGCTTTTAAATGTCACAAAAAATTACTAGATTAAGAATTACTTCAAGTATTCAACAATCTTTGCCGAATCCACCTTTATTTTATTTGGTTCGATTCGTTGCTCAATCTTGAATTATTCAATTCCGGATTAATGCGAGAATTCATTGTTGACTATTAATACCGGCATTAGAACTTCAATTCTCAAATTGTAAAGGTAAAAACCTTACGTTTCGAAGTTTACGCATTAGCAATAAATTGTACTGTCAATCTTGAAAATTAGCTTGAAATCTTTACTGATGGTCTTCAATCTTTATGTAGTTTAAATTTTTGTATATAGCAAGGGGGGCAAATTCGTAACAAATCCTTAGATTTCGGATTTTGTAATTGTATCTTTTAAGTTGAAATCGTGAACTTGGGTAGGTAATCCATTTTGTGTTTGTGCACGTCTTACAGGTTCTAGTAAGCCTGCGCCTTGCAACAAAATGACACAATTCAGGAGTACATTTATATCCCGTAGTTTATTCTGTAGGCAAAGCAAAGGAAAATGTTCATGTAATTTTCATTGTTTTCTCCCTGCGCGCTTGTGACGTTTTTTAACAAAAGCTCATCTTACATCTTACAACATAACTTTAGCAACTTAATATAATAATCGCTTATATCTAATTAAAAAAGCATAAGGGGAAGGTTGTGAGTTTCGTTTTATCTTATTAAACCACCCCTTTGGAAGTATGGACTCCTACAATGTTCGACATCTTCTATTTTATATTCAATATAATGTTTATTTTATGATTCTATACGTATATGTTCTCAATTCTCTAGCAAAAATTAATTTTGATGGGCTGATACCTGTACTGCTATAAATAGTATTTCTGTAGTCAAATAAAAGGTTATTAAAAGTTAAATTCCAGTTAGAGATACTATGATTATGAAAAGCTCTCTTTAAAGCGTTCTTGACTCCATTCGGGAAAGGGTGAAAAGGGGATGAAGTCGCATGTCATCAGTGACAATAATTTATGTAATTCAAATCGTGTCAAAACATCGCGCAACATTTGAATGGTGTATACTTTTGTAGCGATTGTATTCAATGGAAATACCTCAATCCCCTTTGAATGTGAGAAAATATTTATTTAAATAACGCCCTGCATAGTTTGAAGCGAGTTCTTACGTTCGACAGCCACCCAGCACCCTCATTTATATAAAACTGATGTATTCGGTTACTTTTATAAATCGTTGCAATTTTCGCTTGAAGCATACATTTTTATCCATATCCGATCACTGAATGTAAGACTTCATTAAGTTTTTTTTTAATCGCCATTTCGGGCGTGTTCTTAGTCTGTTCTTATATATAAGTATATCACATTGCTAACTCTCCTATAATTTTGTAAAATGATCTCGAGTGATCTCTAACCTTAATAAGCCAACCTTTCCTTGACTAAAAGCAGTTTATAATAATAATAAGAGATAGCGATATATTTTATTATCGGCCGAATTGTCACCCGATCTCACAAATTGTAATCTTTTTTTAACTTTGAATAAAACAAAATCGAGCTAGATAATAATATATCTCTTAATGATGTTGCAAATTATTTTAGCAATGTAGCTGATAATGTCACTATAAATGAAGCCTTGCTGAATGATTATCTAAATAAGTGTAAAAAACCAAATTTTACTTTTAAAGCAATTGAACGGGAAACTGTATATGATATCATGAACACGATAACCTCAAATGCTATTGGAGCCGATAATATATCATTGAATATGTTTAAATTATACCTACCGCATTGTATTAATGTTCTTGTGCAAACAATTAATGATAGCCTACTACAGGGCATAGTCCCAAATATCTGGAAAACTGCTGTTATAACCCCATTGCCGAAAGTTCCTAATGCTACAGCTCTTACTGAACTTAGACCTTTAAGCATATTACCCATGACTTCTAAAATACTAGAAAAAGTAGTTGCTTTACAATTAAAAGATTTTCTAAACAAAAATTCAATCTTGCCTATTCACCAATCAGGTTTTCGTAAACTCTATAGTACTCAAACTGCACTGCTTAAGATAGTAAACGATATTTCTTCTGGAATTGATCAAGGTAGCATTACAATTTTAGTGTTACTAGACCTTAGTAAAGCTTTTGATTTAGTTAACATACGTTTACTAATTGCTAAATTACATTCTATCGGACTTGACAATATTGCGTGCGAATGGTTTAAAAGTTATTTATCTGATCGCAGACAAGCGGTAAAACTTGAAAATCAGTTTTCTGTTTATAAGCAAGTAAAATCTGGTGTGCCTCAGGGAAGTATCCTAGGACCACTTTTGTATTCTATATACACGTATGATTTACCGGATACCATCCTAAATTCTTCATATCATATGTATGCAGACGACATACAGATTTATGCTTCATGTAAACCTGATTCAATATCTAAAACTATAGATTTAGTTAACGATGATCTAACAAGAATTTACTCTTGGTGTGAAGATCATGGGTTACGCATAAACCCGATTAAAACCAACGCTATGTGTTTAGGTAGCAAACATTTATTGTCAAAAGTGGATTTGTCAAATATACGTGTCAAAATAAATGGAACTAATGTAAACTGGTCATCGTCTGTTAAGAACTTGGGTCTCACGATTGATTGTTATCTAAATTTTGAAGAACAAGTTAATAATATTGTTAAACTATCTTATTGTAAACTTAAACTACTTTACAAATTTCGTGATTCCTTAAGCTCACAGACCAAATTAATGTTAATCAAAACATTAATATACCCGTTGATAGATTATGGCATCTGTATCTATTATAAATTTTTAACTCGAGCAAATCAACGCAAGCTTCAGAAGATTCAAAATTCCGGGATCCGATATTGCTTTCGGTTATATTATCGCGATCACATTAGTCCGTATTTGTCTAACATTAAGGAACTGAATATTTATAACAGATCTCAATACCTGCTAGGTATATTAATGTACAAAATAATCCAAAATAAGGAACCATGTTACCTATATTGTGTACTTAGTAAAAGGTCAGATGTACATAATATTAACATTAGAGTGGATAAGTATAACGTCCCAAAGCACTCGACGTTAAAGTTCGAAGGTAGTTTTTCTCATATTGCTCCAAAAATGTTAAACGAATTGGGCAATATGTTATATTTCTCACTTTCCACATTTAAGACTAAACTTAAAGTTAAGTTATTGTTAAGTTTAGAGTAAATTTCTGTTTATGTTTATAGAATTATCTGCATTTTCGTTATATAATGAATATGTAAAATTATGTTGTGTTTAACCTTAGGTGGGTGTGGTAGACCGACGTCAGTCGAACACCCTCCCTTTTGTGTATAATTGTAATTGCACAATAAATATAAATAATAATAAATAATAATAATAGATAATAAAATATGCAAAAAATCGATAGTTTTTTAGAGCAATTCTTAAACCTGTATCATTTTTAATCCGATCTCTACCCTTTGTAAATGTTTCTGTGACTAAAATATTATTTAGAAACACCAACCCCCGATCTTCCTCGAGTGAAGTATCTTTCGAAATTTAGCTCGAATGCAATCATACCTGAAGGAGGTCTAGTATAGGTAGTGATATAACCATTTGTGGACAAATATTGTCACTAATCCTTTTGAATTAGGATCTAGAAATATTAGTTGATATAAGTATCACACATCATTTTCTTCACAAACTCATCAATACGGGCCATGATAAATTGATCTATCTCAATATGTTGATGTAATGTAATTTTAAAATCATCACAAAGCTTTGCAGTGCTGTTTTTTTAATAATCGGAACAATGACACCTTCCCATTCACTATAATTCCTAATTTTCCACGCGGTTCCAAATCCTTTCCTACCGTATTCCGCCTTGTAAATGGCAAGGGAAAAGCTATAAAAAATTATCGATCGCGCCATCACTCATCGTTGATCAAATATGATTTGTTAAGTTTTAATCTATATTTTAACCTCAAAGAATATATTGAATATAATTATTTTTGTAAATTTGTAAATTTTCAAATGACAAATAATAATAATAAATAAATAAATAAATAATAATAATAATAACAAAAACTGAAAGCAATTGCTCATCGTTTGAAACGATACAGCAACTGCACGAAAAGGAAAACACAAAATAAATTGTTTATGGAGAACACATCAAAATTTTTTAGATATCTAACACCTTTAAATACTTGTAATAAACTTCCCAAAAATGACCACGTTTCAATATTAGAAAACAATGTGGGATATCCCTTCTACATATAACAAAAATGCATTTTGGTTAACTGCTTTAAGAAATAAATCAGAAAATTATCAATGGAATGAAGAAAATTCAATTTATGTAGATGAATTAAAAAATACATTACGATTTTGTGCCAATTGGAGTTCTCCAGGAAAAGATAACATTCAAAATTATTGGTTAAAAAAATTTACTTCTATTCATCTTCCTATATTATTTTGGTTTAATGAAGCACTTAATATAATCCATCTATAAAACCTAAATTTCTATGTGCTGGTGTAACTTACATGCTCTTAAAAGATGGAGACTCATTAGAACCAAAAAATTATCGTCCAATTACTTGTTTACCTACAATTTATAAATTATTCACATCTATCATAAGCCAAAAAATTCGAAATCATTGTCAAACAAACAACATTATTAGTGTTGAACAAAAAGGATGCACCAAAGGTGCACAAGGTTGTCGAGAACAGTTGGTAATTGACACAATTATTACAAAACATGCAAAGATCAACAAAAGAAATCTAAATATGTGTTATATTGATTATAAAAAAGCGTATGACTCGATTCCTCATGAATGGCTATTAGAAATTTTACGAATTTATAAAATTAATTACAAATACATTAATATTTTAGCTTTCATGATGTCCATCTGGAATACAATCATTATCAATGGTTCTCATTTACTCGATATGATCAAAATTAAACGGGGAATTTTTCAAGGTGACTCTTTAAGTCCTCTATGGTTTTGTTTAGCATTAAATCCATTATCTAAATTATTAAATGATTCGTTTTCTGGTTTCAATTTAAATGTTAAATACGAAAGAGAATCTTGCCATTACACATTTACTGTTTATGGATGATTTAAAATTATTCTCTAGATCTGAAATTCAACTGGACAATCTAATTTCAACGACAAAAATATTTAGTCGAGATATTTCTATGGAATTTGGTTTAAACAAATATTCTAAAATCAATATAATAAAAGGAGTACCGATTGTTAATCCTGAAATAGTAAACGAAATACCGCAATTATTACCTAACATGTTTTATAAAATAATATTTAGGAATGAAACAAAATTTCGTCTTAAATAATTCATTACTCAAAACTGAATTTCAACAAAGATACATAGAAAAGTTAAAAATGATACTTAAAACAAAACTAAATTCTAAGAACATGATCTCTGCTATAAACATTTGGGCTATTCCTACATTATCCTAATCGTTTGGAATTTTAAAATGGTCAGATACTGACTTGAATTATTTAGATAGATTAACTAGAAAAATGCTAAAGAAATATAACTATTTACATCCAAAATCTTCTGTAGAAAGACTATATCTCAAAAGAAAAGACGGAGGACGCGGTTTAATAAATTTATTTAATTTGTGCAAAAATCAAATCAATCTTTTACGAAATTATTTTTATTCTTTAGAAAATCTGCTCATTAATAATATCATTCGGTTAGATAAACATTATTCAGGTCTAAATCTTAAACTTAAAAGTTTCGATTGTGAACCAAAATTAAATTTTGAACTAAATTGGATAAACAAAATCTTGCATGGAAAATATCCGACTGTATTAAAATCCTCAGAAATAAATAAAGACATGTCCATAAGATGGTTAAAAGATGGATTTCTACATTCAGAAACTGAAGGATTCATATGTGCAATTCAAGATGGTGTCATTGCAACAAATAATTACAAAAGACACATAATGAATCTGGAAGTCTCTGATAAATGTAGAAAATGTCTCTCCCAGAATGAAACCATAGAGCACATTATAGCTGGTTGTTCTAATTTAGCACCGATTGACTATCTTTATAGACATAACCAGGTTTGCAAAATATTACATCAACAAATTGCGAAAAATTTAAAGTTAATAAATAGTATAAACCTTATTATAAATACATTCCGGAACCAATATTAGAAAATGATTCATACATTTTATATTGGGATAGAATGATTATAACAGATAGGGAAGTCTCACACAATAAACCCGATATTGTTATAATTAATAAAATAGACAAACATGCTGTCATTATTGATGTTGCTGTGCCATTATCCACAAATATTATAAAAACTGAAAACGAGAAACGCAGAATATATGAAGCATTGGCAATTGAGATGATGGCAATTTGGAATTTGACTAAAATCTACATTACTTCAATCGTTATTTCGGCAACAGGTGTAATTTCTTGTAAATTTGAATCTTATTTAACATCACTAAATTTGAATCCAAAATTATTTGTAATAATACAACGAGCTGTTTTATTACAAACATGTCACATTGTCCGAAAATTCTTTAATCTAAATTAATTTAATTTTACTCATAAATATTAGATACATAATACATACATAAAAAAAAATGAATTTATGGTTAGATGTTATCCCCCATAAATTTAATTATTGTACCACTATGTAAGTGTGAATGAATAAATAATATTACAATCTGTTGCCTTTAATAATGACGGTTTAATAATGACGGTTTGGGCTATTTTTTAAAATATAATTGTGTGGCATAATTACTTGTTTTTCGGTATTGATTTGATTACGGCACTTGATTGTTATTCATTAAGGTAAAAGGGTGATTGCTTGCCAAATCTTCATTTTATTAATACAATTACATTTTAAGTATACGACGTTTCGCCAATTTCATGGCTTTTCAAGTAATTTCAAACTAATAAACAATTGGAATTTATTTAATATCAGTTTCAAAATAAAAATTATTAAAAACATGTACAAGTTCATTTAAATAAAAGTGAGGTTGACCTCACTTTTATTTAAATGAACTTTTCAACATCAATTTCCGCATTTTCCTTGAATCTTGTTTGAATTTCATGAACTTCATTGTGGCGTACAAAAATTCACAGCACACCAAAAATTTAAACTGCACCGCAAGCTGATTTTTTTAGGTGTAGACATTTGGTTAAGTTTGTGATGTATTTGTAACGTCTTGTTCTCGTTCGTCTCTAATAAAACCAATTTCCTAGACGCTTTCTGATAAGCATTATTTCAGAAAATGGAAATCCATTTTCAATACTGTCACTAGTTCATAAAATAATGCAAATGTAAATTTCAAGCTTTTGAAATGATCAAACCTATACGTGTCGTGAAGGTGAAATCAACTTGCAATTCATTCATATTTATTGTATTTATTTTTACTCCTGAAAAGTAACTAAATATTTTGCTCTTAAAACGGTGCGAGATACTCAAACAAGTATTTGCATTTACTACACGGTTTATCAAGCGGAGCTTTTTTTTAAATAAAAAAAACCGACCATTTTAATTATTAATATCAAATTAATGTTAAATTACACTACATTTTTACTCGAATTAAATTTTGTTTGTTTAACGGATGAACAATACGGATAACCCGTCTTAATTTAATAATCACTTATTATAATAATACATACACACAGGTATACATGTATCATCTAACTATAAAAAACTTATTACCAACATTACTAAAACAACTAAACATTCAACTAAACTTTATTGTGATTTTAGCTCAACAATTACAAGGCTGTTTCAAATGAAAACCCGATTGTAAACAATTGTTATTTTATAAATTTACACCTGTCCGTCTGTCGATCAATTCAACCCCAGAAACTACGTGCGAAGCTATTGATGAACCACTTTTTTATGAATTGTGCGTAATGCAACACGGTACATACACAAAAGCTCATTATTTTAATTTTTATCTCTATCCAGCATCTTTCATCAATTTTGTCCCAATTCAGAAAAGCTTCTCAGTCTTCCTCATATCGATAAAGTTGTATAGCAACGAATACTTTTTTGACAATTACTTCGGAACTGAATCTTGCACATACAAGCTTAAGGTGGACCATAACATGAACTGAACTAATGCTTACAAAGGTTTTCAAGCGACTTCCTTGGGGACAAATCTGTGATGTGATTAAATGAGCGTATCGTATTTTGAACTTAGCTGCACTTTATTTATTATTCAACTACCCCCATATATATTTATAATATTGTCATAAATTTCAAAGAAATTCAATTTGCTTCTTACGGTGACACATTTGTTTACTCTAAACACCCAATCAGAGTTTCATTTCACACAGCCTCCTATTAAGAATGATTTGTTGTAAATGGTTACTAAGAAGTGAATTCTGAAGGACTTTTTAGTCATTTTTTCACATAACTCGACGCTTTGTCAATTACTATAATAATTGTAGCTTCACGATTAGGTACTTCGGAGCGACGATGTCACAAAACCCCATCAAAGGGCCAATATCGTAATCTTGCTGGTGCCAAAACTATACTGAAGGTACATCTGTTGATAAGTATTTCGCCGCCCGTGTGGCGTCTTGTAGGAAGCACATGTTGTCTTAATAACCAATTTGTCCCAATTTTTTCAGTCACTACAAAAGCTTTCCTAGGGTTTTCAATGATTCCATCAGACCATTATGCTCACTACATTGTTCATTTTTGTGAATGAAAAAGTGTGTACGTTCACTTTCATTATTTACGAAGCCATTCAACCAAAAATGAGCTTCATTACCTACCGCAGACGGTTTGTCACGAAACGTTGAAATATTTTACAAATATAATAAGAAACTAAACCAGAGATCTGACTTTAGATCTTTACCTGCTGAATTATGGTGCACTTAAATTAAACACAGAACACGTATGTATTTAACGTTCATTACGCTTTTAAACACTACATTTAGTGGGTTCAAATACTGGTCTAGATTCGAACGGTCTTTTGCGCAATCAAATCAAATTAAAAAAAAAAACGTTTATTATGTGGATTCTTTGTGAAGTTAAGACATTTTCGCAGTTTTGAGTTACTTAAAATAATAATTAGACATGCCAAAGTCAATGGGCAGAAATTAAAAACGGCCCAGTAATTGTATCATTTGAGTACTATAAAGGATATAAATAACAATATAGTAGCGTGCACTTATTGCGTGTTTCGGACAATACGTGACTTTATATAGCTTTTTAGCTTTTATTATAATAGTACATAATGCAATGATAATGTAAAATTTTCCCGTTCCATACGTCTTAAAGCTTATTATGTAATACACAGCATTTCTTAGAATGTGAAAAGACGACAGTAAGATTACTGAGCTCTTCTGTTCCAGAAATTGGCGCGTTGTTAAATCATTGTCGGTGGATTTTTGACTGTTGCGGCCGATAGCTTTCTTTAGTTTTTTGAGTTTGCGATCATTACTCCAAATCGCTCGGTTTATTTCTTTTCATTGATAAGTAAAGCCTCGATTGTCTTACCTTTTAGACATGCTGCTCTTGCACCGGGAAGTCCTTAAAAATTCTTCCAAAATAACATTTGCAATCTTTAATAAACGAAATCCATTTGTAGATGATATTTAAAATAGCATCGAGTAAGGTGGGTAACTTTGCTGTATTTAAGCTCTCGGTAACCACTTTACGTGTTGTACTATAAATAACTGTTTTAGTAATATGTTAATAAGCACGAATGGTCACATGTGTTAAAAAAAGCTTTCCATATTCGTTAAAAAAACATTAAGTAATATCTCATTTGGTCAATCTGATTCCAATATAATCGCTTAATTAACTAATCCATTGTCACAACTTATTCGAAATATGATAAAAAAGTTGAAATGTAATTTAGACAAATTGCCTAATGGCGTGTTTTTAATTTTGTTAGCATAACAAGGACGAAAATGTTTAAAGTAATCGATACTTGAAACGTATTTGGTATACTTTGCGAAAACTGTACACCTTTCTCTTTTAGCAATTCGTGTAAATCGAGCACATTTTATAGATCTTTGTTATTTGAACGTCAACAATACTATTTGTCGCGGCGTATTTCGTATCTTTAGAAAGATTGCAATATCGTATAGATGTTGCAACTTTGGGCGGATTTAAGCCGGTAAGTGGGCCTCGTTTTGGGGCACTTTTCATTCAGATTCCACATTCTAACAGCCCCATCGTTCGATGTTACAAGCAGCTGGTACGTGATTCGAATCACAATCGAGTACAAATATTCTATTGACAGCGTTTAGATCGCTTTGGAATTTTAATATCCGTATTGTTCGTTGAGAAATATAAAATTAATAACAATCGTTCCGATCCTATTTGCTCGTCTAATTAATTCCATAGTATGGTGACGTAGGTGGAATATTATTTTGTAGTTAATCGCAATTTATCAGGTGCTCGAAAAGGTGGAAAAAGAAATTAAACTAATCAGTACACATTTCTATCTCTACTTAAACGGATGATAAATTATTCAGAAAACTACCCTTCAATCTTGCCTCCGTCCTTTCACCTGAGTTAGTAAAGTGAGACCAGCGACTTTCTTTTTTTCACAAAAGATCACAATATCTAAAATATGGGAAAGAAAGCAACAAAGAGTTATTTATACAGGGTGGTAGCTTAGACAACGCATTGCAAAATTCTTAATATGCGTTAGTCTCTCCACAATTGATTTTAAAGTAAAAATATATTAAGGTTTTTTGTTCATTTCAAATAATTGTCGTTAATGGTTTATGGCATTCTTCCAAAGATATTTTTTCCTACAGTCTGTGCAAAGCAGCGGCCTCCTCTGAGTGACAAGGCGAAGCTATCATGCTGCATATCTTTGGAACGACAAGCGACAAGATAGATAATCACTGATTAACTTTATTGCACTCATTTCATTCTCTTCAATAATCATAAAAGTTCTTGACTTTTCATTCTTAGACACAGGTTACTAAGATATTCCCCCCCATATCACGAACATTACAAAATGTCACGTTCAATCTCGTCGACAGGCCACCTTTAACAGAAGATACGTGTCATGTGGGGTTTCTTTTACAACTTGCGCCTTGGTTAGTTCCTTGGACTTCTTGGGGTTGGTATCCTTTTTCGAGCTGCTTTAAAAACTGTTGCATTTGGAATACAATTTTCGTTGCTTTCAATTTTTCCAGACTAAAGCCTTTTACGTATCGTTGAGAACTTCGTTCACAATTAATTGGGTGAGAATGTTTCCGATAATTCTTCGAAAAAGGGGGGGGGGCGAATACTGTTTGATTGGCTATATTTATGTCATTTTAAACCAACCAATCCTTAACGCTGTATTCTTTTTCATATATCGATTTCGATTTCAATGGAACTTATTTTTTATTGCCTTATCCTCTCTAAAATAAATATTTGTAGACTTATTGCATCTTGTCTCAGTCTTAAATTTTGGGGAAATCGCTCACGAACTGAAAAAGCCGTCACTTTGACAAATATTGGACTTCACTGCTAAGATACCAAGCAGAAAATTTTAATGCTTGTATAACATTTTTATTTTATTGTATTGGCATGAGATAGAACGTTGAATGCACCATGAGTATTAATAGCATAACTCCGACGATAGACCCACATCCTTAGGGGAAGAGGGCCTCGTGCTTTACACTGTCGGCCTATTTTGCTCATAATATTTTCGGTACATTGACAACCACTAGAAGCAAATATTCACACTCTTCTGTCACTGTTGGACATTCAGTTTATTACTTTATTATAAATTTATTATAATAGTACATTGTGTATCGAGTAGGAAAAGCGTAACATTCCCGGGCGATGTGAATATTGTTGGGCGAGGCGTCAGCCGAGCCCAACAACACAGAGTCGGGGAATGTTGCTTTTCCTACGAGGTACACATACTATTTTTCCGCCGATCGTTAAAAAACAGACTAAAAACATGGAAATTCTAAAAATTATTTTATGAAGAAAAGAATAAGCGATGCCTTGAAAATATAACGAACGTCGGTATCCATGGAGAAGTACATTTCTTTACAGTACAGAAATGAATCTTGAGAGTACAGAAATGAATATTTCCTTACAGTAATCGTTGGCTGCCTAGCAACGACTATATGCACCGGAATCTTGTCCTTTTCCTTTCAAAATTCTGTCAGAAATGTCACAATTTTTGAACAATCGGCGGAAAAATACATTCCTGTATAGTTGATTTGAAATTTGGTCAAATTAAACATTTTCACATGATATACACATGGAGTTTGGTATTGACAAATGCAAAACACAGCACATCACTGCTGGTAAGAGAGAATTTGTGGATTTTGAGCTCGAACATGGTGACCATATAAGATCCATGGACGAGAATGAAACTTACAAGTATCTTGGTTTTCAGCAAAACACACACATAAAACATACACAAATAAAACGAAATCTAATCACACAATATTTACACAGATTACGCAGTATACTTAAAACACAACTACACGGTAGAAACACTGTCAAAGCTATTAACACATACGTTACACCGGCCCTTACTTATTCCTTTGGTATAATAAAGTGGACCAATACAGATTTAGAACAGGTACAGCGAAACACACGTACATTACTCACTAAATACCGAATACATCATCCACACGCCTCAACAGTAAGACTATACCTTCCTCGTTCACGAGGAGGTAGAGGCTTAACAGACATAGCCCTGTTACACCAAACACAAATACACAAACTACGAGAATACTTTTATAACAAATCACACATTTCAGCGCTACACAAAACAGTCACACTTGCAGACAAATCTTACACACCCTTAAATATGACTAATAGAAACATCACACCACCAATGAGTAGAGATACGTACATCACACATAACATACAAACTTGGACACAAAAGACTTTACACGGACGATATCCACAGGAGATTAACGAAGACTGTGTTGATATTATAGCAACGCATGCTTGGTTAACCAAATGTGATATTTTCCCAGAGTCAGAGGGTTTCATGTTTTCCATACAAGATCAGGTCATTTACACACGAAATTACAGAAAACACATAATTAAAGATAGGACAATTACACATGATCTTTGTAGACAATGCTCGCAAAGACCAGAAACAATACAACACATTATATCAGCATGTACACGTCTAGCACAAACGGAATACAAACACAGACACGATCAGGTAGCTAAGATAATACACCAAAAACTCGCCACAAAACATAACCTTTCTACTGATAACACACCCTATTACAAATATACACCGCAAGTTGTACTTGAAAACACCACACACAAACTATATTGGGATAGGACACTACTCACAGATAAAACTGTATATAACAATAGGCCAGATATAACACTTATAGATAAAACACAAAAAATCATATACATAATAGATATTGCAGTTCCCAACACAAACAATTTAGCCAATACACACGCAGAGAAACATCGGAAATACACTGATATAGCTCAGGAACTTAAAGCGCAATGGAGAATGGGAACTGCTCTTACAGTACCCATTGTTCTTAGTGCAACCGGAGTTATACCAAAAACAATACATCACAGTTTGCACATTTTAGGGTTAGATAAGAACATATACATACAATTACAAAAGGCAGTCATTATCAACACTTGTCACATAGTTAGAAAATTTCTAAACATAACGGAAGATACCGCACATCACTCAGAACCACATCACACACTTTCAACTAATACCATTCAAACACAAAATGAAACACAACACTCAATCCTCCCTTCACAAATTGAAACTCTGTTGCATACACAACATAACATTATAGAAAGTCCATTACCAACACACAACACTTCAACAATCACTCATGTAACACCTCTGACTCGTTCTCATGCACTCAAACGTAAACACACAATATACTCACAGTATCAGAATTCGCAATTAACACAAAACACAAACAACACATTACCCACTCGAGTGCAACCTATGCGTCGAGCTAAACAACAAAAAACGCTTACACAATAATCATAACACTTTTTCAAAACATACATATTATGTTCATTTTTTTCTTTTCTATAAAAAGTCACTAAGTCACGAATAAGTGACGCCAACGGAGAAGCCTAGGAATATAGGGTCTCTTTTTGTTATTGATGCGCGACGCTGCGTTCATGTTAATGCCTTCGCGGAAAGAGGGTCGACGGGACGTGGCTTTTACAAATTGGGATCAAATACACCGAGGCTTCTCAAACAAATACATTATCTAAAATGTGATCAGCGTTGGTTTTATCAACGTCATTTAATTTAATGAACATAATATGTGTATAGTATTTAGTATGTTCACTTTTTAACAGCAACTTCAAATTTATATTGTATAGATATATGTATTAGTAGGACTAATCGTAACTTGATTTCGATCCGTGCGATTAGTTAACCAGGCTTGGCCTGAGTATCGATAACAATCGAAGTAGGTATAATAATACTTTATTGCCGTAAATTCCTCCATAAATTCCATAAATTTAAATAAATAAATAAATAAATTCCATGGGTTTAGCATAACGATTTGAAACTACAGGCGCACTGATTAATAATTGTAAGTGTAATGACAACGTTCGGAATAACGATGAAAATTAAGAAAATGGAAATTCAAATTCAACCCCGTCTACAGAATAGATTTGTTTTAAGAATTTCACACAAACTTAAATTTCTATTGTATACAATATTCCATTGCCATCAAGAACAGCGCCAAGATTGTGAAAAAATCTATTTCGATGTGATGGAAAAGTGTCACCAAAATCGAATGATATGTTCAAAAACGGAGGACAACCGATATGTTGGTTCATACAATATAGGTACCAGTATCCGGGAAAAATAAATGCGAGACTGGGATTATTTGGACTACCATATTACCGCATCCATGTGAAACCAATACTCGAAATTTTCCAAATTAACCGGGTTTAATTAGGGAGCACAAATTTAAAGGTTAGGGATCCTTCGAATAATTTATTTACAACACACAAAATTTGCAAAGATAAATAGCGAATTAAATTAACGAAGCACCTAATTAAAACCAGAAAAATATACCTTTCTGACTTTTTAATAACTATTTACAAGAAATGTGTAAGTCAGTTGATGCAAACCTCTTGAATTTTAATTTCTAATTCCTTTAAATTTTGAGAGGTGTGTCCAAAATAAAAAAAAACAAAGGCGGAAAATCCGATTTTATGTTTTAGACCAATAACTTTATTATTAAAATTATCCAGAAACCAAATTTTTTGCTTGATCCTGGTAACTTCAGCAATAGCTGGAGTAAATTGTTCCTCAGGGGGATTTTGGAACCGTTCTTGTGTTAAATTGTATTCCCCTAAAGCAGGATCCCTATGATGTACTAATAATCTTGCTTATATGTTTATTTTTTTTTTGATAGGTACTGGGATCCTGTTCGAACCTACTTGCGTGGGTTTTTAGTTGTCCTATAATTTTGAATATTTTGGTATTAAACAGCATATTTTGTGCAAAGTTCTGGTCGTAAAATTTTTAAAACACTGCCGTAATGTATGAAATGTAATTTGATTGAATCGATGAAGTTCAGACACTACTTGGTCAATGTTTTAGATGGCTGATGTTGAAATCTGCTCTAAAATGGTAGATCAGACCTCTGAAATTGCCTGTGAACGAATAGCAATTAGAGATCCGTGCCATTTACTTATACATTAGCAAAAAAATAAACCTATAATTTCACCTCCTTATGGAAATGAAAATTTGACTAAGATTCAATTTTTCAATTAGATACGTCCCTAAACGGAGTCCTTATTCAAGTTTTCGCATTGAAGGAATATAAACCGAACAAAATTATATTTCATCGAACCAAAAATTCATGAAATTAGCAATTCGTTTTATATTCCTCCCAAAGTTTTTTAGTGAGATATCATAATCGTAGTAGTACAGAAAAATATCTAAATTCACATAAAATAAAGTTTTTTAAAAAATGTAATTGTCTTGATTTCAGTTAGGGGAAGAAGGTCCGCACACTAAGAGTTGTCGCAATTTACTTACACCCTTATTCCGTGTAAATCTCGAATGCCATAATAACCATTTGGAGGTATACTTCCGTAAGAGATCCTTAATTGTGGACAGTAACTTTTTGCCGCTTCTACTTACTTGATGACTCGTTATCTAGACTATAACTTTTCCTTTTCTTTAAGATACTTCGTTGGCTCTACACGTACAACGTATCGTATCTTTCCTTTTATTTTTTCACCGTTTATAATCCTTTAACATGCTGCAGTGAGACCAATAAAAAGGTAGCTTACTGGATATACCTATAATATTAATTATGAACAGTTTTAGTAGGTATATCTTAATATTTTTTCTTTTTGAAAACTACCGAGAAATTCCACCACTTTTTACTAACGTAGTGTAATTTTATTACACACGAATTCTTCTTATTTGTTAAATATCAACGATATATGTTACACAGCGCCTTCAGAATATCAAGCAGTTTTCCTAGATAGAAATTCTCACGAATGAAATGTTTTTAAAAGTTATGTTACGGAAGGTAACTTGAGAGAGTTTCATTTTGTATTGGCAGAGGATAACGTTTCTTTATTTTATTGCAAATATGATCATTTTCCTGTTATAACCATGATTTGAATGTGACTTCGGTTATGGAAGTACGTGTTTCAAGTATATACGGGTACTGGCACAAATGCGGTTTTACATTATCGTTACCTATAATGAGGAAAATTGACTTTCGTGACTGATATAATACATATAATTACTGAGTAATCTACATTGTGTAATAGGTATATCTTATATCACTGGAACAGTAGTATAATATTATTATTGATTCAAACGGACCAATAATATGTACTCTGCTAAAGCTCCTTCGTTTCATTAATAATCTAAATGGTCAATTTGCAAAAATTGTAGTGTTGTTACAAAACCTCTCTTTATTAATTGGCCTGAATTAAAATGGGACTAATTAATTACTACTGATCGTAATGTTAAGGAATTGGCATGATAACGGATATTAATTTTTTTAGTATTTTCAACTAGTTGAAGGTAACAATCATGAAGTTTTATAATCCTTGCGTGCATATTTTTGCACGTGAACATATTAATGAATGCACACTTGCAATGCAATCGACAATTGCTGCAAATTGTTTCTGTTTAAAAATAAAAATTTAAACGTTCATAATCCAGATAGTATTTAGTTGAAGTTTGTGAACGTTTTACGAAGAAAACTTTCGAATAAGATCAATTTCCTATAAAGTTAACATAAAAAGAAGCGTAGTTCGCAATTCACATTGCAATGAAGTTTTGCAAAACTTTAGTGATAATAACTCCTGATTTCAGTTAGTTAACAGAAAATATTTTATCTCTTTGTTAGTAATAATGAATTAATATTGAAGTAAAGACGTCCATTTGGCCATTTTAGCAATATGAATTGCAGAGCTCCCCGGAGCAGCGTTAAGGTAGAACTTTTAAGTAGCCACTTTGTTTCATAGCATCAGTGAATACAGGGTGTCCCACTGCTCCGTAATCGGTTGATAACTCAATGTGGGTTGAAAATACAGAAAAAAGTTTCAAATAAAGGTTGCTTTGATTTGAATTGCGCATCTTTTAAAAATATTCTTATATCTACAGTATGTTGCATTTTTACGTGGCAGGACAACGTCACTTTTTTTTAAATGGCACACCCTGTACTTTTTTCTCTTCATGTATCGACCAACCATATTTATATCACGCCTGAAATTTTTTTTGATATTGGATGTGCGGTTGCCAAGTTATTAATTATTTTGACAAAATCTATGAATTTGTTTCATGATTGTGTTTGTGTGGTCCAAATGAATTCTCATAAGCTTGGCTTTTGAACAACCATGAACAGAGCTTATGCGTATCAGATGGACATTTTTACAATTAATAATCTTTATGCTTTTCTTCTATGCTCCAATTTTACATTGCCTGTAAACTTTTTGTTTAGTTCTCTTTCATATTTTTTTGCTATGTCGTTATTTTGTAATTTATATGATTTTATAGATTCGTAGCCGATCGTTTTGTCTAGTTTTCTGATGCATTTTGTCATTTTTCGTATTTTTCCCAATTTCTACTACTTTTTTTTATTTTGTTACTACTACTTTTCACCTTTCTGTTTTATTTGTGTATAATCTTTGTGTTCATAAAGTATGTTCGTTATCAGTAACTCGTTTAGCAAAAGTCGAGGATCATTTCTCTATTATTATTTCTCGTATTTTCGCCGTGTATTTTACTACTGTTTTGAATGTTTGCCCACTCTGCTGTTGAAATCTCCTGTTACGATTATCTTCCCGTTTACTTCGTCTATGGCTGCGTTTAAATTCATCCAAAACAAAATTGATCCTTGTTAATATTAGCAGAATCACCTCCATTCGGTCCATACACCATTATAACAGATATACTACTCTTTTTTCACCCTTTAGTTTTGTGTATCATACATCCAACTCCCCAAGCTTTTCTGTTATTCTTTTCTATTGCACTGGAAATAAATGTATGGCCGTTTTGTGTTCGCTCAATACCTTTTCCTTTCTTTTCCTTGCATATTTCTTACATCCCATGTTCCTAGTTTCCATATTCTGCTAATCGAGACTTGATAATATAACTTAAAATGTTGTTATTATCTTTATGATCCAAATTTTCAAATCAGTGTTATTATCGTTCTCTATGATCAAACGTCTTAGAAGAAGGTCGTCATTTGTTTGCAAGATCGTAAGGTTATCCTGTGAAATTTTGCACTTACGAGGGGGCTGTAGGTAACCTAAGAATGTCCTGGTCGAACTGGATTATAATAACCAAACATCGTACAAAAACTTCCAGCTTCAGTTACAGAGCATTCATGGTAATTATGGCAATCCGCAGGTCGAACTCTCTTAACAGATCGAAATTGTTTACATTTTGCTGTAACTTTGCACATGTAATTTGTTGAAGTTTTTGAATTCTTTGCTCCCTTCATTAAAAATGTTATTACATTTTGTCATAGACTTGCATTAGTAACTTTAATAAGTTATATTACAGTAGTAATAAGTAATTACTTGTCATTATTATAATGTAATATTTTGGGCCAAAATCTAGGAACAACACTTACCCTTAGGTCATCCGGGTGTATTTATTAATAGTACTTATACCAGTAACATTTTTTTACAAATATAAATACGCAAAAAAATAGAAAATTTCTAATTTTTTAATAATTACCTGTTAATATGTAATAAATGGCTCTTAAATTTCAATGAAATATTTTCCCTTCGCGTGTTCACTATGGAAACAAAGGTCCATTTTCGTTTCAATCGTGTAAGTGTCCTGGATTATTTGTTGCGTGGGCTAGTTTAGTTAAGGCTGCCTTTGAGATTTTAATGCCAACACTATTCTTCCTACTAACGCAGTACCCATAATGGTTTTCGAAATAATTTTTTGTAATTACCCGTACCAATTCAATCTAATTGATATGACTAAAAGGGTGGCAACCGAATAATTTTGTGCCCAGTATTATTTGTAGCCAAAAATTGAAATCTTTTATTTTTTTGAAATACAGTGCAGTGACGGTGCTCGATTGAAGTTTAGCAGTACAGGTCTTCAAAAACATCTTCGGAGACAACGGACAACGGTTGTCTAACCTCGCATAAAAATCTCTTCTGTTTCTACATATTGTTAGTGCTTGTTTGAGATTATTTCATAACTTCTCATTATCGCTAATTACCTCGAATGACATTATAATTTTTATAACTTTCTCTCGTGAAATGTGATCTTTTGATGATCATATTAATACATATTAAAATATAATTGGAACTGAACAAAAAAAGATTTGTATAAACGTAGGGGAAAGTAGATTGAAACATACATTCACTTAGGTACATTATTAGGTTATTAATTATTATTTAAATGTAATGTTGAAATTCTTTGTTCTCCTGCCTTGAATTAAATATTTGCTTATTACAATAGCAGTGTATGTATGCTCTAAATTAATTTGAAAGTGTTTTAAAGGCGTATTGTTTCATTCCTAACCAACTTTCGTCATACATTTCCGTTAGTTCGTCTTCTTATCAAGTTTACAGTGTTTTCAAATAACAAAAATCCTGATGTTAGATATTTCCAAAGAGGTTTTAAAATTTAATTAATTATTATTATTAATTAAATATGATTGAATCATATTTGGTTGCTGATATCCTTTATCATTTTGAATTTGTTCAGTACACGGAAGTAAGTAACTGCTGAAGATAATATTTTTATGGCATAATCTATTGTACTTTTCACACCGAGAATTCAGCATGACTAGCATAGGCAATGCATTTTAAATGGGAGAAACTTGCCCAGCGTTGCCGTCACTGGCATATTAGTGACAGGGTCGGTTCCCTCTTTTATCGTTGTAAATTATATTGGAAGTAATATTAATAAATAGAGATAAAAGAACACCTTTGATTTTTGTATAAATTGTACCTACTTAATAAAAATAAAATGTATTGTTTATTAACAAGATTATTGTTTATAAATAAAGTTAGATCCTAGCGGCGCAGTTTAGTTTAGGCCACACTTGACTCCTGACCTGCCCAGTCATTCTACATAAGGCAACGACGCCCTCCGTAAGGCTCCCTACGAATGTGGTGATGGGGTTAAAAACGGGTACAAGCAATAAAAGGCGGCTTGTTCTTTGTACAAAAGACAGACTTTGTACAAAAACATTTGGGTCAAAAACTGTTTCTTGAAAATATAAATTCTTCTACAGACGACGAATAAGAAATGAAAGCGCCCACATTTCTTTAATTGTTCAAAACTGCGCCTAAGACTAATAACAAAATTATTTCTTGTGCTCAGTTGGATTGAGTACGATTGAACCTTTGTTCTTGAACAGTTTTAACCTTGTATTGCCGTTGTAATTATTGAGCTGTCTTATTTTGTGAACAGTGTACCACATGTTTAAATTGCACACCTATTATGCTCAAAACTTCCTAATTCAAATGAAGGATGTTTTTACGTTTAATGTCCATGTTATAACAAACTTTTAACAATATTTTTCTTTGTTGCAGGTAAGGGATTTTGAGCATTTTTCCACTAACTGCACCTGTAAGTACACTCTAATTAAAAGTTAATGTTCACCGATATTACCCGGTCCATCTTTTCCGTAGCCATTTAGTATTTTATAAGCCGTAACCGGTAATTATGCATGTGTTAAGATAAATGTATAATCATAGATAGAAGCCGAGGTATGTAGGTGTACAGAATGAGAGAGAGAGAGCGAAAGAGAGAGAGTAAGGGAAAATCCGATGTACATTTAAGAGAAAATTGAATTATGTTACGTTGTAAATTCTAAAACATGTTTATTATGATCTAAAATCTCGCAGTAACGCATTAAGTCACGAACCTCTAGCTTCTAGGGATCGCGAAGTTTATTTTAATAAAGGAGGTTCCGTGTAAAATGAGTGGAAGAGGTGCATTACGTAGTCCATGATCTGACGGCCCGCTTTGCATAACAACACTTGACAAACATATTTGCGTTTAACTGGGTTGAACTTTACCACCCTAACAAGTACATTTAATAATACGGATAACGATACACTCTGAATAATAATAATATTATACGAGACCGTCGGGGCGGTGCTTTTTTCTGTAGGGAAAATGTGGTGGCAAACCCCTTGAATATGTAGGTTATAACATTTCGATGCGAGAATGAAGTACGTGAGTGTAGACAAAGCGTGATTGCCTCTATTAATTGCTTTCTAGGGGGCTAAATTGATTTCTGACAGTTGAAAGCTCCTGTTGTGCGTTGTAGTGAGAGAGGCACACACATGTTGTAAGCAGAAGTACCAACCGCAGAGTGCTATTAGGACCCAGTTTGAAGCGTGCCTGTATTACAAATTGTTCTCAGATATAAATATAGCTACCCGAACTTTAAAGTCGATTCAAATTTTGACAACCCGCTAACTAATGGCTGTCACATACTAAATATAGGGGGGAAACAGGAAAGAAGAGACGATTTCTAGGGATTTATTAGAAATACAAGATTGTCTCTCAAATATTTACTGTTTTATTTCGAGGGTGCAGTCTCTTGTGTTTCTCTTTTATTCCCTTTGTCTTTTAATGTATTATTCAAATATAATTATTTCGAGTTTTGCTTTGACAATTATTTAGACTGGGTCTTCCTAAAATCTTAAAACGAACGTTTTTGGTACTGTTGATTACATTGCTTCCGATAAATTGCGATTTAGTGCTTTCAATTTTAGAAGCGACGATAATACAAACATTTTCCCTTCCTGCCGTTTAGTGCTAAAGTTACAGTTACAGTTACAGTTCGTATATTAGCATCAACATGAGAATTCTATACATATACTAAACATACTTATGTAATAAAAAATAGCATTTGGATAATAATCATGTATCAAAACAAGAGGCTTCAGTTTTACATAAGTAAAGAATAAGAAAAAAAATTATAACTTATTTGATTCCTAACTCCACAAGATTATATTATGAAAATGATCTCTTCAAATATACAGATTCGTAAATTGGTGGCGATAGAATCCCTTTACGATATATCTTAAGTTCAGTTTATGAACATCTGTTCGAAGGAATATCTTTTCATAAAGATACTGCGGATACTTGCTTCCAATCCCAGTGTGAAAAGGTGACGTAAGTTGTTTAACCAAGCTAATGTACTTACCCAAGGTATGACTATTCTGTAGTATTTACGGATACCGAATATTAAGCGTATACAAGAGTTTTGTAATTTTTATATCGAGTCAAGACGTGGACCATTAACTGTGTCACAGTAATTAAATTTTGATAGTACCTACCAAAGCTTTACAAACGTAAGATTTTAATTTCGTGTTCAATATGTCGATATGGTCTCTCAGAACAATGTTTTGGTAATTCATATTTAATTTAATGTACCTACGTTAAGGCGTGTTTTCTACCGAACAAAATTGTTTGTGTTTATTTGCTTTCAAATACAGCTGGTATTGTTCTGAGGCTTCCGTAATTAGTTTAAGGTCCTCATTAATTATAATCTACACGAAATATTTGTTTCGTCTGCCGAAAAAGAAAGGTATTTGCGCATCATGAGCATAAAATGCGATTTGCAGTTTTTAAGAACGATGATAAATGTTGAGATGCATATGTCATAAATAAAAGTGGACCTAACACAGACCCTTGCCAAGCTCCCTGGACACATGTAAATCATTGTAATCAAGAGAGCCTATTTGAAACTACGTTTGTTATTTATAAACAAGTCTATAATTAATTTTAAATTCAGGAAAAAATTATGTGAAGTTTTAATCTATCCCATTTATGTATATTGTATAACTGTTTACTACCCATTTTTAAATTCCGTTAACAGAAACAGGCTACAACTCCTACAAAATACTTGCTGTAGATTTATTTATGGTCTACGGAAATTTGATCACATCAGCGTTTTCATGCAAAATTTAAACTGGTTCACTGTTAACCTTCCTAACACCGGGTGGAGTCCGCGCGAACCCCAAGAGTTTTATTTTTGTTATTACAAGTACTTACATTTTTTCAAAATCATGAGACTCATTTGCATTTGTCCTTACAGTTCTATGTACCAGATAATTAACTAATAACACAAAAATGTTGAGCATAAAGCCGAATATTTTAGAAAATCTCCCCAAAAATGCGGTTGGGGTCCGACTGGACCCCACCCGGTAACAGGTGTAAGTAAAATTTTTGTCGAATATTGTTAAAGTTATGTATGCAATACGTTTTGGTTAATGTTTTCTTTACATTCTTTAAATATTATCTTACAATCTCATAATCATAAACTATAATATTATCAAAGTATGCAAATTATAAACGATTTTGCTAATTGGCGTTCTCTTTTGTAATTTTGTATTAGATAAAGATTACTCAAAATCACAATCATTAGCTTTCATTTATTTATTTTTCGAACGATTTCTAATAATTCTGTGTAATTAGACTTACTAAAACAGTTACTGTGTATAATAATTGCGAAAATTAAATGTAAATATGTATAATTGTATATACCTACTCCAATTTCCTTACTTTTTTCATTAATATACGTTTATTAAACATGTAACTACCTTTTTTCATGCAAAAAGCCATTGATATCAGTTCTACTAAATAACAAAACACTCACGGAGGTGTAATTTCCAGGAGAATGTTTGATTTGAATGAAAAAAACACTTGGGTCCGCGCGGACCCCACCCGGTATTTAGTGTTATAAAAATCACCCGGTGTTAGGAAGGTTAAAAATTGTTGGAAATTCCATTTCTTAAACTTTGTTCATAGAATTGTAACAACCAATAGTCCCTCTTATTTACGCCGCAAATTAATTGGTAGATAGGAAATTCACACAAAAAACATTAGACACGTTAATAATTTTACCATTCTTGCACATCGCACAAGATTGTTTGAATGTGGTTTTACATATAATGCGATAAAAATGTAAAACGCCCTAGATATATCTTTTAAAAATTACTCCCTATATAATTTTCGTAAAAACCTTCTCGGTATGATGGCCTATTAGGAATTTTGTATATTTTTCTTTTCTTTATATTTACGTTTATAACACTTGAGGTACCCTGGTAGTTGTTTTCTCGGGGTTTTCTTTAGTTATCAGTTATCATTATTAGGATATTATGTTCTCATATGTTTTTCTTCTTTATTTTATTTTATTTTTTTTTAAATTATATTTTTTGTTTTTATTTTTAAATGCATGAGGTTAAGTGGTGGAATAGCTTTAAGCTAAACTTCGCCTCATGTCATGTATATTTCAATAATAGACGATTTATTATTATGTACTTCGATTGTTATCGATACTCAGGCCAAGCCTGGTTAACTAATCGCACGGATCGAAATCAAGTAACGATTAGTCCTACTAATACATATATTATTATTATTATTACAATCTTAATATTCACCATTTATAGAGAAACTGCCTCGTATCTATCACTTAAAAAAAAAGATACTAATTTGTATCAATTGTTGCTTGATTGAAGTATAAGTAATAAAGTAACAAGAATTAACAATATTTAGCAATTCTGAAATTTTTCAATCTATCTAAACTAATCGAAAGATCTGTAAACCATACCTGAAGAAACTATCTATAGTTGCTTCAAAAATATTGTTTGTTCCTCTAGAAAGTATCTTGCATTTCAGATATTCGTATCAAGATATTGTTACTAAATTATTTTGAAATTAACAAAAATATCATAAAATATGTGAAATACCTTCAGAGTAATTTAATAATGTAGATTATTTCAGATAGTTCAAAAACAACTAAAATAGTTCAAAATTTACTTAAAAAAATCTAACATAGAGTACTATTAAGTTATCTTGGAAGTAATATGATACAAAAACAAACTACAATGAAATTTACAAAAGAAATACCCAGTGGTCTCTTAAAAATCTATTTTATCGTAGTACGCTATTTTAAGGGTTCCTATGAAGGAAGCAAATGTCACTCTACATGATTAGAAAACGGAACCGCGGTGTTGAGTTTAACAAATAGATTTCTCATATATTTGTTCAGCCCGGACCAGTCAGTTAGTGGTTCTTTTCAAAACTGTAGTGGGTACTTACAATTCTACACGTGTTTCCATTGCAACACTTTCATCTTTCAGAAACTCAAAAATACTTCCCTTTTTTGCGCCTCTGAATTTTATTTTATCCATTTCCTCAAAGTACTGACGATTAATTAATTATTTGTTTGAATCATATTATCGTCCTTTTATATAATTTTTATAAGGACAAGTAAAGCAAACTTACCGTTAGAGAAGTGTTTCCCAAAGTGTGGGTCGTGATTTCTTGGAGGGTCGCAATGATGTACTAGGGGGGTCCCTGGAATTTCCAAAATAAGGCAAGAACACCACCTTGATAATTATCAAACGAAAAATAAAACTAAATATTAATAAGTCTGTAAAAATAAAGTCAAATATTATAATGTTAAGAGACCCATGGCCTGTTTTTCTGAAACTAGTTTTTTAAATCTGGGCTGTGTATTTGAGGCACACACACACAATTATATCGTTTTCAAGAACGAGACGATTTCTCACTTTTGTTTAAGTAGCAGTCATAGACGAGAAACTTAACTCACATAAATATGATGTTACAAATGGAACAACACATTTTACAGTTTCATTCGCCAATTGGGGGTATTCCTGCATCGCTTTGGTCCCAAATTCGTCCTGGTTCTGGAAAAAAAATTGGAGCTTCAACATTCCATCATTTGACATTTCATGTTTATTGGTATTTCAACAATATGTTGAAAGGGATCGGTTATAAACGGATTCAGTATCCATCTGCAATTGTCGTAACTGTTTTGAATTTCTTCCACTGGAATGAATCGAACTGCTTTTTCCCAAGTGAAGTTGACCATAAATAGAATAATAATAATATTTAATTGTTCGAAAATATCTACAAGGAAACCTAGTTTCAGAAGCCAAATAGGATCGGAAGATTGATTCTCGTATGGGAACTTCTCATCTTTCAAATACATTAAAACCTCTGTTCTTAAATGAAATACTCTTTTTAAGACGTTGTGATAACGAAGATTTTCAAATAAAGCACCCAGGTTTTCGCAGATTTTTCGAAAAATACGGGTCTGCAAAGCTTTTCCGTTAATGGAATTTACAACTTTAGTGATGGTTTTCATAACACAGCTCATTTCAGAACGTACAGGCTTTTGACGAAAGAGCTTCTCGATGTAAAAAAACAATGTCTCCATGTAGCATTAGGCATTATTTCTTGTAATCTGACGACAAGACCAGATTGAGCTTGCCAAGCTTAGCGCCACCTGTGCCTATAGCAACACTTTCCCCAGTAAATATCATTTTTACTTCGTTTCACAAAAGTTTCGAATAAACATTTTAGAGTGGTATTGGTCTCTAATAAAATATCTTGAATGCTATTATTTGTATCATATCTTTCAAACGTAATAAATTGGTTTGGATGATGAGTAGGGGGAAATTGGGGGGTCGTGAACAATTTTTTTAACACAAAGGAGTCGCGCTGTAGATAAGATTGGGAAACACTACGCTAGAGTACTGTCATAGCCCGGTGCATTTAGACGAAAAATCGATCAAGTATGAGGAAAACACAAACTGGTCCAAAACTTATAATTTTTGTAAAATAGAGTACTTCAATCAATAATGACAAAATTGCCCTTTGCAGGAAGTCCTGATCTCGGTTTTATAGGCACTCCAGCAAAATTATAAGTTTTCCTAAAATTCTCAAGTGTACCACTTCGAAAGCTTGAGTATTTTCCGTATATTGTTCTTTAAGTTCTTTAAATGCATTTTTTCACGTCTCCGGGCTTTTAATTCTAAATCTTCGAGATAAACATTAATTGCACTGGACTATCATTGTACATCCAACATTAAAGTTAATTACTATGTGAATTACACGACGAAAGGTTCCTTAGGTTCGATACAAAGCTGATTTCGAAGGCCTTTATCGATGACCTGAGTTTACTTAATAGAAATATTTGTAATGTTGCCTCTGATATTCAACTTACATTAATTAAGGAAGCAGGGGGTTGAAAAGCAAACACGCCTGTTTTGGGATACTTTTTGGGATACCGGTTTGTTAAAAAAACTCTCGGACACGTCGATTCTTGATTTTTGGAGGACAACTTTTGATGTCAAAGTTGACATTAACACATCAACCCCCTACCTCCACAACCCCTAACTCAAGAATTTAGATAGAGAAAGAGGGTCGAGCGACTCCTCATTTGAAGCGTCTTTCAATTCTCTATGCGACAGCATGGCCGATATTAGTTTTATTCAATTTTATTTCAATTTATTCTTGAGGGGTTGATGTGTTAATGTCAACTTTGACATCAAAAGTTGTCCCCCAAAAATCAAGAATCAACGTGTTCGAGCGTTTCTGAAACCGGTCTAAGTGTCCCAAAACAGGCGTGTTTTCTTACATATCTGCACCTTAACTTCCTCGGGTTGAGTGTAACAGCATTTTGTTTTCTTCACCTATCCTGTTTTGTAGCGTTAATTACCTTTCTGGATTTTCTAAATTTATTACACTCACATTATGTCCTACGCCTAACAGGTCCATTTTACCTTTGCCGAAAGAAAAACATTTCATTGCGTGCATTAATTAAAAATATTTTCCAATTAACGTTTCGTATTTGCCAATTTAATATTAGGCACATAGGTACTTATTATCGATTATTGACCCATTCCTAATCTGAATTGTGATAGAAGCTCGTGGAAATTAAAGCAGATCAAAATTCATTTACATTTACATTATAAATAACGAAAGAAACGTTAGAACGGTCACAAAATCTTCTTTATAAAAAATTTAAGTCATAAATATTGAGACGCGCTGAGTAGACAATATTACATCATTATATTAGCAATTTATTTTGTTACTTTTTCCTTGTAGAATGGTCCTTAACGAACGTAAATTTAGCTCTAACGTTAAATTAATATGATTATTAACAATTCAACCTAATTTATATTTTACAGTAACTAAACTTTTGGCATAAATTTTATAGATGTATATCCAGCTTTGACAGTTTTAAATAACCCATTTAAAATACTTATAAATCACAACAGAAATTTTATATCGCTTTAAAAATAAGCCATTGAAAAATTGTATTTAAAGTTGAAGCGAGGCGAATTTTTACTGTAAATAGTTAATCAATCATTGGGAAATTGCTTACTAATAATAGAGAGTCTACGCTTGAATAATCCTCACTTTATTAGGTTATTTTATTATCTAATCTAAACGTTGTTTTATTGTCTAAAGCTCCATAAATGAGTAGATATGAAGCACGTGTGCATTGTATTTATATTTACATCAATTAGTGAATTTTTTATATAGGACCGATCGTATTTTAGAGGCTTATCATCTCGAAATATTGATGTTTTGTGTGGGAAACGACCAAAAAGTTATAAGAGCAGGATTACACAATCGTTAACAGTGAATATGATAAAAATGAATAACTTTGCATTATTTTGTAATTTGTAATACTGTATACAAGAAATTGAAAAAACATTCCGTGCAGTAAGAGGAAACAGAACATATAGATTTATTTCATTTCTTTCTCATGAATTAATTTATGTATGACATCTTTTCTAGCAGTTTTTTTTATTACCTTGGCCGACACTAATTGCATGTTGTTAAATTGATACGATGACAATTCGTGTCCTCATAATTAGATGCAAACATAAGTAAACCTTCTCCATTCTAAAGCCCATTTGATCCCATGCATTTTTTTAAAATAAATTTTCATTTTTTTTTTGGTTTTTGGATTGTTTAGTGAACTAGTAAGCCTCCTATGTTGAAATAAAAAAAATTGTTACTGGATTGCATAAAAAATAGTTGTACTCAAATGGGTACAATGGGATCACACCTGCGTTATAGTGTGGTTATAGTCGGATGAAAAAAAAAGTATATCACACAAAATTGTTTAATTTTGCAACACTACAAATCAAAAAAATTATAGAATAACAATTTAAAAATAATTAGCATCTATAATTAACTAGCTATGAAAATTAACAAAACAGTTTCGTTCAATGCATAATGTTGTTTTGCACTTGATACACTTCCACCTGGCTCTCTGGTGACACTGTTTGCATCTCAGCTGTTTTGCTAGTTTTCCTGGGAAATGTCCATTACCATCCGTAACCAGACTTTGTGGAACACTTCTGGGTCTTCGCATAACACTACACTTTTCAAAACTTCGCAGATAGTGTCTTGAAATATCTCTAATAAAATTTAGTAGATCTAACGTCTTATCTTCGTTAGTCAATAAATGCAGTCTCCAAGCATTGACTACAGATACATTTAGCATGTGAGTCCAAAGCGGCCACCACCATTTTTTGCCTTGTCTACCCCTTGATCAAGAAGATCAACACCGCCCATTCCAGCATTGTAGGCAGCAAATAGCATCGGTTGTGGCACATCAACTTTTTCTTTTTTTCTTTGGACCATCGCTTTAGTGTTCCCAGTGATTCAAAGCTGTCATAATTTGTTGCTATTGTAACAATGTTGTTGTCTTTCCATCTGACTAACAACTGTAAACTTTCCACATCGTACTGGTATTCAAAAGAACCACGCGTCTTTTTTTTCATTTCTGCTTCTTTTGGTAAAGGGCGTCTCTTGGTTCTGTTGTCACGAACTGTCCCAGTAGCTCGATATCCTAATTCTCGTAGTTGTTTCACTAGAGAATAACTAGTAAAATAATGATCGAAGAAAATGGTATGATCACTTGGCTGCACCACTACTTCTAACAATTCCAATACAATTCTAGATCCTAGTGGTAAATCAGATTTGTTTTGATTTTGTTTGGCACCACAGTAAGTGTCAAATTGGTAGCAATACCCGGTGGAGCTGCAAAGCATCCAATCTTTGTAACCGAATCGCACCGGTTTACCACGAATGAATTGTTTGGACGAATGATGGCAAAAAAAATTAGGAATAGAACAAATAATTCCAATATTAGCAAGTAATGTAGACAATTTGCAAATGAATTGAAAGTAATAGTGGATAAGTAAAGAACGACGTTATAATCCCATTGTACTCAAATGAGTACACACAAACTTGAACTAACATATTTTTTTATGTAAGCAACCAAATCACATAAAAACAAAAAAACCCCATAATAGAATTACCTGACAACTTGCTAGAAAAATTTAGGCCATTTTCAAAACGGAATAAAAACTGTTTTTTTAAAAAAAAGTAACACACTGAAAACAACATCCTGCATAACCAACTTCAAAAAATTATTCTGTACAATAGAATTTTTTTGTATATAAAAAATTTGGAAAATGTAACTCCTCACATGTCCATACAACTATTTAGTAGGATTATTATATTAATTTTCAATCAATTATGTTTTAATATGACTTTTGGCAAAGTGTACTCAAATGAGTACAATGGGCTGAAATGGGTTAACATGGATTTTCGGTTAATCCTTTTCCATTGAAAAATTAATTCATAAGTACAATATTTTCTACAGTCGAGTTTCACTATAAATGGAAAAGTTTTGGTGATCATTCAGAGAATTTTCTGTAATTGGATCCATCGTTGGATTTTGATGTTGATAAACTCGAAATAGGGGATCGTACAAGTTAAAGGTGAAACAGAAACTCTAAACCTTCCCCATAAAATTATTTATTCATTAATAGTTGATATCGACGTGAAGCGAAGATTAAAGTTTAAGGGTTAAAAGAGACGTAACAAGTTTCGGCCGTAGCCATCTTCAGACGCTAAATATTGGGTGAGATCAATACGTTGATGGTTCTCCGCTATTGGAGGTTACATGGTAAATTATTAAAACATTATAACTGCATGATACATGTGAGATTACAATAAATTTTCTGTATTGTAGGCAAAAAGAAACTTACGTTTTCTCGATTACAGTTTTGGTTTCCTCGTGAATTTCTTCATCTTTACTTTCTTTTTTTAGTTTTTAGATTGTCCTTTTGGCAATTCATGCATACTTTGTGTACAATTTTATAACACTATCTACACAATTTGAACGATTATCAATCGGTAACAAGCATTTACATTAATAATTATTTCGTTAACTGAAAATGCAAGTAGTATTAAGAATAGATTTTGAACATAAATTGGTTTTTGTCCCATGGGAATCAGAAAAAACGATCAAGTTACAGTTTGAAAGAATTCAAATGGAAACTATCATTAAAGATAAACTAATTAAAGATTTACTATAATGCAACGAAATTTTGTAATTAAAAAAATTTCAAACACTTCTTGTTGATTCACAGTTATGTGAAAAAGTTGCGTGGACCCGAGTTAAACTTCTTCCAGAAGGGATTCATATTAAGAGAAGTAAAAAAATACAATACTTTAGAAGTCTTTTAATCTTTTTCTTCTTTTCTTGTCGTTCTTTGTGTGGATCCGAGTTGTACACAGAAGATTCGATATCCAACAACATCCCTTACGTCAGCGACCCAACCCAAGTCACATATTTCTCCATCCCACATATTCAGGACATTTCGTATAGGATAGACAAGTTTTTTAAACAATTAGACATCACAATTTCCTTTTCCTCTTCCCACAACCTTTCCTCTTTGCCGATCAAAAACAAAATCCCTAACTGGGATAGATCGGGGGTTTACAGATTGGAATGTAATTCCTGTGGGAAGGAATATATCGGCCAAACAGGCCGTTCCTTCAAGTCACGTATTCGAGATCACCAATATCTCATAAATAACCCAACTATCTGTCATAAATCATCTTTTCGTAACCACATCGTTTCACATAACCACATTTTCCCCCCTGACTCTAATACATACTACATGTTCTCCCTAAAGGCCAACTACTTGATTTGTTTTGTTTGTTTTAGATTAGTGACCCTTTTTTACCTTTATCTAATTAGTTTTATAGTTCTCTATTTTTAATGCACAAGTTGTTGGCTAGATGTCACTTATGATGAGGTATAGGTTTCAACTGTTCATGCGCCAGTTTATATCTTTACCGGTCATTGCACTTTTTACCTTTAATGTTTAAGATGGTTGTGCCTCAGACAGTTCCACTATTTCTGTTAATTTTATATATTACCGAGTGCTCTTACCATCGTTCGTTTGTTCCCATTTTATGGTTACTTAGTTGTATTTACCTTCGTTGTTATTTGCATTTGTTTTAGTTTATATTTAGACATTAATAATTTTACAGATGTTCAGCCACCATCTTGATATTGTTACAATTTTACGATTTTATCAACGGCCTGCGGGTTGTACCTAGTGGGCTTCAACCCCCGTTTGGGTTTTTAACTTGTTAATTTTAAATTTAAAGTTCAATTGTTCATCGTTAATTATATAATCCTTCTATATTCGGGGGGGGGGGGGGGGGGCTCTTCTACAATTTTAAGGGCTCGCCTTATTTTATTATTTATTACAACAGTTCTTAATTGGTAAGTGATCACCTGTCCCACGACTTATTCTAGTTTTCAGTTTAATGGTTTGATAATGGCCTAGGTTGGTCGAAACTAGTCACCTCACAATAAATCATAGTTGGGATTAACAGACTTCAAGAGTATTGTGTTTTTTTACTTCACAGTTATGTGCACAATTACGAATTCTCCTCTTGGACCTTGTGATAGTTCCGGTCTCAATATTTTTCACTATTTTAACACCAACACTTTGGAATTCATGAAGTGTTTCTTATGTTCTTGCATTATTTTTTGAAAATCCACAATAGAAAAAATCTAGTGAAGTAATGTGTATGTAGCTAGATTGCTGATAGCATCACTTGTCGCTAACTAGTTCTATTGAAAAGTGAATTATAGATCACAGATGGATGGATATGCAAGTAATAGCACATTTTTCTTTAATTCTTAGAAAAATGGATAAAGTTGATTTTTGAAACAACAGAGAAATGGTATGTTAAGAAACAAGGGGGTGAATCTGATTATATGAAAAGGAAATTAACTTATTTCTCATCGGCACGATGCATTGGGTTGTTTTTTCATAGAAATTGTAAAGATTTTTGGCATCACTGTCACAAAGATTGTACTCATCCCTGTCCGCAAATCATAGCTAACGTAGCAAAACCTTAAAAGTTCGTTTTTTCCATTGAGGGAACACGTTTAGCTCCCTTTTCAAAGAGATAAACCCATAAATACAAATTCCAAGATGGCAGATAAAGTCTGAACAAGGCCAAAAGGAGGCCTTGGTCTGAAGCCAAAATATGGTGGGGAGTTATTGGATAAAAACAGAGACATACGTGCAGAAAGTTTCACTGCACTGGGTTAATGTGTGCGATGTCATCAACATTTCAGTTGTCAGTTACTATGACCAACGAAATTCTATGTTTTAATTTCGCTATACCATAGCCTAAGAAGAATCGCCTTTTACGTGCTTTATAGAGCATCTATCCCACACTTTGCAAGTCGTCTGGGAATCGCTTCAGAAGACACACTAGCGTTTATGGTACAGTAATGATATAAATCTTGTTAAATTAGGCCATGGAATCTTTATCGTAATCGTTAATCAGATACGAGAGAAACGTATTGCGCACTTCTTTTCAAGCGTAAATTAATATCGACATTATTTATCTGAAAACTGGCTTCCTAACATGAATGTAAGAGATCAATTGTAAGTAAATGGTTCTTTTTGTAGAAATTTGGTAAGAAACTCTTTGAGAATTGCACTTAAAAAGTCAATCGGAAAATCGAGCCGCGTTAAGTCAATGGTAAAATAAAGCTCTGCGTGATAGAGGCACTTAACTGTATTTTTTTTTCAATTACATTTCGCACGCCATAAATTCGAAAGCAATTAAAATTGGAGATATATAATCTCGTTCACAAATCATCATATTAAGCGCTTAGGTCAATTGATTATCCTCAAAAGCAATTGTAAAAAGAAAATATATCGCTTTGGCATCCAGTTCAGGCGTGATAAATCAACCGTTGGATAAAAACGATCACCACTTGGAAATAAATTCGAATCAGTGCCCTATTCATTATATTCTCAATTGGCATGGTGCAGTCGACTGACCAAAATGCAATTTTCCGTTTTTTAACAATTTGTATCCGTATTTTAATACGCGCGGGAATTCCTTTTGTAAAAAATTTACACGAACTGAACGTTTATAAGCTGTCGACCTGTATCGACACCATTAAATATAGTAACGTTATTAAGACTAGTGAAATATTTAAATTTACGTAGTGTAAATGGTCCTTAATAAAAAATAAAACGATTCTAGTTTAGGAACGCGTCCGAGTGGTACTTTAAACAAAATGGAAACCAAACATTTTTCTATCCCAAGATGACATTTTAGGTTTGAGTGGTTTTCCCTTAGAGACCCCAGGATATGATAAATGGATCACCTTGACAATACCACTTGCATAATATATTCTTTGCACTTTCCTGAGACACATAAATTTATCTTGAACACTTCCTATCCAGTTGGTATAAAAAAGAAATTTTCATCCGAACCATAATTTTAACGGATCTTTCCGATCATCGCTATATTGTAAGCAAACATTAGGGGAGGTTAACGAAATATTCGTTCCCTAGGAAGTGAAACATTATAATCCGGAACAGGTCGTTTCGGTTATGGATTTATGCGCCGCTTTGTTATCGATGATGCACATTGGGGTGCAACCGTCAATTGGAAGTATGATTGAATAACAGATTTCCCATATAAAATGAATAAAAATGTTACGAGATTGACGGTTATGTACGTTGATCGAATTAGTTATCGGGTTATATCATTGAGGGTGTTATAATTACAAAAACCATTTTACGTTTTCATACCCTGTTTTGTTTTATAATATAAGCGTCTTTTATGTAGACGCAAAGTACAAATAGCTTACTTCAATTGTACTTTGTGTTCTTTTAGAGAAGCTGCCGCATTTGAACATAAAAAATCAATATATTACATCAAGCGATGATAAATTAATATATTTTTCTTCTGGTGATTTCTGTTCTTCGTTTGAGGCGACGCTTATTAAAATCTGTAGGCCTTCGTACAACTTCATATTTTTAATAAGAATTCGACTGATTCTTGCTGCAATTCAAATCAAACTAAAGTCATTCCAAAGTAATCTCGCAATGTACATTATAATTCTAATAATAGAGTAATTCGATAAGTTCGTCACTATATTGTCAAAGTAATCCGTACAACTTTGGCTTCTTTACAAAAGTGAACTTTTTTATGTTATCTACCCATCCCTGAAAACAAGTTAGAGAACAAATAACATTTTTTCGTTCAACCTAAGAACTATTAACACTTATTTATTTTAAAGCTATTTTCAAAAAAAAATCTTGTGTAATTCTGAAAAATGCGAATACACGACATTTTTCAATTATTGAAATTTTTACTCGATGATCAATCAACACCAAATCTTCAACCTTTTTGATGATTTCTTCAGTTTGCGCTTCGAGAGATCTACACTTGCGTCATAATTAATGAATTGGCTGCAGCATTTGAACTATCGAACTTGAAAGTAGTATGGACTATTTTCTCCACACACCGCTACTACCGCCACCCTCTCATAGGTATTGTACGTAGTCTGCCTTTGTTCGTTCAAAGTTTCCAACGGTATAAAAATGACTAATGTAAAGCGATTGCAACCAAACCTTGGAGATGACACTTTAAAATCTCATATATGCTTGAAATTTTTTCATAACTAACTCTGCTTGAGCGTAATTGGATATAGAACTCAGGTACATGGAGTCGTAAAAAAGATAAACCAAGATTTCGAAGAGAAGAAATATTGCTTCTCAGCCTTTTTTTTTGGACGTCACCCAAGCGTTTGAGAGGGTTTGGCATACTGGACTCCTTTATAAAATCAAGAAAATACTACCCCTTACTTAATTCCTAATTCTCAAATCCTACCTAGAAGACCGACACTTTTTTGTTAAGTATAACGACAAACAATCATCACTCTGCGAAATAAAATCGGGAGTACCACAGGGAAGCGTGCTGGAGCCTCTGCTATACCTATTATACACTGCTGACCTACCTGCTGGCAATAATATTTTCACAGCAACATTCGCCGATGAGACGCCTCACATGAAGACCCCAGAACTGCCTTTCGGATACTACAGGATCATCTGAGGTTGGTCAAAGAAGTGGCGAATAAAAATTAATGAACTGAAATCAGCCCACATCACTTTCACCAACCGCAGCGGTAATTGTCCGCCAGTTACACTCAACAACAGAGAACTACCCCATCACGACAAAGTACTTGGACATGCATCTAGACAGACAGTTAACATGGAAGAAACACATATTCATGAAGCGTAAGCAGTTGGGCGTTAAAGTCAGAGATATGAACTGGCTTATTGGCAGAAAATCGAAACTTTCACTACATAATAAGATCCTGATTTACAAAACCATCCTGAAACCCATTTGGACATATTGTATGCAGAAATTAAAAACTTTTACGTCAAATACGCCAATAGACTAAGTTGTCACCCTAACAGCCTTGCTACTGACTTAATGCTGCAATCTATAGTTGATGAATATACCAATAAAACAAATGCAAGGGTTATTTCTACTAATAATATTCTTAGCGTCAGAATATTTTCATGGATATTTTGTCATATTTTCTTCTGTGAGTTATAAAATTGATCCTATTTCATACGTTTTATCTTTGGAATTTAAATTCGTGTTTCCGAAACTGGGATTATCTTTAAAAACCGCATCTAGTGACAAGTCATTGACGAATATATTGTAGAGTTTGTGTTTCACTTTGTGCTTGTCGTTTGTGTGTGTCACTACTTTTCCTAACGTGCATCTTGAAATACAACTTTATAAGATTCATTTAACTGCTTTTTCACACCCTCTCCTGTACACTTTTGTAAAGGTATAAGATCCGTGGTGCGAAATCCGTATTTTATAAGTCTCAATTTTGTTGTGTGTAGATTGATATTCGCTCAAGGGAAACCGCTTTTACTGTTTGCACACTTTGAGAACGCTTCAACCATTAAAATAGACATTTATTTATTATTGTAGTATTCTTGGAGTAAAGCAAAAAAGATATTTCATTTTTGTCCTGCCTAATGTTTTCCGAGAATCCTCTCTTCAGCTGCTTGCCATGACTTTCTATGAAAGGATAAAATTAGCGGTTACCGGTCCTAACTTTGCCAGGGGCATATGTTGCAAATTAGCTGTAAAAATTTAATCGCATATTCCTATTCACTCTTTGAATTCACTTCGAGGATATTTAAAGAGCCCATTTTGTAAAATCTGTACTACACAATATATTTTCTTTTGCTTAGATGTGTTTCGATATTCAATAATAGGAGAGAGTATGAACAAGAACAGTGATCGTTAATTTTTTTATTATTCACTATGCTGAATTTTGATACTGTACGAAATCGTTATCAGTTTGGTAAACTATACAGTGCTCGCCAAAAAGTCGGAAAAATGGATTTTTTTTTATTTTTGATTTTTTTAAAAATCTTTTTACGGCAATAATTTGTGCTAGTCTGAAAACCTATTTAGCCCCTATCATATATACCGAGTGATTTTCACTTAGCTAGGAAATGGCGTTTTTCGAAATTGTCTAAATTCTAAAAGTCCTATTTTTCGTAAATTAAGCAAGATTTCAATGAAATTTTTTCATCGTCTGTCAATTTTAGCTTACCGAACAATCTCAAGACCAGAAAACATTTTTTTTTCATTATCTTCCGCTAAAACTAAAGTTTTAATTTTTTGCAACATTTTCAAATTTCAAAATTCAATTTGATTTCGTTAAAAACGTTAAAGGTTTATAAGTGGAAAAAACAATAGAAATTGCTAATTATTCGTTTAGGTTTGTTACTATTTACAGAAAAGTAATATTGTTGCATAAGCATAATATTTACGTTTTTGGTGCAAGATACGTCATGGGTGAAATGTTCTTCAACAATGATAATGAATATCTATTTACGTGGCTTCTAAAAACTCTAATTTACCCTTGCTGATTAATTACTCTCACAAAAATCCTGTAAATGTTCTTTTACAGTTGCCTAAACGAGGAAATTTTTCTTTATTCAGTTTACATGTTTCATTTTCCTTTTCATTTTCCTTTTCCTTTTCCTTTTCCTTTTCCTTTTCCTTTTCCTTTTCCTTTTCCTTTTCCTTTTCCTTTTCCTTTTCCTTTTCCTTTTCCTTTTCCTTTTCCTTTTCCTTTTCCTTTTCCTTTTCCTTTCCTTTTCCTTTCCTTTTCCTTTTCCTTTTCCTTTTCCTTTTCCTTTTCCTTTTCCTTTTTCTTTTAGATGGTATTTTTTACAGTGAATTATTTTATATGATCAGATGTTTTTTGTAAATATATATCGTACTAAATCATTTAAAACGTGAATACTTTAGTAAATAAAGGAAATGGTAGCAATTTCGAAAATCTCGTGCACATTTCTTTAAATTTTCCTGTAAGCTTATTAAAGAAAATAAAACACACTTTCAAACGTTTGCCAGTTAGCTTTTATTAAACACAAAATCTTACACTAGTTATACCCAATTCTAGAGGATGCTGTAGGGTTAATGGGTTCCTCGCTTAAACTATGCCGTACATCTTCAATTTTATTTTAGCAAATTTTAACCATAGTAGGTATTAACTTATAGATACGTTATTTCTGCCCTTAAGTTTTACAGGAATGTATTTACTGATAGAAAGCTAAAATATTCAAGCAACTAAATGATGAAACTAATATTACTCACGGTTTTTGACCCTTCTTAGTTACTATTTCTTTTTAATTTATGAAATAAAATTGCCTTGATTGGTAATGTAATTTTATTCGTACGTATGCGTGCTAGATCACTCTATTCTTTTGGCTTTTATCTAAATTGGAAAACCTACCCTTATTGTTATAACTAAATGCTGTTATTCTAACTCTAATTTTTGTATTTTATGAATTTTGAAGCCATTGGCATAATATTAGTTACGGAAATGTACAAACGTTATAACTCGAATCGAAAAATCTAAAAATTTACCTTTCAGTTAAGTGCAAAAGACTTCAACTTTAGCTTATTAAAATCTCTTAGAAAATAGAAATTATAAACTGTTAAGTAAGTTCATGGTGGAGTCAGAGGCTCAAAAAGGGAAAACATTTAAACTGTTAAGTAAACTGAAAAGTATTTTTCCTAAAGAAAAATGAAATTTAATTTTTAAATAGACATAACTAAATGTGTGGAACTTAACTACTCGTTTACTTATTTAGGTGTTAATATAATCTAGCCAATTAATTTACCTGTTATCATACCATTTTCTCTATTAACTCGAATCTAGGGGTCAATTTTCATGGGATATAAATTTCTTTTCTCCATTTTTTATTTAATTGTCTTCATGTTTGTTACAATTCAATTTTAATTTCATTTCAATTTCTTATGACATATAGTGTATTTCGATTTCCATTTTAATTTAAAAGTTAAAATGTTTTGACTTGCTGTTGTGATAATTCTATTCGCATTCGTTATAAGTTCCAATTTTAATTCTATTTGAATTTATTATGACATTGGTGTATTTTCATTTTAATTTAAAAGCAAAAATGTTCTAACGATATATTCATTTTAAAGTTTGATTAATCCGTATTGCCATTTGAGATTTTCGTTTAGTGTTTCTATTTCAATTCGATGTCTATTTTCATTGTAATTTCATTTCCATTCGACTTGAAGGTGTTGAGGTGTTGACTCATAAGTAATGTAAATAAAAATGAGCTAGCTTAATGTAGAAAATCTTATTTAGAGTTTCAGTAAATTTTCCATTTGTTGTAACTAATGTAATTATCCACAATGATCCAATAGTTTTCTGATTGCACAATATTATGTAATATAATATTTACGGACAATAGTTTAAAAAAAGGCAAATTGAATTAAAGTGAAACGAAATGTGCCTACTTACCATGAAATATGGAGAAGAAACTGTAAGTCGCTCAAAAACACTCGGTAGAACGTAATTTTCTCACTCCAAAACTTAAAAAGTAAAGATAACTGCTGTCTAGAAAACTCACATGCATACCACATCTAGTATCACATCCTTGTTCACTGTCATCACTCCTTACTTGCCAGTTTCCGCCCTAAAAATAACCTAAATTGTTAGTTGTGGCGGCCAGCGGCACTGGAATGAATTTTTCAGCAGTTGTCTATTTCTTTCAAACGTCAATAAATAAACAATTGTGAGTAACTCCTCCTATGGAAATGAAACTTTTTAAAATTTTAAACACCTAAGCTAGATATTTTCAAAATTGAAAATTTAACCTAAGGTAAAATGAAACATTATGTGTGCGGCAATACATTTTACGTACGTTTCAAAACTTCCTGAAACTTCTTACCTCGTACCTCGCCTCGTACTGTTAAATTTGAGTTGACGTATATTTCTATTACCAATCTGAAGTCATCAAAATTGTATACATCAATTAGTGTAACTGCCATGTATACAAATGATAGTACAGGAAAAACTTTAGTTTTCCCCCACATTGATTGTATCGGACATGGGACCGTTGATGTAGTACAAGTAAATAGCGCGTACAAAATAACATAGATAATGAAATTGAATGAAAGTTAAATATAGTTATATCGAAACACATATTTACCATTACTGTCAATTAGTTCCAATAATAGCCTTTCCCCTATTCACAGCGGTCCCAATATTTATCGAGAGTAACCCAGCGTTTTTGTGCGACCACCCCTCGTTACGCTCGTTTGGTTTGGTTGAAGTGTAAGTAAATTTTAAAATGGTTTTGTTAGTGAGTCATCCCTTGTTCGGCAAGAGCGTGTTTTAGACAGTAATCCCATAGCTTTATTTAATGTTGAAATTAGAAATAGGGCCCTATTTAACTCTTTGTTCGTAAACTAAAAGGGAATATATTCTCTTATTTTAATGTTTTCAATTAAACGCAAATCCCGTATTAAGGCCACTAAACTAATAAAATGCATTTATTCCTAATGTTAATTAAAACTTGGTAAACTTTTTAAGACGATTCGGAATCTAAGTTAAGATGCAAATAAGGGCGAGATTCTCGAGCATAATTTTTCACGTCTTCCAATAACGTTGTTTGGCAATTTTAACAAAAGTTCCGTAGTTTTTGTTACTATACACAATAGAAGAATATAATATTAGGGGATATAAAGGAGACGTGTTTGAAAACATGTAATTTATCGTTTAGCTTTAGTTGTTTTTGTAGGTTGTGCTTATTTCTGTTAGAAACTTTTTTCTTTCTATTGATATACTCTTGGGAACGAAGACAAGCAGCGATAATTCGATATTTCCCCGCCGGCTTTGATTCCCTGTACGAAGAAAGAGGTTAAGTGGATCAGACGTACAGAAAGGGTTTACCTGTAATTGAATAACGACATCGTTTACACAAAATGATTTAGAAATTTTTCCTTTTCTCTTCCTCGAGCGACGATCCCTTCTCCTTTAGATGAGAGATCAAATTTATATAACGACTGCGTCTTACGATAAAAACGTTTAAACGTGTGTATTTCTGGGTTACTAGAAAATAATATCGTGATAAGTTTTACAGAGTGGCAAAAAGAACAAAATCCTGTGGACTATATGATTGCGTGACAAACGCGATTGCAGCACCGCCGTTCAATAATAGAACTAATCTTGCACGACAACGCACAATCAATCTAACTCTCTCCTCCGAGTCCTTTATACATCCACCAAAAATTCTGCACCCTCTCGATAAATATATACCTATAGACGACGACCCAATTTTTCCAAGAGACATGCACGATTTCTTAAATAAATTGTCACCGTTTCCCTTGTTCGGAGACTTTAAATTTTCATGGAAGTATAGAAGTTGCGTTCAAAATTTAAATTATTTATGCGAAACGGTTACTGAGGTGAACATGAAGGGAAACTTTTATTACTCTCCAAATCAACATTTACACGTCACAAATAAACGGCCGGAAGCAATTTATTTTTAATTTATTGATTTAATTTATTCCTATTCCAATCTGGCGCGATCCATTTTCAAACTTTAAAGAAACCCCAGTTGTACTTATTGTTTATTTTTTTTAATCACCAAAAAGTAAAAAAGTTATATCTCGTTTCTGTGAAACAACGCAGATTCTACCTATCGATTGACTCTTTTCTACTATACAGGGCGATTTTTAAGTTGGTAATAAAATTCCGTGTAGGTACCTACTGAATTCTGTTCTACCATTTTTTTTGGTGTATATATTAGAAATTCTCAAAAATGAACGAGAAATTTAATAGTATGCGTCAATGTTCTAAAGGAAACTTCAACAATATGTTCAAATGTTGAAAATTATGACCGTGATCCGAAAGGTAGCATAACTCTGGGAAATTTTTTTCATTCACGTAATATGTTTCACCATGACTCAGACACAAATTACATCAACCCAATATATCAAGCCGGAATGTCCTACGTGCGAATAGCCAACAAGACACAAAACAACGCAGCAATACCAATGTAAGCAATCAACCTGTCAATAATATGAGCAGACTCGAAGACATGGAGCAAATGAATACAATGCTCAACTAGCTCACCGCGGTCGTAAGCAAACTAGCATAATGGCAGAACATCCAAAATACAAAATTGCTATCTGGAATGCCAATGACCTCCAACATGCCCAAGAACTTAAAACATTCTTACATGATCAAAACATAGACATCATGATGATCTCAGAGACAAGCACTACCTGTGGATTCCTAAAAACCAATTATACCACCCAAAATACCCAAGTAACAAAGCACACGGAGGAACTGCTATACGTCATAGCATAAAACATCACGAAAGAGAAAAATTCATTAAAGAACATCTACAAGCCACCAGCGTAACTATTGAAGGAGACCTTGGACCAATAACCATGTTCGCCACCTACTGTCCACCTAAATATCACAACAAAAAGGAACACTATGAAGGATTCTTCCAAACATTAGGCAACAAATTCTTCGCAGGGGGAGACTATAACGCTAAACATCCAAGATGGGGCTCAAGGTTGTCTACAATAAAAGGCAGAGAACTACTCAAAGCAGTGAAAGCAGACAACCTGCAAAATTTATCCACTGGCGAGCCAACGTATTGGCCGATAGATAGAAACAAAATTCCTGATGCTATAGACTTCTGTATTACAAAAGTAAGCGGCACTAAGAAATGCAAAGCAGAAACCTATCTCAATTTGTCTTCAGACCATTCTATGGAATACCACAACAAAGGATATACAAAAAACCGCATGGTTTGCTACACCCACCTTCGTAACGCGAAATATCTCCGGTCATTAAAGGCAAAATCTCAGCAAAAAGACACTTGCGGAAACAATGGCAGCAATCCAGAACTGAAGAGAACAAAAGAAAGTTAAATAAAGCCACCAAAGAACTGAAAGACTTGATTCAAAAAGAACAGAACCAAGGCATTCAAGAATATTTACAAAGTCTTTCGCCAACAGAACCCACGGAGTATTCTTTATGGAAAGCCACAAGAAAAGACTCCAACAACACAATCCTCCAATTAAAAAAGGGGACAATACTTGGACCAAACCGACAAAGAGAAAGTCGAAGCCTTCTCAAAACATCTAGAAAACGTATTCAAACCCTTCCCTTCAGTGATGTCCATCGAAGAGGAAAACGAGATAACAGCATTCTTAGATGCCCTTGCCACGTCAGACCTACCAACAACAAGACCTACTACGGTAGCAAAATACGCAGATGATACTGTTATTTTGGCGTCTCACACTGATTCAACATTTGCTTACCGTAACCTTCCAATAAACCTAAACAAAATTCAACATTGGCTAAAAACGATGAAACCAAATCCAAGCATGTGACATTTACATTACGCAGAGAAACATCCCCTCCGGTGCCGACTCACACAAGCCGATATCTCGGAATATACCTGGACCGCCGCCTTACTTGGCAAAAACATATATTTACCAAACGTAAGCAGCTTGGATTTAATCTAAGTCATATGTACTGGCTCATGGGGCGCAAATCGAAACTAACCATTGACAATGGCTGTACCAATCGATCCTAAAGCCAATCTGGACTTATAGAATCCAGTTGTGGGGTACTGCTAGTGACTCTAACATCGCCATTCTGCAGAGGTTCCAGAACAAGGTTTTGCGCGCCATAGTTGACGCGCCGTATTACGTTTCCAACGAAGTGATTCTAGACGACATCCCCCTGGAGTCCGTCAAGAAAACCATACATCGATTCAGTGCGAAATACAGTGAAAGAGTGTCAGTGCATCCTAATGTGTTGGAAAATCAGTTAAACGTACGGAAAATCAATGCAGTGCGGAGGCTAAAACGGCTGCTGCCATCAGACCTAGCTATAGGACCCAGATAATCTTCAAATTTAGACTGAATGAACAAAAATATACATTAGATTAAGATGTGATAATTTAAAAGATCATTTACTGGAGTGATACCCTACATGCCATTACAGTGTCGCCAAATCAAACACTTATTGCCCACTAGGCAGATTGCAGATCACTCAAGGGAGTTAAAAAGAAACCACATTCATTACGTAATGTAATGTTTTTGGTTCTTCTCGATACAAAAGTAGTTACCTAATCGTTGTCAATATCAAGCTTGTGCTATTAGCAAGTATTAATCCTTTCATGGCGTTGTTTCTACTACTTAGTAATCTGCATATTCTCAATGCTAGTAATCTTTACAACTTCTTAAGTAGTTAAGTTAAGGTGGTTTTCTCATATTTACATAAAATTACCTTTTATAGTTATAAAAGAATGTACTAATACAAACTTCGACTCATAAATACGCGAATCCTTTCCAGTTTTTGTCCATCGTGCCGACACTTTGCCGAAATCATCGCGTAGAATTTTAAAAGAACCCATTTCTGATATTCGAACCATGACGTTTTGTAGCCTTTCCATTCTCTACAATTTTAGAGGTTTTCAAAATATTACGGTATTACGGATTAAACACATTTTCTTCGAATTTAAGAACTTTTCTTGTAGCTCTATGGTTTCTACGATAGTCAATTTATTATTTTCTAACCATTATTTCCTATACGTATGCATCCATTTTGTTCGTAAAATAAGTTTCAGCGTCGGATAAAGCAAAAATCTTAATGGTGTACCTAGCTGGGATACTTTTTATCCTAGAAGGTGTACGAATCGTCTAAAGATAACTCTTCGCAGAAATGCATCTAATTTTTCATCGACTACTAATAGGAACCTATTATTCTCCCAACTGGTGCAACTTTTTCGCTAAATGCTTACTAAGCTGGGAAGAAGAGTCGATTGCATGCGCCGATTTCGTCATTTGTCACATTTCTATTTTGGGATGAGCTCAGCAGTCAAAAAGGTATTATTATTTTAATTCATTCGTTCTCTTTATATTACGAGTATGTTCAATTTAATGTATAGAGCTAATCGATTAATTATTAGCATTAGCTTTTTACTAGTTTTACTATTTTAAACGAAGCAACCGCCGATAATGTTCAAAAAACGAAATCTAAACTATTCATAAAGTGCAGTTAGGTGTAATGTCGTGCATTTTTAAAGCGATTGTTCACAAGATACGTTAATTTTATTAAACCATCTATAATGACTTCGTTATTTATTCAAATTCACGTAGATAATCGCCTGCAAGAGCTCTTTTATATTGCGTTCAATTGAATATATCAATATTGAAATTTTCTTGAATGTGTGTGCGGGTGTGTGTGTGTGTGTGTGATTGTTAAGTACAATTAAGTTCAACAAATGTTCAAATAGTCATAGAAATTGGTAGCACTAGTGAAGGGTAGTTTTATAGAAACTTTTAGTAAGTACCTACTACGAATAACTTGGAGAATTTATATTACGACCATTCAGTATAATAATGTACATGAAAGTTTGCATTTTTAACGCTTATAATATACATACTGCATACATAATTGATGAATAAAGAGGTAACGAACAATTCCTGTAAAAGAACTCATTTCGTTTCCATTTTCTGTTATCATTTATTCCCTTTTACCCAATTAAGACGGCAAGTAATTAATTTACTCTCGAATTCGGCATTAAGAAAAAGTTAAATAGGCATTATAAATTTAAAATAAATGCAAAATCTACAAAAGTATTCTAACGCGTTTAAGTTCTCAATTTTATGCTGGATTATTTAGATCTACTGCTTTCTTATTTGAAAAACGATACGTAAAAAGCAGTTCCATTTAGGAAAAATGTAAATTTTCACTAATGAAATATGAATTTACGACGACGGCGGCGGAGACGTGCACGGTGTAGAGAATAAAAAAAAATATACAACGGAAAGTTATTATCATATAGTAGAATTTAAGTTATCCGAAGCCGATTTTAATAACTGTTTTTGGTAGCCAAAGCGAAACCTGAATTAATTTATTACTCCCTTTAAATGTACTCGATGATAATTTGCGTTAACGCCGGAAAACGTTTTAATTTTTTTCTATATCGGTCACGATCGAAATATGGCAGGTTATATTTGAAGAAATCTGCGAAAGATAAGGAAAAAGGCACGACGACAATTTAAAATTACCAAATGTGACGAAGGAACGACCGTATATACGCAAAAGCACTGGGACCGTGTATCACTTTTATGTTGGCCAAAACTGAAGCTAAACTTTATACCGAGGCAGCCATGCGTGTAAAGTATGTAAATATACATATCTACACCCTTGTATGGTTAGAAGGTTTTGAAATATGAGCCCTTTTAAAAAAAAATTATTACAAAATTGTATTAAAATAACATCCCGGTGTACCGATTTTATTTTTAGCTTTTGTAAACTCACCGCTTCTTAATTAAATGCGTAAAAAGGTATAACAAGCCACTTTACCTGCATTTACTGCAATTGAGTTTTTATATGTATAAGATTTATTTTATGGCAGGACTCTGAAACCCAAGTTATTGGTCCATCTAATTCAATCTATTGATCGTTGATATTTTTATTTTGTTTCACAGTTTTCCTTTTATTGGATCAAACGTAATTTAATCTGGATTTGTTTTACAGCATTTTTGAGTTTATTCTATGACAGTTTTCGTACGTTAGCTTATATCTTCCGTTTAATTCCGGCGCTTATTTCCAAAATCGAACTAATTATCAATAACATAGGAAATTTCATTTAACTACACGTACGATTATATTCAAGTAATATTACTAGAAAAGTTTTACACTAAAAAAAATACATTATTTTTTCAATATAGAAATTAAGGATTTGGCTGATTTTAGTTTCCAATTTCGAACTTGGGACTTGGGTTTCGTATTTTCATGGAGTGCGCGTGTGTGTCCATACTTAAATTACACCATGGGGCGAATAGGAGTCGGTGCAGTCAAATTTTCAGGAAAACTGCGTGACTGTTTAAAAAATAGTACCTAAAAAATAATCCCTTAATAACTAACAAATGGTAACGTTTATTGGTTTATTTTAAGTTTTGTATTATGAAGGATATTATATGAAGAACTATTAATAGTCCAGCCAGCAAACCAACGTTATTGTAACGTCCGACTTTGATGACTTTTTTCGTCAAACACACGTTGCAGAATAACGTACTTATAACGACTAAATGTTTCGGTAATATCACTTCATTTTACGTACAATAGAAACGTCACATTACATTTATTGAAAAAAAAAGACTGAATCCATCAATCATTTTAAAAAGAGCGTAAAATTTTCTTAATTTTGATGTATCACTTGTTATATTTTTATGTTAAGCAAACACAATATTTTAATGTATAAAATGCAATATTGCAAATAATATTTGACAAAAGTGATACATCAAAATTGAGGTAATTTTACGCTATTTTCAAAAATCCCAAAATATACATGATGATCCTTATGAAACAATGTAGTTTAGGCAGTGGCGTATTTAAGGTCTAGAACCTCGTTGTGCAAAAGTAGGGAGAGCCACATTATTTAGGTGGTAAATTTTTTATATTTATAACCTTCTTGAATCAATTTGTTACAGTGTTATTTATTTTATTGCCTCTTATTTATAATTTATTATCATTAATTTTATTTTTCGCAGCCCGTTAAATCCGCCACTGAGTTTAGGGTCGTACACAAAAACGAAATACCCTGTATAAAAACTGTCTGTCGCGATGAATTTTACGCAAAAAAGTGCTCCAAGAAGGATTTTGCTAAAATGAATTGTTTTTAATACTTAATAAGGAAGTTATGGAGCATTAAAGAAATCGACTAAATTCGAGAAACGCTTCCTAGCGGACAAATGATTAGAGATATCTGAATTCTGTTTGCGTCAGTGATTTTATCATTAAAATTGAGGTCCAGGCGTCTAGGTCCATTTTTTCTATCTCTTAAAATAATGGCTATTTCCATAATAAAACCATAGGCAAGTCAGTCACAGATCAATACATCAGTTGTTGAATAAGGGAAAAGCTGTAATTAAGGATTTTTTAATGTGGTTTTTGAATGAATTGATACTTAGTGTTTTTATGTGCTCCTGTAGAAGGTTGTAAATTTTTATTCCAGCTGAATTGGGTGATCGGGTGAATGTTGTAAGACGAAAAGGTTTCACATTAATAAAAGTTTTTTGCCGGGTGTCGTGGTAGTGGATGTCTTTATTTAATTTGAATCTAGTAATGGCAAAGTAGTTTGTAGATGTAGATCGCTGACGCTGTCATAATCTTCTGAGTTTTGAACATGGTTCTGCATGACTATCTGTGTGGTGGGTTGAAAATAGTCTTTAATATTCTTTTCTGAGCCACTAGCACTTGCTTGAATTGCGAATTTCGGCCCTAGGTAGCTGTAGTGTCGTCCACATACGTAAACACTTCTGCCTCATGAATTACCGATGGAAGATCATTTACGTAAATTAAAAATATCAATGGTACGGCGATACTGCCCTGAGGTACAACAGTTTCTGTCTAGAAGTTTCTACTTACAGACCCCTTTATATACAGGGTGTTTTTTTGGGAGCTTTGGTTAAACGTTTCTGGGAAAGTTGTATATGTAGGTTTCTGAAAATGTGTACTTGGGGGATACTCAAAAAGCCGAATCGATCTAAAATATTTTCAAAATGGCAGCACTTCCGGAAATGCCCGGAAGTAGCTATCAACTTCGTTATTTTAAATAGCAACTCCTATTTTTTATTGCATTTTTGGATTCTACGTGAAATTTCATAACTTTTGATACCAACATGTCAATATCTACAAGTTTTGGTTTTTAAGTTATCTTCATTTATTTAAAAAAAATGGCGGATGCAGACGGTACTTTAAGAATTCATTACTTGAAAACGGTTGTAGCTATGGCAACCGAGTTTTCACCGGCGCTTAGAGGAAGAATAGGGCCTTCTTTTGGTGTACTTAAAAAAAGTTATGTTGCGTACGACGTCTCCTATGAGGCTCCAAATTTAAGAAAATTCAAAGACTGAAAACTCAGTTTTTTTTAATGAAATGACCATTTTCTTACTATTGCATTTGATAGAGAATCAAAATGGGCATATTTTGGTATTACATGTTCCTATCCGTATCTTTGATACAATTGATACAATTTTTTTCGAATTTTTTGTAGTAGTCGCCATGATTGGACCATGGCAATCGAATTTTGAACAAACCAAGTGATACTAAACAGTCACCTGTAATAGGTTAACATAGGTTTTCAATAATCGAAAAAAATGAAAAATGGCTCGCAATGGTTTTACATATTAAAATTTTGGAATCTAATTGTTATTTTTTTAATTTTTTTGAACACTGGAATGAAATTGTTTGTATTTTGGGAGCTTTGTACCACCTTACCTACAGTAAGAGTTTTACGAATAGCTAATGTTAAGGAACCAGGAATATTTTTTGGGGAACATTACTTGATCAGACGTGGCCAAATTTAGTAAAAATTTAATCGCCATAATTCGCATTGCTGGTGCCATTAAATTCTTGTTTGAATGGAGATGTACACTTTCAAGAGTGCTGGAGTTTTATTGTACTTTGTGCGTTTAAAAATAACAATATTTTGTGTTTCCACATTATCCAGAAAATTTGAATACAGAACGTTATTTGGAAATTTTACGCAATATTGTTGTTCCTGCAACAGAAGAACTGCTTCTGTAAGAATATGCTCAATACTGAATTACAAGTCATACAATACTCCACACGAGAACATTTACGAAAGAGAGTTTGTGTTTGGAACATAAAGGCGCTCATTTTGAGCATGTGTTGAAGAAGACAAGGTTTTAAATTGATTTGAAACTAACAGGTTTAAAATTCGTTTGCCATAAGGTCATGGCCAACTACTAAAAAATCCGAAAAAAATGGTATCATTGCAATGAAATGAGAATAAGTCAGAAACTATTAAAGATAGGGATAGCAACATGTAATACCAAAATATGCCCATTTTGATTCTCTATCAAATGCAATAGTAAGAAAATGGTCATTTCATTTAAAAAAACTGAGTTTTCAATCTTTGAATTTTCTTAAATTTGGAGCCTCATAGGTGACGTCGTACGCAACATCACTTTTTTTTAAGTACACCAAAAGAAAGCCCTATTCTTCCTTTAAGGGCTGTTGAAAACTCGGTTGCCATAGCTACAACCGTTTTCAAGTAATGAATTCTTAAAGTACCGTCTGCATCCGCCATTTTTTTTAGCTACTTCCGACATTTCCGGAAGTGCTGCCATTTTGAAAATATTTTACATCGATTCGGCTTTTTGAGTAACCCTCAAGTACAAATTTTCAAAAATCTACCTATAAAACTTTCCCAGAAACGTCTAACTAAAGCTCCCAAAAAAAAACACCCTGTGTAGGTACATAGAAGGATCTGTTTGAGAGATATGATATGATGAGTTTATGGGGGTGCCCCTTATGCCAGTCAGTTTGTTTGACATTATATTGAAGTCTAGCGTATAAAATGCTTTCTTTAGGTGAAATAGTAAGCCGATTACATATTGACCAACGTCTATCATTTTCCATACATGTTGTAGGCAGTTTGTTAGAGCTGTCTCTGTAGAACAACCTTCTTTGAAATTTTTAGTAGATCAGGGACGATTCCGGAGATGAGACACTGATTGATAATTTTTGTTAAATCACTAAGATGGTATTTGGTCTTCATTAAGCCAATGTTCGGTTGAACAAAAGACAGCGGCGCCATTTTCTTCAAGAAAGCACTGTATAAGATCTTTCTTCGATCTTATGGACCGTACATTGAGATGAATTATTTTAACATGAGCTGTTGAGAAAGTTAAGGATGATTTAACACCGCACTCCCGTGTTGCTGAAGGAGTTATATTACTACAGGGTAATCGATTTTTGGTTTCAAGAGATGCTACGTTATTAATGTTTGTGATTTCTAAAAATTTTTGTGGGCGATTTAAACGGTCTCACAATTCAAGCCAGATGTCTGGGTTAAAAATTAAATCAGATTCGGAATTAACACACCACTTGACAAACAAATATCTAAATGTCACAGTTATATACTGCTGCATTTGAGGCCATCTCATCTCGACTCCTTCACGGTTAGGTAGATTATATATTAATTTGCCCTCGTACCATCGTAATTTTTGTAATTCATATGACCGTTCAATCTCTCGTCTCGCGTTTAATAAAGTAAGAGGCGTCCATACATCAACCGAAATGTATTCAGATTTACGTTGAATTATGTAAAGAAAATAGAAAAAGATATCACCATCATTAGTTAAGGCGATATTCAGGCAAATACATTTTATAGAAAAAGTTAAGTGATCTTGTTAGACTTTTGTACGTAATTAAAGCTTACAGCGCACGTCATTGGGGAAACTAATAAGTTTTACCACTAGACAAAGTTAACTCCTTTCCGTAATTAAAATTCCAACTATTTCTTACCGTCAATTACAAATTAGTGTCATTAGAAGGTATTAGATTTACTCGCTTTCCTCTCATTGATTAAAATTCTACGATACTTTTATGATGTCAATGAAGTGTATGATGTGATTGCGGAAAACAAGAGAGTTTTCTCTAACTTAAGTATTAAAATGTTAACATTCCTCCTCTCTTCTTTTATCGTTCCTTACCTCCAAGTAAGTAATTACTTATAAAAGGTTTCTCGCAATTACTCCCTTTTCTCTAAAACTAAGCGAGAGATTGAAATATTTGCATTTTCAGTTTATATTAAAAATACCTTGCTCGGTTTTCTGTTATAAATAAGACGACAACTCACCAACAGACAGACTAAATTTTAATAACTTAGTTGAAGTAGCAATAAGACGCGGGTAAAGGAAATAAAATGAAGTGTTTTTGATAAAATCTTTAATAATAGCAAAACTCGTAAAGGCGTAGATTGCCATAAATGAATGAACATGGCAGTTTTATTTTCAAATATTAAAATTTTATTGCGAGCCCTAAGATTATGTTGGTAAACCGCTATTAGAAAACTCATTTTGTGTCTGAGAACGAGTTTCACATTAAAACTTGCATACAGAATCGAAATACTTGAGAAAATTGAAAAAAAACTTCCGACAGTGTAACGCGAAATTGAAAGTCGATATTGGTTTATAGAATGAAATTAAATTATGTGATAGCTGGAAATTGTACGTTTACTTTTTTTCATCCCTTTGTTCATTAAATTGAACTCCCAATGAGGGCATCATCCCAGGATCTTTGCACAAATTGCTCAAAATTATCAAAAGTAATTTTTGCTTCTGACAACGTGAGTAAGGTTAATTTTCATTACAAAGGAATATTAACGTCACAAGGTTAAAAGCGTACAAATTGCAATCAAAAATGTAAATAACTATTCGTTATGCAATCTCTTAGGATACAAAAGCTTACATATCCCTTTATACCTTATTTTTGCTGAGGGATAATTGCTTCTCGTTAAGTGTACTTTAGTTACTATTTGCTGAAATCTCAACTTGCAATTCTAATTCACATTTCCAAACTGTATTCTAATAATAGCATGATTTATGAGGTATTAAAAATCATTAATGTATTCTTTTTTTTCGATACTTAAAGCCAGGGGCGGACTGGAGAAAAAATTGGGTTCTGGCATTTTCAAACTCACCGGCCCACTCAATATTAACATTTTTTCTGATGTTTTTCAGGCTAAAATCAGGGTCTGTAGATAAATTAGACTATCTGCATAAAAATTACTCTATAGATGCTGCTAAAATATATATAATTAAACTGACCTCTAAACTAAAAAAAATAAACAAAGTAGCATAAGCCCACCGGCCCATTTGTCACCGGCCCTTCTGGCATTTGCCCGAACTGCCAGATGGCCAGTCCGCCCCTGCTTAAAGCAAAACACATATTCATGTGGAATATGAAGGTGGCCTAGGTTTTATTGTGCTATAATTTAATATGTACTATTCTTGCAATAGGTGTTTTCTTTTTGCATCGCCACAGGCTTAGGTAAAGTTACAATCATCACGTGATTAAAGTGCCTTGCGTCATGTAGACATTTCTGCCTCAGGTTAATATAAAACTTAAATAAGGCTTTTAAAACGAATAGGGTTATTGAGAACTGAATCAAATAATTTTTATAAAAGGAATGGTGTGTTATTGACAAAGCTGACTTAGGTCTACCACAACGTGCAAAAAGAAATCACCTAATAAGCTGTGTCGTTGATGTTTACCTTTCGAACAGGTCACATGGTCTGCTAACTCATATGTTCCATAAGTACAAAAATGTACATCCTATTCGTATATAAATTAAAAACAGGTAGATGTGGACATAATCGGTATAGAACCAAATCGAGTCTAACAGCACAAGCTTTGGCTGACTTATTCACTTTCGCGGTTGGTCTTCGTCGTAGTTGACTAGTTTCCGGATCAAAGCTATTGACTTTGTACTCCTGTGATTGTGAGGAGCAATCGATTCCAAACTGTGGATTTTTCACTTAGAAACTGTATTTTGTATGCAGAAAAAGGCACTTACCATCTTTCACCACTTTTTTCGAGATTTTTTGGACGAAATTCGGAGGAGAACGGAAGTTATGTAAAGTCACATAACGTAATCTCCACCACCTTCCACGTTGATATTCTCAAAGATTTCATGACGCTAACCACTCGTTCATACGTTCTCATCTAAGCGTTTCTAAGAAGGGGAATCGTTTGCATTGTGTCCAAACACTTCAGCTGACGAATAGGACGATCTGTACGAAAGACTCCGATTTCAGCGTGGTAGTTTACTCCGAAAACTGATTTGTTAGTTATTGGGGAACGGTACGAAAGTATGGGGTCGTCTACTAGACAACTATGCAAAAATCCCAAAAATCTTTTGAATACGTAGAATCGATTGGAACTCCGTAAATTATTAGTTATTTACGTTATAAGTCAGGGAAATAAGATTTTACAGTAACGAGTGAGATGTTTCTGGACGAGGCGACGAAGGAGCCGAGTCAAGAATTTCGAAACGAGTACTGTGGAAATATTTACCGGACGTATATCGTATAACGTTTTATTTCATCCTGTGAGCAATTTTGTTTGAAAAAACTAAAAATTTTTTTAAATGTCACAACAGTCATTAAGAATCACAATTTTGTTAGCAACGGTTTCCAGCAATTGTGTAATTTGTTGATATTCGTTAATACTGTAAAGTTTCATTTTCCGGACTGAAATGAGTCCGGAAAATCAAAGAATCTGACACAGGATGAAATAAAATATATTATGGTTTATGTATAAGCATGCATTTTGCAGTTTGTATTGTTTTGATGTACTAAACAAGACCAAAATGCCAAAATTTGTATTTTGTTGTCAACGTGTGTCAAGTTTCAAGAGTACATCTTGTGTAAGAGAGAAGACAGTTACTGCAAATACTCCGTTTTGCTGTACTAATGTGCCTAATTTTTGCAATCACGGTATATGACAAAATTCTATATGAAGTATGTTTCATTTTCCTTTAATTCTTTTAATGCAGAACAACTCATTCATTAGTTTGTAAGCCTTTTCTAATTAAAAAACAACAAACAAAAGGTTTGTGTTTAAAGCCTATTATGTTTTGTTTTGTATTTTTTCTTTCAAAAAAGTTGATTGTGGGTCAAATCTTCATTTTGATGCAATTTTGGATGAGGCGTCTGTTTAAGAAATCAAGAAGAAGCTGAAGATGATCCAACATTTTTTTGATACTAAAAATTGGTTTCCAATTTAATAGAGGTGCTCTCAACTTGAGCAATTTGAACTTGCTCGAAACTTTTAGTTTATTTTCAATAGATTTTCTATATTATTGTATCACTGTTGTGGATTTCCCGTCACCGTTACGTTTAAGGAGGCACGTGAGCACACGTTTTTGCAAAAAGCGTCGCTGAATTTCTTGCAAACCAATGTATATGCAGTGTTTTGCAAAATGTTTTGCAATCATTGAAAGTAGTATTTGGTGTGTTTCTCATTACAACAATTTTATATCTAATGTTATGTTAATTAACATATTAAGATTGAGTATGTGCTCCAGATTGACGTTGTTCTCTTTTGCATGTTTGACAAGCGTAAATGGACGATAGATTTTTTCTTAATATTACTATTTCGTCACTTTTATTTATTGTTTTTTTTTTCAGGTAAGTCTACAACTTTAATATTGTGGTGTTCTCTGGTAGTAAATCGTATGGTGAGTAACCATTTTCGTAAACATTCTGCTAAAATTTAAATAATGGTTTTTATTGTGAGATGACGGTAAGTGAATCTTACCCGTCAGAGTATATAAGAATAATGGCTAACTTGAGAAAACTCTCAGATGTGACATTTGCCACTTAATTTCGTGTCAGGAAATTGCTCTAGTGGTATAATAATTCAACGTTATTCACAACACTTTCAAATTGTTCTTACCATGTTCACCAGATCTAATTTTATTATCTTATTGTTGTTTAAAGATTCTTGTGTGGTCTTGTTTTCTAAGGATGTTCTTATTATACAGGGTGTCCGGGAAAGAGTGGGAAATATCTCGGATTCAGATAGAGCATGGAAAACTAAGATGACAAGTTCCTATAAAAAGTTTCTCTACAGGACTTCCCTGCGGAGATCAGGGACGGGCTAAGCTTTACACATTGATATTATAATAATAATAATAATAATAATAATGTTTATTTAGTTAATTTAACTAATACATTCATCATACAGTTTATATGCTCAAATTTTTAATACCCTGTATGATAAAGACTTTAAAGAAATGAACCTGGATACTCCAAAAATGTACCTACTCTTGTTTATTGTCGATAAAATGAACCGCTGTCAAGATAAAGGATAATAAACGAATTCATGTTTTCTCTAATAAAAGTTAACATTCATGCATAAGTATTGTAATTCATGAGAATCATAAGTAACATGAATTCGTTTATTATTCTTTATCTCGAAAACGGTTCATTTTATCCACAATAAACAAGAGTACATTTTTTTGAGTTTAAGGTCCAACCTACTCAAATTCATTTCTTTAAAGTCTTTATGATACAGGGTGTTAAAAATTTGAGCACTGATGTGTAAAACTTAGCCCGCCTCTGATAAACTAGAAAAGATAAATATGTTTCGTAGATACCAAAGTGGTTCTTACTAGTGTCCATCATATAAAATTTTTATGAAATTATATTGAGTTCTCTGAAAATTATTTAAGAAAAAAGGATTGCCAGGCGCGTTCTTCATGGGCACATAACTCCGCAGCGAAGGCCTGTAGGGAAAAATTTTATAGGAACTTGTCATCTTATTTTTCCATGGTCTCTCTGAATCTTAGAGATTTCCCATTTTTTCCCGGACACCCTGTATAACATTAATGCGATAATTTCTATTAAGTATATGGTGATAAACAGAATTAATGTGTGTCGTACCATGTTATGCATTTATTAATCGAAATTGTTTATTCGGTTTCGTTATACGAAAACAGTAAAATTATCACATACATATATTAATAAAATAGTATATTATACACCACGGTGGTGAAGCCATTTATAGACCTCGCACCTTATTCCGCTCGGGGCGAAGCCCCTCGCGAAATAATCTTGGTGCTCGGTCAATAATAACAGTCTTCACCACCTTGGTGTATAATATACTATTTTATTAATATATGTATGTGATAATTTTACTGTTTTCGTATTTGTGGATCAAACAACACATCGGACATCTCCGGTATGGCAATGAGTATTTACTTTCTTAGTGCTTCAAATTCAACTCCGACAAATAATGTTTTGATCAAAATCGTATGAAAATTTGTATTTATAATTTAATATTACTTGTATCCCTTTCAAAATATTTTACCTTGAATATTTTACGAGCAGCGCTTCTCCCAAACTTTGGAGCACCTCCGGAAATTATTTTAGAGTCCAATTTATTCAACGATCCTAACTTTATCTCTTCAATGTTGACAGAACTGGACCCTTTCATTGTTCTTTTTGGGCTCCGACAAAAGCAAGTCAAAGGGGAGTATCATGTCTGATAGGTGAATAATTATAATGGTGTCGTTTTTGGTAAGAAATCTACGAACTAGTAATTTCTACGAGTTGTTCTGCCACAATTCTAGATGTTTTCGACAGATTGCTCTTGGTAGAAATTCAGCAATTTCGGGATTAACTTTGTTGCCACACAGGGATCATTAATAATCATTTTCTTCATTTTTTTTTACCTTATCGTCGGTTTTTGATGAACCGGTTTGTCTACGAGGATCGTCTCTTTCAACGTCTTCCTCCTTCCCTTCAAACATTAACCAGCCGTAAATTATTGCTTTATTCATAGTAGATTCTCGAAAAACAACATTTAACATTTCCAATGCCGCGGTCTACTTTCTTCCACACGATACCAATCAACAGTACACGGCATGCTTTGCCAACTAGACCAAAAGTAACATTTGCTTTCATTAAGAAGAACCTTAGGTACGGTGAATTGGACTAAACGTCTTCTAAAATATTTCAAAAAAAATTAGCTGTGATTTGCCAATAAAAGGGACGGAGTTTATGATGCTGTGACTATTTTACAAATTTCCTTAACGAAATACAGCTCGAGCTGTAAATATCGTCGTAATAAACAAATTAAACGTCATGTCCATGTACACAAGTTAAACCTAAAATATGTCCTTTCTCATTTCTTTTTAACTAAGTTTGTGGGTAAGTGACCACAATTGTAATTATTGTTCGCTTATATATTCATGACAAAATTTCATTTCAAGAGAGGGAGATTGAGAATGTAAAGGGTATTCAGACTGACAGAGTGTTTTACGCATGTAATGAAAGAGGAAGTAGGAAACGCTTGAGCGATTCACGAGCACACCTGAAACGATTTACTATTATGAATAAGAGGACGAGGAGGAGGAAGAGGAGATGGAGGACGAGGAGCGGTTTTGAAATGATTCTTTAGAACAAAATTATCTTTTAAAGACAGAAGTATAAACTTGGCGAAGGGTAAAAAGTTATACTATAAATACGTTTGTATATTTCGCAGAGACATAACGATGTAAATAAGTCCTTTGACTAGAGCGTGTCGAGTTCGGTTCTTTGTCTGGAGTTTTCCAGGCGTGAAGCGCAAGAGAGTGTTGTGTGCGCTACACGAGATAGCGGATTAATAACGATACTTATATCTCCATTATATGCAGACGACATCCCATTGTTCTCGGTGCCTCCACAAAATTTACTAAAGAAAGACAAAAGCGCCCCCTGATTTCTTACACCCTAATAGATTAAGTACGACTCTCAATGATATTCACTTTACTTCCTCCAATTTAATTTGCATTAAATTAGGATTCCAAAATTTCATGTAATAACACTCACACTTTATCGGTTAAAATCCAAAATCGATTTTTAAGCTCACCAACGCGTATGAAATTCAACCCTTTTCATGTAACGTCACTTTACCCATATTGTGAATAATTTATACAGTACCTTAGTTCATTGTATACTTTTTACGATCGTAAGTATGAATTTTACTACCGAGTAAAACATAATATAGGAGTATTAAAGAAGTTATTACTCGAAAAGAAAAGTTTTTAAACGCTTCCTTAATTGTTAAAGTGTCGCGCGAGTGAGGAAAATTCTTTATATCTGATTGAAGAAAATCTCATTAATACAATAACTTGGGAATAATAAGAAAATTTAACGGATTTCTTCCTTAATTTATTTTCCACTTACCTTCAGAAATTATATGCGGAAATGAAATTTATATTCCCGTATTACACATAAATGTTGTTTAATAATCGCGACTTTTACGTCCGATTACATTTTGCGAATTTAATTATCAATTTTCCAAACGCCTATTCGGAAAACTTTGCCTACTTTGGAAGTTTATTTTATTACGTAATTGATTTTTAAAACTCGATTATTATTGGTTTATGTTTTATTCGTTTCTTTTACGTCTCGCTCTTTTTCCGATGGTGCGTGTGCCTTTACCTTTTAATTATTTTTGTTATTTTTTACGTGTGTCCTTGCAAATTCCTGGTTTTCAATCACAGTTGTACCTATTGCGTGTCTTTTAATGGAATTTTTATTAAAATTAACACAAAATTCCAAATTATATATTTCACCAATTTTTATATTTATTTAGGTATTGTCCTCTATAGTAACAACACCCTTTTTTTACATTACACATATAACACGAAAAAGTAATTACTACATTTTAATTAACTATTTGCTATTACCCTACGAGAACGTTTGTGAACTGTGGGATGTTCTACAGCATTGGCATAGTACCGTTGGTATGCTTGATGAGTTACCTTGGTTAGCATCTGTGATATTCATGTATATATGATGCGGCATTTTTATACAGGGTGTTTACAAAAGATGCGGCAATATTAAAGGGGGTGATTGCCCAAGTCATTTTATACAAAAAAGTTCCTATAAACGCTTTCCGAAAACGCTTCGTTAACGATCTACAGCCTGTTGAAGTTTAATTAAAAAAAAGAGCAAACATTAGATTTATCCAAAACGGCTTGAGATATCATAATGAAATTTTAGGCGTGTTAATAGCTGTGGGAGACACATACTTTGCAATACAACACGATGTTTCAGTCGTAGCAGTTGCGCGCGTATTGCCACGTCACAGGCTATTTTTCAAGAAAAAAATAGGACGCCGCTGATTCTCTAAAAATAAAAATATGTTTTTATTCTTTGTTCAATTGTGAAGAAAAAAGCTCTCTTAACTTTTTATCGTACGACGTACCGTTCTTTAGTAAAAAAAAACATTTTAGTGCATATCCATTTATCATGCGTACAAAAATATTTTTAAACAGTCTTGTTTTTTTCTTGAAAAATAGCCTGTTGTTGTATTGCAAAGTATGTGTCTCCCACAGCTATTAACACGCCTAAAATTTTACTATATCTCAAGCCGTTTTGGAAAAATCTAATTTTTACTCTTTTTTTTAATTAAACTTCAACACGCTGTAGATCGGTAACGAAGCGTTTTCGGAAAGCGTTTATAGGAACTTTTTGTATAAAATGACCTGGGCAATCACCCCCTTTAATATTGCCGCATCTTTTTTAAACACCCTGTATATCGTAGAGGTCTTGTATAAAAGGTTTCCACGTATACAGAACATGTAATTATTGTCAAATAGAGTCAAATATAGAAAATCTTAGATACGTAAACTCTAACCTTTTACGAATTACGATAATCATGTTCATTCATATGTTTCATATGCTCATATATTCCTTGTTTAATGACATTGTTATTGATACAACAAATTATGGAAACAAAAATAATATTCAAAAACATTATACCGGGTGGTCCAAATTGGACAGAAAAAAATTGACCTAGGTGTCAATTTTAATGAGAAAATCACTGACTCAAACAGAATTCAACTATCTCCAATCGTTTGACCGCTAGGGAGCGTTTTTGAAATTTAGTCGAGTGCGTATTACATTAAATTTTGTTCTGTGCTACCTGTAGGTACTCAATACTAATATCTCATACTTAGTAAACTGTCTTCCAATGTAGCATCGACAATCTGCTGTACCCTTTCATACTAATGTACATGGTTTTATATCGTACGGTGGCAGTGCTGTTTGCTATACCTTGCAGACTTTTTAGCATCAATTCGACAGGTACAAAAGGAGAATTGCTCTCTCCATAATGCTTGATAGCCAGTAAACCTCCCAGTTTGGTTGCCCTTCTTATTTTCGAGCGTTACCCAAAGCACGAAATAACATTTTTCTCATTACTATGATTCAAAAAGTTTCGCGATCATGTGTAGCATAGGTGCATATGTATTGATACTTTCCGGTACAGTGAAAAATAAACTATATCAATAAGATTGTTCAATTAGCTTTAATTTCATGGCACATAGCGTTAAATATATTCAGAAATTGGAATAGTTAATTAATATAACCAACAAAAATGTAAATATACTATCACGACAATGCATGTCAGTGAGATTAATTGCTTATGTGTATAAATATACAGTCTTGAAACACATCAATGAACATTTTCCTGTTCGTATTATTCAAAATCGATTGAGCCCGTTGATTTTATTTTTATCCTTACATGTTTTCTAATTATTTTCCGTTGTACAGGGTGTCCCAAGAAGCCAGCAGAATGTTCAAGTTTATAATTTTAAATAGAATACCACGTATATTATTAAATTTTAAGATTAAGATTCGCCAAAAAATCTAGAATTGTATCACAAGTATTTTATGCTTGAGAGTTTATTAACAAGGCTTATATTTATGTTCCATTTTATAATATAAGCTTTCACCGTTACTTTTCTTGAAAAGTTTATTACATGATGACAATTTTACGCTTTTTTTACGGGTTGTATATGAGGCATACGAAAAACTTCCAAGTGTATTACTGTATACTTGGCGTAAATGTAGATGGTGCCGGTGGTAAACGGAATGTTTATTTTTATTTATATAAATAAATGTATTGACGAACTGAGAACTCTTTCTTATAAAACAACCATTCCTGCTGGAACATCTTCTTAATAAAAATAAGTATTACTGTATAGGTATATACAGGGTGTCCCACTGCTCCGTAATCGGTCGATAACTGAATGTGGGTTAAAGATACAGAAAAAAGTTTCAAATAAAGGTTGCTTTGATTTGGATTGCGCATCTTTTAAAAGTATTCTTATACCTACAGTATGTTGCATTTTCACCTGGCAGGAAAATGTCACTTTTTTAAATTGCACACCCTGTATTTTTTTCCCTTCAAGTATCGACCAACTATATTTATATCACGCCTAAAATTTTTTTTGATATTGGATGTGTGGTTGCCGAGTTATTAATTATTTTGTCAAAATTCTGTACAATTCAAGGTCGGACTATAATATTCATAACTAAGTTATTCTTCAAAAAGGAAAAATTTATGTGACGAATAATAATTTTACCCTAATGTCGTGTTACTCTACAAAAAAACTAAGTGATTAATTTTATACCGAGTGTTTAAAATGAGAATTCAAAATTTGTGAACTTTAAATAGAATTTATACGAATATTTTAAATGGAACACCCTGTATTTTCATTTACCATCAGATTCTAGACAAAAAACTCTATTCAACGGTGTATTATTTCCTGGTATTATTTCTTGTACTTTTGTTAATACCTACGATTTTCAAAATCTCACGTAAAAAAAATTTGTTAAAAGTTCGGAAATTTTAATATCTTTTGGATCCGGCATAAATAATTCACCCACATAACACGCTGTTTCAAGAATAATTCTATTTTTAATCCAATACACCTGCAAATGTTCTTTTTTAACTCAACTTTTGGATATTTTGAAACAGTGTAAAATTTAGATCCAAAAGTGTGTAAAGCTCATACATCACTTTATCGAGATTGGGCAAATAGATAAATATTCAGAGGTACCAGTACGCCACAAAGCTGTGTTCTAAAAACAAAAAATCAACAGTTTTGAATGCTTTTTAATTTAGCTATAGTTTTTCCCGCGGTTGTAATTGTTTTAAATGTTCTAAGCCAGCGTTTCCCAAACTTTTTTGACCGCGGCCCGGTAGGAGGCTTTAAAATTTTTGGCGACCCACCTTATGAAAATACCCCATTTATTTACAAAACAAATTTTATTTTTTAATTCAAAATCTAGTTAATTGTTTGTTTATTTTATTTCATACACAAAAATTTCAAAATAATTATATAAAAAAAATAAAAGTAATTAAAAAATTATATTCATTAAAACTAGTAAATGAAGTAAAATGGCAACGTTAGCAGCACGGCGATAAAGCTATGTGAAGGAGTACAAATGCACACTTTTCCACAGTGTATAACATATAACCAAAGACTATCTTTCAAGGATAGTCTTTGGTATAACTGATGTAAAAAAACTAATAGGCACCTACTTAAAATTTTTTTTTGTGTCTTTCCAATTTTTTTGCGTGACCCGGCAAAATTTTTCTACGGCCCGGTGCCGGATCGCGACCCACATTTTGGGAAACGCTGTTCTAAGCAATAGTCAACCACTACGATGCCATTCTTTAGCTTGCCCGCCATTTTTGCACATTTCTTTTGCCCGTATAGTTATTAATCAAGTTACAAAGTTTTTGAAATCTGCCTGGAAACGGACTAAAGGTTGTTTTGAAATGCTTAAGCGTGTTTATTTATTCTCGGCTGAAAACATTCGGGAAACGCAGAGTGTTCAAATTCACCCTTAATGCGTCCACTAGAATTAGGTTTCTCTTACTTTTGGAATATATGCAACCTGCTTAACACAATTTCCTCATCTTTTTCTCCCATTTCACATGTTGTGAGAGTTTTTGGACGCTCAAACCGCGTTTTCTCTTTTATATAAAATTTTCCACGTTTTAATTCCGCATTTTTTGCATGTGATGGAGCAAATTCATTGCGAGTGAAGTGCCATCATCTCCTTCATTTTTTAGCTACACGAACCTTGTTTTTGTACTTCGCAAAATTCTACACCCTTTGTTTTTGGTTTCATGGAAGCGTTAGAATTGTCAAGTAAAGGTTTCTGTTCACTTTATTTGTTTATTTACACTTATTTCTGTAGCGCCCATTATATATTAATAATGGTGTATTAGTCTACTATAGGTATATGTATAGAAGCTTTAAAAGTCAATACATTTTCAATCCGATTATTGTTAGATAAACATTTTGTTAAGAAACAATTTAAGATTTAGTTTTGGACAATACCTAATTTAAACCAATGCATTTTTTATTCATCTGTCGTTTCACTCAATGAAAAAATTACTGGAACTTCGGAAAATGCATTTAGATTTCGGATCCAATAACGCAAAATGAATCACGTTGGTTGCAATTGCATTTATGCACCCTAAAAATTAGCTAATGCTGTTTGCCGATTCACTGAACATCGAATTGCGCTTTTGAATTATAGGTTGAGTTGAGTCATACTTTAACCCGTAATTTATTTATAAAACTGAACTACCTCTACAGGTTTGATTCTGTCAGTTGTTGGCATCTTCTGAATTCGAACATTACATAGCGTTTAATGTAATTCCGGAGACTTGATGATGAGAAACGTATAAACGAAAACAAAACCGTTGCGTGTACTTTTATTCCACTTTCGAACGTTATTTTATTAATGATTTTCTTTAAGTAACGCAGGAGGAAAAAGAGGAACGGCAACGGTTTTCCGATTAAAATAAAATAAAAATAAAGAAAATGGGAGAACGTTCCAGAGTTGGTGATGTGAGTGGGTTAGTTAACGGCATTTCGTGAAGGAGTAACCGAGATAGATTTTGTAATGTATGTAATAGAAGACATGGATGTCAGTGTTCGTAACGCACCCCATATCCGATAAAGACTCATAAATATCACATTAGTGGCTCGTCGGTCTTCAGGGTTGCTATAAGCAGCGCGAACATTACTTTCTCGTTTGCCGCAGCCTTTCCACAAAAACCAACTGCGGCGGTTATATGCCTATTTTAAGCTTTGCTCCTGTGGGATTGTGGGTCCTAGCATACTATAGACCTTATTTCTCAGTAACAACGATATTTCAGATTTATGAAGATGAAGGCAGTACATTTAATTAAGAAGCTCGTGGATTCATACAAATTTCTCGCCGTATATGTAGTTCTATGCATTATTATTATTATTATCCTTTTATCCTTATAGCATTTTGATTAAGTTAATTCCTTTGGGAAGCTTTATGATTGTTCACGTTGTGTTTTAACTCTTATATTCTCTTCTATATGAGAACGTAAAGTAATGAGGGTTACAATAAATATCCGATACGCACAATGGTGAAAAAGTAGAGTTGATCAACCGATACAGCACATTTGCACGTACCTCCACTTCTAAGTTGTCTGTTTTAACGAGATGCTTGTTGAAAATAGATTGAATCAGAATTTTAATGCTGCCAAAGGAATAAAAATAGCACATTTAGCGATCTCGGTTATTTCTACGTGAGCAAGGGAGCACCATTCTAACAAAAACGTTGTCTAGTAGCACAAATACGTGGAATACCTGGCATTTGTGTCCCGGTAATTTATTCTAGTACATGTTTTTTTATTATTCCTATTCAGTGTGAGAATAAAGTGAAGCAAATGTTGATGGATGTTATAGATGTCTATCACTTGTAAATCAAACATACGTCAACACGAGCTTTCTAACTTCACTTTTAAATCTTTTGCCTTTATTTTATTTAATTTTTTTTGTCCGCTAAATATATATTTTACATAGGGCGACATATGTCTAACGTGAACGGGTTTTCAACTATTTCAGCGTTTTCGAAATTAACAGACAAAAGCTACATGTCTCGTTCAATACGCAGTATGTAGGTTTGTGATTTGAACATCCTGTATACACTGTGTCCAAGATAAGGAGGGCCACTATGGGGATTTCGGAAACGGTAAGAGATAGAGTTTCGGTTAAATGGGAGAAAAGTTGGGCAATTTTGAGTTTAGTACAATGAAATTTTTAAACTGACGAAATTCCGAACCGTTCCGAAGTTATGCGACAAAAAGCGAATTTTCAGGATTTCGTTTTTGACAAATTGTTACTTTGTCGTTGATGTTAACTAAAAAGTAAAAGAACCTTCTACAGGTACTTTTTAACGTTCTTTAACCTGGCATACAGCAAATTGGAATCCGACGTTTCGTTTTCGAGCAACCATCATCAACTTCGTTTTTTTAAATACGGTCCTGATTTTTTTATGCACAATATTAGAAGAGCTTTTTATTCTGCATTCAAGCATGTATCACACTTTATGGTTTAATTGCGATTTCATACTTACTTTACGATTAGCAGAAAAAATCCTAAGTACGAACCTGTATCTCCCCTCAATAACATTCAAACTGAATTTTATTTATAAATGGACTTTTACTAACTGTGCTTTCCTCATCAAATTAATGAAATGACACAGAATTTTCAATTTTGAACACAAATTTTCTAACCAAGTACATAATTACAAACAATCAACAACACATCATAAATGAACAGAAAACATTTGATGAAACGAAAATTTAAACATGACATATCAATAATGAGAAAAAAATTATAATAAATGCTCGCAAAGCCCTCTTTCGTACTCCAATCGTCAATAGCATCTTCTAACTGTAGTATCCAAAGCATTCTTTAACATTGCAGGTGTTACAGTTTGGAATGTGTTAAGTACAAACTTTCGGAGTTCTTCTATTCTATCTTTGTAAACATAATTTCTTATGTACCCCCAAAGAAAAAAATTCGGCGGGGTTATTTCGGAAGAATGAGCTGGCCAAGGTGTTTCAGAATTGATGCTTAAAACTCTTTCGGCAAACCTATTTGAAAGGTAATCCTTAACCACCCGTGAATTGTGCGCAAGTGCACCATCCTGCTGAAACCAACAATTGCGTATTACGGCTTAGGGTAAAATATCAAGAGCACCTTCCAAAGTAGAATCTAGTAAATTTAAGTACAATAGTAAAATAAGTATAAAATCGCAATTAAACCATAAAGTATGATACATGCTTGAATGCAGAATAAAAAGCTCTTCTAATATTGTGCATAAAAAAATCAGGACCGTATTTAAAAAAACGAAGTTGATGATGGTTGCTCGAAAACGAAACGTCGGATTCCAATTTGCTGTATGCCAGGTTAAAGAACGTTAAAAAGTACCTGTAGAAGGTTCTTTTATTTTTTAGTTAACATCAACGACAAAGTAACAATTTGTCAAAAACGAAATCCTGAAAATTCGCTTTTTGTCGTATAACTTCGGAACGGTTCGGAATTTCGTCAGTTTAAAAATTTCATTGTACTAAACTCAAAATTGCCCAACTTTTCTCCCATTTAACCGAAACTCTATCTCTTACCGTTTCCGAAATCCCCATAGTGGCCCTCCTTATCTTGGACACAGTGTATATTACAGAATTTCATAGATTTTAATTTAAATTGGATAACCATTTTACGGTAGTTCAATATTACAGTAATTCCCAGCAAAGGTGATCCTTGCGTCAGAACCCAATATGTGGTTTGTTCTGAAATTCAAAAATGTACCAATTATCAAATAATTTGAAGGCCCAAGAGTCTCTATTAAGAATGTTGAAATCCCTACGATGCGTTATCCATGTTATCACTCTGTGTATATCATTTTTATTTGCAGTTATAGTTGGTGCTCAAAGGTACGCTAATAAAATTTCAGCTAAAAGATTTATGAAAATATTTTGATAAATATATACCGGGTGGTCCAAAAGTCTGGAACAAAATTCATAATCTCCAAAATGATTATTTGTGGAAAAATCTCTCGCACACGTCGATTTTCATTTTCTGTTGGGCACATTTTAACATAAAAAAATTTACCAAACACTCAAGATGGCGGCCACACGCCATTTCGTAAATAAAAAGGGGGTCATGTGGCACATCGTTGAAAAGCTCTCAACAATGGGGATTCAAATCCCAAATTTGAAAGCAATCGATTAAGGTATAATAAAATGGCGACCTGGTACCTTCCATCTGGGAAGGACCTTGTTTTTGGGAACTTTCTGAAAATTGTGTTTGTGATGCCTTTAATGTAATGTAATATTAATATTTTTAGATCTTTACTCTTCCTCCCTTTGTTAATGTGTGTTGATTAACTGTCTTTCTAATAATAGGTACGTTAATTTCTTTTTGATTGTATTCATATTTCATTTTGGCGTAAAACTGTTTCAAGATCATTTAACTTGTAACTTTCATTATAATTTTCAGTTCGAAGTAATGAGCTGACGATTAGTGTTTCTATGGCAGCGTTTAGTTTTCGGCTTTGTTTTCGGTAACAAAATATATTTTAGCAACACTTTGCGTTCAGGTCAGCAGAATCTAAAACTTTCGCTTTGAAATTCTCTCTGTATTTGTATCGCCGATGCATTTAAAAAAACATGTGAGATTATCCATCCTCATAGCTCCCAATGGTGGTGAGCTGTTAAGTCTAGTTACCTACTAGATTTAGCTAAGAGGATGGATAATCATCCCAAAAATCCTTGTTTTGGCTCACAAGATAAAAGGCAAGGCAAGCCTTTCAACGCAGGCTGTGGAACAAATATAACGACCCGAAAACTAGTTATCTTGACAGTTCAAGGAACCGCGAAATCATCAAATTACTTATTACGATTGTAGTGTCGAGGGAGCGTAATGCCTCTGTACACTGACACACATTAAAATTAGGAGTTTTGCATGAAAGTCAAAGCGGAGTGTCAAAAACGTTCCTAACGGTCCAAATTCGCCAAATTTTTTTATTCCTCATCGTCACGTGGGTTGTATTCCCATAAATAACGATTTTCACTGTCTCAAAAATTTTGAACATTCCTGGGGGAAAACCATAACTAACGTAGTAACACCTTAAAAGTACAGTTCATTTCCCGTTGAGGCAACTCTTTTCGCATTTTTTCCAAAAAAATAGACCTATCAATATAAATTTTTGATATACCTAGTGAATACAGTCCCAAGTGAAAACATGATAGGGAGTTAAAATAAAGTGGAAAATGGCAATTTCGAAAACTGATTCATTTTTCCCTGAACTTTCTTCAAATTTTAGCTTCAAATTATAACAACGGAAATGATCATCAAAGTAAGTAAAAAATCATCAAAAGAGTAAAAGCACTTCATTATGTTCACAATTTTGTTTTTGTATAAATGATCATAACTTAGGATAAACGTTTATTGATCTTCATTGCCACCTTGAAATGGCATTTAAAAAGAAAAGATTGCCTCTTGTTTTCTGTTAATAATTTTATTGATGAGAAAGTAGGTACCACAAAGGAACTACGGTGGAATTTGGATACGGTCATTATTAATTTTCAATTACGTGCCGCCTGATTGAGCCTAACAACTTCAATATAGTTATGGGGGGAGTAGGAACCCGCAGCGATGGATTATTTCCGGGAAAGTTCCTTTTTGGGCGTCGCTTTATAATTATGTACGTTTTCAGGTGATAACCGCCCGAACTGATGAAGTGGGAAGTGGAGTTGAAGTAGACAAATTTTTTTTTGCCTTAATTCGCTCACGAATATCAATTTCCCATTAACAACGTTCATTGGAGTTTCAGTATTTCCAGTTGTACCTACAATATATTTTTGTCTAAGTATTCCAAAATACGGATTCCGTATGCATGAATTACGAAAAGACTCTTTTTCTTCGAATTTTATCGTTACGTGACATATTCGGGCGATAGTTTTAATGCCATTTTGTGTTTTGAAATATAATTAGGCAAAATGGAATTAGTGGCCTCGATCATTCGTTTGTAAACCGTTTTTATTTCTTTTACGATGATGGCATAGATAAAATACGGTTGCACCCCTTTTCTGCGGTTCCCGATTCGGCGGTCCCCGTTTCAGCGATCCCGTTTCAGCAGCCCCCGTTTCAGCGGCCACCCGTTTCAGCGGTCCCCATTTTAGCGGTCACCCGCTTCAGCGGTATATCTTTTTCGGAGCCCCTTTGCACTGTTTCGTAGTAACTTATGATTAACGAGAAAGCATAATGTTGAAAAAAATAATTTTAAACGATGAGCTCCCATCCTTTTACCCTCGCGAAATTGTTTGTAATTACTTTACTATAAATATTTCTTTTATCTCAAAAGGTTTTTTTTGCCAAAAAGCAGTAACTTTCTAATTAAAAAATTCTTGTACCTACCTTTTACAATAAATCAAATAGGTAACTATTCAAAAATGAATTTTTTCTACAAATGTCAAAAAATGACAAGGTTTACGCATCGATAACAATACGCGAAGTGACCCTTTTTTGACTTACCTACGTTACCATGACGGCGTGCCCGAAATGACGACGCCATGCGCGAAGTACGCACTGCACGCAAACTAGATGACAGTTTTGTATTTTAACGTTAAAATAATTCAATCAATCAATCAATCAATCCAATTTATTATGTTATATAAATACAAAATTGTATTTTTTTACACTCGTCAACTCGTATAGGTACATCGTGCATATAAATCCTTGTATAAAAAGACAACAAAAAATAAAAACCCAAAAACAATAATAAAACAACAAACAAAGAGATCGAAAAATGTATACAATTGCCACATTAAAATATAGTTTATGCAACTAATGTCACTACTGCAGTAACTACTGCTACTTGTCATTTATGTACTCCTTGCAGGTATAATACGCCTTCGCCAACAACATATTTTTAACCTTCTTCTTAAATTGTACCGTGTGTAGTGATTTCATGTTTGTATCTAGTTTATTATAAAACTTTATTCCCGCATATAAGGCTGAATTCTCGTATGCTGTTGTATTGTGTTGTGGCAACCTTAGTAGTCTGTTCCTACTATTCTTGCTGCATAGCATTGTCTCCTCTCCCTTACTCACTAGGTACGACTTCACAAAACACAGAAGTTTATAGATGTATGCACATGGTAATGTTAATATTTCGTGCGTAATAAATGTATCTTTACATGTTCCTCTGTGGGGAATGTTGAAGATTAGCCGAATGATCCTTTTCTGCATTACGAACAGTCTATTAATGTTGTCATTCCTCCCCCAGATGGCTAAATTATAAGTAAGCTGTGAATACACCAGCCCATAATATGTATTTATCAGTCCATTTAACGAAAGGTAATCCTTCAATTGAAATAGTGCATAATATGCCCTGGATAGTTTTTTGGTTACCAGCTCACAATGGGCTTTCCATTTCAATTCCCTATCCATTTCCACACCCAGGAACCTTATAACATCACTACATTTAACAAACTTATCTGCTATAGTTGCATATGTCTTTTGTGTTATTTCTCTTCTAGAATAATTAACCAATAATGTTTTTTTAGCATTTAATATTAAACTATTTTTATTACACCAGTCACTGATGTCCTTAATTACTACCCCAATTTTATCTAACAGCTCTTCTTCTGACCTAGACGAAACCACCACCGAGACATCATCACAATACAGCACTACAGCCCCACTCGCAATGTGTTCTGGCAGATCATTTATGAATAGTAGGAAGAGGAGCGGCCCCAATACTGATCCCTGTGGGACTCCCATTTCAATATCGAAATACTCTGACCTCACTCCATTGTACTTCACTAGAATTTTTCTTTTGCTTACATAAGAAGCAAACCACTTAGAAGCCACCCCACGGATCCCAAACTCTTCTAGTTTCGTCACTAAGAACTCGAGGTTTACTGTATCGAAAGCCTTCTTAAAATCAAAGAATAGCCCTACCACTAAATTACCTTTGTCCAGTTTATCACTTACCTCTTGTGTGAGTTCATAGCAAGCCGTTTCAACACTTTCCCTATTCTAAAACCGTGTTGGCATTTCGTTATTAACTTATATTTATTCAGATACGCCATTAGTCTTGCATGTACTAGCTTTTCAAATATTTTTGTAACTCCGTTCAATATGGATATCGGTCTATAATTACTTATATCTGTTGTGACTTTCATTTCAATTGTCAACTTCTTCACGTTTCTAAAAAAAATTTTGTTTGCAACTCGTGCGCGAAATACTTTTGGTGATCTCGACTATTTTTTTAACTCGGCTGCGCCTCGTTAAAAAAATCAGTTCTCGATCACCAAAGTGGCATTTCGCGCACTACATACAAAAATAACTATTTCGGTTTCCTTCGTTTGTCTTCAAAAGCGCTTGGAATTTTTGATTTTTAAGCACCATTTGAATCGGTATGCACTGCACAAAATGAATCTACGACAAAAAGGCAAACAGGTCGTCATAAGGACGCCGCGAAAAAAAGCCGCGGTTTACTCCATCAAAAAGTTGATTTGAAAGTATTAACATGTGAACTATTAATTAATATTAACTTATTCATATAGAATATAACCAATCATTACATGTTGTGACAACCATTATTCTTTTTTTCTGAACAACCAAAGTACTTGATAAGTTCATTCATTTTTATGCTAACGCAACTAGGTCCACTTTCTTGCTAAAATGGGGTCCGATGAAACAGGGCACCGCCGAAATGGGAACCGCTGAAACGGGGACCGCTGAAACGGGGCACCGCCGAATTGGGACCGCTGAAACGGGGACCGCTGAATAGGGGGCCGCTGAATCGGGGTTATGCCATAAAATACACTCTAACGTCTAACACATTCCTTAGGGGTTGAGTGATACATAGAGAAGCCACACGGTTTCAGGTAGGCACTATATTGCCGCCAGAAGTCTCCAAAGACGATCTTGTTTCAAATACAGTATAGCATGAAGTTGTGATAGATGATGACTTTTTAAGGCACGCTTGACGAGAAAAAAAACGGCTGGCTGAGCATCCCGTAATAATCATACACCAAGCACCATGGTTTCCACTGGTTCACATTTAGAAAAGGTTATCGTTCTTTTATTCCACACTTTCAGGTCTTCCCATTTGATTCCGATCAAACCTATCCTGTAGGTTTCGTTTTTGGGGATGATGTTTTATACTTTGTTTTTTCTACACCCTGTAAATATTGCGTATATTTCTTACTGCAGTCGTAATAATACTTAAAGCTCTAATAATTTCTAATAATTACACCGCTAATTTGCAGTCTTGAATCCTTCACACGGCTGCTATGTTTTTGACAGAAGTAGGGGAAATTGATCTTCCTTACGCCAGAAAAGCTCTTTCTTATTTAAATTTATTGCACTAAGTGGGAGAATTTGGATGATCACCGAATGCAACACAATTAACAAATGACGGGTCTTTACTTCTCTCCTGCTTGATGCTTTAGATTCATTTGGTCTACCATTGTGCAGATTTATCGGTGTTACTCTCGTACTTTCTGTTTTGTTAATGAATTTGCAAGCCCGGTTTCATTTTTCTTCCAATTGTTATCTATGACGTCACATAAAGTAATGGTAACTGAGAAAGTTTTAATTATTTTCATCACTTTTGTGTTTTCAGCGTTCACGTAGTTCATAAAAGAAATCGTCGAGACTAATTTAACAATGCAATCGTGATAAGTGATAAGTATTGTGCCAATATAAATTTGTGTTGAAATATGTTTACAGCGTGACTTATTCCAAAGACACGCTCCGAAAATTAATTAGTTTTCAGAAGTCAGAATTCATTTGTTTGTCATCACAAAAACCTGAAAACGAAATAAGGTACTTACAAAACGGGGGAATAACTCGAAGCAGCTGTCTCAAATTGTTTATTTTGTCAATGGGTTTTTGAGAGGAAAAAACGACGGAAGGGGAGAAGGCGTATTTTTATCGTTTAAAGGCAAGCAAGCCTCCCTCTTTTTTGTTTATACATTGCCAAAAATAAATTGTAGAAAGCGAGCAAAAACGAAAATAACAAAATGTATTCACATGTGCGACTGGTTCTTCCTTAATGAGATAACGCATGAGTAAATGGCCCCCCTATAATTGGATATCATCCTAGCGTTGTACCGTAAACCCCGGAGATTTGTTCTCTACTAACTTAACAACCACAAATGCATCCTATTACATTAAATCTAGAATTCACTGATTACTAAGGAGGTGCTCGCCATTGCGTCGCGACGGCTAATGTTAGTTAACTGGGCGGTATTGCGACAAAGTGTTCATTATTTACAGACATCTCTGATGGAATATTCTTCCTACACGTTTCTGTTCAGTGTGTATTGATTTCAGCTTTACTCTATAATGGTGTGTAGAGCTACAAACTTATTTAGTTTCAGGCCGACCGCTTTGTATTTATCAAATCTACATTTTCTGAAGGTGCACCACGCTTCCGGGATTTTCTGCTTCAATATCCAATTCAGCTGCATTTCGTATTCATATTTATTGTAAAAGCTTCTTTCGATCTATGCATAAGTTTCGAAAGGAGTCACTTTATTACAAATTTCGCCCGATTTCAAGAGAACGTATTAAGTTGAAACTTATTTAAAGAGAGAAATGAAATCCAATATGTGAAATTTTTACAAAGTGCCATGTAGTTGTCAGATGAGTACCGGTCTAGACCCGTCGGAGACAGTTTCCTTATGCGGAAATTTGACGCAGAAATCAGAACTTTATAAATGAAATGTCACCTCGCAGTATTTGAGGATTGGTAGCACTGGCGCTTGTCATCTTTCAATGCCAACGAATGACGTACTACATTTGGAGATTTAGATGATTTGTTATTGTTGACTTTTCTGTCAGAAGCATTCTTTTCGTTCGAAATGATATTGTTTCGACGATTATTAAGGAACAATCGAGGGGAAGTTTAATAGTATATTAGGCTTTAAGGTGTATAGTATTCGTATTCCCTTTTAGAAGGAATATCGCACACACACAGAGGTCATGAGTGCTCCAGCCCGTGAAATTGTGTTGTGTTCCGCCTTTCGGATGCTATTGAGGTTAAAGCCGGCACAACACTTAAAACTCTAACAAGACCTACAAACTTTTTAAAGCGCGGTGCATCGCTTTGCGTTTATTCAAAGAGCATAAAGAGAAGAACAAAGAAGTTCGTTTTTACTTCCCATTTTACGATTAATAAAAGGGGCTTAAATTTGCACATGTTTAAATACAACGTTACTATCACGTTTTACCTTCATAAGCTAACCAGGTATATTAAAATGGTGTTGACACAACTGAAAGCACTTATGCTTCTAAAAAAGTTTTGGGAAAAGTTTTAATAGGTTTTTAAAAAGTACACGCTTGTTATAACACGCTTAAACTAGTAAGCAATTGGTGTCAGGTATATAAAAACTCACTCGCGTATAAAATTCTTAAAGAAAGGGCAACTGTAAGAAGTTTGCGTTAAAACAAAGTAAGTTAACGTATACACGATTCTTCAAAAATAAGTTAACACTTACATATAAAAGGTTTTCCAAGTGATAGGTATGATTTGTAATTGTCGTTTCGGCCATTTTGAATACGTCATGATCTGTCATTTTTTTTCATTGCATTCAGTAATGTTTACAATTTCATCATGTCAACATATACGCAAGAACAACGTTTACAAATTATTCAATTTTATTATCAAAATAATCGTTCTCCAATTGCAACTTTTCGTGCGCTTTTGCCATTTTATGGTCGTAATAATCATCCACCTGTGCTCGCTATTCGTCGAATTGTTGAAAATTTCGAGCGTACATTTTCTTTACATAATTTTAAAGTGCCAATAAGACAAAGAACCGGTCGAAGTAATGAAAATATTGCTGCCGTTGAGGCAAGTGTTGCTAAAGACCGCAATTTGTCGATTCCAAGACGTTCTCAAGAATTGGGACTGTCTCAAACCACAACCTCGCGGATTTTGAGAAAGGATTTGAGGTTGCATCCCTATAAAATTGTTCTCACTCAACAACTGAAGCCATTGGACCACCGTAAACGTCGTGAATTTGCTGATTTTGCCTTGGAACAACTTGAAAACGATAACGATTTTTTTAAGAAAATCATCTTCTCCTATGAGGCTCACTTTCATCTCACTGGTGCGGTAAATAAATAAAACTGTCAATTCTGGTGCGAAGAAAATCCACAAATTATTCATGAACAACCATTACATTCACCTAAATTGACAGTTTGGTGTGGTTTTTGGTTTGGTGGAATCATCGGTCCGTACTTCTTTCGAAATGAAGCTGGTGACACCGTTACTGTCAATGGAGAGCGGTATAGATCGATGATAACCAACTTTGTATGGCCGCAATTGGAAGAAGTTGATCTTGACAACATCTGGTTCCAACAAGACGGGGCTACGTGCCACACAGCACGTACAACAACCGAATTATTGCGAGAAAAGTTTGGAGATTCGATTATTTCATGAAATTGTGTTATTGAATCCCCTCCAAGAAGTTGTGATTTAACACCATTAGACTACTTCCTGTGGGGTTATTTGAAGTCATTGGTTTTTAGCAATAAGCCAGACTCTCTTCAAGCTTTAGAAGTCAATATTGAACGTGCTATTCATGACATACGACTTGATTTAGTGGAAAAATTGCTCGAAAATGGGTTCATCGAATTCGTTCCTGCAAAAGAAGTCGTGGAGGCCATTTGAATGATGTTATATTCAGAACTTAATTGTATCGATTGTACTTCACATTAAATAAAAAACATTTGAATTTCCTTAACAATTAGCGTGTTTTTTTTTTAAAGAAATCATATCACTCTTATTGGAAAACCTTTTACATAATCTAATACACTATTAGAAGCTAATTAAAATGAATGTGGGCATACTTTCTGGCCACTATTTTCAGAATTGGGCGATAAGACAAAATAATTCAAACTAAGGTTATTATCTCGGAAACTATTACCTTTAGATATAGGACATATTTAACAAAAATCAAAGCTAACTTAGAAAGCAGTTGATTCATGAATAAATATACAGGGTATTCCATTTAAAATAGCCGACCTTTGGCATTTCTTCTGTGGTCGTTAGAAAAAAATCAGTACGACCCTTTTGCAACAAATTTCGTTCAAAATCAGCATATCGAGAAATGAAACGCTCTTTTTTATGATAATCTCCAATTTTTTTGCTTTGATGCCAATGATTGAATAGTTATGATTTTTTTACTGATTGTTGATTTCGGCGACAATTTTTTAAAACCATTTATTTTCTCCTAAATGAGTTGACTTTAGTAGGTGAAAGGCCAAACAAACTTGGTCTAGAATCGAATGTGGATTTCAAAAATATAAAAATCTATAGGATGTTCCATTTAAAATAATAGAGTAAGATCCTGTAGACACGAAACCGAGAGCGGTGCCAACCTCAAGATATTTTTATGTTGTAAACAAGGAACAACTGAATAAGAAATGTCTCTTAACCTTTTGTTCTAAAATTAATATTAAGAGTCCATCACCAGTTGGAATTGAAACTGATTTCATGGGTGTCGCTGTACCTATACATAAAATTTAAATAAAGCATTGTTGTATAAACACAAAAAAGGTGTCAATGGATAGAGGAAGGTTTATTGTAGGGCTCTCCTGATAGGGATTTTTAAATTTTTCACAAAGTTTTTTGTAAAATTTGTTTGAAGTTGCTTAATATTCATTCAATTTCACGAATATTTTACAAGAAAAACGAACAAAAATGGAAAATTCATTAATACACGAGAGCCCTACAAGAACCTTTCCTCTTTGCAATGACATATTTTGTATTTCGATAAAACTATTTATTATCCAAATTTTATGTATATTTCAAAACCCATGCAACAGCTAAAATTTGCATAGTGCGTTGGTAAACTTTGTAAAAAATTAAAAAATCCCTATCAGAAGGGCCCTACAAGTTGTTGTGGTTATACAACAATATATTATTTCAATTTTATGTATACATAAAAACCCATGCAATCAGTGTCAATTCCAACTGGTGATGGACCCTTAAAGGCACTATCGACGAACAGAGGGCAAGTGGCAACCCTGTATAAATAACATTTGGGCTTCACAATAGTCGTGTTGTCCATATTTCTTTTGATATTAACTTTCTTGAAGTTTACTAAGAGTTTCATTGTTTCATACCATTTACATTCTTTTTTATAATCACGAAAAATGAAAAAACTTAGTGGGTTAACTTTAATGAGCGAGGGCTGTATATTAGATATACATAGGAGCACTTGGCGCTAAATGGTCTGTTAGTAAACCTTCCAATAAAATAAGAATACCTTTAAACTTATGTGCTTTGGCACTGCTGTTGAATGCAGAACTAACTCGATCAAACGACACCAAGCATTAAATGCTGTGAGTTTCGAGAATGGTTAATCATCGGAATGTCTTGGCTCATACTCATACGCTCTTTTTAAATTTTTTCAAAACCCAATTATTTCGTTCATTTTTAACGTAACCCCAATTTATCTTTATCTTCAGAATTTGCTTTCGATTAGTTAAAAAACAACTTGTTCTTTAAAAAATATCACTTTTCTTGTAATAACTCATACATGCAATGCTTTATTCTTTTACTGATTTCACCACCATAATTGGTCGACAAAATGCAACTTCTTTGCTAATTAACCTTTTTTTTACTTAAAGGGTAATAAAGTTAGCATAAGTGCCAACTCATCTTTGACTAAACCACGCATTAAGTCAAATGAAGTTTAATCGTAAACCGGTGAAACAGATTGGAAAATAATTTAGTGTTAAACTCTTTCTTGAAGGATTGTTGTAAAAGTTAATCTTCCCCAAATTTTAGTTATTTGCGATTCATGCAACCACTTTTATAATTCGTTGGTATTATTATTAGTTATAAGTTGTAAGTGGTTATGATTCCTTGAACTGATTTAATGTAAGCGGTGGTAACAATAACACCATTCGTGCTCAACGATTAAAAAGGAAGAAAACAAGCGAAAGAGAGTTGAACGATTTTTCTTATATCGATATACGGAGTGGTTAGAATCAGCATTATTCGATGGAAAACACGTAAAAGGTTTATTTTTTGGGTACATATCAAACGAAATTATTTTACAACGATCTTATGTGCTCGATCCTTACGGACTCCGTCATCTCGAAGGTGTTACTAAATTCCATCTTCCGACCAATCAGACCATATTTTGCCACCTGCTTATTTTGTACCAACAATTACATCTTCGTGAAAGTTGGAAACGTGGAAAGAATGGAGAGATGTGAAGAGTTCATTATTATCATTAGACACTATGAACGAACGTATGCATACCACTACTGAATTTTAAAGAATATTTTAATTTTTATTCTAAAATATTTACAAATAGCCTTAATTACTGTAAAAATATTTCTTATTTATTGCATTTCCTAGAGAGACTTTTAAATTTTTTGGATAGCAGTCTGATCCTTTGGGAGGGAGGGACGACTTAAACGAGAAATAACAGTTTCAGTTTTGACGTCGAATGAAGGAAATTAGTGCCATTTTACTTGAGCTTATTATAGAAGGGACGAATTGCATTTATTGACGTTACACTTTTCTTCCCATACGCCTCAACTTTGCATTGTCATTTTCAAAAATGCAAAGTTTTACATTCAAAAGTGATTTATTAACCTGCTGTACTGTATCGTCTATTGCAGTGATTCTTAACAGGGGGGCCGCGGCCCCCTGGGGGGCCGCAGACAATGTATATGGGGGCCGCGAAAATCTTAACATTTTTACATTTTACAAATAAAAAAAATTTGCTCCGCCATAAACGATAAAAAATATACATATATAAATGTTATGTTAAGCTCTGCTTTGACTTACTTATGAATTATTGGTACAATTTGAGGGGACCTGATCACAACGGCCACTGATCATAACGGCCACCTAGGTTATTGTTATTTAATAACAGCCACTTTGATCACATACGGCCTCTAATACTATTTGATCATATCGGCCACCTTGTTCACGTTATGATCAAGTAATAAAAGTGGCCGTTGTGATCAAGGTGGCCGTTATGAAATAGCAAAAACCGGGGTGGCCGTTATGATCAGTGGCCGTTGTGATATAGACCCCAATTTGAGTGTATTTTTTGTACGAGTATATATGTTACCTAATGGTGTGCGTAAAGGTACTGGCCGCAGATATAATTTCGGATTTTAAGGGGGCCGCGACTAATAAAAGGTTAAGAATCACTGGCTATTGTACGTTACATTTATATCGTGGTACGTTACCAACTCTATCTCACGTCGCGTGTGAGGGAACTGATCCAGCAACATATCCTTTAAATAATAAACTTATCACGTTTTATACATACAAAATTTGATACCATTTAAAAGAACAAAGTTTTATTAGTTTCCTTTTCCACGTACTACACGTATGCAATAATTTAATATCATTATAAGGAAAATTACGATCTTACACTTTTTCTAGTTTAAGTACGTAAGCATAGTGGAAATACCATATCCTTCACAGCTTTTCTACTATAATAAAATAAAGTCCAAAGTGTAATAACCTTTTATGATCTGCTGGTGACTTTAGACTGGGAATAGTAGTTCGGCTTTTAAGAAGTAGGGAACTACCGTTTCCGTTTCCAACCTACAATTTCAACCAACTTCAGAAGTTGAATTATATGAAGTTCAACTACATTAAGTTGCAATAAAAACGTACACTTTCAACTTCAATTGCATATTTCAAATGGCGTAATGACGCGTGAATTACATGCATTAAACGGCTAGAGAATATTGATGATATTGTTAGGTAAAGTATCGTGAATCGTTACACTTTGTTTTCTTTATTTCTCGTTTATTGTATTTATATACATTTACATATACCGACTTAATGGCAGCAGTGAAACCAAGTAGTTCATTTCCTATTCCTTTTGTGAGGCTACAACGGTTTAGTGACTCGTTTTTCTTCTTTTGAAGTGAAATTGGGTTCCGCTTTCTACAAAAAAAATATTTCAAACAAGCAGTGAAAAATACAAATATTTAAATGCTTCTTACTATCTTTATATAACAGTTTAGCTTAATCTCTCGAGAACGGCAAATTTGTGACGTACCATTAAGTTCTTTACGTCATATCTAGAGTGATATCACGTTAACGTTTTAAATTTTAATTATGCCGTTATATCACTTGTAGCATATATCATCATACGTTAACATTTTGCATGTAATATTTGCACTTACACATAAAATTTCAGCTTTCAGTTACAACTAATAAGTTTCTTGTGGTTCACTTCAAACGTTCACAATTAATAAATTATATTACCGAATTTCATTAAACAAATTGTAGTTCTGTTGAAACAAGTGGCGAACAAGGTGATGGAATGGAAACAGGGGAAAGTGTATGGGTTGTTTTTGGACATAAAGGCAGCCTTCGATAATATTAATAGAAAGAAACTGTGGGAAATAATGACGAAATGTGAGGTAGGAGAAGATTTCGTGAAGGCGGTAGAAGAGGCGTACGTGGAGACAAGGTGCGTGACGAGGGTGCGGGAGGAAAAAGGAGAAGGGTTTTGGACGGAGAAAGGATTGAGACAAGGATGCCCGTTGAGCCCGGCTCTTTTCTCGCTATACATTGGTGATTTAGAGGAAGAGTTGCGGAGATATCAAAGGGAGGATAAAAATGTGGGTGTTGGCATATGCGGACGACGTGGTAGTGATGGCGGACAGTGAGGAAGAGATGAGGAGAGTAACTGTAGTGATGAAGGGATATTTAGAGAGGAAGAGTTTGAGCGCGAATGTGAAAAAGACAAAGGTGATGGTATTTTAAAAGAGAAGAGGGAGAAATGTACAGAATAAGTGGCGGTGGGGGAACAGTAGGTGATCAGGGTACTGGCAAATAAGGGAAATAGACTAGTGGGGAAAGTGTGGGGAGTGGGGGAATGAGTGTTTGGGAATGATATAAAGAAGAGAAAATGGATTTTTGGCAAGTTGGTAAAGAGTGTGATGGGGTACGGAGCGGAGATATGGGGATGGAAGGAGTGGGAGAAAATGGAAGAAATACAGGAAAGGTACTGGAGATGGATGTTGGGGTTGGACAAAGAGACGCCAGGGTATATCGTCGAGGAGGAGACGAAAGCGGAAAAAATAAGGACCCAAGCAAGAAAGAGACCAGTGAAATAGGAGAAGATCAATAAAAGGGAGGAAATTATTGGGATAAATGAGTGTATGAAAGAGATATGAAAAGAACGGATAAGGTATGGGCAAGAGGAGAGGAGGTTGTTTTATGAGGGAGTAGGATATGCGAGGGAGGAGATAGAAAGAAGAAGAGGTTAGGAGAGGGAAGGTATAATGAGGGATATATGGAGATAGTGTTGGAAGGCAAGGCCGATTGGGTGACATGGGTTAAAGGAGAAAAGAAGGTTCTGGTGCTATTTGTTTATTTTATTTTATTGTTTACTTACTTGAAAAAGGGAAAAAGTGTTCCCCGAAACGTTGTATGTTTAAAATAAAAAACACGAATGACCCAAAAATGAATATTCTTACAAAAAAAGGTTTCGTATCTATTTATTTATATTTTTCAAATTTCATTTTCACTTTTTTCAATTATATCCTTCACTGCCAAACTTAGTAGACGTTACATATGTGCCGTAGTTGTTAACTTTTACACTGTATTAAATCACACGTATTAACATTTTTCATTGTTTCAGGTATGTGACCACATTGAACATTATCGGAGCTTGGTATGATGTTTTTCTATATTTCCTATCAGTTGTCCATAATTACGCCATAAGTGCGCTGTAAACACATTACGTGTTTTAATATTGTTATTGAACATTCGGTTATACTCAACGTTGCTATCAGTAATATTTGCGGTAATATTCCGTTTTTGTTGTGCCTTGGTGTTTATAGTGTAAAAAAGTTTAAAACATCCGATTGATTCAAGTAGCCTTTATGGCATTCAAAGATTATTGGCACAAGCACAAACAGTTATTATTTTTCACGCAGGATTGGTGACCGTAAATTTGGGAGCTGCAATCCCTCGTATGTCACTGCATTTATCCCTGTTTCGATTCAGTATCAAAGTGATGGAGCCGGGTTTCATTTGGGTGTACATTTTGATAATAGAACTCTTCATTCTTAGTTGATTTTTTCAATAACGTGCGAAGTGCGAGCTACTGTCCAGTGATGTATCATTCAGTGATTCTGAACCATATTTAAACGATTAAAGGACACTCATATTTATATACATATAATCAAAATTTGTTTAAGAATATCTTTTGGCGCTTTTCCTTATCTTGTAAGGAATTTTATAACATTTTCATACGTACCAACACATTTAATAGATAGATATAGCTAACATTGCCGTAATTGTTTTATTACTTTTACTATTACCATTGAATCTATTACGTTATTAAGAAACCTGATAATGAAAAATTGCATTCAAATTAAAAACTGTTCAATACCTACAGGAATAGAAAAATGATCTTTCGTATTTGCTGGCAACCAGATTGACGCTGCGGATGCCATTGTTCACTTGCAAAAGAATAAATTTGTGAGTGAACGTAGACTACTGAGGTCACAATATCAATTTGGGGGAGCTGTTCGAAGATTCCATTTTTGTGTGTAATAAATCAGGCGATGTACTATATTAGTTACTTATTCAAGTCATGTGGGGGTTGGATCACAAAGTTTGAAACGGGTGGGGGTCGCTACAAGACCTTCATTTTCTAGAGGAGAGAATGAGTTTTGGAAGTGAATGAGTTAGGTGTTCGTTTCAATGTAATTTGATTTGAAATTAGCCGGTCAGTGTGATGCTGATGATATTGATTGTGGTTGTAGTAGTTAGCTGGGATGCCTTGAGACACCGGTGATTTTTACTGGACGAAGAAGGATGCTAGGATAGTGTCCGTATGTTTGGGTGAAATCTAGGTGAAAGTTCTGAATCATCGTTTTCTATTTGGAACCTTTATTTCAAGGATACCCACGTGATGTTTCCCATGGAAAAAATGAATAGGAAAAAGGAAATGATAGAGTAATTAAGTTATAAAATACAAATTCATTCTGGGGGATTATTTCGGGATTACTTTTAAAAGCGCTTACATAGCAGCTTCAAGATGAGGACCGTTTGGGTTAATAGTTTGAGAATTGCAAGATTACAAGTTTATTCCTCGAACTAAAAAAATGTCATTCAGGGGATACTATTTTGATGATCCATACCTAAAGTCCTGTCACATAATCCGAATAAACAAAAATTATGTACTTAAACATTTATTTGTTTTTTACAAAAGTTTGAAACAAAGAATTCGATTCTACATAACATTATTATACATATACTCTAACTTCTTCCTTCTCTCCAATACTTCCTTCATCCACACCACCCCTTCTCCTCCATCGCCTAATATCTCCATTCTACCTCCTTTCTCCTCTCTCAACTCCCCACATTCCCTCATCATGTGTTCCAAACTCTCTCACCCTTCCCCACACAGTCTACACCTTCTACTTTCGTCCTCCCTCCAATACCTATTTACTCTTTCTTCATTTCCGCACCTAAACCTCGCAACTTTTCAGATATCTTGGTATCCCGTCTACCATTATTCCTTCATATTGCAACAAAAATTATATGTGAACAAATCAAACATTTATTTTAATTTATATAGTTCTCAGTACATTGGTCTAGGGTAATCGCAATTTTTAAAACTCTGCTGTTGTCATTATTATATTGCAACATACATATAACTTTACCTTCACTCCTTTCCATACCTTCAATTTACGACACTCCAAGTGTCGAGTATTTATTCTTGACTTCTCCAGGAGTTTTAATATAAAAAGGGTTTGAAACAAACTAACTTATAGGCACAAGGGAATTCACGGAATATTAAGCTAAAAACGTCTTAAATTTACAATTATGCAAAACAATAGGTGTTTTTTTTTGCACGTTGTGGTAGACTTAAGTCAGCTCTGTCAATAACACACGATTCGTTTTATAAAAATAATTTGACTCAATTCTCAATAACCCTATTTGTTTTAAAAGCTTTATTTAAGTTTTATGTTAACTTGAGGCAGAAATGTCTACATGACGCAAGGCACTTCAATCACGTGATGATCGCGACTTTACCTAACCCTGTGGCGATGCAAAAAGAAAACACCTATTAGTATCACAAACAAAATGTGCCTTACTGTAATGTCAGGAGTGACATTTTATGTGACAAGTCTGTACCTAAGTTGGTTTGGTTCCAACCTTTGAGAAAGCCTTTCTCAAAGGTTCCAACCTTTAAATATAAATCTAAGGTTCCAATTGTATAACAAATTTCACAAAATTCGTTGCATTGAACTTTAATGACAGTGACAGAATGTGGCAACAAAAACAAACGTAATTGATCGAAACCCTACAAAAATTTCTCTAGGTATCAAACGCCCATTGAATTTGTTACTTATATGACATTAGTGGCGAGTATCTATGAGCGGATGGGATTGGGGTTGAATGAGACTAAATTGTATAACGCTCACTCCCTTACATTAATTAAATGCGAGTACCGAGGCAGAAGTGCCTTCTGATATGAGAGGTCAAAACGTTTTAGTACGATGACTGTATCTGAACATTCAAAGAAAGATATTGAGATCAATTATCTATTATATAAATCTAATAGAAATTGATACTCAAATTCGTATTGGGAAGAAATCAAAGTTGATACTATATCTAATAAAGGAACTTCGGTCCTTAATATCAGTACGGATTTAAAGAACAATCTCTCTTTTCTACTCCATTAGATATTTTTCATATTGAAAAAGTTGTCTTGAACAATCCCGAAATATCGAATTTTTATCCTGCTTATCTTATTTCTATTCTTATAGCCTTGTTAATACACAGGAATCGTATTGAATATTATTTATACAGCTACAGTGAAATATTTATCGTGTTTCGCTAAATTACTTAACATAGATATACGTCAGAAATCGTATGAGATTTGGATTTAAGATCGATATACTCTGATGAGTTCAACTCAACAAGTATAAAAAGAAAAAGGGGATTGTCCTACGTTTTACTTTTTCCTACGTCATTCACTAAATTACGGGTGATATTTCCGACAGGATAATTTATGATTAAGTGTTATATTATTCACACGTTCTGGTTCCTGTAATTTAATACGTGTTTCTCTAACGTAAGATGACTGAGGATATGTAGGACTCGTATGTTTTTTAGGGACTTTTTGCGTTCGTATTAACTGTTAACACAAACAAATTACGTTAATAAATTTTCTCCCTTAAGTTTATTTGTGCTTGATTGGGCTCTCCCGCGGGCACTTTTATTGCTTACGTCCTGCAGTCCAAGAAAATTCTGGAACGACCGTTAGAGGAAAAGGAGATGTACTGCGACAGTTTCTTTTAATTTTATTCCTTTAAAGATATATCATTGTAAAAAATATCCTTGTTAGAACAACTTGAGCTTTGACTAAAATAAATCATGTGGAAAACTCCATCTGTACGGAGTAAACACTAAGTTTAAGAATGAACGGGTTGGTTATTTAAATTAATGTGTTCATAGTATATGAGTTTGTATATCTTGAAATTCGTTTAGTCCTTTTTCGCCATTAAAGCTTTTTAATATGTATGGACCTCTTAATCTTAATATCAATGTTATGGGTGTTATTATTTTTCTGATATCTCATGTCCCAATGAACAGAATTAAGGATAAATTTAAATTTTATTTTGCAAAATTAGCAATGTTTTTTCTGATGTCATTAAACCTTTTAATAATTGGATCCAAGTACCATTTGTCTAACCCACATTCTGAGACGTTCTTTGATTCATCACGATAGATCATTCGTTAGAAATACGATCCACTAATTGGTGCTCTGTTTACGTTTAAAGACTGCTCATATTATTTCTCTCTTTGACGAATTACCCATAAACCACATAATAGAAGGAGACAAAAAAGAAAAAAACAGAAAGCTTCTCTTTAAATACAACTGACTTAGTCATTATTCTTTTTATAAATAAGTACATCATTACTATTTAATGTTTTATTTTTAAATTTTTTATAACAAATTAGCATGTAGCCATTACGTTATCTTGCAACAAATTCTACTCCTGTCTGATGTAAAATATACTGCCGCATTCTGTAATAGAATAGATTAGTATCTCGTTGTCCAACTAATCCTGACGGCTCTTGTTCGGTTCACCATCCGCCATTTCCTGTATCATCAACATGATTTATTGGAAAATATGTGTGCTACAACTCAGTTTGACAGTAATTTCCAATTTATAAATATTTTTAGCCTTTCCATGATTGTAGCTTTAAGGATGCCTTTTCGGACCACTAATGTGTTGCTCAAAGAACTTTCAGAAGTTTTCCCCGTGGTGTCGCATGATAATTTTTTAAGGAAGATCATTTGCTTTCACAACCACATTCATATTTGAATTCATCCTTCTTTTTTCAAAAATAATGTTCTTTAAAATAATAGCAACATTTAGTTCATATAAAATTCAGTGAAGCTTTTAAAATTTTAAATCACTCTTCTTTGGTATTCGGTTTTTTGAAGAATATTCCACGGAGCCATAAATAATATTTTGTGCAGGGTTAGGCGGTATGTTCTACATGACGGGGACATTTATTTAAAACATAATAATATTGAGATCAATCACCTCAACAATAATATAGTAACATAATCTAAGTGGTGTAATTTGCTCCAATAGTTCTTAAAAAACCTGAACTCTCATACAAACGCATTGGAAAATTGTTCTGGATCCCACAATTTCCGTAATTCCGTAAATAGTTGTCGTAATTTTGAGTTATGGATGGACCAATTGATAGATTTAACGTAGGTACATAAGGAAATGAGATGGCGGAGATGTAAATAAAGGCTTCGCCAGGCGATTAACAGAATCTTCATCCATATTGAACAAAATATATCACAAGAAATAAAATTGTAGAAAGAAAAAGTTTTACGTACTGTGGGGTCCGTGGGGATACAATTTCAAGTTAATTGACGGATACAAGTAGTCATTTTAATACGATTCGAATGTTTAAAGCAGCAAACGAAACTGTTTAAATAGTAATGGAGATTTATGGGAAAGTTTCATTAATTTAGTCTGTTTTAATTGTGTTGCTTTTGTAAGTTACATGAAATGAAAACACAGTTACCTGCTGCATAAATTGGTAACGATAGTTAAGTGTCCCCAAGTAATGATTGCATTTCTCATAAATAAGTAAATAGCTTACAATTTATGCAATAAAGAGCCTTTACTAACGATGGGGTTGCTAATTCCCCACGCAGCACTAATCTGCTTAAATAATAATACTAAACGTGCCAACAAAATTGCGATGGGTAGTGTTTCGGTATGACGGGTTTATGAATTGGTCAAAAGGGTAATGTGGGTTGGATTCTTAAAATTTAGGTGTATTTACCGATGAAATTAAACGCATGTACTACATACATATGTTTCCATACATTTTCCATAGCAGACCTATGCAAACAATTATTGACACTTAGATGATAACACACTGTATTATGTAAATGTGGTTATTCGATAAAAAACCGTGATAACTACCGTATTTGAATTTAAATTTGACAGTTGCTCCAAGTTAACTTACAAAAGCCAATTACCTATGGGCTATAAAGAGATATGAGTACATATTAGTTGCATGATGTAATCATCAGAGGTTTAAAAAAATGTGGACCAATGTAAATCTGCGAGAGTTTGAAAAATTAATCTCATCTTTTATAGATAAAGTTGGTTTATAGTTATTTTTGTATCTAGTGCGCGAAATGCCACTTTGGTGATCGAGAATTCGGCTGCGCTTCGTTAAAAAAATAATCGAGATCACCAAAGTATTTCGCGCACGAGTTGCAAACAAAATTTTTTCTACAATCGTGAAAAAGTTGACAATTTATTGTTTTAAAGTTAAAATACAAAACTCTCATATAGTTTACATGCAGTGCGCGAAGTAAGTATTTCGTGCACGGCAGCGTCGTTACTTCGCGCACGGTGTCATGGTAACGTAGGAAAATGAAAAAAGGGCCACTTCGCGTATTGTTATCAATGCGCAAACCTAGTACCAGTACAAGTGGTAGTTGTGAACAAATTTCTGTAAGTGAAAGTGAGGAGGACACACGTAACATGAAATTAGTGGCCAGTATCCTACCTACCTAAAGTTTTTAAGTTTTAATTAATCTGAAATAGTACTAGGGCAATATATGTGTCACAATTATTACACTGATTATTGTACAAACGTATTACGATAACTGAAAACTTACGCTTACCTACCTTTTCTATGATGTATTATAAAAACTGAAATTTCAATAAAAATGATGGTAATAAGGATGAGAGCCTTGAAATTCCCGTGTCGGTAATTTCAAGGCTCTCATCCTTGGCGTACGGCCAGTAATCATTTATCAGAGTCAGGCGATGGAAGGTCCTGTTGCAAAGAATGGAATAATTAAATGGTTTTAAACTAATTTGTTTGATTGTAACTTTGTTAGAATCATCTAGTGCTGTGATCATGGATAAATTAACCAACTATAGCACCGACAGAGGTAATTTTCCATCAATCGTAAAACCATAGTAACATATAAGCATATTACATTCTCTATGATATAAGCATGTAAAAACAATAATAGTGTATCAATATCAAAGCGATGGATTCATAAGGGTAATGAAGATATTCAGATAAATAACAAAGAAAACATTTAGAGATCGTATTCCAAGTGACGAAATAAGACGAATATGCGAAATTACTTCAGCAAAAGAATGAACAAATGGAAAGAAGCAAGAATTGAACAATCATATAAAAAGAAAGAACCAAAATGGAAGTGTATAAGATAACTTATGTGGACTTGTTTTATGTACCTATATAGGTTTACAGCCTATAAACAGGAAAGAAGGGATTCTTTCTTTGGACTTTGTAACTTGTTCGAATTTAAAAAACTCAAACTCAATTGACTACCATAAATTTGATTGATATTAAGATTACCTAAGGTTTGTTACAGTTTCAGAATTTTGCATATAATATCAGGTAAATTAATTCACTTCCGCGTACCTAAAGTAATAATAATAATAATAATAATAATAATAGATAATATTTATTTACGTAATATCTCCTTTTTGCACCGTATGATACAACAAAATAACAATGGCGTGTACTCTCCTTCTAAATTAATATAATAATTACAATTCCTTATAATGGTATTTTTTTAGTGATGTGACCAGAATATAAAATGTGATATTATCTTGAAAATTGCAGAATGATGTTGTTAATTTTCTATAGGTATCCAATAATAATATTCACTTATCCTCATCCTTCTACCGCATTTTGTAAAGTCAAATGCTGCGGTGGAAACTAGTATATTAAAAAACAAGTTTCATAAGGTAGGTTTTATGGCACGAATCAAAGTTTACAAAACGAGTGGCGCAACCACGAGTTTTCTTATGGATGAGTGCCATAAAAGCCTTATGAATGAGTTATTTATACTATTTTTTAGAATTTTCGCCTTTAGCAAACAATTTTAAATAAATATTTGACATTACAAAAGTCTAGGGAATTTTTTAGACATTGGAACTACTACTTTTCAAATTTTCAATTCAAAATTTATTTATATTTCAAAATAAAAACGGTATTCGCTAATTGTGAAGTGTTTTTCATAGTGTTACTGGATGATAAGCAAATGCTTGTCTGTTGTGACATATTAAAATAGCTATGCCATCAACAGTTAAAGAGAATAAATATTTTGTTGCTTCTATTAACACCATTTTAAAATAACAGCAAGTATTTGTTTTAATAGGAGCTTTAAAACCCTTTTCCAAATGTCAAATGAAATAATGAAAATGTTTTTGATGAGATCTTTTTAAAAACTTCAAAGCATTTTTTGCGCTCTACTACTCAAAGCACTTGCTATTTGTATAAGTTATGTCACGTTTTGTTAACAAATTAGCGTAATCAGTTGGTGTCAACGTTAACATGTGACAACTATCAACAATATAATTCACACTAACATTTGGACTTGAGCGACGTAAATGTAAAATCATATTGTCACCTGCACACCTATACAAATATTGATAGGTAGCGATATTTGTAGGAGTCCAATCAGATGTTGTTGACCTTATTATTGGCAATTTTCATTTATTCAAGCTAAGTTGGCAATATCCGACTAGTTTCTTAACAAAAAAGTATTAGTTGCATCTACACATTCCCATTAGTTATTGATTAAAAACATAACTTCCCGACATTTAAAAGTGACACAATCTGATCCACAACAATATTTCGTAATCGTCCCTTCTGTTTGATGTCATATCCTTTGCATTCGTATTGTCATTGCATCATTGATTAATGTATAGTTCTTAATATAAGGGTTTTCTTTGCCTTTTTTACTGAATGTTGTAACCATTCTAGAGCTTCTTCAAATAGCACATGTAGCTTTAATTAGGCAAAGCATAATATCGAACGAAGTTATATCGTTTAAGCTAATAAAATTGCAAAATCTTGGCAAATTGTTCCATTAAGAAGGAGTATCGTCTTCTACAGGATTTTTCAACATTTTATTTTTTTAATGCATAATTTCTAGAGTGTGGGTGTTTATCTTATCAGGATTCTCAAAAATATACCGTAGTTCGTTTTAACGGTCAAACTGACGTGTTTTGTACGTTACTATTCGAATTGTCGACTAGTGTTAGAACGTAATGGACGGCTACGGAGAAAAATGTCTTCGAATTGTTAAATGATAGAATCATCTGCGAAAGGATCTCCCTTTAGTCTCTCAACCGATGCTTTTGGTATAGGAATAGGGGCTCAATTATTTCAAGCCGTTAATGACGAACCTCGCATATTGGCGTCGGCCATTCGAATGTTGTTGCTTGATCGGGAAACGCTATATACTACCTACGAGAAGGACCTATTGACGTTAGTGTGGGCGTTAGGTAAATTTCGGATCTATTTTGTTGGGGAAGCGATTTACTGTTTATATACGGATAATTCTCCAATGACGTAGGTACTTAAAAACGTGTAGGTTATTTATCAGTCCGAATTGCTCGATGTGCATTAGCAATTCAGGAATATGATTTTGTACGCGTTATGCAGCAGTTAGGCCACCGTACCCTAGTGATCGAATGTTTAAAATTGTTTTAGCGCACTAATCGTTAGAAGGTAAAGTGACGCGCAGTGCCGGTTTATACATTACGCACACTACGCACGTGCGTAGGGCCCGGACGTGTGTAGGGCCCGGACAAATCTAAAGTTTTAAGTTTATTAATTATAAGTATCAATCAATGCATTTAATATTAAGGAATTAAGGTGTATTTATTTCACTCACGACTTTCCTTCAGAATAAATACTGTAAGATACAACAATATTAAATAACAGAAAAGTTAAAATCTCAAAAGAAGGTATAATAATAAGAAGACACCCTTTAACACGTTTGAGACTAAAATTTATTGGTCATATATTTTAAAAGAGTTTATTGCAGATTGAACATTTCCGCGTTTCTTTCTAAGTAAATAACTTTTGTCCTTAATTATGCCGACACAAGAGGGGTTTGTGAATCAGGGGCGTAACTATCAGCCCTGCGGAACCCGGGCCTGTGATCTATGGGACCCGGATGTTACGGCACTAATATTTGTATTTTCGTAAACATTCCTCTTAAATTGCTGAAAACGTATTTAAAAAAATTGCAAAATGTAAATTTTATTTTCCAGCAAGTTAACAATAATGTGAAACATTCCATTTATGGAACAAAATTCTTATTGCCATAATTTCCGGCCTACACTTCGTTTACGTGCGGTGTTGTTTGCACTCGTACCAACCATAAATAAAGACAGATGCGCCGTATTTATTGTACTGTAAGCTTCTTGAGAATTCAGACTTGCCGTTTTCATCTTATGAAGCTATTTAAAATATGTTAGCTGAATGATTCTCATTTTTATCGTCTCAAAAGCAATGGAGGTGGAGAAAAATCAAATTCGAAGTTTTGCTATGTATGCAAATTGTTGGGGGGGGGGGTGATGGTGGGGGGCCCAATGTTACTTAGTGCGTACTACTAAATGACATGTAAAACCGGCACTGGTGACGCGAAGAGCTCTAGCTCAACTGGGATCACGATACCACGAATTTCAGGAAGGAGAATACGTATTGTTATTCAACAATAAAGTCGGAAACGAAAAAATTTCTATTGATATTCGAGGGTCTCTACATGATAAAGAAATCTGTTAGTTATGCCACCTACGTGTTAGTCGATCCAAAAATCCATAACGAATGAGGAATTTTTCACGCCACCCATTTGAAAAATGTTTACAGGCCCGCGCAAGAATAAGTTTTCGTTTTGTAAAATTGAAGAGTGAATGATGTGACGGAAATTATGATTTAAAACAAATTTGAATTACTAAATGGGCATAATCAGCGTATGTGCAGGCAGGGTCGGCGTGACCTTTTACGGGGCCGGGTTCAAAAATTTTGCGGGACCTGAATACACATTCTTCGCTTATCGATGATCGCAGATAATTTGTTATTAGTTTCAGCGGCTAGAAACTACGTTTTGCTGAAGCCACGGTTACTGGCGTTTGTAATGCGATTAATAAAATTGAATATGCTTCCATCCATAATTCGCTTTCAAGGAGCAAAAAATTCAATAAAAGTACAAAAAATCTATAATCATGGATTCTGGATTCGATAGGAGGGTAGACATAGTTCACGCGTGCATATGCTCCAAGTTCGGGCCCTTCGCACTACCTCTCTGACAAGAGTAGTCCAACTCCGCAACGTCATTCAAGCCATCCCACAGGTGGGATGAACCTGAGGATGCTGGAAGAAGAATCGTAGCCAAGTCTGGCCAGGATCGTCTGAGTACTGAGTTGGACAAGTAATTTTACAATGACCAAGACAGTGTCTGCAGGACAGCCCTGCTATCACTGGAGATCCTAATATGTTACGCATAAGAATTTTCTTCCACTAAGCTTCCTACCAATTCTGACTGGAATACAGTCGGAAATTTACCTAGTCGTTGGGGGATATGGAAGTTCAGTTCTTGGGAGTAAAATGAACAATTCAACAACTCCTTAGTTTTCAGGCGCAAGGCTGCCAGCATATTCTGCTCTCTCACGTATAGATCTAGTGGAGGCAAACTTAGAAGAGCTTCAATGACAGCTGGGGGGGGGGGGGTGTTCTCATTGCGGCCGTGCAGCACACAAGTCGCGCTATTCTTTGCACATGATTAAGAAGTGCTATGGTTGTGGAGAGTCTAGTTCTAGGCCGCAGACAGATCGGGATTTACATGAGCGGATTTCGATACGTTTAGGATTTATCGTTTTAAAAATCTTGATGCGCGCGTGGCCTATAAAACGCGGACCGGGTGCACTGCACCGTTTGCACGTGCCTCATGTCGGCCCTGTGTGCAGGTTTTACTTGAAGTGAACAGCCTTTAGGCAAAAATATATGAAACTATTTCTTCTAAAATTGAACTGGATAAGCTGGTGTTAGTTAGGATTTCCTTTTGTTAAAACAATAAAGATCACTAAGAAGTGTTATTTCGAGATCTAATTCAGGCGCTCAAAAACAAAACCGCGCGGCGCGCCGTAACGTTACAACCTAAAAGTAGTTTTTCATTACAGTTTGTGCATTTTCTGTATCACTCAGAACGTTATTTAACTGATAGTTTACCATACATGAAAATAAATTACCTATAAATTATGATTGTGGGAACTTTATTAATAATAATGAAGAATTCCACATTCAATCCATTTAAATGCATTAAAATAAACCATTTTTAGGGAAATGTATGTTAGTTCCATTAGTTCCAACACTAGATTATATTATTAAAATCTCACCAGGAGAGGGTAAATAAAACGACCGTCTCACCGCAGTTTGGCTCTTCGTTGCCACTCCAGTGCGCAAGCGCAAATTGTTAATAAATTATGCTGTCAAGTTTAAATTAAAAAAAAACAATTCCTTAACCTCTACAAATTTACGCAAACTTAAATTGCTTAAATGTAAAGATTATAACAAAAAGTTTACCTTAAGAACATAATGTTATGTACACATGCGAAATTTTGTAATTATAAAAAATATTTACTTGCACCAGTCATAAATCTCTTGATTAGGTAAACAGTGTTATTAATACCTAATGAAACTAATATTTTTGTTATTTTTAGGTGTTTTTGTAAGTTAACATTTTCACGGACAGCAACGTGTATAGACGTCGTTGTCAAGGAGCGTGATGTGACACGGTTATTATACGACGTGCCCAGACGTCGTTGGATTTTCTCAGCCACAACTTGTATAGACGTCGAATATGCATGTTATATGGTTTAGGTGTCATATCATAAGCTGCAATTTATATTGGGGTCACGGAAACAACTTCCGCCTTTTAATAGGTGTCCGTCAACCTGTTAAAGCATTAACCGACGTTTCGACTGGTCCATGTCCAGTCATCTTCAGGGTTCTTTATTAGAAGAACATGTATTTTTACATCATGAGTTAAAGGACACCAATAATGCGATTTTATTTACAGATAAATGATAAAGTTATACTTAGTTGTAAAATTGAAATCTTATTTGACAAATAATTTGTTTTACCGATTATAGCTATCTACAGCTTGTCAAACGAGAAGTTGCACTTGAGTGTAGGTTGCGCACTAGCAAATTTATGTTTATTTAAATAATTTTAAATTTAAACAAAGTTCTGTAAATAATGTAAGAAAGTGGGTGTACTGAGTGTACTTCGACGAAGCAGGGAACAGCTTATAAGTGAATCACACATGTTCCGAACGCTATCTTGTTTCCTTTTCTGCGTATCTCAAGTGCAACTTCTCGTTTGACAAGCTGTAACTGAATTATTTAATTACGGATGCAAATACATAGCTTTTAGTGACAACAATAGAATAATTTAATTTGAAGTAATTGTGGAGTTTATATAATGTGCTCCAATTACATTTGTGCAAGGCTTATAATACAAACTAGTAAACATTTAGGCACCTTTCACGTCCGTACCACAAATTGTAGTATACCACAATTTGTTGTTTGCAGCTATGCATATTTGTCAGACTGTAGCATAAAAAACATGAAACTGTTCTTATTTAACTAAACTTTCAAGCGTGTATACTCCTACATACAAATTGTTTTTTAAATACATGTTTTGCACTAAAATATTTAAATAATTCGAGGTAACAGTTAAATTGTGCGAAGTAGATACGGCACTTGCAGTGTGTACCTATAGCAATAGTGTTAACAAGCACATTTAAATATTAACCTTTTATCTTGTGTTACTGTTGTATAAATTACTATACCTACTACACATACTTTGTCGTACAGATGTGAAAGGTGCCTTAAAAACTGGTGTACATAAATATAACAATTTATACTAGAAAAATAAAACAAAATTAGGTAATCACAAAAATTTACATAGATTATCTATACTTAATATTTATACTAATATATATGTACTAAGAAGTATTTGAATAACTAGTATTTAAGCAGTAGAAGATTATAAACAGCTAAATTTACTTGATGTGAGGCATTTATTTGAAAGAACATTTTTTTGTGTTATCAAATACGTACTATCGTTAACAATAAAATTTGACATTTTGCCTAATTTCTAGGCTTAATCATATATAGAATTCAATAATGCTTTATACGGATGGATTAGATATTTGATTATTATTCATGGAGGCAACTGTGCACCTTCACTTCTATAAATTAACATATTGTAAGTAGTAAAGGTAAGAAATTTTAATCCATCCGTATAAATAATTGTTGAATTCTATTTTTGATTAAGCCTACAAATTAGGCAAAACTCCAAATTTTAATGTTAACAATTGTATTTGAGAACACGAAAAAATGTTTTTCGAATAAAATAATGCCTGACATCCAGTAAATTTAACTGTTTATTACCTTCTACTGCTTAAATATTACCTAAGTACAGCTACATAATTTATACCTGATTAATATTTGAATACGAGTGGTCAAAAGCAGTATGTATATTTACAATCTTTTCTTTGGGATTTGATAAACATTGTTCAATATTTTGTATTTCTG